>OV884012.1:34831519-35536519 GCA_930367205.1 Acanthosoma haemorrhoidale
CCCGCTGCTCTAATTGCCTCGGCTTTGTAACACGCTCCTCTAATTATCTTGCCCCCACCGGTGCCTGTGCCTCCTAAATCCCTTGCTCCTACCTACCTCGCCGCAAATGGGCCCCGATCGATTGTCCCCCAGCTAATATCATTAATGATGTCTCTCTATCATAGAGTTATTACTGTTTCCTCTCTAGCCCAGCTTTTAATTAGTCCGTAATTTAATTTTGATGGTTTTATTAGCCCAGTTTACATTATGGTTAATATCTTTGCCACACAACAATAATATATAGCTGATGCCGGTTGTGGGTTGGCTCTCTTATGAATCAATAATAAAAAATGTCTTCCCATTTTAAAATTGTGTTATTGTTACTATGTAAGAACTGATGCCCTACCTGGTAAAACAGCAGAAGAGCAATAAATAAAATAAAATTACTATTTGGTCCAGTTTATTTGGTCCAAAAAACCTTTTGGTTTTCTCTCAAGGGGTGTCTTAGTTTCTTCTTGTAATTCTATATATGTCTATTAGCCATGAGTATATAAATCGGTAGAAGAGTTAGTTAGGAGGTCTGATTAGGTTTATGAAAGAGAGTTGTTAGGTTTTTAATGTGGGAGGTGTTTAATAACCTTAAAAAAATAAAACTTCAATATAATAGTTCAAACTTACTCTGTCTATGTCATTTAGTCCACAATCAAAACTCAATAACCAAATATTTGCACCAAAAAGCAACAATTTTTGTCTCTGACGCTACCTGCCAAGTTTTATTTAATTATAATTATCAGTATAGGAACTATATAAACCCCATATATATTTGCAAGTAATTAAAAGTTTGTTATACAAGGCAAATAATCATAAATAATTGTTTGTTTCAGGTAAAAATTTGGTTCCAGAACCGGAGGACCAAATGGAAAAAGCATGATGCGGGAGCAGGAGCTGGGGAAAAGCCTGTGAATAGTACCAGCAAGAAGTGCCTGAGCAGCGGAGGAGAGAGTTCTGAAGAAGGCTCGGAGTCCTGCCTGAGCGAGGATGCTAAGGTTCCAAGCACAACTCCACCACCTCCTCCCGTCCCGCCTCCTCCAGTGCCCACCCCTACGGAGCACTGACTACCCGCAGAGCACAAAGTGCCAAAGTCTTTCCAGCCAAGTGCAGGCAAACACAGACGGTCCCAATAAACTCAACTTGAGTCCCTATTGGTTGCTCTCCTAAAGCTATAAACTGTGTTGTGTTTGGCATAATCATGAGTAACCATTGTCTGAGGCAAATAGTTGTTCAGAAGAATTTATGTATGGTGTATTTAACCAGATTTTGAGTCTGTGAAACTTGAAAGTGAGTTTTCAAGGATAAATTTCTAGTTATTTTACAATTAAGCATCACAACCCAGCTAATGTTGAAGTGAGTTGAATGTTTGGGGTCTTATAAATACCTTTGTTGACCAAAAGTTCCAAAGTTGTTAACATTAATCTCTTTCTGTTAATCGAAGGGAAGTAATATTTTGTGACAGAATAATAGTTAACTAGATTTATTTATTTTCTAAATTAACTAATTAATTAAATTCCCAGGAAAATTTGATAAATCTTTACTATCAACCTTAATAATTCTTTATATTTATTTTATTATATTTTGCATATAAGATTAATAAATATTATTTACTTTGAAATATTATTTATCTTATTTCTGTTAATATTCTTTGACTGGAATTACTTAACTGTGCTAATAAGAATAAAGTTAAACAGCAATTTTGGAACTTGAGGGAAAATATGATTATTTAAAAAAAAATATTTGACTAAATGTCAATGTATTGTGAAAACCATTGATGATGAGAGTATTTTATCTTAATAATATATATATATCCTTTAAAGATTTTGATCAATATTTTCTGCAGTTTAGATAAATTATTATTATAAATTTTCATTAGTAATAAGACCCCATGTCTTTCGTAGTATATTTTCGAAACTAATTAAAGTAATAATAATGAAAATAAATCAAAAATGTCCAACAACAACAGTTTAGAGTAATAAAATTGGTTACTTGTTGATGGATAAAAAATTAAAAGTGTTCAAAAATTGCATTACTTTGAAACCACTATTTGCAACTGTCTCTGAGTAGTAAGTCAGTCATATTTGCAACTCTATAAGACTGAAAACAAAATTTAACTTTACTCGATAAGTTATTTTGCAAAACTAACCAGAAAATGTTTTGCATATTGATAAAAGCTCTCACTCTAATAATAGTTTGGAGATTGACTTTAAATATGTTAATTATAAAGATTTCACAGCCGTTTACATTATAATGAGTAAAAATTGTTTGCTTATCATTGATTGTCAGAAAAATAAACTTAAGTTAACAATTTTATTTCTTAAGAGGGTTAGATTTCTCCTTTTATTTAAGAAATAAAACTAATTCTCCCTTTAAGATGGTAAAATATTAAGGAGTTCTTGGTTATGGTTTTTTTATTCCACTTTTCCATTGGATCTTCAATCATGAAGGATCCTTAAACTTATTTTCTCCTCTGTAATTTTTTTAAAAATCTCTCCCTTTAATTTATTGGATGATCTGCCTACCTTTATCAATTGATACTACATAAGTCTTCTTTCATCCATAAAATTTATCTTATTTTTCAATTACTTACATTACATTATGTTTCTTTTTATCTCTATTTTTTTTACCGACATGCTATTCATGATACAGTTCATTCTCAATAACCTGGCTTACCTTCTCCTGAAGTCTTTCTTTAATAAGAGTGGTTTCTTATAATGTAAACTATTAGGTGTTTAAGTCGTGACATGCAATGCTTTGGGCAAGGGTAAAACATATTTGGTTCTTTGCATTCTCAAGAATATTGCTGATCTATATATGGGATTCAGTTTTCCTTTCCAGCTTTGTCTTTTTATTTACTTCTGCGTTCATTTCTCAATTATAAGCGATGGTAATGAAAATTCTTCTAATCCATTAACTTTCCAGATCTATAAGCCTTTGGTTCGCTGTAGTCACAAACTAGGTCTTATGGCAATTGATTTCCCCCCTCATCCTCAATTGATCATGTTACTTCACATTCTTTCCTACAAATACAGATTTATTTCACCATAATTAATTAATTTTAAATTAGTAATTCTCTAGTCTACCAAATATATAAATATTCATGTAATTGTCATAGAATGTTATTACCAGATAAGTGTTTTGTATTACTTCCTGCAACTTATTTAATTTCTATTAGTGCATTCATCGTTATAATAAATAGATGCAAGTTATTCACGTTTTTAAATGTTTATTGTGTTATATCATTCATTGATGAAATAATTTTGATTAATATTTCGGCTGTGTGAATCTTTATAACAGGCATCACTACTTTGTAAATTCTGTATGACTATGATTCAGGTTTTGAAACATTGTATTATTATGTCCAACTTTTGTTTGTTTTGAAAGGATAATCAAATCAAGTGCTAGTCTTATGTTTCTGAACAGCCTCTCTTATTATGCTGTAAGAATATACGCTTTTTTAATGTATTTTTTATGTCTCAATTTACCACCTCTGGTCTGATACTCATATAAAAAATGTGTATTAAAGAAGAATATACAATTGCTCTCATTTATTAATTTATTGGTGGTAATATATGTATATATGTTATTATGTTGTAAATAGTCCAAATGTCCCTCTCCTCCCTACCTGTATACGATAAGTCATTTCATTTGTAAATACCTGACTAATTTTCAATCTGAAAATTCGGAAATATGATATAAAAAATATAAAATAATAAAAATTATAAAAAAAAATTGATAAAGTGTTCACAAAAACTTTTTTCTAACAAATCTGTGATTAAGAGGGGGAAATTGTTTTAAAATTAAGTTTCCTCGCATTTTAGGGTAGAAATTATAATGAGCTCTTATATGACGAGTTCTAGCTATTAATCTTATTATAATAAATAAAAGTTAAAAAAAAATTATTTATTAGAACTCTAAATTTTCTAATCTAATACATTTGAATTATTGTAATAGATATTTGTTTAGAACCTCTGGAACTGTTACCCATTTATAATTTTGAAAATGTATTTATTTTTATTATTAGGACTCGTCATATTGAAATGAAACGAATACAGGAATTAAGTGTGAATATTGTTTCATTTTTAGACTATAGATTAGTCTCGAAATTTTTTTTTAATTTATATTTAATAAAAGATTAAATAATAAGTATCCATTTCATGAAGCATAATTTATCCATTAAAAGATGGTTAATTTTGAAAAAAAAAACAAAAAAACAAAGTCTAATTATATATCGTATATTATGTAAGGATGTAAATTAGCCCAATATTATATTTTTATTACAATCTTGCTATTTCTTAGATAAAAATGTAGATTTTTGTAAAGAAAAGAGGGTTTAAAATATATATATATGTAAATGTATAGAATTACATGCCCATTTGTAGTAGGGGCAAAAGAAAATCACTAATTTTGTCTTTTAAGTCTCTCTAGTTGTTGATTTTGATTGTTTGTTACATGTATAAAATAGTTATTGATACAGTTTATAGAATTTAACTTCTACTGATTATTAGCTTAAGCTCATCTGAAATTAGTTGGTTATCAGCAAACAGTTTATGGGTAGTATCTTCAACAACCTACATTTATATTTGTTTTTACTTTTAAAACTCAGGTTATTGGATATCTCTACACCAATGTAATGTAACTCCTTTAACTGTAATTGCTTGAAATAGACAAACTATAAAAATATTTTATGTATTTACTTTTTCTTGCCTGTATTCAGTCATTTGCCTTTAGTTTTAACATGAATAAACCCTCCTCAGACTCTCCACAATGTTTTTATTAATAAAAATATTTTTGAAAACACATTAGATAAGACAGGGTTACTGGGTACCAATTTTGCAACACCACAAATTTGTTTTGAGTTTGTATATTTTTGCTAGCTATAATTGTCCTCTTGGTACTATTGCAATATTTCAAAGTGCTCAATAGATACTCATTAAAATGACTTTTTTCATTAACAGTTCCTTGAAACTAACCATGTGTTTGTGTGTAAGACAAGTTTTCATGTTCCCCATTCATTGAGGTTAAGTGGGCACTCCCCCCCCCCCCTAATATTTAGAAATAGTAAATAGAAATTTTTTTTTTAGAACCTGAGATGTTCTCTTGCTTTTTTCAATATTAAAGATGGTTTCATGGTTAAAAAACAAAAATTTCAATATTTTTATTTTAGCTGTAAGTGTGAGGTACTCTGACCCTACTTCTAGATATGAGCATTAGCCTATTCAGATCTTGTTTAACTGACTTGTAATGGGTACCTGTACCCAGTTGCCCTTAATCAATTTCGGTCATTTGGCAACTGGGCACCTCCTCTTAACTTTCTCATGCTAAATAAAAAAAATTGAAATTATTTATAAATTAAATCTACATAGTGTAGACTAGGAGGAGATTTAGTTATTTTTATTGTAATTATAAAATTACTCGCCATAATAGCTTGTTTAAAGTAGTGTCTCAATGTGTATGTAAGCTGCAAACGCAGTTTTATTTCTGAATAACCAACCATTCTTCTCTACTCCTTGAGAGCCACTGGTTCTCTGATAGTTGTTTTGGAGGGAACACATGCCCAGTGTTGCCTGTGGATTGAAAATTCTCTCAATCAAAAAAGTCTATATTTTAAAATAATACAAAGGGGGTGCCCAGATACCAGCTCTACCTAATTGGTCCACGTTACCCTACTGTTATCTTCAGTTACTAAACTAAAAATTCATATAATAAAAACATTGAAAGTACATTTGGAGACCAACAAAAAATTACTATGCTAGTAGTCAAGATAATAAATAATAGTCATAATTAAGAAAACCTGTATAAAACAATTTAAACACGCTTACAATTTAATACTCATAGCTAACAAACAACCTCTCTCTTATGTTATGTATAATAAAAATTAATATTCAATTAAGTGAGTACAATAACATATTAATCTTGCAGCAACTTGCCTTACTATTGATCTAAAATAAATACATTTAATCAAAATTGAATTAGAGTAGTGAATTTGTTATGATATTATCACCTTAGGCAGATGAATGAGAAATGTTAAATAATCAGAAAATTTATTGATATATAATGTTTCAATCATTAAAATTGAAAATTTCATACGTATATATTGTAACAATTTCCTTCTTGGTTAACAATATTTTTGCTTTCTTATTTTTAAAAGGTAAAAAGGACATAAAATAACAGTTTATTTTAGAATGTTTAAAGGGTTTTAATCTCACGGTTCAATATGGTCACTAAATGTTTCATGATAATATAAATGGATCGAGAGTTTTAAATAGCTAAAATGCAGGAAACTATCAAACATTTATAAGGGAATATAACCCTAAATAGTAACAACAATATGTCCAATTTTAGGAAGCAGCTTAAATATTTTATTACAATTTTACTAATTAATTAAATTTTCAATTTTAATCAAAACAAATTTATATAATTATAATAGCTGAACCAATTTACTTACCTAAATTCTCCTACTGGGATCTCAATTAAATAAAAATATGAAAGAACCGCAATCTTGCCTGAAATACATTCTAAGCATTTGGTTTATCCGTTTGTCATTTCTAATTTAATGTGAAATTATTGCATGTTACATGCAATATTATATCAAAACCCAAACGGAGAGGCTCTACTTTCTGTCTTAACAGGTTAGGAGCAATAGACTTTTATCTGTACTATAATAGCAGCTGTCAAACTGACCCAAAACATTTAAAATTTTTAAACCTTTTTAATCAAAAGGTTTATTCAACAGCAAGCTGTGTTTTAGTTAATATATTCATACTAACGGTAAGTACAAACAGTAGGTGAATTTAAAGTTTTTTCATGCCACTGTTCAGTAGCTATTTTAGATTTAAATGTGAAGCACCCTGACCTCCAGTTTATTATTCCTTCATTTTTAAGTCCTTCTTCAAATTTTATATATATTTAGAAATGTACAAAAAAAGATCTTTAATGTAATTAAAAACAAAATTGTAGGGCCAAAGATCCTTTGGATAGATATGTAAAACAATAATAGGTATACATACACATTAAAAAGTTTAGAACACATCAGTAAACAAAACATCCCAACTACTGCATATGTTCTCTCATGATTTTTTTTTCAATTATGAATTTCTTTTAGGTGTCAATATTCATTTATAAATTTAGTTAGTAGGAGATAAAAATAATCAATTTTTAAAATGTGTTTTACTTTAATAGTACAATAGTTTTTTTACAACATTAAACACAGGACTAATAGTGTATGCGAGGCCCTTGTCAGTATTCACAAATATTTTAAGTTGACAAGCAATAATCACAGAGGATATGTATGTGACTGGGGTAGCCATCGCTGTTAAAAATATTAAATTAACAATAATTCATAAAACATTTTTATAATATAATCTTGTTTGAGTAACTGAAGTATCAAGTATCAATTAAAATTAACAAACCTGTTTCAGTTAAACAAAGGAACATTATAAATATTATTTAATCTTAGAAATATCAAAAAATAAATACATACATACAAATTCATATATATATATATATATAGCAATTTTTTTATGAAAATATATATTTCTTGGAAGTACACAATAATAGTATTTTATTTACATCTCTTTTCACTGACTTACAGTCTAATAAATAATTTCAACAATTTTTATTCTGAATTACAGAGTATTTATTTATAACAACTTCATTGCACATAGATTAACATTAGGCTCATTTATTAATTAACAGCTATTGAAAAATAAATGTTACGTTCAGATCTAACAAACTGTTTAAGTTATCCGAATAAGCGAAAATACAATGAGTCAATAAAATACGGTAGATAAGCTACAGACATTTGTCTATTATACATTTCACAACTAAAATATGACTAGATTCACATAATAAATGGCCCGAGTATTAAGTAGTTTTAATATAAGAGCTGTATGCATGCCAATATTAAATATGTAGAGAGCATTCGTAAGTAAGACATGACTGTTAACAAAAATATACATGTATACACAGCTAATTTACTAAAATTCATGGAGATTCCATGTACATTTTATCAATTTTGCAAAATATTACATTAAAAATTTTAATTAAATTAAGACAGCATCTTTTACCTAGGCAAGCAACCAATACTGACTTTCAATAAAATTGAAATTAAAATAAAAAATATTCTAATAAAATTCATACGTGCACATATAAAACAGTGGGCACATAATATTTTTTAATGGGACGGAAATAAATAAAACTTGTGTTCACAGGAATATTAAACGTTTATGTATCATGGCATGAATCTAATTACAAGCCAAAGAACTGGATGTCATCAAGTAGTCAGGATTTCAACAATGATCTTAATGTATCCCTGATGTGATCATAAGTTGCAAAACTGATTCCAACTGCAATCGGGCCTTTGACCCAGTTCATGCTAAGGCCTTTATAAATGCCATGTAAGCCTTCTTCCCTGGGGGAAAAAAACAAAAAAACTGTTAACCCTAGATTCTATTCTTTAAACATGTTGATCCTACCTGTTTTTAAAAGGTCATTATTAACACATCATTAAATTTTAAAAAAACTGCCCAAAAACCTTTAAATAAAATAGATGACATAAATATTTTTTTATTTTGATTTACCAAATGAGAAACACCAATTTCATTTAGGGTACAGACTTTCAACCATATGCTCACATGTTCAATGACATCGGTTATAAAAATGATTCAAATTCACAATATGGTCGGACTAGCAAGGTTCTATAGTATTGTGAATCAGTTAATTTTTTTATTGAGACTTTCAAGCAAGAAATGTCAATAAAACAAATATGGAATTCAACCAGTTTTCACTGGGCTTTAAAAATACACCAGCAAATGTATTAAGTTATGAGTAAATTTACCAAAAATATATTGAACTCAAATACAAACCTGATGACACTAAGCAGTGTGCCAAGGATGCTATCATAATTGCCACCAGTGATAGCAGAAGTTTGCATTCTTCTCCTCACAATGTCAAGTGGATAAGAGCTAGTTTGTCCCAAAACTCCAGCTACTGCTCCACAAAACAAATTCGTAATTGCATTTGTAGCTCCGTATTCAACTGAAACAAACAAAATTGTTGTTATATCAAGTTATCATTACTTTTACTACAATTTGCTTTTCCTTTGGTTCGGTATTTATATTTGGCAACATAAAATAAATTTTTATCTGAGATGAACGTCACTATTGCTGGCAAAACTAATCAATTCAAGACTGATGGTCACAAGGAAAAACTAGATGGCATTTCTTTCGTGAAAAATCAGTTAATTAGAGGTTATGGCGCAGAATTCTAACATCTATGATGATTATTTTTATTCCCACTTCATCCACTAAAACTCTGCGCAAAATAAAACTGTACTCATGAAATATAGGTAATAATCCAGACAATGAATGAAAGGCAAAATTTGATGGTTAGAAAAAAACAAATGATGTAATTTTGAAATTTGGAACAATGGAGGTTCAATTCTCAACTTCACATTTTTAATTTTATTTCAAAAAAATGATTACCCCCATCCACCGATACTTACAATAATAAGAATATTTTATTTTAGTGTAGCATAGCACAAGAGCGGTGGATGCACAATTGAAAAAGAAGGCCCTCTTCACTGAAGCAGGCATGAAGACTTATAAGAAATCCACTCACTATCCATGAAACATTTACAGCTAAGAGCAGCACAATTATTGATTTCGAATCAAGTACCAATGTTCTAGATGGTGGATTCCTCCTGTGCCATGTGAACTCCACTTTTTCCTCCATTGGTGAACAATACATTACTTCTCCAGTCAAGCATTTTGGTCAGAGATGCACATTGCATAAGAAATGATCTAAACACTACTAAGAGAGCAGAACAGAAACGGAGATGTGTCATCAAAACTTCTGTTGACATCAAGTTTGGAGAAAATATGAAAGTTTTCTTTCAACAGAAAATTTTCTTGCCAATGAGAAAAATAAAATGAAAATAAGCCAATGAGACTTATCCAGAATTATTCATAACCCAGTTTCTTTCCGATTTATTGTAAAGTGTTTTTAACAGAAAACTATTAAACAGAAAAATTATGATATTAGAGTTAATATCACGAGTATTAACAAGGTAAGACACATATTCTTTGCTTGTGTTAAAGAATTGTCCTTTCTTAAACGATGTTTTCTTTAGGTACATATTCAATATCACCAAAATGAAATCACCGATCATTGCTATAGATCCTTAAATGTATTTTTTTTGGCTTAATAAATTGTTCGGTCTTAAACGATAATTTCTATATATATGTATTACCATTACAGCATATATCAATCAATCTCAGTCCACTACTTTACATTCTTGTTTATATTCTTTGTTTGTTGATAAATTGTCGTATCTTAAATGGGATAGATATTTTAACTATTATTTTAACAAATTGTAATTTGTAAAACTGTGCATATTGCTTTTTACACTCTGTTTAATTCTTAGTATTAAAGATATGAGTGAACTTTTGCTGATCCCCCACTACTCTCTCTCTATATATCATATATATCCTGCATATTGTTGTGATATTTGAATTTGAAAAATTAGCGGGCATAAAAGGGCGGCAAACGACCCATGGAAAAAGTGGGGGAGATAAAAAACAAGCGGGAGTTAGTTGTTGGTCTGCTAAAAAAGGGTGAAGGTTAGCATTCTCCCATTGGTGAGAGCATGAGGCAAAGATATAAAAAATTGTAGAAAAATGAACAATTTTTATTTAATAGTGATTTGTAATGTGGAAGAACATTAGTAGGAAGAATAATTTTATCCAGAGAAAAAGAATTGAAGAGATAGAATTGGATATATTACTGATCGTGTGGCATACCAAGTTAAAGTGAAGAAACAAGAAGAAGAATATATAAAAACTAGTAAATCTGGCCATTCGCGAGCAAGTAATATTAAGGTAAATTAAAAGTTTAGTTAATAACCATTGTAATTTGTCACAGACTTGCTTGTATATAAGAATTAATTTTCCTTTTGTCAGAATTATTTTTTATATTAACAGGACCTTTAAAACCTCAGATAATAAATTAAAAATAATCAAGTTAGATAAAAAACATAACAATATATATCTCAAATAAATCCAAAGCCGGGATGAGTTTTGAGGATGCATGTAGAACTGGACTCTTATGTTCAATAGACATATGTGAGCATTATCCCTGCTTAAAAAGAGCAAAATTTATGTTTGGATGTAGAGTAGATGATCTATACATGCTGGAATAGAGAATAAACTCATTCCAACAAATTATCCTTTAGTTTCTTTTAAAATTGTTATTAATTATACATTTTTTTATACTTTATAGATGTCTTAAGTGAATAAATTGAACAAAATTCCAGGTTACAAGCCGCTTTTGTACTTGGACCAAAAAAAATGCTTATACTATTAAAGAATTAAAAATTGTGAAAACAGAATATGGTAATGAGCTTGAAGCACTCATCTTGGATAACAAATTCATTTTTTTCCAAAAAAAACAAAAAAAAACCCCGCTATAAGGAAAAGTTTGAAAATGCCTGTTTTTTTACCTTTGCTATCTTCTACAGGACACTACCCCAACAACTGTACCAAATTTCAGAACTACAGGATTTTTTTTTAATTTTATCTTTTACCTATTGACTATAAGTCAATGGTTCAAAACTGGGAAATTCTCATACAAATACAAATACTAATTAGATAAATGTTTTCCAATTGCCGGTCCTTCTCATAGATACAATTTTATGATTGAACTGAGGATGTTTAACCTGCTTTCTGCTAGGACCCTTAAATTTACTGTAAGTGCACAAACTCTGCACTGGCATACAATAGGCAAGATCAAAGATTTCCGAGGACAAATGCTTTAGGCAAAAACTTTTTCACAACTAAATTATAAGAAATGATATTTCTTAAGGGTATATTATCCGTTTCAAATCAATATGATAATAAATTGATATTAACAGTCCAAAATCACTGATGGTAAGGGAAGTTGAAACATTTAACACACTAAGAAGCCAATATAATATTTAAATAACAGTGGAATACTTATATTACTAAGAATATAGGATACTAGTAAAATGTTTTAAAAAATGTCTTGCATACAATAATCTGTTAAACAACAAAACAAAGCTATTACTAAATAAACAACACACCTACAACAATGTCTCTAAACTTAAATAACAATTGAGTGGATGAATTTATTGGAATATTGGCTTAGGCTGGTGAAAGAGAGCTGGTAGTAGATTTTCATTAAATTTATTAATGGAAAACGTTTTGACTTACCATGTATGTCTGCATCAGATCTTAGGATGGGATGTTGACTGATAATAAAATATACTGAAGGAATGAAAATTGAACATATTTTTATATACATACCTAATGAATAGTTTCCTAAAATCCCCAAGCACCTCATATTTTTTTCTAATACATAGTATGTCGAAACGTCATTTAAAATTTAACATCTCTCAAGTATCAGCCTAAGTTGATAGATAGTCCAACAAATTCATCCACTCACAAATTCATGGCTAACAATGAACTCCCAGTATTAAATAACAATTTTTAATACTAACTTTCACATGCTAGGTAAAATATAACAAATTAAAAGATTATGCAAAGTCTACCTAATATGTAGTTCTGAAGAGTTCCATATGTGAAGAAGCTGACTCCAGCATATGGAATCACTCCAAGAATCGTAGGCACGTAGCCTTTATAAAAAGCTAAGGGACCCTCTATTTGCCATGTTTTTACAAATACCTAGGAAAAAAGTTTAATATGAAAATACTATCAATTTCTCAGGACAAATAAAATTAAAGTTTTACAATTATTTGACAAATAAAATAAATATTTAATCAAACTATCCCGTAAGTTACTGTTTCCAGAATAAAAAATATTAGCAACACAAACAACAAAGGTTACCTACTGGTTAAAATACCGGCAATTCTACAGAGAAGAGCAGAGACCAGACTCAATTTTTCAGAGTAAAAAGTACCATGTAAGTTGCTTAAACTATTGGCTCCAACTTCGAATATATGGAACTAATCAAAATAAAGTTTCTTTTTGAAATTTGAATTTTTCACATACATGGCAATGATAATTCATGTTAACATACTAGCTAAACTAGCAGGCAGGTTGTACTTTAGCTTTTGATTAGCATATCAAACTAAAGAGCTCTGCGTCCTGGCTAACAATGTGTGATTGGAATTTAATTTTTCAGTTTTCAATTTGTCACTAATTTGTGGGCTGTTGATGAATACAATCAGCACACACATCCTATAATTTGTGAATTGTTTTTCGCCCAAGTGGCCAATGTAGTAAAGTCATAAAAAATGTACTTGCTATATATAAGAATGTGAGTATTCATATTTTGTATGAAAGTTTTACTTAATATCTCATAGATGCTAAAATTAAAATACACCTTATGAAAAATAATGAATGCTAATTAATTAATCAATTACTTGTAATTAAAAAATATTTTCCTATTATATTAAATAAGGCATCAAATTAAATATCTTAATGTTCTGATTAATAATATGTATTATGAATTCGATCTTTAGTGGAGGGATTATTTTTCTAAAAAGTCATTAAAACTTAACAATAAAATTGTTTTCACAAACATAGAGAAATGTGATGACTTGAATTTTTCTCAATTATCTCACCAGATATACAACAATGAAAGTAATATATGGGCCTTGAACACATGATTGATTGCCACTACAGGAAAGGAAAACTCCAAAATTTTTGTAGTTGTAAATCATAATTCTCATCACTTAAACTGAGGACACTCTTCTGTTAAAACATTCCCCACTATTTAAAAAATCATAGCTCTTCGTTTTTCACAAAGAGGCTTGAATAAACAATAACAGTGAGAATCCCATTATTTAAGTGAACAAAAATCTGAACTAATGTTGCTTTTCATGGCTGCTATAGATAGCCCTAGGGACGTGGATAGTGAATGAAAACAGAATTGAAAATACAGCAACTCACGACTCATGGAAATCTCGGGACACAGTTTTATTTAGATCTTCTCTGTAGAATCACCTACACTACTTTAAAATTTACAATAATATAATATACAAATAAAAAGGATTATGCTAATGGTACTGCACTAAATTAAAAAAAAAAAAAAAAAAAAAAAAACTGTGCAGAAGGAAAAAAAGTGATTCGGAATATAATAGGACAAAACCACATAAATGCAACATTACCTTTTTCAAGAATTCCAATTCTTATTAGCAAATTATCCATCCTTTTACAGTAGTTATCTGTGAATTATCGTCATTAATTAAATTAATCCCTAATAAACTATATGAAAGCTACAATTTAATTATTGATTAATCTGCACAGAATTTACTGTTCAGATTTGGCAAAAAAAATAAAAAAGAAGCACAGAAAAAAAAAAGAAGAAGAAAATATATCCTAGAAACATGCATGCAAGACAGAACACTTAAGAAAACTTTAGTGCTTGGATATTTGACATTAGACAGAGAATATAACTAAGCCAATGACAGAAACAGCAAACTAACCTCAGCAAGGGAGTTGTATGTATGCTTTTTAGTCACAGCCATTCTAGCCCGCGCAAGATCTAGCGGGTACGTTAGGCTTTGCGATGTTATACCTGCCAGGGATCCTGCCAAGAATCTTCTTTGCTTTTCGCTGAAATTAAATGTAGCATTAGGAGTCTGTGTCAATAACTGCGTAAGACCAACCAGCATGCACATAAAACAGAATGGATATTTGCAACTTTAGCGGGGAAACAGCTACTATAACTAGATTTGCTGTAGATGCTTCACTTTTAAAGCCAAGTTTAAATATGCTGTGTTGCAATTATCTAAAACAAATTCAGCTCCATGTGGCAGCACTAAAAGATCAAAGTTAGCATCCATCCAAATCAAAGAAATCCATAAAAAAGCATAGCATACCATCATCATATGATGTGCTGTTATTTTATGGATTTGTTTCATGATGTTAAATTATACCATCACTTGTCAATTGGAATTAACATTCATGAAATTTAAGAGAACAGGCAAATAATGTGTAATTAGTGGTATTTTTTTATAGAAGGTTATGGCTCTACATGGAGAGACTCTACATTTTAATAGATATAGGTCAATTGTCTTCTGTCATCAGTCTGTATATTTTGGAATAGAAATGATATCTGAACTTTTTAAGGAACACCTGAATACCTTGGCAGAAATTATGTATTGGTTAAAATACAATTACAAAATTAATCACATTAAGCTAATGTTCAAGATTTCTCAAGTCATAACTCAGAAGCTATTTAAGATTTACAGTTATTGTTTTTTTCCAAAAACCTAACAATCAATTAAAGATGCGAAACAAAGCTGAGTAATTAAAAAAAAAATTTAAGTTATTCCAAAGATATAGTCATGAAATGGTACCATATCATATGATTTATTCCAATGAGTATTTCATTTTTGAAGTGCCACATTCATTTTAATAATGGATAGATACTAATAACATTTATAAATCAAGGAAATACGACCTTGATCTTTGTTCTACCCGAGTAAATTGTAAATCATGTCTACGTAGTCATGTGTCAGATAAACAATTGATTCATTCATTAAATTGTCTCATATCAATGTTTACAGCTTAATCATTGTTACATCATTACATAAACACATTATTCCTTTAAAAAAAATCAATGACCACACATAAATTCTTTAACAGTAAAACAAAAACATCACATATGCCAATAGATATTTTCGAATCTGATAAAAAAAATGTCTATGATTAAAAAACTATTTATTACTAAGGTAGTTGAAATTATTTTTCAAGGTAAAGGCTTAATGCCTCTCCAAAATTTTAGAGACCCATGATCAATAAATAAATGACTTTGTCAGACACACTTAAATTGACAACTTAATCTACAGGGAAAGAAAGTAGTATATTCTAAATAACTAAAAATAAATAATCCTGGAGAGACCTATTTTGTAATATTATCCTCAAAATACTATCATATTATATATCACTGACTATCATATTATGTAATATTTGTTCACAGTTGAGGTATGATAGTGACTACAGTACAAACAGAGTAATATTAAATAGGTCCTCTTATCATTCTTTTTGAACACCTTAAGTTAAGATAAAGGTGAAGAATAAGATTTTATTTAAATATCATAAATTATTACAGTAAGTAAGCATTAAAAATGTTATTAATTCCTTATACTCAACAATGAAAATATCTGCCCACAAATTATGCTAGCACTTTTAACAGCTCACACTGTCATAATTTATTCCTATCATTTATCCCATGACTTATCCTTCTAACATACCAATCTTAGGGGGGGTACACCTTAGAAGGTCAGAAGTCCTAAGGTAACAAGACCTCTATCACTGGGCTGATTACCCATCTAGATGATAACTATCAGTCCAGGCCACAAACTGATATCCCTTACTTACCAGCAGCAATTTGGAGGTTGTGAAAGAGATGCTATGAAATAATAATAGCTACTTAACAGATACTTGATAATTTACCCTATTAATTAAAACATGAATGAAAAGGAAAATACCCAGAGAAAAAAAAGTTTCCAAGACTTTGAATAACATTGTTTGCTTAAATAATTGTTACATAAGTATTAGCACTAGTTAAAGCAATATAATGATTATTGAGTTAAATGCAATTATGAAACTAATTTAAAGCTGAAAAATTAGATCAAATGTTATTATTGGGGTTTAACAACATAAGATAATCGTTTTTGTTTTTTTTAAAATATTTTTATTCACAGAGAAAACACTAGGGAATCTCCACAAATATTTGTGTGCAATAAATCTTATTTTAAACCACCATCCATAGATTTTTTTAGTTGCATAAGGCGACAAAAACACTATTAACTTAAAGGCCAAACATTAACATCAATTTTCTACATTACTAGACAATTGAAAAGACTATTTATTGTAGTACTCAATCCTCAATCAGTATCATTAGTTTTATTTGTTACATTACATTTTTGATACTTGTACTACAATGCTTTATCTAGTGCAATTGAAAAATACAGAATAAGGTAAATTGACAATTGACCCATATCAGACCAATAAAAAGTAAGCAGAGCTTTATCAATCAAAAAGTGATAAAAGCATGTATTGATTGTTGGCATTGATTGAATTGAAGAGTTGGATAACTGGCTACATCAGTTGGCACGATTAATGTTGGTCAGTGATATTAACAAAATGTACTTGTTTGTAACATTTACTCTATTTTATGTGATTCGCATTGTTTTTTAATTCTCCTCTAACCAAAATTGATTAATGATTTACAAATAAAAACTATTTAAATATAAAATTTTACATGGAGTTCCAATTTGATATTTGGAAGACATGTAAAATATAAATAAAGTCATAAAACATGATCAATGATGATAATTAATCAATTAGTCAATTTCATGTTTTTTATTTTATATGGTTATAATTACAAAAGTTGAAACAAACATTAAAGTTTATAATTTTAGCAAGTAAAAATTAATCTTTGATATAATGGTAAAAAATATGCAACTGAAAGTGAATTTTTTTTTTCTGTTTAATTTTCTGATTTCTAAAAATTGTATAATGCATTATAGAGCAATGTTTATTAACTACTCTAAGTGTTTAATTAATAACACTGGTGTATGCTATTAAAAGCAGACATTGTCCCAAAACAAAATACAGAATAGATTATATTGTCAACTCGACAGGGCCAGTGGTGAAAGAACAAAAAAGAACAAAAAAGAACAAAAAGCTCTTTAAGCTTGGAAGAGTTACTGGAAGGAAACCACTAAGAAGGAAACCTGTTCAGTAACTATTTTTTCTCTATCATAAATAATTATTAAACCTCAATATTTAATTTTAGATCATCATAACATTAAATTTCTGAGCACTATTTCAACATTAACAAACTTGCTGAATATTAAGCCATGTTCTGTTAATGTTAAGATATTATGTAAAAGCTTTAATCATTTTATAGTAGTATTATTTATGGAACCCAAAAGGAACAAACCTTTAACATTAGAAAATGTGTTATGTTATGCAAATAAAAACAACTATAACGATTATAAATTCAACAATTAAAGCAAAGTGCTTTTGGATAGATTATTCAGATTTAGATAGGAATCTCCAATTAATCTAGGTAGTCGGAAATTTAGTTACTTACTCAAACTACAATTTATTTCTAAGCAAAGGTTTTTTAGTATTAATCAATAAATCAGAAACTTCTTACTACATCAAAAAAGAATAAACTTTGTTCTATCTAGGCATTATATTAAAGCAAATATGTGACATTCTGATGGCTACCAACTGAAAAGTCTATATAATACTTAAATTTATCTTCAAATGAAACAGATACCATATTATCCAATTAATCATAACAAGACAGAGGTACAGTATCAATACATGTCACCTAAAATGTACAATGATTTTTTCAATAGAATTTTCTTAACCATTAGAACTATTTCATCTTCACAAAATAACTATAATTTATAGTCGATCCTGTCCAGAATGACCCATTTTTATTCACAGTAGTGAAATAAATTCAATGTCCAACTTGGGATTTGAACCAAGAGCCTTTAACCATGATAAAAAGTGTTCGAGGTTCACGCAGTTACATTAAATATCCATAATTAAATAGAAATAAAATAATAATTATGTTTTATTAGGGTCAATAACAGCTCTTGTTAAGCTTAAAATAAATAATAAGATTTATCAGCATAGGTTATTTATTTGATGATTCATCAAACTAAGAGAATAAAATAAAATGACAGTTATGGTCACTCCTAATTGATCTGCACCACAAATAAATATAATACAAAGATCAATATGATGCAATATATTTAAAAACAGTGATCACTAAAATATCTCTTTCGTATAGTTGGTAAGCTGATCGAGACAACGGTGATAACAAATTTAGGTCTGTCATTATTTCAACAGACCATTATTCATAAAATTACCAACAATCACCATTACTCGCCAACATAACAAATCCTAAGTTATGGAACCCTTTCATGGCGGGCAGGTTCTTACTTAGCCTTAACATTGAAATGAGAAATGTTTAGTGAGAGTTTCAAAAATTACATAATTTATTTTTTTCAAAAGCCTATATAAATAAATATTGATTACAATTGAATTAATTTTATTTATTAATCAAATTATGTTATCGCTATCTACATATTCATTTATGTATGAACTTTTTTTTCCATAATTAAATATTTTCTATTGTTTTTAGCAATAATATACAGTAACCGATATAAATTAAAATTATGTAAAACACTTAATATTAATGACCCTTAGATAATAATTGGTTATGTGATGTGGTATATATAAATGATATACTACATTAACATTGAATTTATAACACTCAACGCTGATAACAGGGGCAGATTAACCGGAATGGGGCTTAGCTGCGGGCCTATATATAATAAAAAAATAAAAGTCATAAGGAGTTATTCTTCTATGGGATACTCAACATTAAGAAAGAACTGTATCGATTCTGTTGTTCAACTGCTAACGCTAACTGTTTGTTCCATTTTAAAAAAGTGTGATTATTAAATTAAGAATGAAAACAATTTTTGAGAACAATATTATGGTAAATTGCAATCTTTTTCATTTCTTTATAGACATTAATAATTTTAATAAGTAAAAAAAAAGTTATTCTTACCTATATATTAACTAAGGGTATATTAATCATCATAATTGTTCAGATTAATATTTTTTTAAATATAATTTTATAAATATTAGTAAACTAGTTAATACCTGTATTTGGAAACTATGGGTAACCTTCTTCTAACTCAAGAAAGGTATTACTTCCACTTCATAATAAATTACTAGGTGATTAAATAAAAAAAATTGTCTCCTATCATAATTAACCAATTAAAGGTCTTGACATTCTGATAAAGAGTATTTAATGATTAATCAGACTTTAGTCGGAATCCTGGCCTTGTCACTACTTTCTATTTTTTACAAATAGTAAAATATGTACAATTATTAACTATAAAACAAAGCCAAACTCACTGCTTTTGAGGAAGTCCAGTATCAACCTGAAGAATTCTTTTCCATTGCTCATGGGAAGTAAATTGTACTGCTGCGTAAGGCATTATCCGAGCCATAGTAGCAGAATTGCCACGCCATAATGCAATAAAACCTTCTTGCTGATACGATTTCATCAAAAATCGAAATGCTTCTCTAGTGGAATATTTTTTATTTGCAACCTTAAAAAAATGAGAAAATTAAGATGATAAATAAAAAAAAAAAATATATATATAGGAAAACATAATAATGACGATCAAACTTAAATTATCAGTTAAATAATTCATAATGTAAAATTGATCTAGTAATTTAAACTCTAATAAACCTGTAACAATTTATTAACAGTTTAAAATATAAATACAAATTTTACACACCAAATTTAATTAAATGGATTGATGCCAACAATTCATTCAGAGTTACCTAGGCAAAATGTAACACCTATTCAAACGGCCTTGAATTTAAATAAAATTGAGACATAAACCAATACTCTGAACAATGATAGAAAAAAATTAATAATTGTATAATTTATAAATGTTAATAAAAATAATCTGATAATTTACCTGGAAATTTATTTTAGTTCTATCTAGTGGGGCAATGACAGTTTTAGCTAATGCTCCAGCAACAGCTCCGGCGACTAAACTGGTCATAACTACTTTCGAATTGGATAGCTGGAATTTAAAATTTCATATCTTGAACAATTTAGAGTGCTTCATGAACTATATAAAAAAATTACAAACCTTTTCCTTATTTTCTTTACCAAGCTGAGTCATTTTGAGGCCAAGCCCTACTAATTACCCCAGGGCAAGGACAGGCCTATTCTTGAAGTGTTCCATTTATTTTATAAATTCCATGTACCCACTCTCTAAGTAATAATAAAACATTCAGAAACAGTGACACAGTAGTATTAAGGATAAATAAAAATTGTACCAATTGTAAAAAATGGGTTAATTTAATGAAATATGTTAAAGAAGTTAGAAAAAATACAAACTAAAGTAAAAAAACTAACCCAATTGGACAATCATTTCATCCACAACTAAGACCTACTAAACACTGGCATAGATAACCTTCAACACAGTGATAAGTACTGATAAGTCATTGAGGTTTTGTAAGGGTTACACAATCCCTGATAAAGAACCTAGAGAGGTTTTTAATCACTGGCTCTCAGGTGTTAAAGTTAAGCTAAACTGTAAGCTGGTTACAAGATCGCATTAAAATAGTCTGTTTGAAATAATATTCATAATTAAAACTTATTATAACTAGTGGTTCTTAATTTTAAAATGCATAAGTTAATTACTTGAATAACTTAATTCATTAAAGTCAAATAATTCAAAACAGTAAATTAACTCACACCTATATTTCTGACAGCATGACCCAGTACTATTTATTTCTAATTAGTTGATCACCAATTTATTTTTTCTTGATGCTTAAAGCACTATTTGTTAAGTGAAATTGCTCAGATAGAACCTTGGAAGCTCTCAGGTGTATTGGAATTGCTTCATGGTATGAAGGTTTATGGTTCAAATCCCTACTTAAATGGACAGTGAAGTCACTTCTGTCCCATAAATAAAAGTGGATGACTATGGGGTGACATCCTGGCTCCTATGGAAGCCTATGGCTCCTATCACTAAGCAGGATGTTGTGATCTTTAATTTGATCCTCTGCTCAAAATAGTAGGAACATATTAATTATTAATTAACTAATTAATGTCATTTCAATATTTTTCATGGAGTTGCTTTTATTTTTACCATCTTTGGGTCATTAGGGGGGGGGTAAGACTTCCTTGCTACTATTATGCAAAATATCATGCTTTATGTCAAACAGAGGTAGAGTAAACAAAATTTTAATTGACTTTATGCAATTGTAGTTTAAAACACATTGCATTCTATTAATCAGTATGTCAAAATAATTATTTTGATACCCTACTCAATTAAAAACATTTTTTTCATTAACGATTTATTGATTAATTAAGGGACTTAATAATTTAACCACAAAAACACAATATTAAAAACAAAAGAGTTACTGAATGACCAATTTTGTTCACTGAATGACCCCCCCCCCCGACCAGACATTAGAGAGGTCCCAATTCAGCCAGTATATTTTTCCGTTGGCTGTAATAAGAGTTTTTGATAAAATGTAAAATAACGTAACACACAAATAATAATATATTCAAATTTCGTAAAAATAATAATATTTAACGCTTAACAAATGTTATTGACCTTAATGGTATTATAAAAATTATTTATTTACATCAAAGTACAAATTTTGTCAAACCTTAAAAAGTAACGTATTCATAAAAAAATAAAACTCAAAATTTCCATAAAGTTCAGTGATTTCCGGGTAGCCTGTTAACAATATTTTGTGGCAAATTATAAGCTTTTCCGCTAGCGGGATAAATAATATTGACCACGCTCACTCCATAGAGAGCGCCACTACTTTTAGGGGTTATCAAGGGAATAGGTAATTCAGTTGATAAGAAAAAGCTCCCTTCTCATTCTTATCAACCATACTTCAAGTTCTAACACTGTTTCTGTACATTATTTTGGAAATTACTTATTATCATGTCAGGTTGGTTTCAGATATTTTTATACAATTATTTGTTTTATATTTTCAGGCTACTTTCTGTATTAAGGATTTATTAAAAAAATTTTTATACCATTATGTAATCAAAATTACATCTATGTTCTGACATGCTGCTTACCGCAACCAATGGGTACTTAAATGAGCTTTCATTTGCTAAAAAAAAATATTATTCCTCAGACTTGTGGAGGATTTAATTTTGTCATGCTGAATAACAATTTTTTTTAAATAAAAGCAATTTTTCCTTTAAAATTTCATAACATTTTCAAAACTAAAGAATACATTTCTTTTTTTCACTGTATCATGGTGTTACAACTTATATTTTTCTGTTTATTCTTTTTTTGTACTTATAGTTTTTATACGTTAGTTAAGTATGTAATTTTTTTTATTTATTAAATTAAGATAAATTTAATTCTGTTTTTTTTTGACAGGTCTTAATCCTTACCGTGAAATCCTAAAAACTCTCGATGTAGGTGGTGTTACGTACTCTTACTACAATCTTTCTGAACTGGGCCCTCAATATAGTAAGATATTTTTTTAATAACGGAAATTCTCTTTAATTATAATTTTTAATGTACATTACAATGTATGATATTTTTTTTAACATTGCATATTGCTGCTCTAGAATCTTATTTCAAACTTTAAGTTTAAGGAAGGTATTTTACTTGGTCCTACGAATATATAATTAAATGATTAGGCACATTTTAATTTTTTGTTTACTTGATAACTATATTATGTATTTATAATATAAGGCTGTTATGTATAAATTATTATCATCTTTTCATTTTATATTAAATTAACTAAAAGTAACATATCTTATAATTTTTAAATTAAATGCTTAAGGAAATCTATTCTGAATCATCTACCAATTGGTTCATTGTACAAAATTGTTAATCTGCTTTATTGTAATCATGTTAATGTCCCTTTAATACAAATAATATTAAGAAGCCATTATATTTTTTTGCTATCAAGGCAATTTACCAAAATAATTTTTAATAACCCATGCTAAATAATGAAGCACTGAATTACACAAGTCTCTGCTCTGTAATGTGAATTTAAAATTATTTCATTTTTATCCAAACCATTTAAAAATTGATTAAATTTTTTTATAAATACAAATTATTATTGATTTACTTTTCTGATCTATGAATATTTCATTATGAGTCCTTTCATTTCCTTATTCTATTTCTTTATTAAAAAAAAGTAAATCAAATCTATGGTGATATGCCATGACCGTCGGAGGTAGATGTACTTTTTAAATGGCATTGAAGGGCTAGTGTGGCCAATGCCTTGCTGTTACTTTTCAACCATTACTTCAGTTTTCTATAACTACTTCTACATAAAAGTATCTATTTATTTCCCCCTCCCAATGCTGCAAGAACCAAGAGCAGACCCATCCAGCTCAGAATTTAATTCATTTATTTCTTTTATTTTTAATCAGACATTCTTTTTTTTTTTCTTTTAATATTTGCTCTAACATTTCCAAATTATGTTTTCAGATAAACTGCCATTCTCAATTAGAGTTCTTTTGGAATCTGCAGTCAGAAACTGTGATAATTTTCAAGTCAAGCAAACTGATGTCGAAAATATTTTAAATTGGGAAAAGACAGGGAAATCAGATAGTTCCGTTGAAGTTGCCTTTAAACCGGCAAGGGTTTTATTACAGGTAAAGTTAATTTCAGTTGTTTATTTATAAAACAATACAATACTTGTAATGCTGAATATTTCAATTTTGAAGTTACTAATATTATTCAAGTAAATAAATATTAAGAATGTATGTTATACTTCTATGAAGTCTAGCTATTTTAAAATACAGACAATGATCTTTCAGAATAAATTTTTTTACAATAAAGGAAAGGGAGGTCAGTTGTGACCTGAAGAACAAAGTACTATCTTACTTATCAGTTACATAAAAACAGCACATGTCATCTATTACACCATCTCCTGTAGTAATTTGACCCCAATATTTTATTTATTTGATGGCAAACCTTTTGCATTATTGTTATGGTGTTTGGTATTCTTATAAAATAAAATAAAAGTTGAAATGTAAAAATATAGTTTAAGCAAGTACGTCTCGGTGTATCTCCTCCCAGAATCTTTACCAGCAGTGATGAGAAACTCTGACAAACAGTTTGTCTCTTGTGCGTTAGGTATGATTGCTACCCTCCCCACTATTTGGTTATCATGACTAAAAATAAATATTTATTTTAACATAAATATATACTAAAATATTTATATTAACATAAATATATATTAAAATATTTATATTAACATAAAGATATATTAAAATATTTATATTAACATAAATATATATTAAAATATATATATTAACATATTAAAAGTGAAATATTTATTCTAACATAAACAAATATCAATGAATGTAATATTCCTGTAATCATTTACACATGGGTGCTTTATATCATCTTACCATCACATTAACATGTTAATAAGTTCATATATTCAGTGTGGGGCTCAAGACAATGTATAACGATATAAAACATGATTAAGCATTATTAATTAATTTAATTACTTGGTAAAAAAATTCTAATATATTAAGTGGGGCATCGAATTAAAGATATTGATATTCTAATCAAGTATGGGACTTTAGTGGCTTAGAATTAAAAAGTCAAATAATTAAAATCGTGTTTGTAACTTGAACTCTGTATTTAACTTATTTATTTGCAGGATGGTTTCATTGGATAGCCCAATTATTCTAAAAATAAAAATATCCCTGTGTGAATTAATAAAGGGTCATCAAATAGTAATAAGATAAATATTTCCCTCTCATAAGTAGGGTACAAAGTTAAAGAGATCTTAACATCCTAACTAATAATATGTAATATGTGTTTGGACTTCAATGGACTATAATTATAAAATGGCATTAAAACTTTTTTAACATTTTCGCTTCCTTAACGAAACTCTTAATTATGTGATACATCATCACCTTTGATTTAATTTAAGAAGGCTGAATAGTTTTGACTTATTGAAGAAGATTTGAGTAGGGTATTCAGTTGCATGTCTTGTTTCACTGTTTAATTATATGTAATTTGTTCTTGGCTTTAGTGGACCAAAATTACTAATAGCCATCAAAATCGTGTTCGGAACATTTTCACTGTGGCAAGAAACCCTTAATTTCTTGATACATCATACCTCAGTAAATTTTATTTTGATTTATGTAAAAAATACCTAATTTATTTTTGATTTCTAAAAGTAGCAGTTTTTTTTATTAGTAGTGGTAGTAATAGTAGGCATCAATATTCCCTCATATTCAATCTGTTTTAATGTCTAAATATAGATGTATCTGAACTGACAATATAAAGAAGTATCTGTGAAATCATGGGTCTTCTAGTTGTCTATGGTATTTAGTATTCTCACCGGGAAGCGGAACATGGCCATTTTGTGGCTACAGTGAGCATAATACATGTTTTTGCATCACTATATTTACTTGATGGTTATGTTTCATGCTGCGGAATTTTTCATGAGTGGGTGTTTAATTGAAAATCTGCTAAGTTTGATGATAAAATAGATTATATTTTTTTATTAACCTCTAAGCTGATTTAAGCACCAAATTATGTATTATTTTTATTTTTAAAATATTTTAATTGAAGTTAAAGGATATAAATTGAGTGTAGTTATGTAATGGAGTACAGAATTTATCTTTGAATAGGACCTGACTGGAGTGCCAGCTGTTGTGGATTTTGCAGCTATGCGTGATGCCGTTAAAACTCTGGGTGGTGATCCAAACAAAATTAACCCCATTTGTCCTTCTGATCTGGTTATAGACCATTCTGTACAGGTTGACTTTGCTCGTATGTAAGTAAACAGTTAAAATGTAGTGATGATTAACACAATTTTGATAAAAAGTTTTCTTTTCGATAATTTGAAGTCTTTTCATTGAAGTTTTTTTACTGTTATTTTTCAAACTTATAAAAGTAATTATTATAGTAAGTAGACTGTTGTTTTAAAATTAGATAAGAAAAAAGAATAAAACATCAAGACCTTATTGGAGACAGGTGTGTTAAACACAAAAAGAATTGTCATCATCTATGTAATATTTTTGGTATTAATCAATGAATCTGTCATCATTTTCTTTAGCTAATAACAAACGTTAATGATTTCAATGTAGGTGTTAAGTACATACAGCTACAACTTACCGGTTGCAGCTTGTTAGAACTGTTTTTGTGATTGTGATCCCAGGATTCTATTCTGTAAATCAATTATCACATTTTAAATGTCTCGACTAAACTGCTGCTTTGATATGAGGGCCCCCACGTATCCCGGGGTATATATATATATATATGTATACATATATTGTAATGTTATTTTTAAGAAGTGGTTTCAAAGAAGGATTATTTTATTATATAAAATATTAACTAATATAAAATAAATTATAAAAAGATAAATAAATAAGATAAAAAAAAATAGAGAGGAACGCTAGGACTGAAGTTGTTTATAGTTACGGGGGTTGTTGAGGAGAGCAGCTATAAAGAAGAGGTTGTCAGTTTTTTAGTGGTTTTAAGAAGATATGTGTCGATGATAATTTGTTCCAGTTTGCGGATGGTCAAACATATTTGACATGAGGGCCCTAACACATTGCCTAACCTTATAGTTTGTATTTCCTCGTACTTCTTATTTCTACTTATAAGCTGATACCTCTTATTTCCTGGTATTACCTCCTATCATCGCACGCGTCATCATATGTGCATATTGGCAGAGTCCAAAAGAGGCCATTGAGGCAGCATTGTATTTGGAGCATCAGGATTACAAAACTCAATATTTAGATGGAGCAAGTTAATAGCATTTGACGGAAAAACAGTATGTGCATTCAATTTTCATTGTTATTTCTTTTATGTAAATGTTTGGTTGTCCCCATGAGATAATTACAAGTTTACTTTACTTTTTTTTTTATCAATAAATTAAGGTATATTCAAAAATGGGTAGTCACCAACGTGGGGCTTATTTATATTTTTTTCAAGGCCATAATAGAATATTACAACAAAGTAAATTTATTTACTGTATTTAGAATATCAAAAATATTAAATTTATTTTGTTGATTAAAGTAGAATTATTGATTGTGATTAGTTGGATAAAGTCAGATTAAATACAAAAGTCATTATAATTGATATAAGTGCAGAAAACTGGGGCATAAAAGATTGACCCGTGATGTAGAGATGGAAGGGCAGAGTGAACCAATGGGAGATCGCGAAGATTGAGGAAGGGGAAAGCAGCTATGGATGGGAGAAAGGTCAAATGAAGAGGCTCTTTTGAATTGGGATCCAGGCGAGCAGCTTCGAGAAGACAATCGTGAGATTGATACGCATGCAAGACATGATTGAAGAATTGAGACAAAAGTGTGAGAAGCTTCTGCCATAGAACCCGAATACTCTTGAGCATAATGGTTGAGAAGGATCGAAGTGAGCAGGACATAGAATTGGATAGAAGAATCTTTTTTTTATCAAGCTATCACAACTAGTTACATCCCCCCGGAGATAGAAACAGTTAGTGACCACAATCCATGTTTTCCAAGTGTAGTGTTAGACTATAAGGGTTATTAATGTTTAAAGATAGCTAAATATGAGTATAAAAGAATAGTTAATTTAAAGTAAAAGCATAACTAAAATCTATGTTTCATAAAGTTTGTTTTATATAATTATTACTGAAATTTGATGTTATAATTGTATGTAACAAAGACGTTACAAAGTGTCACCACATGTAGACGTTATTTTGAGGATTTCATGTGCAGCAACTTTTTTCATAAGTTCATTATATTAACTCTACAACCCTAAGAGTTTAAGAGGTTCAAATAAGTTAATTTTATTTTGTGTAATCACATATCAGATTAAATTTATTATTATAATTTATTTAATATCATTATAATATATATTGATATAAGGGGCATTCATTCTCCTATATATATATATATATATGTATATATACATGGTGTAATCAAAGATATATTGTTGTGATATTTTGATGTGTTGATTTTTGATGGTGTTTTTGAGATAAACTCTAAATCAGCGAGCGTTGATGAACAATATACGACTCGTGTACCATGATTCACGAATGTTTAAACACTATTCGTTGCGTTGTATCTACCATTAATATTTATAATATAAATAATATCAATAATTAAATATAAATATTTTATTTTATTAAACTCAAAACAAGAAAAGTAATCATATATGAGCCAAAGAGGATTGAACAACCAAAGAGGTCAAGAGATCAAGATGGCAGCAGAAAGGTAGGAGGAGAAGGAACGAGGCCACAAGGTCACTCTTT
This sequence comes from Acanthosoma haemorrhoidale, assembly GCA_930367205.1. Lineage (NCBI taxonomy): Eukaryota > Metazoa > Arthropoda > Insecta > Hemiptera > Acanthosomatidae > Acanthosoma > Acanthosoma haemorrhoidale. The sequence continues at coordinate 34,860,364 of OV884012.1, forward strand.
CACTGACGGCCCGAAGACCCGGGAGACCAGATCATGATCACCACGAGGTAGCAACCCTTTTCACTTTCACCCGGCAACAAAGGAAGACGATCCGGACCACGCTATGCACCAGACAGGAAGAACGCACCAAAGGACACCACATAAAAGAAACACTGGCCGGCTAGGTAGTAATTAAGGTACAATTTTAAGTTAGTTTTAATAATGTTATTTTATTACGTACGTAGTTTAAATGTATATTCAATTTTTAAACCAATTTGTGTAATAAACAATTATTCCTTTTGCAAGAATTATCCTATTTTATTAACAGAACCTTAAGATAAAGTAAAAGTTAAATATACAGATTAAAAAGAAAATATAAATTATATAAAAAATATATAATTAAAAAATAAAATAATAAAAATCGTAATAATATATATACACAGTCATACCCCGCTTTACACAACCCCACACAAAGCAAATTTGCTTCATGTTTTTTTTGCAAAGAAAATATTATTGTAAGTGCAATGACTTCATTGCAGCAGAATTGCCGAGGAACATATCCCTTGCGTTAAGCGGGGTATGCCTGTATATGTGTATATATACATATATATATATCAATGTTCTTGACTTTTTTTATATATATATATATATATATATATGCATTACTTTTATATACATTGATTGTGTCTGATACCTGGAGAAAACTTAAGTTAAGCATAGTCCAACCCAATCTTAGAGAGAGAACATGAAAAAATATACATTTTGAGTCCTAATTGAAACTATCATTAAATTTAAATATACTATCAAGAATATGAACTGAATAAAATTACACCTTATAAAGTTGTTTAATTATAATTGTAACATTTCTTGTAAAATTACAGATCCAAAGTTGTCCCTGTAAGCACTTAAAACTTGTTGAAAAAATTTTTCTTTTAATAAATATTTTGTACATTAAATAATAAAAGTTTTCATGTGATTGTTAAAATGTTTGTATATAGTGATTAAAAATTTGCATCCCTGCAAAAATATAATCATTTAGATAAATGGCCAGGAAGTTGTGGGTAGTTTAATTGTGCTTAGATGAAAAGATTAATTAATTTTCTACTGCAGGAAGTGGTCACCTCCTTTTACTTTATGATTATTTTTTTTTTTATTTTGTTACTTGCGATTATATGTTACACACACACACATTCCCGACTCTGGTATGCTTCACAGGAGATGAGCTTGGAGACCCCAATGATTAAGATCTTTTGTAGAAATTTTTTTTTTCACTTGGATGGGTGAAAAACACAGTCTGCTATTTATTGGTTAAAACACTACCACCCCCACCTTATCTATTTGGTTTTCTCTACAGGAAACCCTTGGTAGTTGGTTTTATATTGTGAAGTCCAAAGCACTATTTCTGGACACATTATTTCAACAAAAAACTCACTTCCCTGAAATTAATAAGTAAATTTAATTGATAGTAAAAATATTTGTACAATGTATTTATTTCTCATTACCAAGTAATTAACTAATGACACTTAATTATGTTTTATGGAGTTGACAATATTCATGTCATCAGGTCATCGACTGGAACCTTCATATAAAATTTCATGTGTCCAGGACGAACAAGGGACTGGGTACAGACAATGTTTTGATAAAAATATAAAGAATTCGTGTTTTAAAAAAACACAACAAAACCCTGGAGAGGGCTCAAAAAGGAATACTATGTTTAAAGGTCTTTGAATTTAAACTAAACAAATAAAATAAAATATTATTTAAACTACTGGATAATTAAGGAATGTTCACATAAACAAGAATTTTTTAAAGATAAGATTTGTTGAAGAAAACCGTACCCTGCTCTCCATGACCATGGTTAGTGCATATTAGCACAAGATAATTTTTATTATGTAAACATTGGAAATAAATTGATTTAGTTTTGGGGAAAGATGTAGATATAAAGCTTCTCCCCACAAGTATAGAATTCCTTGCTCCTAAATGGAAATTATAGAAGAATTATGTTTTTATATTCCTTTTAACAATAAATAAAAAATTCTGATGCCTTGATATTTTGACAAATTTGCGCTAACAGTGGTCATACAGATCAGGGTATGATCTTGCTTGGTTTTCTTCAATAAATCTTATCTTAAAAAAAATCTTGTTTGTGTTTTTGTAAGCATTCCTTTATTATCTTGTTGTTTAACAAATATTTAAGTTAATTTTAAACACCTTTGAAGATAGTATTCTTTTTGAGCCCTCTTCAGGAATTTGTTGTGTTTTCAATACCTGAATTCCTTATATTTACACCACATTTTGTCTATCAGTCTGTGCTGAAGATTGTGAGTCCCTTGTTGGACCTCGAGACATGAAATTTTACATGAAGGTTCCAGTCGATGACCCAACAACATGACTAATACTGTCAACTCATAAAGATAATTAATTTTCATTAGTTAATGACTTGATAATGAAAAAAAATTTAAATAATGTTGAGTAGGGTATCTTGGTATCCTCTTTTTAATAATATGTTATAGGTATGATTAAAAAAAGTCATCAAAATTGTTATTAACATTGATGAAGAATTATGTGAATGTTTAATTATGTAGAATGTGTGTTTGTTTTGATATGAGAAATAATTTTCATGTCGTTTGTGACCAATGGAACCTCCCCTCCATGTAAACTTTTATCTCAAACTAGGGAACTCTCAGCTACATTATTACATATAAACACAGGGCTGAAATCGGAATGCCTTTTGGTTTTGAAAAAAATAAAGTAGCTAAAAAGTTATGTTCATTAAAATTATATTCCCAACTTTTCATCTTTTTAATTACACAGACAAGACTGTTATTTTGCATGGATGTTTTACTTTTTGCCATGAAATACTTAAAGAAAAATAATGAATGGTCATTAATTAATTAATTGCTTAGTAACTAACAAATAAATATTTCTCCATCACATGGAGTATGTTTAGGGCTCCAACATCTCGATAAATAATATTTAATATGTGCTAAGACTACGTTTCGAAAAACCATTGAAATTGTGTTCACAATTCTCAGAAATGTCTAGAAAAGTGTTTCCTTACTCTCTGTTGTCTTCATTTTTTAGGATAGCTTTAAGGCTCACCCTTGACTTAAATCCTTGCTTGAGGTGACTCGCTTGAGAAACCAACTTTTTATGGTTGCTTTGCATCAATTCTTGCGGTGACAAACTAATGAGAGCATATTTGATTAGTGATAATTTCTTTTTCATTTTAGGGATAATGCTCTGCAAAAAAATGAAGAGATGGAATTTGAAAGAAATAAGGAGAGATTTACTTTCCTTAAGGTGATATTCCAATATTTAATTAGTGTTTCTTTGTATTTGTTATGTATTGTTTTTATTAATTTAATATTTTTATCTGTATTTTTTAGTGGGGAGCTAAAGCATTCCGGAACATGCTTATTGTTCCTCCTGGGTCTGGGATTGTTCACCAAGTCAATCTTGAATACTTAGCGAGGGTCGTGTTTACTGGTAGTTTACTTTATCCTGACAGTGTGGTTGGCACAGACTCACATACAACTATGATTAATGGGCTTGGAGTTGTTGGATGGGGCGTTGGAGGTATCCATGTATTTAAATTTTTTATTTTATGTTTATAGTAAATTATTTAACCAAAATAAATTAATGATCGCACAAGGTGAAACTGTTTTTGGACTGTGGGTGAACTACTTGAATAAAAGGCTGGGAGTTTCACTGTCCATTATTAAATAATTACTAACAGGCTCCTAGTTCACTGTCTTATTTCCTGTACTTACCTGCCATGTGAAAGTTTCCTAAGCTATTTCAATTTGTGGTATCAAAGTACTTCTTCAATGAAGTTTGTTCAATTTTGGATTAGTGGTTTGGTGGCAATCTTTTTAAACAATTTGGATTTTCATGTTATTATATCACAAGTCATTTCATGCGGAGTAACAATAATTCCCAAGACATGATATTTTAATGTCAACTGTCAGTTTATTATGTTCCAAGAATTTTATCAGCTGGTGTTAATGCTAATAATTTTAATGTTAATCATAGGTATTGAAGCAGAAGCTGTTATGCTTGGCCAAGCTATAAGTATGCTTCTCCCACAAGTCATTGGATACAAACTGGTCGGTAAATTAAATCAGCTTGCAACATCCACGGATCTTGTTCTTACTATCACTAAGGTACCATCTGAGACTTTATTTCATTATTTATATACATTAATATGTAAGATTATTTTCTCAATTGTTATATAATTTTCAGAATTTGAGACAGCTTGGAGTTGTCGGAAAATTTGTTGAATTTTTTGGACCGGGAGTAGCTGAATTATCTATAGCTGACAGGGCCACCATCTCTAACATGTGCCCTGAGTACGGTGCAACTGTAGGATTTTTCCCTGTTGATGTAAACAGTCTGTTCTATTTGGGTCAGACAAGTAAGTTATCAAAAAATTGTTTCTTTCTTTTTTTTAATTATTTTATTTAGAACACACCTCACTATCTTTTGAAATGTTTGTTTTAACAATAAAAAATTTAAGAGTACTTTAATTTAAAATTGTTTAAATGAAATTTTGAATGAGCTATTCTTATGTATGAGCAGCCAACATCTTACTTCCATCCTCCAACCACCTCATACTAGAACCTGGTGCATTAGGTCGAAACATTGTTCATTCGGTTCTTGGCATCTCTCTTTTTCTCTAGGACAAACCCTGGTAGAATAATAACTTAAAGATTTTTAAATATTCAAAATAAATTTTGAAAAGGAATAGGGTTTCCTCCCCCTGAATGATCACGAATGATGTATTGCAGTTTTGATTAGTTATTAATATTTTATTAGCTCCTGGTGATGTAAGTAATAGTATTAGTGCAGTCATAACTACCGACTATATAGGTAGAAGAATTTTTTGTTCAGGCAATATTCATGTGGAGTGTATATTTATATAGTTAAAACAAGATTTACAACTGTACCACAAGAATTGAAGATTTTTATTTATTTGTTTATTATTTGTTCCGGCATTTGTGCACCGCGGCCTCACTGAGACCTATTGTGCGCCGTCCATGTCCCTGTCCTATATATGTGACAGGCCCACGGCCTTTGCAAATCTGAGGATACTGAATGGATCGATCAGTTCACATAGTTTGGGGTCTACAATGCGATCACTACCAAAGTGAAGGTATCGCCTTCTAGCTAAGTTATCACATTCACATATTATATGACGTGCCGTTTCTCCCTCTTTCTTGCAGAATCTGCAGATTGGTGATCCCACTATCCCCAAATTAAAGAGGTGTTTATTTAACCGACAGTGACCTGTATAGAGTCCTGTCACACTTTTGAGTGTCCACCTGTCCATTGATAGAAGTGCTGAGCTTCTTCTCTTACAGGGTCCATTAAGAAACAGTTTCGAGTGTTCCTGTTTCTTAGTTTCTCTCCAAGAGAGTCTTGCCCTGTCCTCTAAAGCTAATTTTATACGCCTTTTAGCGTAGCTGAGGCTGATACCACATATGGGTTCAGGTGCAAGAGGTGTCTGTTCTGAGCCCACCCTTGCAAGGCCATCTGCCTTCTCATTGCCTGTGATGCCTGTGTGTCCTGGCACCCAGTCGATTCTAACCTTATTGGCTAGCGAGAGTGTGTTTAAGTTGTTTTTACACTCCTCAACCAAATAAGATCTGGTCGTATAGCTTCTCAGGGCGCCAATGGCTGCCTGGCTATCCGTGAAAATTGTGATCAGTCTGTTTCTTACACCCTCCCCAATTAAGGTTTGGGTACAGACATTGATCGCCATCACTTCGGCCTGAAAGACCGAGGTGTGTCTACCTAAAGGAATAGAAATCCCAGATTCTGGTTTATCTTTCCTCCATATGCCGGCCCCTGATCCGTTTTCTGTTAGTGAGCCGTCTGTATAGCAATTAATCCCATTACACAGTTTATGTGGTTTGGTCTTTGTGTTTTCCGCACAGTATAAAACGTCTGTGTGTTTCTTAACTTGTAGGTCAGAGTGCATTGACAGCACCTCGTCCTCATCAATTCTTCTGAACAAGTTCCCATGTCCCATGTGAGTCATGACTTTGGATCTTGTTCCTGATTTCGCAAGTCTGTAAGCCACGTTCAAGGCTTGCGCTTCTACTTCTATGTGCAGTGGATTCAAGTTCAATAAGACTTCCATTGCAGCAAAAGAATTGAAGATACTTCTACTAAATGTAAAGAGGTGATTGCTAAATCTATAGATATTCCTCTATGACAAAGAGAATATAGTTTATACTGAACCTCTTACCGTTTGTCAGTCTTGTAATTAATGATTAAGGGATTGATGGTGGTAATAATCAAAACATGTTTATAGTAAAATATTTATTTATATTTTAACATGTTACATGTTGGGCAAGGTTCATACTATGATTCTTATTTATTAAAAAATAGTACGTATAGTAGAAAATATGTTTTGCATAAGTAAAATAAAGGACATACAAAGTGAAGAAATGCTATATATGATAATCTTTGGACTTGGTGTGAGTCCCATAAAACCCTATTAAAATGATAGTGAAATTAAATCATCTCTTTCTCTAGAAATCACTTATTAAAAAAATAACAAATAATTTAAATTAAATTTTTAAAATTCATAAAAAATTGACTACAAGCCCTAATCCTATTTCAAGATGCTATCTAGTTCCACTTATCCCTACAATCCTCATCGGAGATTGACACAGCAATGTCTTGAAATCTCTATAATTAACCTGTTATTGGGAGTCCTTTCACTGGCCAATATTCTTCCTTCAAGTTCTAGAATTCACTGCTGCTCTTGTGCTCTAACTTAGAGTCTCTTCTGGTACTATCTAGCAGTATAATGGCTGCAGGAGCCCTGATTCTACTTTCTTCTTTGCTTGGGAGGTGATTTTGGGGGTTCCCAAGCTTTGCTCATATGTCTACAATGTAAATACTGTATGACAGAGAGTGAATGTAATTTATAGTATGAATGGATATTTATCACAATTACCCATTAACACCAGGACAGATAAATATTTGTTTTTTAAATATTGACAAAAACCTAATGCAGGCTTGGAACATACTTAAATTCATGATTTCTACTGATGGCTCTTGAAACATTTTTTGTAATATCTTTGAAATCCCTTTTATTACACTATCTTTAATGTTTCCTTGAGGGAAAAAAATCTCATCTTTAAATCTCATGTGTTTTAACCAAAAGCTAATCAAATTATTTTGAGGTGTTGTGAAATATAACATTCTAATTTTAAATGTATTCAACAATTTTTATAACCACTATCATAGAACATATAGATATTGAAGTTGATCACCCTAAACCTAATAGATCTCTCCCTTCCCCTGTAATAAAGACAATAATAATTAATGTGTGTGCAACCTACAATTAACTAGAGTTAATTTATAATGAAAAATCAAACCACTACACCCAAATTTTTAAAAGGTACCCATTAGACTTTCAGTGAAAGATAATTGTTACCTATCATTTCATTTTACTTTCAGATAGAGAGTCAGGCAAAATAAATGCCATAAGGAAGTATCTAGAAACCGTAGGAATGCTACGAGACTATTCAAATTCTGCCCAAGATCCAGTCTATTCAGAGGTTGTAGAGCTCGACCTGTCGACGATAGTAAGCTGTGTGTCGGGACCAAAGAGACCCCAAGATAGAGCTTCTGTCACCGAAGTCAAAGAACTCTTCACAAAAGCTTTAACCAATAAGGTAATTTTTTTGTTTTAGTTTAACTATTGAGATTAAGAAGCAAAGCCAGTTATCGAAATAATCACCGAGGAAAGGAAATGTTTTGTTATTAGTATCTAAACTTAACAAGTAAGTGGAATACAGTACTGTTAATCGATAATGCATTAGTTATGTAATCAATGCATAACTGTAATAGAACTTTAGTACATTTATTAATAGTTTAATAATGTACCCAATTGTATACGGAACATAGCTTTTTTTTCAAGGTGGCCTTAACTGGTAGCTCACTAATATTATCTAGGCGGGAAATTGATTTCTTAATGTATTACTTCTATTATAAGATATCTGGGCCTATTTTTTTAAACATTGCTAGAAATGTGAACAACGAACAACTAAGCCCTAATAAGCTTGTCTTATAGTCATAATATTTTAAAAGATTGAAAGTATCTTAAAAAGTGAGGGAAATAGGATTTATATTCACACTTTGATTACTGCATGAAATATCTATAACCTGCTGAAGCAACTAGCCCTGAAAATAGATGGAGCTGTAGCGTCGTGCCTATACTCTGCCGTCAACGGCAAACCGGGCTGCCCCTAACGGGGCATCGCCGTTAAGCCTTGACGAGTAAGAGGGTCGCGGGGGTGTGCACGGAAGGGTCTGGGCGTGAGCCCGCCTGGAGCCGCCGCCGGTGCAGATCTTGGTGGTAGTAGCAAATACTCCAGCGAGGCCTGATACAGTAAACTGTCAAATAACTGTTACTTGGTTATTAAACATATGCATAATACTATATCTTAAACCTTTCAATAGTTATGTCCTAAAGAAGGCAATATATTGTTGTGATATTTTAATGTTATGATTTTTGATTATGTTTTTAATATAAACTCGGAAAAAGCAAGCATTGAAGAACGTACGAACGGTCCGTGGTTCATGCCTATGAAAGGATGAACGTTTTTATTGTCGTTATATTAACTATTAATATTTTTAATAAAAATAATATCAATAATTTAATATAAATATTTCACTTTATAAACTTCAAAACAAGCAAAGTATAAATATCCGACACAACTGGCATTGAATAAACAGTTGAAAGATCAATAAGGCAGCGGAGAGATGCGAGATATATAGGAATACCGAGAAGCAAGAGGTCACTCTCTTTATCTTGGAACCGGCAGAAGACGAGGCAAGCCCAGGTAGCAACCCACGCTAAGGCCTCGTGGTGCATCAGAGAGGCGGCCCCAGACTTGCATCCGGCCTCGAGACAAGATCCACGCACTCTTTCACTGACGATCAAGACAATAGAAGACGCTAATCCGAATCATGCAATAGAAGACGACCATCGAAGAATATCAACAAAGAAACACTGGCCAGTATAAATACGTAAATTTAGTTTTAACAGTATTATTTATTACGTACGTATTTTATTTGTATATCAATTGTAAAATCAATTGCCAGAAGTTTCCTAAATTTTATTAACAGAACCTTGAGATAATGTAAAAGTTAAATATAAAGTTATAAATTATATGAAAAAAATATATAATTAAAATACATATAAATAATAAATATTTGAATAATATCTATAACTTGTATATGCCCTGGCAACAGAACAGGGCATTGTCTATGTTATAATTGAACATAATATAATCATAGCAAATGCCCCCTTGCCGTTACCAGGATAACTTCTCCCATCCATCGAAAGTGCACTTCTTGTATTGGAATGATGATAAATGAAGTTCCTGCACTCATTTTGCTCCAGCACGTTGTGGCGAAACTGCCAAAAGCTCACTAAAAAACTGAATTGTAATGGATTAGGATAGAGTTTAAAGATGTCAATGAGCAGCATTTTCACCAACCAGAATTTAATTATCATGACAGAGAAATATGACTGTGCAGATGATTCCGTAGTTGTGACATGTGATAACACTTTCTATAGGCAAATATTTAGATTGAAAGTAGGATCTAGTTTAAACCCCAATCAGTGGGGAATAGTATTGAACAATATATAAATGAAATACTAATCCCAATTAAAAAATATATGGATCATCATTCAGTAATACACTCTAAAACCAATCAATAAACAAGAGACATCTATCATGCCAGACTAAGTTGCACAGCGATGGTCATTTTTCATTTTTTCCTTTGTCCTGGTATTTGGCCTTCATCCATATTGGGTATACTTACTCAATACTTATGGTTAAAAAACACTACTGAGCTGTGTACCCTAGTCTCAAGGCATTCATTATTTCACCTATTGTGAATTACAACTATATACATTATCATTGCAATGATGTAAATTTTAATTTTAATATTTATCTCACTAATAACTACAACTCATATCGTATTCATTATTACCTTACTTATGGTAGATTACATGACCTTACATAATCCTTGTAATTTTGTTATCACAATTTAATATACAAGTTATCATATCTATAATCACCTATTTTTTTATTATTGTATTATATAATTATCTTATTTTATAATCATAGAAGTAAGATGTGATTTTTATAAGAAAAATTGTATAATTGTCTTTCACATTTACATTAATCTTTAAAAGTAACCAGGAGATGTGGTTCGATTTAAAGCTTTAAGACATATTACTGTGATATGGCTATTAAACAAATGCACAATAATATATCTTAAAGCCTTTAATATCTTGTCCTTAAGTAGGTAATACATCTAAAACAAGATGTATGCCCTGGCAACAGATCAGAGATTTGACTATTATAACTGAATGAAATATAACCATAGCCAATATCCCCTCAGCATAAACAGGAATCTTCTTCCATTGAAGATGCCATTCTTGTTATCTGGATGTCTGGTGATAGAAGTTTCTGCACCCATTCTGCTTTAGCTTAAGTGTTACAGTAAATGAAACTGCCAAAAGCTCACTAAAAACCTGAAAATGGATTAGGATAGGGCGCAGCGATTTAGACGTGCAGCATCCTCACAAACAGGTGTACAATCTAGTCATCATAGAAAGAAATATGACTTAGACAATACAGCTGTCAGTGAGATTGCCAAGTTTTCTCTTGTGGTTCCTTGATTGTTGTTGGTAGTGATTTACATTTCTTTAGAAAATGATGTTTATAATAATTAATTGTGACTTGTGATCCTAATATTTTAACAATTATTTGTCTATGAAACGTATATACCCTGTCACCAATGAATTAGGTCTATCACCCTTGTGGGGGCAAAAAATAGCGAACCAACTTGCCAATATATATGCACAAACCTTACCACATTTACTTATTTTTGGGTTGGCTATTGGTACAACTGTAATTTAGCTATAAATGATTTATATTGTACTTCACTAGTCACGGATACATTGTAAAGATTTACATCTTTATATTAACATTTACCTCTATGCATGCTTCTTCATCATAAAATATGATCATTTTGCATTCTTTTCTTCTTTTATTGTTGGACGTTTGGCCATTTTGATTGGAGTACAACCCCCAGTGATGGTTCAAAAACATAACTGAGAATTGTCCCCCAACCAGTCTCACCAATGTGGTTGTTTAACCTATTGTGGATTACATTGATTATTTTTTTTTTTCATAATTTTACATAAGAGCTATTATTACATACTTACAATGACATCTTTCTATCATCTTTTTTTTTTTTTTCATCCTCCCCACAAGGGTTGTCTGTTTACAACAAGCACTTGGTTAGTAGCAACCAAATGGGCTACCACAGCTTAGCTCCCACCTTCCTGAGGGCATATCAGAGGGAAGTATTCAGGGTTCTCAGAAAGTATTCAATCCAAAAGCAACTAGGGTGATAGGGCTGGAAACAGGGAATGTGACGGATTGCCCTAAGGAACAGTCTTCTAATCAGACTATATGGAGCTATGGGTCAATAACCTATTTTTAATTGTTTCTGAATATTGTTTGTAGTTGATGAATTGTGATGTATGAAATGATTTGACTAACCACAAATTAGAAATTGACTTAAATAGTTATGATAGGGAAAACAGACTATTTAACTCAAAACATGGAATGTTAGATAAAGAAAAAGAGAGAAAACGTAAGGAAATCAAAAGAAATGGAGGAAGGAAAATTACTTCAAGCCTCGTTATTTAGCAGATGACTCAAATTAGGATTCTATTCTGAAAAATGATTCCATTCCTTATGGAAACTAAAAAACATCAACCACTCTAAATATGTTCCAGTTACTTGAGGAGAACTGATTAGGAAAATTGTAAAGGGGTGTACTTAGCACGTAGTGACTGGCACCATTGAAACTATACCAGAATGAGAGTGGTGAAATATTCCTGAATTTATTTGTGTGTTGCTTGCAAACTATGTTGGCATGAAAGCATAAGTCTATTATTGATTACTTCCTTATCCCCCTTGATTAACCTAAAGAATTAATAGATTCATTTTTATTACTAGATTAATATCTAAGAAGTGATTATCATTATGGACAAGGAGTGGCTAGAAATTAAAGGGTTACACATAAAGCAGGCAGGTAAGAGTTAATAAGAGGAAAGTCGAGGTGTATTGGTTGAAGGAAGAGGAGCTCACCCAGAAGTATCGGAAGGAGATTTTACATCCATTTATTTGGAGGATTTTTAAAAAAAATCATAGAGGAAGGAAAGAGATTACCTGTGGTATCGTTAACTTGGCTTTTGGCAGAGCAAGGAAAGAAGACATCCAAACAGCTCTTGACAATGTAGAAGCTGGTAGAGGTTTGCAAGTAAATCTAATTATTTCTGGCTCAGAAATCAGGCCCATTGGCCTGAACTATAATTTAGATGTAAATGATGTAAGTTGTGGATCAATAATCACAAATAAACATTTTAATGATGTTTATTATAATATTAGTATTACCTCAGTGGTGCTGTACTATATGTGCTCACTGGTAGGTGTACTATGGAAGTTTTAAAAAAATCACTGAGCTGTGTACCCCATCTGTTATTTTACCTACTGTAAATTACAACAATATACATTAACATATTTTAATATTAACATTCACTTACTAATAATTACATAGTTTCAATACTTTTTATATTATTTTACTTATTGTATATCCTTGTAATGATTAATTTTTTTGTCTCTATTTTAAAAAGTTATCATCCATGTTATTATCGGTTATTAAAACCATTGTTGTGATCAAAGAAATAAAATGAGATTTCTATAAGAAAAATTGTAGATGAAACGTATGTATGAAGTTTCATTATTGTACAGTCTGTCTTTCACATGTACATAAACCTTTGAAGTAACCAGGAGATGTGGTTCGATACAAAGCTTTAAGACATATTACTGTGATATGAGTATTTAACAAATGCACACTAATATATCTTAAAGCCTTTAATATCTTGTCCTTAATATACATGCATGACTGATGTATGCCCTGGCAACTGATCGGAGCGAATACCAGGAAACTTCTTGCCCTTTCATCAAAGGTGTCATTCTTGTATTGCAGTGAAGTCTGGTGAAAAGCTACCATGATTGATTTAGCTTACAAGTGTTACAGTCACTGAAACTGCCAAAAGCTCACTAAAAAACTGATGAATGGATTAAGATGGTGTGCAGCGATTTAGACAAGCAACATCCTCACAAACAGGTGTGCAATCTAGTCATCATAGAGAAAAATATGACTTAGAAGGTACAGCTGTCAGCGGAATCGCCAGGATTTCTTTTGTGGTTCCTGGATTTGTTGTTGGTAGTGAGTTATGCATTTAATTAGAAAATTATTTTTAGCAGTTGTATGTGATGATACTTTTTATAGGCAAATATCTAGAGTGAAATTGGGATCTAGTTTAAATGTGAATCTGGGTGGAATACTATTAAACAATGTATAAATGTATATGTATAAATGAAAAACCAATCTTAGTTAAGAATATATATGGATGATCTTATAGTTATGACACATTAACAAAACCAATCAATGATCAATATACATAGAATACATACAAAAACTTCCACCATAGAAGCAATCATTGGAACAACAGAGAAGATCTTTAGGCATGATAATTCTTTTAGAAAAACAGTATTATATCAACAAATTGAAACAAGTGGTAACACATTACTTCTGTTGCAAATACCCTAATCATTAAATTAAAAATACTGCTAATAATCTCATTTATAAAGTTGTACTACTAACACTAATATACATCTTACTGGAAAAGTAATGTCCTAAACTTGTATACAATCATGAACAAAATCTGGACACAGTAAATGGCTCAACTATTGGTCTGATCTGTAATTTAGATATTAAATGAATGCCAATATACTTCTAGTTCTAGTCTTATAAAAAGTTTATATGAATATGCAGGCTTCTTCATAATGCAGTCTTATGGCCACTCTTAATTTTTTTTATTACCTTGAGCTTCTTTGTATTGTGTTTGGCCTTCATCCATATTGGAGTACACCTACCAGTGATGGTTTAAAAACACCACTGGGCTGTGTATCCCAACTAGTCTTAAGGCATTTGTTATTTTACCTCTTGTAAATTACTTCAACATTTATAAACATTGTATTGATGTACATTGTAACATTAATATTTACGTCCATGTAGGGTTCTTCGTGATGCAGTATTAGATTACTATTTTAACTTAGGTTGCAATTTTAACTTAACCCGTTTTACAAAAACAGTTCAAACATTGCATCCTAGTTTCCATTAAATATTTTAATGTCTAAAATATTTTATATATTTAATGTTTAAAATATAAGTAATCCTCTAAAAAAATAATTGTCATTAACCAATTAATCGCTATGTAATGAAAAGACTTTTGCTTAGCAAATTAAAGATCTTAATATGTAGATTAAAAATATGTATAATATGTTATATGGACTTTAAAGTAATTAGTAGGATCATCAAAATCCTCTATAACTACTAACTTTTTAGCCAAATCATTGGAAGATGTAAGCTTAGATTTCCAAAAGAAAATACTAAAACAAATTTTAGATGATGTTATACATATGTTTGTATAACATATGTATACAGTTTTATTATCGTGGAGATTTCTTATATATTCACATAAATTAAAGTTTGTAGTAAATTTTGTTGGATTTAAAGCTTTAAGATATGTTATTGTGATATGACTATTGAACAAATCCATAATACTATATAGTCTTAAAAGTATATCCTCGAGCAGCTGCTATATCTCTCCTGGCAACACATGAAAGTGTAGACTATGTTATAACTGACTAATACAATCATAGCGAACACTCTCTTGCTATAACCAGGATATCTTCTTGCTCCTCCATCGAAAATGCTCATCTTGAATTACATTGTTGATTGGTGATCGGTGAAGATCCTTCATTCATTCTGCAAGTTTACAAGCTTTACAGTGCCCAGAACTGTCATTAATCTCTCAAACCTAAATAGAATGGGTTACCATGGTCTGTAACAATGCAGAAAGAAGCATCTTCACAAACAATTGTAGGTTTTCTCGATGCTTGTAAACTGTGCCTCGACTGAGTATGTTGACTTGAGATATGGGGACTAAAATGAATTCCTATACTCAAATAAAAAATATACCTTATTTGGAACATTTCATCTTAGAGTAACAGAAAGGTCAATTATATAGTCATAATATAGGCATTATGACAAAAAAAAAATGAAAAATGGAAGAGATTAGACTAATCTTTTGAGAAAGGTTTGAAATAGGACCACAGTCGTTTGGATTGTTGTGGTTTGATCACTATATTTGCTTTGAGATCAGCTAAGTAACTGTTGTCCGGTTCCGCCCTGTCTTCTTTAGCTGTGAAATACAATCCCTGACAATTTTCCCTTTGTATTTACTTGGTGTAGCAGGCCCTGGTTTGTAACAGAAAAACGATGTCTGTTGATCGATGAAACTCCTGGACCAATTTTTCTTCAGTTTACAAGCTTTATAGTACCTTGAACTGCCATAAAACTTACAAACCAAAGTAAAACAGGTTAGGATGGTCCGCAATGTTCATCGTGATGCAATGATTTTCCCCACGTATAAATAGACAATCTAGATGTCAGAAAGAAATAATACTAGATGGTACAGGTTTTAGCAAGATTGCCTGGTTGGTTTTTTCTGTTGTTAAATACATTTTGTATATTAATATTAATAACAATTTAAAAATGACAATAATAAACTTCTCTTAACTCACATCCTACTTAATTACATGTACCATGCTTATCTGTGAATAAGGCACATCATTTGACACAATTTGATTTTTGCGTCATTGTGCCATAAAAAAAAACTATCACAACAGCGAGTTAAATTTATGAAAAAAATTTAAATAAATGATAGTGTTAATATTTTAGATAACTATAGTCCATGAAAGACTCCTTTATGATCTAGGATTTTGATACCTAAATATATAAAAAATATTATTCATTAATTACCAAGTAATTAAAAAATTACCCATTATTATTTTTTACTGAGTTGAGCATCTTGTAATTAGGTAATGTATCTCTGTGTAAAATTGATGATTATTGGTTGAACATGGAATTCGCAATCTCCAGACAGGCAGTGGTTTTTAAAACAATCCAATGAAACCCTTAATACTATATTTTAATTATTGAAATTAATACTTTTTTTTTAATGCATTCAGTGTGTAAGATGCACCCAAATTTTTCAAGCTATTATATGTAATACCAATCTAACTGGAGTATACTAAAATAACTTTACTAATTACCGAACCTCTTCGAGGATGAATGACTCATTCATTCAGGTAGATCGAACGTATTTCGTTTGTATATTGCGGCCGTAAAATGATTCAATTGAACCGAAGTTCAAGTGTTGGCATATTCGACAACACCTCGTAATGAGCTATTTAGTTTTAAGTTAAAATTAAATTACGGGACATATAAAAAAAAAAATTGAAAAAATCCATGGACATCACTTAAGTCTAAGTCGGTGGTACTCATGAATTGACGTATGTACCAAATAGAGTTTACGTAAACATTTAAATGCATATGCTCACCATATTACAAGATTGTTGCGTTTAAGCGCATATAACGGTGACATTTGAAGCCCCTATTAAACCCAGTATTCCTCGTATCACCTACGAATCCTGCATACTTGAGTAATTCATCTTCATCAATATTTTAAGTTGATCTGATCGAAGTGCCCGTTGAAGACTAGTATTGCATTAAAACGTTTGAATTTAAGCAATGGCGTATTTTGATGGGGCCAGTTCTTCCGCTGACACCGCACTCTAATCCTTACGTCCCCGGAAACAGACCGGACAGACCTTTCACGTGTCTCCCTTTGACTTCTGATGACCAAGTCATTATTGTCTTACATTCATTAAAATTAATGTTAAATAAAACTGCGAGACTACTAATCCATGGGTTAATTTGTCTTTAAAATACAGCTTACCTAGACGTTGACCTCTGTAGTTGCCTTGAAGATGTCTCCGACAGTAAAGATGCAGAACCTGCGCAGTTGGCAACCACCAGCAGAGCTCAACCGTCTCACATCAGCTTCAGTGTTGGTGTGGGCATTTTGGCACGAATGTGCACTCATTTATTTCCTGGACCAACCCTTGGGTCAGCCAATCAGAGGGCGGCTTTTGTACATTTCTTCCACCCCTCCTACTCAGGACCTTCCCCTTCCCTCTTATGCGTTGTTGTTCGTGTATGTTTTTTCATTTTTAAATTATTGCACAATACAGAGAATATTTGCATCGTGAGTTCATATTTAGAATAGAGTGGAATCTGGTTTGAATGGCCATTCAATTGAGAATTGGCGTGGATTGATGGAAAAAATATGTTAAATTTTCGTAACATTTAATAGTGGACACCAGTGTTTGATTCAGGTGTATATATATATGCTTAATCCAGTTACTTTAAATTGCTTTTTTAAGATCGAAGAGGAAATATATCCCATAAATAATGGATGTATTTTCTCGTCTTGCTAATATTCAATGGGACCTCCATGTAAAATTCCACGTCCTTAGGTTCAACAAAGGACTCTAACATACCAAAACAGACAGCAGACATTGGTGAGAACGTAAGGGTTACTGATTTTGTAACCCTATAAACGTCATTAAAACTTTCATTTCTTTCGTGATCTCACCATTTTAATTTGCAGTCGATCTGCGGTTCATGTGTTCAAAAAATTTATTGTGAAGAACCTGTTCTGTATTTTAGACCAGAAATACTTCGTTCATCCTTCTAACCACCTCGGTCACTGACTAGAAACAAACGCTAAATAGCTTAAATTTTGGCGCAAAAAAAAAAACAATTTTACTATCCAGAGGCATATCACCTTGTAAAAGGTTAAGTAATACTAATTTGAACAGAGGGTGATATTTTCATTTTCCAGCCCATTTTCACTAAAATTTTTATTTCGACATGTCTCGTCGCCTATTGGGAATAATTATAAATTGTTGTATGAATCTTGTAGGAAATTCAACCCTCTCCAAGATTGGTTACTATGAATTTTTAACTAAACTGTATTAAACAAAAGTTATTCAGGTGAAACGAACGACATACCAAACTTTTTGCTTTTTTGACATTTTTGCATATATTCACGACCCTGTAGCTCAGTTCTTTACGTGTTCAGAATTTTCCAATATGTTAAGTATAAAACTTGCAGGAAATTTAATTTTCTTTAAATTTTGTAATAAAGCGGACCGACCTATACGACATATTTATTAATTAGAACCACTTAACCTTTTGCAAGTTAAGGTGCCTTTTTCAGCCCCTATTCCCTGAACTAATAATCGGACTGGACGAAATTAAATTAGCTTTATCTATTGTTGCATCTCAAAATGTTGTTTTTTGTAATGCCTTTGTTTGATTTGATTTATACTATATCTTCTTAAATGTGTATTTAAGCGTGTGAAACATCAAAGCTTTGAATCATAAATAGCTTCTGAAAACTTAAGATAATCTCCGTTTGTAGTAGATAAGCTACGGAGACAAGTAGGTTTTTTTTCCTTGAACCCCTTCATTCATTTATACATTGTAAATTATAAATACATGATTTAAAAAGATGTAGGATGTAGGAAATTCAACCTCTCCAAGATTGGTTATTATGAATTTTTAACTAAACTGTACTAAACAAAAGCTAACATTTTTGTAAAAAATGTATTTAAAAATACATGATGGACTTTTGTAATGGATTAGAGCTTCTTTTTAAGAAGGCCCTAGAATCGGATCAGGGTTAAAATTATAAATACAGCGCCAAGGAGCAAGGTGATGGTGCTCATCTTTGGGTGTGCAAATAGGTTAGTTATTCTCCCTTCATAACTATTTATAGTTAAAAAATGGTATCCGGGAAAAGTTTTGTTCTATACGAATGTACGCCCAATTTATATGGAACGAAATAAAGGATTGTTTTCCCACTGGTGATAATTTCCATAAATGGTTGTCTCTGACCTGATGGGGAGTGAATGCATACCCGAGGAGGTTAGCAACCGAGACAAATAGGTTTGTTCTGCCTTTTTCTATTTCTAGTTGAATAGGTCCTTGAGTAAAAGGGACTAGAAGGGAAAGGTTTGCCTTTGTCTCCTTTCTACGCCAGAGAGGCAAATTATACACAAGGTTGTCAAAATTTATAAATTTCATAATAATATATAGTGATAAGTCATAAACTATCTCATTATATGAATTTTAATGGCAATTAATTAATGTTTTATTGGGTTGCTATATGTGTTACGTCTGCACAAATGGGGGCTATTTGTAACATCTCATGTCCATAGTTTGAAAAGGGGCCCCACAAATAATAAGTTGGACAAACAATCAGACAGACAGACACACGAGTGAAAACTCAAGGGTTTTTGATTTTGAAAAATTAAACGAACTAAAAATACCCTTTAACAAAATCAATTTTAAGATATTCCTTATCTTGCCGTAAGATACATACGTACCTCTTGTATATTATGGTCTGAATAGGTGTATAATTATTGATTAATTTTATCTTTTAATTTTTATTTACCACTAAATCATATTAGCAAAATATCTATAAACCAAATAAAGGAAGTATAAAGTGAATATATCGAGTGATATTACCAATCCAGCACTTAATATATTATTTAATGATTGTGAAAAAAATACTGGGTATCTTTCATAAAAAATGCTTCATTTTATTTGTTAAACTCTCCCGGTCAGCATAAACTCAGCAAAAAAAATTAAATAACTAAAACATTAGTATTTAAAGAAAACCTATTAAAATCAGCCGCTTTCTTGAAACAGTGCTAAAAACTTTCTTCTTTATTTGTATAACTTTAAACCATATAATAACTTACGGGGCTTGAGATGTCTTAAAAAATTGGGAAACGGGCCATAGTTTTATTATGTTTATTCGCCATTCCATGAAAACTATCAGCTCATACAAATCCTCCTAGAATCCATCCATGCAATACTACTTGCCACCAAAAGTAACGATGGCCTCGTGATCTATTATAAATATGTATATAAGTATGGGGACCTTGCACTGTCTACCATTCCCACGCATCTGAGCGTCTGTGGCTCTCTTGGAAAGCCTTAAAATTTCAGGTCGATCGTATCCTTTTTTCGACCGAAAGCGTTGAACAAACGGACTCTCGCAAGTCGATCTTACGCGAATTAAAGAGTCTCTCTTCCTTCGGCCTCGCCAAAGCCGTTTTTCCGAAAATAAATGGCAAATTCGAACCAATCTTCTCTAGAGGTGTTTAATTGTAAAATGAGTGAGGGAAACTATGTATAATTTTACTGGCTCATTTGCCGATAAAATATTGCTCTATCTATTGTAGGATTTATGTACGATGTCGGCTTAGACTATTTCCACCTCAATTGTTTTCTTGGTGTTAGTAGAAAGTTCTGTTTATTAATTTTTGTATTTGTAATGAACTGTTATTACACAGGTTGGTTTCCACGGGTTCGGCCTGAAGGGAGCCGGTGTTTCTGCGACAGGCGTCTTCAACTTCGAAGGCACAGACTACACGCTAAGACATGGTTCCGTGGTCATCGCAGCTATTACCTCTTGCACAAATACCTCCAATCCCTCTGTCATGCTGGGAGCAGGTAAACCAATTACAAAAAAGTATTATTTAATTTCAATTGCTTAAGTCAGTCTGCAAGTATCTAGGAATCGTTGTCCCTATCCACTGAATACAGCATTTTTCAGCTCTCGTTTGTTGTCAGGAGGCATATTCGAATTGGTACGTGGAAGAAAGGATCTTAATCCATACAAACAAACTTTAAGTAATTAATTTATTTCAAGTATTTATTTAAAAAAACAAACCCTGGATAATACAAATTGTATGAAAACTAGTTGATCCGAAGATCATTTAGGGCCACATTTTAGTTTTAAAAAAGATTTTTTTACTTACTAAAATTTCCTTGCATTGGTAGTTCTAAATAAAGTAAGTATTAGAGGGAACGCCCTAAAAATCGCTTTATAAACAAAATAAAATTGTAAAATATCAAAAATTTGATTTAAAACGCTATTCAAAAAGGCTTGGAATGAATTAAATAGAACATTACTATTGTTGGCTCCCAAAACTTTATTTTTGAAATATCTTTGAAACAATAAATGTTAAATGTGGAAAATATAAAACTTAACTAGCTTCTGTGCCAATTTTACATTTACTCCATACTTCTAGATATAGATATAGATAACTAATCAGCATATTTCGATATGTTATGGAATACACTTCTTTCTTGATAGATCTTTACAAAAATTACCGTAGAAAACTAGAAAAAAATCATACAGACGAAAGACAGTAAAAGAAGATTAAGTAGTAAGTATTTAAGGTTAATTTAGTCGAAATATTTCCGGGAGAGGTTGACCTGAGTCTATCATTATTAAGATGGCAGTTCGTTGTAATTAGGATTAAAGAAAGAAGTTTCCTTTTGATATATAGTTTGTTTTTTTTTTGCATTTTAATAAAAATAAAAAGTAGATTTTTTTGGTTCGCCCGTGGCGACAGAAGTTGAGGAAATTATTTTTCGAAATACTGTGATCGTTTTTATCTATGACTTTATCAAAAGTTTATCATCCACAGATTGTGTAAAGTTCATTTCTTGAATATTATCATCTGCCTGGAACACGAGGAATTCTGGACTGAAAAATGAGTTGCCAAGTTATTTTTATGGTGAAAGTTTTTACTTCCATTAGCAGTTGTCCTTTCATGGCCTTTATGGAACGTCACAACACCTCTGTCATTATCTTAAATACTAATGTATATAGTTTATTTATATATCTAACTCATTATAATAGCAATTAAAATCCCTCTTTAATATAAATTTTTATGAAGTAATGACGCCTTTTGAGGCTTAAAAACACGTATTTAAGCCGTATTATTTCTCGTTTTTTAGATTTATGTTTAGTAAAGATCACTGATTTTAATTTTTAAACATAAGGATGCTAAAAGTCAAGGAATTTTAAGGATTTTAGCTTACTATATTTCTCAAGTCACAATTTTTCACAATTGGAAACAAGGACTAAAAACCAAAATATTGGATTGTGTTGTTGAGTTTGCCCATTGAAACGATAATGGTATATTTAACAATACCCACGTTTATGTTTTTTTTTATCAAGATGATAATGACAGAAATTATACATAAATGATTCAATCGGTCTGAAATTTTTAAATATGCTGAATACTCTCTGGTTAAAACGCAACAACAGAAAATATGGAAGAAAAAATTAAACGTTTAAAAAACCAGCCCCTTTGGGTTAATTTTATTATGAGACTTCTTAATTTCTCTATTCCCATCTCAAAAGATATTTAATTTATTTATTTATTTAAGTTAATATTCTGACCCCCCTCCCCCAATGGTTAAGGATAGATTAGAGGTGATAACCTAGAAATAGAATTTCAAAAATACAAAAAAAAGTTTTTAAAGCCAACTAGCTCGTGCGAAAGAAGTTCGATTTCAATAATTTAATATGATTGTTATCCAAAAAACTCTTGCCATGCAGATCACTATTAGTAGAAATAGAATTTGTATAAAATGTAGCCAAGCTACAGGAACTATAATGAAGCAATTGTCAATAGATTCGTTTGTAGATCTATATTTTGTAACATATATTAATTTTGTTACAAGGGATTGTGGAAAAAAAAAAAAAACTCGTGCCAGGACCCGAGAAATTCTCTAGATACAATGTTTTCACGTTTTCCGTCCATTTCGTTTAAAGCTGTAAAAAAACAAAAAGAAAAAAAAAGTGGCAAGTCTGCTTGATCTATGGTCCCGACTATACCTAGAATGGTACCTGACTTTGCCGACACGCGTTTGATTGCAGTTTTTACTAACTTTTATGACCCCCCATTTTTCATTTATTGTCAACAGGTCTTATTGCGAAGGTCCCCTTGGAGCCCAGGTATGGTGAGAGGGCGGGTAAGGGTTGGTCCAGAGACCCTAATAAAAAATGTTATTGTATTTACTCACTCAAGTTTTGTCACAGCTCTTCAATAAATAGTAATTTCGTTAGTCGAATATGAATCTAGGCCTGGTATCAGTCTCATTCGGCAAATGTTTTCATTTGGAATTAATGAAGCTTATAATAATATTTTGAGCGAGATGAAAGATTATCGTTGTCATTCTGACCCCTGATATATTCCAATTTCGAACGGTAGCGGATATAATTTTATGTTTATCATAATATATATTAACTATTTCGTATTTTTGTCAGAAGTAGTGTCAAATACACCAACTTGGGCTAAAAATTGATGAGTTTGTCCTGAAAAAGGCCAGAAAGGGGTTTATGTTGTGGTTCTTGAGATGTATATATTGTGACTAAGTTGTCGGTAATATACATAAACAGTTTCTCCAAGGCAATTACTTAGTGTATAAAATATTACACTTTATTACTAATTAAAGCTATATTTCATTGAACTAATTAAATAATGCCTAATCATCTAATGTTTCATACTATAATACAATTAAATGGCTCTATAATGTCAGACTTCTATATGAAATATATATATATCTAGTAACAATATGTACACAGATTTCATTTTATAGGGTAGGCTGGAAGATAGAGAAAATATGCGTTCTTAATTTATGTTGACTAATTAATACGTTATTGTGTATTTTCTTAACAATTTATCACACTTTTGAAATTTTACCAAGCTGAGGTATACCCCCCTCTTTTCAAAAAATGTAAAGTTACCTTTTTTACCGTACTATGATATTATTTGATAATGTAGCTTTTAAAAACCACAAGTTAAGGTCTAAACAAATGATACAACAGTGAGTTAATGAGAACTTGAGTTTTTTTCTTTGTTCTCTACAATACTCCAACTGGGCTTGATTCAAATAATTTTACATTATTCACGTATTTTTAAGTTGTAGTGTTTGTTTGTAGCTTGCTACATGCACTATTTAACATAATGTGAATTTAACGCTTTAAACTTCCCCCAATCTATCACTGCGTCTGAAGCTACTGATCTACAAGAGTATATATATATATATATACACTACACTGCTGTATTGTGCACCGCTTTTTCGTCATCTGACGTATACGACAGCTCGGTGACTCCAACAATTTCAAAACGGTATACCGATGAAAGTGGTCAGAAATACTTCATTCGAGCAGCGGAGCAAAAGTGAGCTTCACGAGATCTTTGAGCTGCCTACGGTGGATGAATTCATCCAACGTAGACAGCTCAAATTGTTCAACTCCCTGCAATACTTTACAAAACCGGTGTTTAACAGGATAACCCCCGCTCCGTTCCCCCATCAATGGCAAGACGCAGTCGAGGCAGGAACGCTTTAGTCTTAGGTTCTAGTTGTAGGTTTAGTTTTTAGTTTGTTTTTCCCACATTTGTAAACTGAAGGTGAGCCCCATCACCTAGTATTTATACATTGCATTGTAATTGGTCAACCTGATATTGTTATGTAACCCAACCTCCTTCGAATGCATCAGCGCATCGCAGTAAGAGGAGAAATTGTTAAATTGAACTTTGTAATTGCATTGTAAATTGTTAAAAATTTTATTAATAAAGGGGTTTAGAAATTAAAAAAAAAACGCTTTAAAGGTCTAATAAAGAATTTAAAGTAAATCTTAAGGATCACTTCCAGTTAACCTCAGTCCCAAGTGCCTAAATAAAAAGTTTAGTAACAGGAAATAAATGTATGACCCGGGATTTCTTAGCCCCGGGGCCCGTCACCGCTCTCGCCCTGCTTAACTTAATGTTTTCTGTAGTATTGTCTAAACCTTAAATCACAATTTCCCCACGGTACTTTGGTCTTTTTAAAAGTTACAATCTGGAATTGAATTTAAATTTGCTTCAATTAGGTTATCCTAATTAGCATCCCAACAGACAGCCGGCTTTTTTTGCCTTGGAGTTCAAAAGTAGTATAAAAACTAATTTATATTTTTACGTTGGCTTTCTAAGCAATACTGCTTGTTGCGGACGGCTTTCCCTGCTTGGATTTTTCCTCTTACATTTATTATTTCACAAATCAGGAACTATTTTTACTAACTATTTAAACTTCCGAGTGTACTTTTTTTCTTAAGTCGGCTACGAAGTACAGATATTTTTTATTTTTCAGGGACCTCGTTGTCTTAAACATCCCGTTGGATTCAAACCAATACCTCGTATCTCTAAAATAACAAATTTTCAGGAGAGAGGAAAAACTGCTTTAAACTTTGGTTATTATAAACGTGATAATGTTGACTTACGAGGTATTGATTTGAACACGATATGTTAAATATTTAATTTTTATAAACCTAACGAGGACACGATTTTTATTTATTTTATAAATAAATTACAAGATGTGTTCATCGAAGTCAGCTTTGAAAGAATATCGCTATTTGCGATGTTTTAACTAACATGACTCTCGAAGAGTAAAGACAGCCACATGGTGAGCCGCAGCAAGGGATAAGTCAAGTTAACTGAACTGCATTCAAATCTTGTACCTGTCGCTATTTTTTCTCTTTAACCAACATTTATTGGCTCTTAGTACACTAAGATTACGACCTTATCGAATTTTAATGCAAATCAAACTGCTTAAAAGGCACAAGCCATATTTTTTTAACAACTCAAATTATAATGATATGAGTTATCAAAATTTTGGGATCCAAACTTCACCTGGACTTCTCACTGAAATTTGCTTTATTCCACTAACAGTAGTGAAAAAACACGACTTTTCCTCCAGTTTAGGAAAACTGTTTTTAAGTTTGAAACCTCAGTCTGGTGAGTACCTGTCCCCTTTCTAATTTACTAATGAGCTTTAAGCCCTTAACCTTTCTTCTCATTTTAAACAGACCATAATATCCCACTCCCCTAATCCTGACAACCATAACTAAAAACCACCATAATTAACATGGTAAGAAGGTTTCTTTTCTGGAATCTTCATATATAAGTATCTTTCCTGGAATATCATAAATATATATAGATACTCTGACATCTCTAGGAGATCTTTTGAGACCAAGATAATTTTGAACCAAGTCCAAAAATAGAGAAATAATAAATTTTACTGTTTTATTTCAATTATGAAATTATAAAATATCTGAATATCTTAATGACATCAAAGTATACATATACATTTTGATTATTTCCAGCCAAGCCCGACGATGGTGGCTCTACTTTTACTCTGATACTGAATCATTGTCTTTTGTCTGTCTAAGCGTTCTAAGATAATGACTCTAAAAATGATACAATTAAAAAAAAAAAAATTCTAGGACTTTGTCCCAGACTAACAAAAAGGTAGAACCAAATCCCTAACCCTCATAAATTCTTTCATTGTGTTTGTAGACATATCACATGAGTGAGCTATGAGAAGAGGTAGTTCAATTTCAGATCATGTGAGAACTAGGAATGTGAGGATATCCTCATTTCAATGATCCCTGCATTAATGTCAATGATCAGCAAGGAGGTGCTTCTTTGTATTAAATTAAATTAAGGTAGTTGATTCGATATTGCAGAACAAACAAATAATATAGGGAATACCAAATAGCCTTACCCTCTTTGGTGAATGTATTAAGCAAGTCAACTTGTATCTAGGTCGAGTCATAAGTAACTTCCGTTTTTTTATCAGACATTTATTTTGCTCTCATTAAATAACAAAATTATATTAATTTATTGTGTATTCACCTTTATTATCTATAGCCTTCTCCCATCTTCCTGGCAGTTTATCAATTCCTTCCTTGTAAAATGTGGTATACATCTGGTTGATTGACGTGGATTTTGCTCCAATATTGCCTTTAAAAGGTTGTCGTCAAAGTTGGAAAGACGTCCCACCCTCGGTTCGTCTTTAAAGATTGTATCTCCAGAACAGAATTTTATAAACCAATTTCTAACTGCCCAAACAGATATTAGTCCTTCACCATATACACTGCATATTTTTTCAGCTGTCGCCCTAGCACTATTGCTTTGTTTAAATTCCCAAAGCAATACATGACGAATATGTACTTTTTGACTCTCTGTTTCAGAGGTTAAAAAAAACAGTTTAACGTAACGTGTAGTGATATGAGTTTTCAAAATTTTGGGATCCCAACTTCACCTGGAATTCTCACTGAAATTTGCTTTATTCCACTAAGAGTAGTGAAAAAACACGACTTTTCCTCCAGTTTAGGAAAACTGTTTTTAAGTTTGAAACCTTAGTCCGGTATCACACAAAACAGTTGACAAAAGACTAACTGAAGTCTTGTCTATATAGTGAAAACAAAAACTTGTTGTCATGGTAACTCATAGCGGGTAGATACGAACAATAGATTCTTCTTAGCTGCATCGGAAGTTACTTATGACTCGACCTGATAATTTATAAGGAAAATTACTTTATGCGGTTACTTTTATTCTGGTTTCATAATTCATAATTGTAATGTTAGGTTTTATCTAGGATGCTGATATTTTAACATAGATTATTTTTCTAGGTCTCTTGGCGAAAAAAGCAGTAGAAGCAGGCCTCTGTGTTGCTCCTTACATCAAAACCTCTCTGTCACCTGGGTCTGGTGTTGTTACCCATTATCTTCAAGAGTCTGGTGTTGTCCCATTTCTGGAGAGACTGGGCTTTTCCAATGTTGGTTATGGGTGCATGACCTGTATTGGTAACTCAGGGCCTTTACCAGAAGCTATAGTTGAAACAATTGAAAAGGTGCGGGAGTTTTTTATGAATTATACATAAGACATTAATGTTACATCCTTAACCAGCCATAATCCTGTTTGATTCATCTGAACACTGCTACTACAAATGATTGAAATTGTTTATAACCCTCAACTTCTTTTCAAACAATTTATTTTAATATAAGAAAGGCAATTGATGACTGTATCTATTTAAAATGTTTGTATGTGTTTAATGCTTTACCTTTCAGAATGAACTTGTTTGTTGCGGAGTTTTGAGCGGTAACAGAAACTTTGAAGGGCGTATACATCCAAACACCAGAGCCAATTACTTAGCCTCACCTCTCCTTGTTGTGGCGTATGCCATCGCTGGCAGGATTGATATCGATTTTGAGACCGAACCTCTAGGTAAATGTTAAGTTAAATAATGTGTTTCTTTATTATTCATAAATTTTGTCCAGTTATTTGTTAATCATAATAAACATATTAATTTGTAATCAATATAGTGAGATCCAATTTGTACATTTAATGCTTCTAAACCCCTTCAAGCTCAACAGAAATTTTTTCTTTGCAATTTTGCAGACTGAATCTTAAGAGTCAAATATAAGTTCTTATTTCAGCTAAATCAGGTTAAGTAATGGCCAGTAAAACCACAAACTCATTTTTGTCATTTTTAGACTCTGAAATGAGTTTTTTGTTTAAATCTCTTTAAGAGCTCCAATATTGATCAAACTCAAGAAATAGATCAGATCAGGTCACCTGTAACCCTAACAACTCATTTTTTGTTAATTAAAAACCGTGCACAATTTATTTTTGATTTAAATCAATTCACTTAATGATTTCTGTTTTTTTTATTACCAATTTGAATAGTACTGAATTCATAACTTGGAAACTATTGGAACATGACCCTACTCAAAACTTACTTACAGACTTATTCTGCAAACAATTAATGTTCATTTTGTTTTTCTAGGTCAAAGAGCTGATGGAAGTGATGTATTTTTGAGGGATGTCTGGCCTCTCCGTTCAGAAATCCAAGAAGTAGAAAAGAAAACCGTGATACCTGCCATGTTCAGAGATGTCTATGCCAGGATTGAGAATGGTTCCAATACGTGGAGATCATTAAATGCTCCTGATGACAAACTTTACCCATGGGACCTCAGCTCGACTTACATAAGAAGACCACCATTTTTCGATGGGATGACAAAAGTAGGTTCAATATTATGTTTAATCATAGTTATTAATTTAATTTAATAACTTTCAAACATTAAATGACAATATTGGATAATGGGTTATTAGTAATAGACAGAGTTACAACTCAAGGTAAGAACAGGCCAAATTAAAAAAAATAATTAAAAGTGCAGTATTCCACATTAAGTGTAATGATGTTACTAATAATTCCTTATAGATTGAGTTCCTAAGTTTCATTGAATTATTTTATTAACATACATATTCAATAACTTATCTATCACTTCCTATTGATTGATAATTGATACTGCATGAGTTATTCCAAAGCCACAGCTGTTTTATTTAAATATTTCTTGCAGAAGTTGTTATTAATCTGTTTTTATGTTTTTTTTATAATTATAGCCCACTGAGCTCTTAACACATTGTGCATATTTGTTATCGGATGTAGAGATCTTTAATTTGATACCCTAAGCAACACGCTAAGAAAACAAATTCCATTATACAGTAAATAATTGATTAATTACTTTTATTTTCAACCTCATCAGGGCATCAATATATACAAAATATGCCTCTAAAAGTATTTACTCATCAAAAACTTGATTACTGAAGCTCAAGGTCATTTACACATTCATTGTCTTTATAAATGAAATGAAATAAAAAAAATCACTTTATTCTGGGACATGGTCCCCTAAAAATAACAAAAAGGAACAAAGTAGCAATGTCTAGCTGAAAAAAATACATCGCATTACAAAGATCAGGGGCTATGTACATATGATATGATTACAAAGAACCAACAAATTCCTTGATGTGAATGTGGAATTTGAGATTATTTGTTAAGATTAGAATAAATTTATATGACAAACTTTTCTCAGATTTCTTTTTTCCCCTAATTACTTAAGTATTCCTTAACTGCGTAGGATTTACCAAAGCCTGTGAAGATTGAAAAAGCAAAAGTGTTACTTTTCCTTGGAGATTCAGTGACCACCGATCACATCTCGCCTGCAGGTAGCATTGCCAGGAACAGTGCAGCAGCTCGCTACCTTGCTTCTAAAGGGTAGGTAGTAAGTGATAATCTGAATGAATTATTTGAATTCAACATCTTAATGTTGTAGAATTTATTTCTAAATGTAGCTTATTATTTCAGCCTTACTCCCCGTGAGTTTAATTCTTATGGCTCTAGAAGAGGAAATGATGAAGTCATGGCACGAGGGACATTTGCAAACATACGTCTTGTAAATAAGTTCCTCAATCGTGCTGCTCCAAGGACTGTGCATATTCCTTCAGATGAAGAGGTAATCAGTTATCTTTTTATAGCTATTATTACGTTTTTTATAAATCTTTTAAATAATTTTTTATATAATTTATATTTAACTTTTACTTTATCTTAAGGTTCTGTTATTAAAAATAGGAAATTTCTGGCAAAAGGAATAATTGTTTATTTACAAATACATTTAAACTACATACGTAATAAAATAACATTATTAAAACTAAAGTTAAAATTGTACCTTATTACTAAAGGGACTGGCCAGTTTTTCTTTGTTGAATGTTTGATGCGTGGGCTTCTTTGTTCCTCGATGCGTAACTCGTTGCGTCTCTATGGTGTCTTTTTCCCATCCTTGTGCCGTAGCGTGGGCTTCTACCTCGGGCTGAGCATGGTCTGGTCTGGTGGCCGGGTTGGATGCAAGTGAATGGAATGTTCCTCGATGCGTACTTCGAACCTTTCCGCCGTCTTCTTGATCTTTTAACTGGTCCAATGCCAGTTGTTTCGGATATTGTTACTTTTTTGTTTTGAGTTTAATAAATTAAATATTTATTTTTAATTATTGATATTATTTATATTATAAATATTAATGGTAGATATAACGCAATGAATAGTGTTTAAACATTCATGAATCATGATCCACGGGTCGTATATTGTTCATTTATGCCCGCTAATTTTGAGTTTATATCAAAAACACCATAAAAAATCGCCACATCAAATTATCACAACACTATTAGTTCGTATAACTATTCTTAGTTATATAAGATTTTTGTGAAAAATGAGGCTAATTATATGGTATGTAGATTAACAATTTGTATATGAAACAAAGGTCTGCTATGGAAGAATGATATATCCATTGCACTGTTTAAATTGGCTAAGGCATCACCGTACACTCAACATGACACCCTATGTAGAGAAGTCCAGTCAAGGGTATTAATTTTACCTAGTTTTGTTTTGTCTTTGTTGTTATTAAGTTTAGATGTTTGATTATGAATTCTCCCAGGGTTTAATTACTACGGTAGTGTTTTCACAAAAAGTTTTGGTCAAAAATACTGAGCGGTTCTTTCAGAATCATTTAATACAATTTTAAGAACTCCTGCCCAGTTCTGAGGATATCTCTTAATACTATATATATATATATATGCTTTTTAAATCTATCGGGGGAAAAAAATGCTGTGGCAACTGATCCTTAAGTCAACTAATACAGTTATTAGTAGACCAATGTCTTTACTTAGATTTTCCAGATTGATCACTTTAAATATGGTATATAATCAATTCATATATATAAAATGTTTTGTTCAGATGGATGTATTTGATGCAGCAGAGAGATACAAGAGTGAGGGAACACCTCTCATTGCCATTGTTGGCAAAGATTACGGCTCTGGGTCTTCCAGGGATTGGGCGGCTAAAGGTCCATTGCTACTTGTAAGTAATAAAAGTGAATATTCATTTGATTTCGTAGGAAAATTTTCATTACTTTTCATAATAGAACAGAATATAATGTTCAATATCACGAGAATATAATGTTTGTTATATATAATGTTGTTCTTTCTTTAACTTTATTTTGTATGCATATTATAGGGTATCAAAGCAGTTATTGCCGAGTCTTATGAACGTATACATCGCTCCAACTTAGTTGGGATGGGCGTTGTTCCACTGCAGTTTGTTGACGGGCAGTCAGCTGACTCTCTTGGTCTCACAGGGAAAGAGTCTTACACTATCAAATTGCCTGATGATCCCAGGCCACATCAGAGAATCACTGTTGAAGTAAGTTTATTTTGTTAGAATTATATTTAATTAATTGTACAATAAATAATTTTTTTAATTTAAATTCAATAATTATAATTATTTATTATTTCATATTTTTTGTGTACTTCAGACTGATAATGGGAAGAGCTTTGAAGTGATTGTGAGGTTTGACACTGAAGTGGATCTTCTTTACTTCAAGCACGGAGGAATTCTCAATTGCATGGTCCGAAGGATGCTTTAGTAGTTAAAAAATCAAAATTTAACATGACAAAATATATGCTTAAAAAGATAATATGTAGTACATACTATATATAATAATGGTTACAGTCAATGCTTTAATATTTTTTACTGTTAAATGGAATAGAATTATATATTTTTATATTAATATAAATGAATTGTTGAATGAAGTTCATTAGATTTCATTTTATTATTCTTTAATTATCTATTTGTTTACTTATTTGTGAACACATTAGTA
Source organism: Acanthosoma haemorrhoidale (assembly GCA_930367205.1). Taxonomy (NCBI): domain Eukaryota; kingdom Metazoa; phylum Arthropoda; class Insecta; order Hemiptera; family Acanthosomatidae; genus Acanthosoma; species Acanthosoma haemorrhoidale. The sequence goes on from OV884012.1 coordinate 34,892,618, forward strand.
TGTGGAAACAAATAAAAAATTCTTTATACACCCATTTGCAGATTTTATATCAGTGGTCAATGTGGTATTGTCAACACTGAAGTAATTTGCAGGAACACTGGTACACACAGTAAGGGAACAAACAAATGGAATGCTTGAGAACAGGTATAGGCAGGGCATGATAGCATAGTCTCATAAAAAACAAAATTGTCCTGGATCAAAATTGGGTTAAACAAAAGTTTAACATTTAGTTTGTTGAATAATGCTTAATTAAGGAAGGTTTGAATTCTCAAATCTGGTTTATGAAATAATAGGAACTTATTCTAAAACTTAGTTTATTATTAATTACAATGTTGGCACGATGTCATAACATTGTAGGTGTATGATACAAACTTTGTGACTTATACATTTACTTTATGTACACTTTTAAAAATGTGTCTATATACATTAATTTCTTTATTTGGAGTTTCAATCTTTATTTTATGTTCATTTGAAAATGCTGCTATTTTAGTATAACACAGATTAGTGTTAATTGTTTTCATTATTAAGTTATTAGGCTTTACTTCACTCAGCTCCCTTTAAACTGCTGGACGTTCATTTATCCATGCTCTAAAATCCACTGATGGTATAGCTCGGCTGTCACAAGTTATTCGCTGATTCCTATTTGTAAAAAAAAGTAAGCAACATTCAAATTATACAAATTAAAAATGAACATAATATTATACAAATCATTTGTTGCATGCAAAATGATATTAGTGTGTTAAAAATATGCGCCATAAAAATATCTTGCTACAAGTCAGTCATTTTTATTGAGTTATTTTTCCTTTTCTACTAATATTCCTTTGGTTAATATTTTTTAAAGGTTGTTTTTATAAGTCAATCTAAGCAAAAAATATTCAAACTATAATATTGAAGTTGACTAAAGTTGATTGTGGATTATTTAAAAATAAAAAAAATTAATTAGGCTTGACCTCTTTCTATTTACAATGGACTGAGTTGCTAACAATAATAATAGTACACTAAATACATTTTTTAGGTTGCATTACTGCTATCATTGGTAGATGCTATTCTGATTTAAATGTCACATATCTAAAAAGCCTTATTTGTCTTAAATGTACCATCAAACATTTGGATATCCAATTTCTGTGTTCAATTATAGAAAAGCTAAAAATAGTTATTACTTACATGGTATATGAAATACTTACAAAAATGATGGTTGGATGAATGCTAAAGGCTGTACACGAGCAAGGTCATCTGAGTTATCACACAGGATTCTTGCCAAACTCGTTTTTCTTATTTCAGTAAGTTGTTCTAAATTGCACACACAAAACATGAAACATTAACATTTATATTTTTTACAATATTGAATACTTAACATTAATAATGTTTTTTTTCATTTTATTTTATTCTATATTAAAAAATCATCATTTATTTAAAATATATACCAGAACTAAAAGACGACGGTTGATTTCCTTCTTCGTAGAAGAACCTGTCTGCTCTCTTTAGCCTTCCAAATTGATCACCAATAAGGCATAAAAATGTTGGTCCTAAAATTGCACCTTGAACTGGGTTCTCCCCCATTGCTCCAACAAAAAGATCGACATCCTCAACATTTTGGTACAATCGGGCAATCACTTCAATTGTCTATAAAACACAACAAAGCTCATTTATTTACAATTAAAAAGTTTTGTGATTTTTCGGCATGAGAGTCATGAATAGGAAATAGTAAGCATACCGACGGCTCCATGTGTTCTTCAAGGTCTTGCCACCTTCGGGCCCTTCGAAGACCACAAACTTCTCTCCAGTCATTGTATGGGGCAAGTCCATGATCCCTACCTCTTTGTATGTTGAGTGAAACCAAATCTAAGCCAATGTCAAGGTTTCCTTGGAACAAGTGATCAGTAATCTAAAACCAAGCACTAATTAGTATACTGAGATAACTATACCATTTTATTGTTTGCGAAAGTTGTTTAAAAATAGATGCATGTGTCTTCACAGTTATGTGGAAAACTGCTTTGGCCATTTTGAAGGCCATAAACCAAATATTTTATTTGCAACTTTGAGTCATGATTCAAAAGTATTTACTAACTTGATTTGTGAAGTATCTATCGACATTTTGCATCGGTTGCGCTGCCAATCCTCTCACCATATCGTCTATAGCACCTTCATCATACAGCAAAAATGGAGCAAAGTGCTGCTTGCTCAGTTCCAAATTCTGCCTGATGTTACCAAACCTTCCGTAACCGCTGTTGCAAACGAAAGATCAGTTAGATAATTTTCAATTCAATCACTACTATCAATCTGTATTGGGTTGTGATCTTACTGGATAAAACTTTGTATCTGGCTGTGCCCGAATCGAAATGCTGCTGTAGCAAAGACATTTGTAATTCCTCCGTTCAAATTAGGATCGTATAGCCTTGTCCATCCCTTATCTTTTGGCGCAAGTGAAGACTTATCCATATAAACACGGCCTAAGAAGGATGTCAATGTATTGTATTTATTTTAATACTTAAATAATAACCTTAGTAAAATGATTCCATGCTTTAAATTCTTGATAAAAGTTTAATCTATTTATTTTATTTTTACCCAGCAATATTGGCAGGTATTCGTTGTACGTGATGTGCTGGTATTCAGCAATTATAATTCGCCTAGCTTCTTGAAAGAGTGCTTCATCTGACCAGTTAGGGTGTATTCGCTGCAGAATGGAAGCTACTCTGTTGTGCTCTCGGAGCCAAACTGTGTGCATCAGGGCTAGGTCAACTTGTTCATTCACCCTTCCATCCCCTGAAACAATAAGAATTCAAAAAGATGAATTATGTGTATTTGTATAAAACACCCACTCACATTTAATTCACATTATTATTTAATTTCAGTTTTTATCCCTTAGTCATTAAATGAAATAGTTAAGGTCAGATGATTACCTGCCGTGAAACATGCAAGTTTGTTTGTTCTATCTGTGCACTCGTTAGGATTTCCAGGTAGATATGCTCGACCACGAACATTTTGAGCTTTTAGGAACCCTCCCCTTAACAAGCGAAGATTCCTTGTTACATCCTGGTTTGATCCGTAGATGTTTGATGCATCGAGGTAGCCAGTGATCTGATTCATCTAAAAATTTTGTTTCGGTTTAACATTGGTGTTTTCATAACCATGGATAAGATTAACAAAATGTTGTATGCTTACTTGTTCTCTTGGTCCGAAGTTACATTCCGGTCTAGGTGCTGGGAGTGATCGAGCAAACTCCATACAGCGTTCTCCAAACGGTGCAAAAACTCTGTCACTGCGAGGAAGCTCAATTGGAAAACAGTCAGGATGTCTCAGTTCTGGACTGATTACTTGCCCATCTCTACAGCAAGATATTCCACTACCACCTGCACCTATAATTAAAAAAAATACTTAAATAAATTTTTGTTTCATACTAGAAAGTGTTCCTATAGATGAAATAGATAAGAATGACAGGAAGATGTGAAAGATTTGGTTACAGGAGTAACCAACTCTTCTTGAAATAACAAGTTTGTAACAATTGTTTCTACAGACTGATATCTCATTCCAAAAATTTTAATATTTCGCATAATATTTATATGTACGTTATTACTTTATATTACCTCTGGAAATAGGGGTATGGGTGAGATCATGATCTAAAAATTGTCCCCACTGCATAACCATCATGGTATAATTGTCAGATGGGAATTCCTTATCAGTGGCGAAAAATAGAGTTATCAACCTCGGGCTTGGAAGAGGACCAGATTCTCCAGTTCTGGGAGCGTTAACACCTAAAAAATGTTTCTTTGCTAATTAATCTAACGCAAATTTATAAGGAACCTCAAATAATAATTATAGAACAAAGAGTATACCGTCAGCATATTTTGGTGGTAGAATTCTCTGTAAAGCTGTTCCTGCTTGTCCCCAATGGGGGTTTTTCAGGTTATTGCAAGAACCATCCACAGTTCTATATTTAGCTGCAAAGCATCGAACAAAAGGTGGACAGGTGTCAGCGAGCACAGTGTTCAGCAGACTGAACTTGGGAAGAGCAAATGTTCCTTGCTTGGGAGACAGACTGAACCTATAATAGATAAAGAATTTGGTGAATATAAAATGGATAAAGCCTACATATATACTGGGCCAAAAAAAATCATGCACCCTTTGCTAAATTGCGTGAATATGAATAATGTTTTTTCTTTGAGCATTTTCATTACACAAACAATAAAATATTCTAAAATTAGTCAATGGATATATTTATTTGAAGAGAAATTAACATGTTTTAATCAACATCGATGTATCCTTACCTAATAATAATTGATAATTGGAGTTGTTTGTGGATTAATTACTCGAAAAATTAATAATTTTGTCTATCCGTGAAATTACTGATATATTAAATGAAAATTGTCTTGCATGACTAGTTGACTGCTTTTTTGGGGATTTTTTGACTCTGATATTGGATAGTGTATAGAAAGTAGACAGAGTTAGTTTAAACAATTAAGCCTTTCCTATTCAATATTATCCAGGTAACTTAGAATAAATTGATTTTTAGACTTGCAATTACAAACTAATCAATTATATATTATTTACCAATCTGGAACGTCTGATATTTAAGCATTTTGTTGTAGACTGTCTTGTATTTTCATTTGATATTCTATATTATGAACATTAATTTTCAAATTGCTTATATTCATATTAATTAAAAGTCAGGCAGCTAACACATATTGACCTGTTAATCAATCATATTGTGAGATGCCACCACTGTCGGCTCATGAGCCACTAGGCTCCAGTAACTCCTATGAATGTCTCCTATAACACTTGGAGTGAGTCCCAGATTGACACCCGATTGTCATAGCTCACATCCTCTAATTTCGCAAATCCTATGTTTCCTCTCCCTAGAAGGTGATTATTTTCTTTTATACTGTAATTATACAGTATTATTCTACACATTAGTGTGTAGTAATATTTACAATTTCAATTCTCTCTTTTCTTGTGACTCCTAATTTAATCCCTGCCAATGTATTTTCATTTAAATTAATTAGGTAATTTAAACATTATATTAAGCTTTTAAAAATGTTTTTATATGTGTGAAATACATATCAGCAAATACTCACTCATCCAAGAGAGCCTTCGACGCCTGAATATTCTTGGAAGCCTCGTCACCAACGGCCAAGGTTTCGTTGGTCGTGGGAAAAAAGTCGAGATGCCACTTAGCTGGAGTGCCTGGCTGGACGGTGATGCCCCTGGAGAATAGGTTGACCAGGAACTTAAAACGCTCCTTGATCGCCTGTACTCCTGTTTCCGCAGCAGACTCCAGGTTCCGTGGAGTCAGCGGAGGAACCTGAACAGGAGGGGGTGCTGGAGACCGAAGTACGCCGCTGCTTGTAGGGCCTCCACCTGGGATGCACAATGTTAAGATTTTGAGGTGCCCAATAGAACTATTCTACAAGACTAGGACCTAAGTATTGTGATATATGTACTTTATAAAACAAAGTAAATTAACTAAATATTTACACATTTTATCTACATTACCAATAATAGATATAGACTGCAATGCATTATATCTCCTTGATATTTTCCAAAGGCATTTACAATAAATGATATTATGACCTTATGGATTGTAGTCCATTTTAGGTGTATGTATGTTCCTCTGGATAGAAAGGAAAGACCTAAGGATTTCAAGTTTTGGAAACATAGTAAACTTTCTCAAATGAGACGAGACTTAAAAAAGCTGTACTACACATGGCACTCTAGGATCTGGGTGTCCAACCTTTTTATATAACGTGTGCCATAACCAAAGGTTCCCCATATTGAGGTGTGCTACACCCTGCCACCTTCACGATAATTATTTTTGACTATACATAATAGGCAATTGAGTAACTATACTTTATAATAGGTGCTTGTTTTTAAAAATATTTTTTCCCCTTTTGTAAATTTTGGGAAAACGAACATAATAGTAATAACTAATATTTATACAATAAAAATGTATGCTAGGAGTAACTTGGTAATCATTAATTTCGACTACCTCCAAGCTATTTAAGCCTTTCAGAAAATTGATATTATTCCAAAAAACTTTTTCTATAAAGGAAGTCACGGTAGTAAAAGTATTCAAAATATGTATAAAAGTATTTTTGTTATGTATATCAGACATGCTGAGTCTAAATTAGCCTTTCATTCAAAAAAGAGAACTTGAATTTTTTTTTTTTAATAAAACTAGGGGGTAGATCTATTGAAACGCTCTTAACCAATGAAAATATGAAATACCTTAACTAATCAAAAGAGGAAAGACAGATATTTAGATTTCTCAATGAAACTGTAAGAAAACCAGCAATTCTACATGATACAGTAAGACCTCTATGAAGTGCAGTTCCATATTTGAAGTGCTAATGAGTGGCTTCAGAAAGAAATTGTGATAATTCGCAAACATCTGTTAGGGGTATATTTTGCTGCATTCATCAGAAAGCTAAAAGCTAATTTCTACTACAATTTATTAGCTTAGCCCACCATTTTGATGGCTGTTTGCTCAGTCATACTTAAATACTTCTAAAAGATATGGAAAATCGGTTGCTCCAAGTTTCTGTTCCATTCACAACATAAACCAAAACTATGATTTAATGTTTTTTTTTTTTTAATATAGTTTAATGATAATAGCCTACATTTACTACGATCATCATGTACTGACCAGAGGGCGATCGACTAAGTCACTGAAATGTGTAAATCATTGTTCCCTCACAAAACTTATTTGTTACGATTAATCTATGATTCTATACAGTGCTCATTGTTTTAAAACACTTTTCTTGCTTTAATCGTGAGATTGTTTCATGAAAATCGAACGTCAATTAGCTCATTTGAATAAATTGCTGCAAGGTTGACATAAACTCTGTGTCAAGATTTCTAACAATAGAATCCACTGCGCTGTGACATCAGACCCGGTATTTACGTGACTTCACTAATGTACCGACTCCGACATTGTTTTTATTTCTGTTTTCAACAGATTTAAATAGCAGTGCATAATTAGTTGTCAATCGCTATCATAATTTATCTACAGAGTTGAATTTGAGAGATTGTTGGTTTTCAATTAAGGACGATAATTTCCATAGCGAATTTCCCCATAAAATCAAACGTACCCATTCATTAAATCCATAATAAGGGTCCAAAAGAAATCGTCGTCTAGTTTGTAAGCACTTGTATTCAAACTTTTGAATACTAGCCTTTCTGACTTCAACCAGCTCAGCAACACCGAAAACTATGAATTCGACTTCAGTAATCGGCCGTTTTCGAATATATTACCACCTATCCTCCCCTAGGGGTGTCATACCTCCAAGGTATTGTAAGTCATACGTTTATTAAGTTTGGTGAGTACAGCCATTTATATATCATTAGATTTATTTAGTTAGTGTTAGGTGTTAGAAATGTGCCAAATGATATTTGGAAATTTTATAAATTTACTAGAGGTTTATCATATATTGTATATAAATAAATTAATTCATCCAAGGATTTTTTTAGATACAAAAAAGTGTAATAACCAATTCAGTTTAAAAAAAAAACAGGAAAAAGATAAATATTAGGTGTTACTCCTTTACAAGGCTGCAGGAATGGGTTTATCAACACTAAACGTTAATGTCAAATAATGAGAAAACTAAAAAATATCCGTAAATAAAAAACAAAATAATATAAGAATAGAAAGTAAAGGTTAATAGTCAAAATGGAAACACAATTTCTACGTTAGCAAGCGTCTTATCTTAGAGGTAAGTAGGTGTTGAAGTAGGGATATTTTGAAAATACGTAAGGATGAAGCTTGGAGGTAGAGAATGGTGGAGCGAGCAAGAAAGGAGCAGTCGAATGCTGCAGTTCTGTGGTAAGAGGATTATAAAGGTCAAAAAGACGGGATCTTGTGTCCTGGGAGTGGAGTTTAAGTATATTGTATTTATAAGGGATGTAATCGGTGCGGTAAAGGTATGAAGCATAGAAGTATTTTCTAGCGTAGAAGGGCAAGAGCCTTAACTGGGCGTAGAGATGTGCTTTACGTGGGCACCACGGAGTCTCATAGACAAATCTAACAAATTTTGGCATGAACCTTTCAACTTCTGTCGACGTGTTCCTTATTTAGAAGCGGGATAATGACTCTCCGCCCATACTCTTATGTAGGATGTTGAAGGCTGGCTAGTCTTTGTGTAGTCACCGGCTTTTTACCAACCGTTCATTGTACTCATATTTCTCTGGTCAACGAACAAAAACCTTTACAGTTCTGATTGGTCCATCATCTCAAAAAGAAAACCTTATCGTGAATCTTATGTAATGAAACCATTAAGAGAACTCTATTAATACTTGGCCTTCATTGTTCTATCTAGCCTTTATCCGCGCGTCTTTGTCGACGAGTTCACGTATTACTACAATTAGTTTTTGTATTTTACGGTTGATGGTATTATTCTTCAATTGGAGGCACAAGTTCATACTTTGTAGTAGATCGCTTCTCGCAACGATAGTCTTCTCAATTTTTCAAGATAGTGAGATTTGATATATTTAATGATTATGACCAAAAGGAAGGTTTTGGTTTCACTAGATTATCGTAAAATAAATTTCAAAGTGGAGCATAGAAAAAAAAATTCTGCACGGACCCCTATTCACTAAGTTCATTCTGTATATTTTTACAACCAGCTAAGAGAGGCAATCTGTGTTATAATTGGATAATTGATTGCTAAAACGGCACCGTGTACAAGCTACCTCGTCCTTGGGCCGTAATAGCCCGACAGACATTAATTGCCATAATATAAAAATGAAAATCCTGTTTTGTTAGAAAATGATATGCAGAAAGGTCAGATAAAAAAAAAACATGAAAGCTAATGTATAGGGCAATGACCCAGTGAGGAAGAATTCCAAGAAATATATTATATTAAATCATTAAAAAATAAAGAAGTCAGTTGGGAGTTCGGGGTTGTAAACATCTACTTACGCTCAAATTAACTAAGACTAACTATGTTTACAGTTTTGGTTACTAATCTAATCCATTAGATTTGCAAACAAGGTCCCTGTATCAGGTAACAACCCTTAACCGTACCTTTAGACTTCCTCGAGATGACCTTCCGCCAATAGACATATTTTGGATGATATCGTAGGGTTGCTGCGGACAATATGTCCCACTAATTAAGATGTCTTGCATTTATGTCAGACGTTACTGGGAAAGCAAATCAAAACCGTGGATGGAAATCCAAACAAATCTTCACCAAGATGACCTCTACTAATGCGAAGGACCCTGTGGTATAAATGAAGCAGACGGATTGACATGGATTTGACTTTCGCGATTTAAAAAACAAAAAAAAAATCGCTTTGTACAAAAATAGTTTGGTTTCTTTTTGGTAAGTCCTCGTAGTGTTGCAGTTAGAGCCCAGCTTTAATACAAGTGCAAAGATGGATTTATAGTTTTATCGTTAGGCAGAAGCCATAGAACAGAGCCCAGATACAGAAACTGCCCTGATTAAGTTGTTTAAATAAAAAAATAAAACACAAAGCCTACTTTCCGGTGCAATTATATGGCATTTCGAGTTCATCTTTGTTTTTGTTTTTTTGTCAGCTTGACATACTTATTTGTACTTTTTTGATATTCTTAGGCTAGAATGGAATGAACTTTTGTTCTTTCATTTCATTCACACAAACATCCATGTACAGTAGACTCTTCCATATTTTGACAGCGAACTACGTAAAAAAAACAAAAAAAACTTTCGTCATTTTTAGAATAAGGATTAGTAATAAAATCTCTCTCTCTCTCTCTCTCTCTCTCTCTCTCTCTCTCTCTCTCTAAAATAAAATATATATATATATATCATCACAGCAAACTATCTTAATGATAGCAAATATGTCACACAACTCATTGAAATGCCACTTAATGAATAAATATAAAAATCGTACAAATAAAAAAAAATATATATATATATATGAAAGTCTCATGACATCTAAACGCATTACACCCAGAAAATGATTTCAATAAAAAAATGGGTAGTTACTCAACATTAAGTAGCGTTGCTCCGAATGTTCCACGTGTCGGCCAATACCGGAATGGGGGGCTTCCTATGGATTAAACCCTTGTTATTTTGATTCCACTTAGCCTGAGAATTGCATACTTCACACGGTCATAACTTTAGAATACATTAGATTATACCGAGTACAATCTAGTTCTTTGTTCGGGGTAGGGTGGGTTTCATAGTTTATGCCCCTTTCACACTTATAATGGTTAAACTCTGCTCCAACCATTTTCGTCGGTCGAGGATCACTGATTGGAAACTTGGGGTGCCCACCCCAGGTACCTTCCAACTCATTTTTCCAGCCCGAACGAGCTAGGGTACCGCTGTAATTATCGGGGCATTAACAGTAGATATATTATGAAATTCTACTGCACCTATGACGCTATCCACAGATACTCACCCGCAGGCTTGGGAGTCTTGAGAGGACAGCATACACCTTGCTGATCTCCCTGCCCTAGCTGGCACGGCTGCTTCCTCAGGTCCGGTACATCGGCGTAGAAGGACAGACACTTGACGAGCGGGCGGCACAGCCCGTCCTCTCCTGTATCCGGCATCTGGCAGGGCAGCACGAAGTCCTCCTCGACTTTTTTAATATCTGCAACAATGAACAAACAAAGCTTTTTTTTTTTTTTTCTTATCCCCTTGTTACAAAATGAATACATGTTTCAAAATATAGATTCTACAAACGAATCTATTTGCAATTGCTTCAATATATTTTCTGTAAGAATTTTGACACAAACAAAGCTGTTCAAGGCAAATCGGTTATGCACTGTGATAATTCTAATATAGTGAGAGCCAAGTTGTAATAAAAAAACAACATTATATAAAATGTCCATTTTTTTTAAGGAGATTTAAGTATCAGGTGATCTGGATGGATTAGGTAAAGCTATTTGGGCATTTTATCAGAAAAGTTTTAATGCAGCTAATTAATATTTTTAGGTCAATTTGTTTAATTTCTACTTTATCTCTCCGAGCGATTGTAATATTGCAGCTCGAGCAACGATGGCAACAAAAACACACACTATAGAATATTCCCTATAGTTTAAGCTCTTATCATACTTTTCTAAAACGGTCAGTGGCAAAAACCACTCTTAGGGACCCTAAGTGGTTCGCCTAAATAATCCACAAATAGATAAAAACCCACAAAACATTCTAGAGAACTCCCTTTGGAATTTGGTTGATAATCTAGGCTAGGGAGAAACTAACCTGGCTGTGGCGTGGTTGTGGGAGGTGTCTGCCGCTTAGCAGGATCCAGGTCCTGGACAGGTTGCTCTATCGGCGTGGGCTCAAGTCCTTCCACAGGCAACCCGGCCAGCCGCCTCTGAATGTCCATTTGCAGCTTCTGCATACGCGCCTGGAGCCTCCGGGACTCCTCTTCCAGCTCTTCCTGTTCCCGGAGCACCTCTCCAAGTCGAGGGCCGCTCTCCACCTGTGGGACGGTAAAAATCTTGTAAACCCAATGTTCAGATTTTAATGGTGGTTTATGGCAGAGTAAAAAGGGTAGTGGGCGTGCCTTGGGCCCAGCCAGGTTAAGAATGGCAATGCACCACAAAAAACAATTTTAATATCAAATATTTTTGATATTAGGTAAGAAGGACCTAATGTGCGCCTTTCTTAGAGTAAAAATAAATAAAGAGTATTTATCATTATAGTGATCTAGATGCTGAAATAAATTATGAACTTCACCAACAGATATCTTAAATCTATAAGAGTGCCTATTGATCTCAATCAACATCGCTAAAATATTAAAGGAGACCGTAGTCTGGTGGCTATCGTGTGAACTTCTATTTGCGGAGACCCTGGTTAGATCCCCAGCTTACTTTAGTATTTTTGCTTTGGGCCGAAAATAAATTAGATACTTGAATAAAGAAGTTGCAAATCCGGCTAGAAAACTTTAAGTGCACCAAGGATTTTCTTTTCTTTTAGAATACTCAAAGTATAGATTTGAATATTGTTCGTTATTATCTAGAAAACTATGATATTCGAGTATATCTCCCGTTAGCTAATATTTAAGATATGGAAAATCATATGGTATTCGCAATCTGATTATTGCAAGTATCTGCCAATGAAATATTAGCTGTCAAGTCCGAAGATAGACTTTACTTTATAGTAGTTATAGATGTAGTAAAGTCTTTCTTGTCCGTTTAAAGAAGGGTCGTAAAAATTATTCTAGTTAAATAAAATTAAAGTTATATTCTACAAAGTGCATCATACATCGTATCTTATCTAATATCGTAACTTCATCTTACCTTGATAAGAATTTATTCATTTTTAATTACAAGTAATTGATTATTTTTCTTGTTCTATCACTGCTATCATTCGAGCGTCAAGTAAAACTTCCTTGAAAAATGTTTGTCCCCAAAGAAACCCTTAGGATGTGACGAAACTGCGAATAAAAAATAAATATTGCTGGGAGGTCTTAAGACACATCTCAGAGCCGTGTGTATGTAGGACGACTTAAAACTACAGTTTACTTTTCCATTGTTTGTTTTTTTTGTTCAACACGCCCTTTATTTATAGTCTGTAATTGTGCGTTAGGGCTCGGCGAACACGGCAAGTCCAAAAGAAAGAAAGGTTCCCGAAACAGTGCCAGGTAATTGGCGCTGGGTGAGAACTGGTTGTCGGTTCCGAAGTGACCAGCCGAGAACCAGTCCCCGGTTATCTGCACACCGCCCACTCGATGGCCTATTACCATTCCCTGCTCGAGGATGTGCTGTTGCCCGTACGAAAAAGAGATTTATCTGTCAGCTATATATAAAGCTCTACGGACGCAGTGCAATTACGTCCTAATCGATGGGGGTTGTTTCAGTTTTTGCTCTCTAGAACATAAGGATAAAAGACGCCGAAATAAAATAAGAAAACTGGCACTAGATCCTCCTGGAAGGGACGGGATAATTTCAAATTTAAATCACGTGCCTATAACTGTGTATCGTCATGAACTGACAAGTAGATTGCCCTAGAGGAGCATCTCTACTTCAATTAGTTCGGATATGAAGTTCATGCATATTCAGCAAAGTTTTAGCCTGCCATCCACTCAACAGATAGATTGGTCGATTGATAAAGATTAACTTTAGACACATCACTTTCAGAAACGTTAGGTTTCACAACAAGATTAGTATTATTTAGCATTTACTTACGTATAAATAGATTCTCCCCAATTAATAATGATATATAAGCAAAATTTTATTATTCAAATAAAGATTGTTTAAATATTTATTCATATTTTTACCTTCAAATATCTTTCTTAAGTATTTGTACTTGGATGTGGTAATTGAAATTAAAGTGTCAAAAGACCGTTTCCTTCCGGGCAAGATATTGTAGTTGAAATAGAAAAGCTCATGGCGATGTTATATAAATCATATTCTTTTAGCATGTTTTGCAATTACTAAATAAAGTGCATAAGGTAAAACAATATACAAAACTGTATATGATATAAATTTGTATGATAGAATAGAAGGAAGTAAAACCTAACTGTATGTTCAAAAAGTGAAATTCTATTTCATTCTTGAATTAGCCGTCAAAAACGAGTACAAAACATGTAGTGGAGAGCCCTTGTAAAACATGAAAAAAAAGTATAGGAGACGAACAACAAAGATATTTTTCCTTCAATCACTTCCTACGCACATTTGCGACATTTAGTAAACTTATACTATATCTGAGTCGTTTTATCAAACAAATGTATGTAAAGAAATTGTACTAGATTTCAAACAAGTTTTAGACAATTAATTCTACAAAATCTCTTGAATCCACTTTTGAATTTGTTTTCTATTTTACAACACATTTTCATTTTAATATCAAGATTTTTAAATGTCCTTGAGAACTCAATAAGTGGTAAATTGTATGAAATTTACTTATTATATGAAATGTATACGAGACCATATTTAAGTGTTTTCACTTATTTGAAAATACGATCACGGATTGAAGATTAAAAAAAAAAAATGGTTTTTCTTTTTCTAGCATTAGGTGCGCTTAACAAATCGGTTTGTTGCAAGGCAATAATCGTTTAAACACATTGATAATCTACGCCTGAGCCGAGTAATTATTTCCATTTATTATACCCCTTCTAGGAGTATAATTTTTATACAGCTGGCAAACATTGACAGGCCATTTGACAGCTGAACGTAGGTTCTCATAGGTAAGTGAAACAGCCCACACGTTGTTAAATATAAGCTTCGCATCATCATACCTAATGAGGTGTTGGTAATTTTCTGCTTCACATCCTTGTTCCTTATGTGTTAAAGAGACGTTTCAGTACTTATTCCCCCCATTTACTGCTTGTGATGAAATTCACGGTTGTGAAGGAAACAGTCTTAAAAAAAACAAAATGTAAATACTTTTTTTTATCGGGGTTTTATGTTCTGCTAATAAGATGATGTGAGCTACCAGTAATTTTATTCGCGGCAACGCCAATGAAAGAAAATTGTTGTATCGTTGATATTCGCTGTCAGCTCTGTGCCCGCCGTTCCTATAGATCCGGAGTATCTACTTCCATGCTTTAGGAATATGAACAGCTCATCGCACGGATAGGACAGCACTTAGTTATATCTCAGTGAGCGGAGATAGGCAATTCCGCACGACCCAGCGCACAAACGGTCCCGATTTAGGTGGACAAGACCTTTAGGATCGCGACCTGAAATAATCTCATTTTTTCTAATTTTCTCATCTAACCAGGAAGAAAACTTCTTATATTATATTCATTTTCATCATATTTTTGTGAAAAGAATTCTAAAACCAAATCATAACATTTATTTTCGCCTGTTTTAGTCACACTGTTTTTCTGAAAAGAAAAAAAATCAAAAATTACCTTAAGACTAAAATTCACATACCTTGAATGACATGGTATGTCATTGGGTTCAAAAAAGAAACAAGAATCTTCTTGCAAGCTTTTGATAAGGGCTTGTTAGCTAAAAATATACTTATTTGGGGTAAAAATAACGAATTTTCATTACGCAATTAATTTTGTACCAATGATCTTACAAGAATGACGAAATGTGCTGGAAGTTTACCACAGCTGTAGAAATGGGATCCATAATAAACGGGAGGTGTTGACAGTAACATATAAAGACAGAGCCTGATAATACCTTATTCAAAATGAGGGCATAGTCCGTAGCACTATTTAAACGTGATTTCTAAAAACCGCTCTGGAATTATAGGTCTTAAGGTGCATTGGTATTTTTGAACGACCGATTGACTCCTAAAATGATGATCTCGGGTGAAAAATATATATTTAATTTGATAAGAATTTTGTCCATCTAAATCTGTACTTTGACCAACTGTGCAACGGTGTGACTTATAAGCCATGAAATTTTGCATGGTAGTTAGATTTTCGGGCATAATGATGGTATAAATAAAATTAATCCAACAAAATGAAATAGTTATTGTGGGCACAAAAATTTTTTTAGTGTATTATGTAGGGTTTCGAATTGAGGTTTCGAGTCGCGGATTAATGATTTTTATAGAATACTCATAAAATCATATCTGTGACAATTGATTTTTTATTGTTTATATAAAAAAGCTGTTTATGCGACTTATAAAATTAATCAGGAAGATCACCGACCTCCTTAATTGTTTGATACTGCACATTAACTAATTTTTTTCTTGAAAAGGTGGTTAAATAAAGTATTTTTGATAAATAACACCATGTATTGGTTTCACAATCATTTAATATGTTTTTAAAAAGACAAGGCGAAAAAGAGTATTTTTTGTCGTTATTTCCAAAAAAAATTAATGTATGTCTTAACAAAGAGTGCTCAAAATTCCAGAAAGAACTCTGAATGATTTGAAAGAATAGGTGAGCCTCATCTTACTCGCTATTTTATGGAATTATTGTTTTGTAAAAACTAAAAAGCGCTAAGTGATATCATTTCTTGTTACAAAAAACAACAACCGGTGATCAATACTGCGAAATTAAAAAAGTTCGTTAGGCGATTTCCCGCAGACTATTAAATGAAAGGACAGGCTTACAATAGTCTGAAAATATCAGCTGCCGTTGGTGTATAGGTAAGTGCTACCTCGACAATTATTAGTCATACTTAGCACTTTGCCTTGTTGAGCTAATGGTCCCTGGGCTTTAAATGTTACCTCCTCAGATGTAAGCACTTCCGTGGACTGTTATAAATGTTACCTCCTCAGATGTGGACAGACTGCAAGCACTTCCGTGGATTGTTATAAATGGGGACTGTTCCGTAATCGACCGAGACCATTTCCAAACTGAGGTCAATCTAATGGCTTTCGTACCAAAAGGAGTTCAGAAGGATAAATATGAGTTGTCGGGACTTAAGTAGTACCAACCTTATTGCTCCGACGCTTATAATGTTTTTCAACTTAGTCATCGTCAATTTTTCCGTTTAAACCGTAAATATCCGCAATCTAACAATTGCAAATTCAAATTTGAAAAAAAAATGATATTTGCTTGGAAAAAGAATTGAACTTTTATATGAAATAAATAAATAGAGGTTTGCGTTAATATTTATAGTCTTTAAGAATTGTTTATCCTCTTCCAACCTAGCAGTTCATTATTCGCCATTATTATTCTTTTTGTTCATTTTCTATTTTGGTACTTTCCAGCACCCTTTCGTGCCCTTTCGCTCCTTGTTATAATTCCTATATTTCCTCAGCAGCAATTATCATACACCTCTATCTTTTTATTTCAATCTTTTGATTTTGGTTCATTGAAGTCGCCACTTAGGAACATAGACCCTTATAACCTCATAAGCTAATCATATCCATGTAATATTATGTATTATTCTGTTTTGTCAGTTATACATACCTATTCTGTTATACTTTGGGGATAATGGCCCAGAATGAAGTGATTTTTTTTTCATTTCGTATAGACGATTATGCTACACGAATATTCATATAAAAACACATTTTTTTCATATGTTTTAATTCTTCATATCATTTTATTCTTAGTTTCCTTTTGCTTTATAGCAATCCCGAATTAGGTGTATAATATAACCTGTAATCAATTTTATTTCCCTTTTGTCAAAACTACTGGAAAAATCCACTAACGCACTTATTTAGACTGGAATCACTTGACATATGCACGAAAAGTAATGTAGTGAATGTGTGTACAATAAGTTTTGAAAGAAATAGCAGTTTGTTTTTCATTAACATCTTTAAATTAATTCACAAAATCAGATTGTAAAATATATGTACATTGTTTCAAAATTTATATGTCAATCCCGAAGGTGAAAACGACCCATTATTATCTGTAAATAAGAATCTATATAATTTCTTGTTCTCTTTCGATAACTCTTAGTTTTTGAAATCTCTCTTATATGTCTTTGTATGTTATGTATGGATTGCTGAACAAAACAAACTGAAAACAATTCTAAACATCTACAAGGAAATATATCTCACAAATCAATTATAGCATTATAGCTTCTTTTGTGATAAACTGACGTACGGCTTTATAGGCTCTATGTAACTATGTTCATTAATTAATTAATTCTTTGAATATATAAAGTTTCATCACACTATTAAGCATATATTCCTTAATAATTCTTAATGTCTAAAAAATATTGAATAAGCTGTCATATATTTTGTTATTATTATATTGTAAACTTTTACAATCATTATTGTTGACCTCGAAACAGAAGTAGGAATTTCAGCCACTAAAAACTGCCTGTTGCGTATCCTACAATGTTATCCACCTCTCTGTATATTGAATGAACAGTCCGTCATAGCAAGAAAATGAGTGACATGTGAACTTTCCCAAAAAAAGTAGGCCTGATAAATAAGCTCTCAACAAAACCCACAATGAATGATACAGGGATTTCCCAAAATAAGTTTAGTTTCCTCAACGTCAATTTCACCTTGCAAAAGTTAGTAGGAGCTGTCATATAAGCAATAAGATGTTGTGACCTACAGCATTAGATATTCTCTGTGCCAAGATGATGTAAATTTTATCCCCTTAAGAAGAAATAACGGGAGTGAGTAGCATTTATTGGGACCACTATGAGATCAGCGACACTCCCAGTGCCACGTCCTCGACCCAATATCCTTCATGCCAGACAGTTCGTCCTCAAGTGGTGACAGAGCAGGACAACATTCTTGCACCATCGGCACATCCGAGGATACCCCTGTTCTGCTACCTTGCGGTGTCCTTACTATGCTATAAGGTAATGTTCCAAGAAGTATCGTCGCTAACAGATCCTTATCTGTAAAGGACTCGTTGGAAATTGTTTTCTCAAGAATCAATTAACAGCGAAATGACAGGGAGTAGATTAAATTACAGTTGCTTAAACCTAAATCGTGTTCGATCCTGTGATGGCTGAAATGGCTCAATAGATAATAAAATTGTGATAACTTTAACTTAACGACATTTCTTCCCCGGAAATTGGAATGACAGACATTTTTTAAATTATTTATTTACAAGTTTGTCTTTAGAATTTACTTTTACCGGCCAATTCAGTTCATTGGAAGGTCACCAGAGATTTTGTCAGCCAGTATTTGCTTACAGTGGTCCAAACCTATTTTGATAACAGCACTGAACGTTACGATGTATGATTTGAAAACTATAGGGTATTCCTATACATTACCAAAAGGTATCTGAACTGCTAATATATCAGACATGTCAAAATAATCTAAGATTTTCATATTCCTAGGTTCTAAAATATTTGATATTTAGTATGTGTAATATATAATGCAAACACGACCGAAAAGAATATTTTCTAAAATGACTAACAGAGAGATGCCGAGATTAAGTGAAACTAAAAAACAAAAACGCTAATGGAAGAAAGAGTGTTCACACATGCCTAAAAAAACAGGTCTTTAATTGAACCCAGAAGTATTGTTTTTCATGCTAACATGATGTATGCGATGTGATTCATTCTTTGGGAATTGTCTCTTGCATTTCAATATAAAAAAAATTAACATATTTTTTCCATCATTCTAAGATCCTGTCCAGCTAAGTACTAACTTAAACATCATTAAACTGAAGAATGATCCCTCATCGTCGTATTTACACCGTTGTCTGTCCTAAATACCGATCAAAAAATTATGATTATAATCTAATCTGCATAATATTCATTATCTTATTTTCGGCCATGAGCTACTAATGAAATTTTGAATCTATAATAAAATTCGACGAACTGCCAGACGTGTTCATTTCATATGCAAGTTCTAATGACTCCAATGTCACTCATTGTTTTCAAATGTGAAACGATCACAAATTGAGCCCACGAAGTGAGCAAATCGAAGTCCTTGGTGACTCAGAAACTTTTCATTGTTCCGGCGTTCTGAAATCGTTTCACGGAAAAAGTTGTGACCTATATGTTCTACCTTGGGATATATCGGAACTTACTAACGTCATTGTTCGCCTCATGAAGCCCAGCTCTATAGGAAGAGAGAGACGTACACTGAGTCTCAACGGAGAGGATTTAACTTCAACAATATATAGTTCGTCCTGAGGTCATGATTCTTCAACATTACCTTTGGTTTTGAACCATTACCTTGACTGGCCTGTTCCAGTACTTACAGATGACTCCTCACTATGGATTGGGTGAACAACACGCATGAATCGGCTATTGTCTGTTCGAATGTGTGCAATACGATATAAATATGTAGTAAAAATGACTCCATCTGATTTTGTTCAGTCCTCTCAATATTCTCGGTGATCGGATTATGAAAATAAAACAATGACAGGTTGTATCATAGGAAAAAAATAAAAGTAAAATAGTTGGGCTCATTCTTTTATTGCATGGGATTTTATTTCTATCTCTAAAGAAGAAACGTTACCATCCCATACATTTCGACGTACTTGATGTTGACGAAATAATAAATATAAGTTATTTTAAAATATAAATGTTTTGTGATTAAAAATCGCCTGTCTGAACCGACCTTACTAGGTTGTCATCCTCCGACTTCAAATTGTCACAACCGATATTCAATATAATGTACATATACATAATGTAAATATAATTAAATTCAATTATACATTTACATATTGAGTACATAAATGATTTATTAAAGATATTTTATTGCGTATTTAATATATACAATTTATGTTATAGTTGTTACTTTGAGGCGTTTTGTTGCATAAGTGTGACAGTATCTAGTATTGTTGAAAGTGCACTAAATAAAGCTAAATTGTTTGTTAAGGCTAGGAAAATAGCTTAGTGCTGTCGAAAAAGTTATCGGTGATTAGATCCATATTGTGGGAAGATTTGTTGTTTAGAAAAATAATGGTTTATGAACAGACCTAAGTCGTCATTTACAATTCGGTCTAAAATAAATTTTAGCTTATGATTTACAAGGACATTTTAGTCATGAATAAAATACAGAAATAACTTTGACTATATGTATATGTTAATTAAAAAAAAAATGGTCCACAAGTCTATAGTGTTTATAGGGAGAGAGAGAGGTATCTCGACTAAGTTATGTTAAAGTTTGTTCGTAAAAATATTTGTATTCAACTTTAACTATTGTTGTGCCAGGAAACATACTATAGAATTATTGCATCACATGAAAAAATCGAAATTTGACTATTCTATAAACAGTTACTTATTCCCCAATAAGAGACAGATTGTAATTTTATCGCAATAAAGGTTTTATATGAGGCTTCAGTTATTATTCTATCAAATTGGGTACTAACCATCGAAAAACGTTGAATTCCAGCAAAGATGAAACGTGAAAACACTTGAAGGCTCGAAACAAAGAAGGGAAAGCGTCTTTTCTTTCGTAACAGCTCTGATAATTAGTCTTGTATTTGAACTATTGTCTGCGAAATATGCATCATCATATCTCGTAACCTGTAATTACCAACACGTCAGGTGAGGGGTTTGGAACCCAGCGCTCAGTGAGTGTTTTCTATAAGAAGCTATAAAATATTACAAGAGAATATAATATTTCTACGCTCAATGCTAAAACGTCATGACAAAAGTACGAATGGTTGAAAATCCAATCTTTAAATGAAACATTAAAATATTGACCAAAATGATACAAATTGACGCATGGTCTCAATTAAAATACAAAAATAAATCAATAAAGAGGTGAAGTCACAGATTAAAAACTAAAAATCAGTAACTCTCTCAATCTCACTAATGGAAAATGGTATATTGTCGTACTCGCAGACACCACGAATGGCTAACAGACGAATTTGGGTAATGTGGATGATACCACACGTAATGGCTAACTATAGTACTTGCTGGGTTGGCTTCAGTTTCCACAATTTATTTGTTGATTTTATGTATATATTTATTTTTGTATGGTTTCATTTAGATATTAGGTTGTTATTATAAGCTCGAACCCATGAGAACGACGATACCCACCATTGAAAACGTTCGGGTAGAAATCAATAAAGCTGTGGAGAGGCAGAAGGTGTTTTGTTTATTTATATGTTGTGTGGGCGGAATACTTCTAACTCTTGTATTTGTACCATCAAGTTTCTAATCGGCACATTAAGACCAAAGCAGGGGACATCTTCGTTGTGTTAATGAACGACTACTCAGGGGAAAGTGGACTTTCGGATCTCAGTTGGCTCAGGTTCCCGAAACTGACTTATCTATTCTAATTTAGGTAGAGCTGAATGAAATTTGGCAACAGTGGCGTATCGATTCCTGCTTAACAGAGCAATTGACAGAGTTTCCACATTGAGAGGGAATCAACAAATAATATAGGAAATATTATTAAAGAGAAGGCAAGAATAAATATTTTTACATTACATGCTGTTGATAGAATTTTTCGTTAACTTTCCTTTAAAGGCCAAAATGGTAGCCTTCCACTTATGCATCAAACGAAATTAAATTTAGTATGTTTTTTTTTTTTTGGAACGTGTACATCTATATTCAATGGGTTATTGTGTTTATGGCATAACGATTAACAACAGGAACATAAAATAATGGTTGTTTGATTCAGAAAATATTTCTTCCGGTATTTATATTTATTTTTGAGAAATAAATTTGTATTTGCAATGAAAAAGTAATTTTAAAACTTTTTAAAAAACGATTTATAAAACTATTTTATTTAAAAATTCTGAAGAAAAAAGTTTTAATAAAAACATTTGATGACTTTGAAATATGCAGTAACATAAAATAAAAATATAGACTAAAGAAAAAAAAAATACTAAAAATTTTAAATTCTAATCCCAGTGGACTTAGATCTAACCATCGCATTCGATCATACTGTAAAATAAATGAACTTAATATCAGTAAGGCACATGAGTTAATTTGCTTTAATTGTTAATATTTCTTGAAAATATAAAATCCAAAGTTGTGCCTGTGATCACGTAATACTTGATCAAAGGTTTCAATGAAGTTATTTAAGTTAAACTAAATTCAATTTTAAAGAAAAATATTAAAATTAAAGTTCTTCGCTCGTCCATGTAGCTTGGTTGCTAGAACACGCTAGAATGGATATTCACCAATTAATAGGAGCACATACATAAACAACAAATAATGAATGCTATTGTGAAATTCTAAAACGAAATTAATAGAATATTTTATGGAAATTTTGAGTATCAACCAGCGAAAAATTGTTGCCTACTTAATAATGCTCTGATATTTTTAGAAGAAACATCGAAGGATAAAGCAATTTTAATTCATTTACAACCACAGGATAAAAAATAGCTTTTTACTCTTCAAGTAGAAAATTGGTGTAATCTTCACAAACAAGCTTTCAATTAATGTCTATCGTTTCATATTGATCGGTAAGCAAAACCCTTATTATTTTTTTTTTTTAAATCCATTAATTTTTCTTTAAGGGTGCGTATCGAAAGTTTACAACAGACTGCTCTAAAATTAGAGCATATGTATAGTATTATAGTATACAGAGGTTATTGAACAGATATTTATCGTCATAAAGATCCTGATGCATTACTAATAGATTAGTATCGAATTTTGAGTAAGTGTCTATTTCAGTGAATATCATTTTAATGAATATAATCATAAGTAGTATTTTTAAAGTTTTAGTTGTGTTTGCTCGTAAAAGTAAGGAGGCGTGAACAAGCTTAATATTGTTTCTTACAGAAAATAAATGGGAAAACTAAAGATCAACCATTCTATTCGATGCTGTAAAACTAAACAACGGCTAGTCGAAAGAAACAACAGAACCCCTTGGGTGAAAATACTACCTTCCTCATAAACAATTATTATAGGCCATAAATTAAGCAATAACAAGTTTTTTTATTACTTGTCACGATGAGTAGGATGTCAAATTAAAGGCCTTAACGGCCTCAGTAATATGTAAGTAATGTTAGCGGGAATTAAATGACTCAAAGCCGTCCAACCTAAGATAATAATATAGTTAGGTTTTTATGCGCGATCTCTGTTTGTCGTAGAGAAATGAAATTTCCGCTTGATTTCCCACGACGCTGAAAATAAATGTTATAACAACAAAAGGTAACTTAGATAATCAAATCATTAATTGCTTAGACATTTCAGAACTACGTGATACCAAATTAATTCAAAAGTTTTATGGGACTGGATAAAACTAAGGCCTGCATTGGCCTAAATAATTCGTGGTAACGAAATATATTAGGAGTTATAATAACATCGATGTAATACTTTTTACTCAATAATTTGATATTGGTCACTCAAAAGTCTAAACTTTTTTTTTACTCTGTACCAACAAAATCGTCTAAAACCAAGGCAAATGTAATTTTATTGTCTAACAATAGTTTGTTGGCCGAATGCTAATTAATAATTAGTTGAAATATTTTAATGCAATTTATAATCAATTTATGATATTGGTATCTCCGGAAATCAGAAGTCTTCTCAAACCAATTACTCCTCCGAAATTTTGTATTTCCGGCTAAATAAAACTCGTTTTAAATAAACTTTGTTTAAAAATATTTCTACTAAGAATTTTTGGAATTTGTTTATACCTAGTTTTATGCCCCTCCCTGAAATTTAATTTATACAATTGGGCTTAAGCCACAAACAAGCAAAAAGTTATCTAAATGTGGGACAAAATGAGCTCGGTGTCCTATGACATGTTCGTATTATGACAGCTATCCCCTGATGCTGACCTGCTTAATCCTCTGAAGTGTCAGAATCTTCTGCTGGATCTCCCCCTGGCGGAATTGAATCCTCTGTTGCTCAAGCTGTTCCGGGAACAGCTCTGTCCTGAAAGGTTCCTGCTGGCCCAAGGTGGTCGCCACGAGGAGCAGGAGTACCGCGATCTTTGCCATCCTGCCACCGACTGTCTCCTCCTTTGTGGTCCGCTCCCCACTACAGCTCCTCAACAGCTCAGGGTTCTTTTCCATGGGGATTTGGTATCAGCTGAAGGTTTGTCGGAGGCTGTTCTCGATCTGTCAGGAAGTGGGCTCGCTTTTTACTTTACTGCTTAGGGCTACACACAAGTAGCATTTACGGATTTGAAGTTAGAACATTCATGTCATGAGGATATGTCAGGGGCGTGACTTAAGCGAGTTATTCATTTCCAAAAACCCAATTACTGTTTCAAGTTACATACAATTGAATACCAAAAATAGTGATATCTTTAAAGAGCACAAAAAAATTCAGTTTAAAAGTTTAATTTTAATAAATATTTAAAAGTTTCAGATTTGATATAGAAGAAAAATAAAATGGATTACCTTACATCTAATAGATAATATTAACCAAACATAAGAAACAGCGAGTAAACCAAAGTTAAGAAATCCATTTTAGAATATAGCCAGTGTCTAAAATCAATAGATTTTTTTTTTTTAACATTTAACAAAAAATGAATTCCAACTGATATTGATGAACATAACACAAAATAGATAAATCACAATCCTTGTGCCTCAACCGAGTTTGTACAATCACTTTATTTATTTATTTCCAGCATCTACCCATGGGTCATTAGCAGACATTAAATTTACACTAAAATGACATGTTTCATAAGTCTAATCAACGATTCTGTCCAAAAGTTAATTATGGATCAGGAAGATAACAGAATAAGTCATTAACGTTTGAAAAGTAAGGATTGCCCAATTTTAAATGTAGCCTACTGTATATACTTCAAAACAATGTCGAGAAGTACATCGTAGAGTAGATTTATAAAAAAAAGTGATTTATTTGTAAATTTAATGCCCGCAAATGGGTAGATGCTAAAAATAATATTCCGTATTTGTCATATTCAACGTATTTAGAATTTAAATTTAAAAAGATAAACTTTTTAATGTTTTTTTTTTTTTAGAGAAAAAAACTTAATATTATGCACGTAAATTATCTAAGCTAATGAGCAAGGAATAATCGTGACTTCACTGACAAACCGATGGTCACAGAGCCTATTACCAAAAAAAGTTAAAAAGGGACTTTAACGCTCACTTACACATTCTATCTAATAGCTTTACAAAATACAAGACCAGTTTTTCAAAATGGTTGTCATCAAAAAGCATATTGGTAAAATTATGAGTTTTTGAAAACGATTTATTCTTAGACCTTTTTCCTGGACATCTATTAAATCAACTCGCACATACACCAAACTTAGGTAATAAACAAAAAATACATTTGTTGTCGAAATGTAATTAATTTTAATAACCATATACGAATTTGTTGAAAGAATATATCCTTTAATTTATTCTGATGTCCTTAGTCGTTGTCGGGAGGGCAACCGGGGTAGGTCTCATCGACGTAGCCATTGCCCGGCGGGTGCCAGAAAGAGAGATAAACCTCTATGACTTTTGCTGGCGCCCTAGTCGGTGGGCAGCTTAATTCAAATTCGTTTATTGATAATAAGACTCCATGAGATCTCAAAAAATCCCGACAGTGTGCTATGTTCAGGAGAAGAGGTACAGTCTATGTATTAAAGGTAGTTTACGAGGTCTTGGAATGACCACAAGTTCACATTCCGTATCAGAAAGTGGAAAAAAATCGTCCGAAGCTCAAACCGGAAAGAGACAGACTGGACCGCTGGGGGAGAAGCTACTAGGTACATTTGTAGGCCCCCAGATTTCGGCGTCTGTAGGGAAGGGGTCCCTTCCAAGGATATTCCAGTTTTAGCAAGGTGAAGCCAGAGAATCCCACTAGGAAGGTATGGGGTCTGACAGCCCCGGACTAAAACATAGCGAGGTTAGGAAAGAGAGGTGCAGAGGTAGTTAAATAAGAAAGCCATGGTTCGAGTAGAGCAACAAGTGCCGGTGCAGAGATAGAGAGCAGTATTCACTTCAAGTGTCTGATTCCAACTCTGTAAAAAACCTCAGAATTTCTTCCTTATGTATAAAAGTCATTCCTCTCCTTTTATTTTGGCCAATCAGGAGATGGTTTATTTTAGCCATTCAGGGGCTACTAAGTCAGCCCCCCTAGTGGGCGCATGAAGCACCAGGATCGCCGCGAACTACTCCCGTCTCTCTATACCAAAGCCGAAGATTTAATGATATAAACTATGGAAAGGTAGGTGGGTGTTTTCTGTTCCATGAAGAGGGTAACTTCTATTATTAATAGTCGGTTTACAATATACACACCTATAATAAATACAAAGCCAAGCAATCCTCCAAAATCAACTGCCACGTACCAAGCAAAGGAGAAAGAAGCAGGGATCTGGGAGGTCTCCACGCTGCTCATACAGTCACGTTACTGCTAGATAGTGCGAGAGCCGCAGACACTCGGGACATGATAGGATAATACTTGACAGTGCCAGGACTCCCAACAACAGATTAATTATAGTAGATCTCGAGGCTACTGCCACTTCAATATACTAGGAAGATTGTAGGGATTTGTGATGATATTGTAGAGGGATTAGTGCAGAGGGAATATACTCAAGGATAGCGGGCATGAAGGGTATTCCTAGAATGTTGTATTTAGTATTGTTTTATTGACATTTGATTGAAAATTCTGGATCCGTTTGATCTGAGTGCTTTTCTGGCCCTTACATTTAAGACCAGATTGGTTTTTCGATGGTTTTGTAAATCGGTATTTAATTGACTATTGAGTCAACAACAGCAATAATACTTAAATCATATTTCGTTATTTGGACAAACAAAAAAAGCTTAATTAAAGTGAAGAGACACTCATAAAGCCAGTTGGAAATTGGCTGAAGCGAAGTGAGAGATTTGAAAACCCACGAGGGGCAAGGTGCAGATGTTTGGCCTCGTGATGTTTCCTACATCTTTTTTTGCTTCTTCTATCATTGTTTTAATTCAGATTATGAGAGTAGCAATTTTTACGCGTTATCGGGCGTTGATCTTTGTTCCAGGAAGAGTACTCGGAAATTAGACTAATGATGCACTGGCTAAGGACACAAGCAATTGATACACCGTAAAAATCCTAGTGTTGCTATCCTTGTGCAGACTTGGGATTGAAAGGTATAAATATTTTTATATTAATATCTCTCCGATCTGATGTCAATTAGGTATGATTTGAGAGCAGTATCACTAGCAACGAATATTCTCTCAGACTATCTGAATTCCTTGCTCAGCAGCTATTTAAGAATTAATTTGTTGATTGTTTTTCATAGTGGTAAACATATGAAATTCAAATACATTCTTCCCAAAAACGTTCGGTTACTATCAACCATTTTAATTTTTGATTCTTAAAAAAGGCAATTTTTAGTAACCCAAATAGTTTAAAAAATGAAATTAATGTATTTTTGGTTCCAAATCCATAGTTTTTGTTATAATCATTTAATTAGTATTTGAAAACATAACGCAAAGTCTATCGATTTGAATTCTTCACTAAATACGATCTTTAGTTCGGTCACTACATAAAATAGGCTTTAGTTCATTCATAGAATTTGTTTGGTGAAATTAAAAAAATCTAGTCAAGTGTGACCCATCAAAAAATTTAGGGTTTCCTCAAATTTATTGTTGACACTTTTAATGACTTTTTGTAATAATAGTAACGCCAACACCAACATATAACATATATCATTAATTAGGAATCTTTAACTCGATCTTTACATAATATGATCGGAAAATATCTTTTTAAATCACAAGTGGTTGATTAGTGATTAGCCTTCATTATTTTTCATAACACTGCTTTAATTTAATTTAAGCATCACTGAAACGTAAAATGAAACTTTCATGTTAAATATCATGCTTTTTTATGAAGGAATTTAATGGCAAAAAACTACGAGAATTCACTTTTTTTGGCAGTTTTAATGACTTAATGTTATTGTAGTACACTTAAGTGCCAGCATATAGTACATATCATTAGTCAGGATTTCAAGATGTTTGCTGTTTGGTGATCTTTTTATTCTTAACGACATCGAATCATTAAATAGATTTATCAGATAAAATATCACATCTCTAAAAAATCCTCTGTTTGCGTTTAAGCTGCGAACATGACGTTAAATACAGTTGAAATCCGATTGAAAATCCAAAACCAAAATTATTTATTGTTAATCAAGACGGGTGAACTGAAAATTATTAATTTTTTTTTTGATTTAATGCAAATATCAATTCGTTGGGATTCATCACGAGGTTAGATTAAGTTTGCATTCCTGAAATAACCCGTTTATCTTGCCCCAGATAGTATTAAGTTTACACTATATCACATATATTTATAGCACAAATAACATGAAGGGTATAAGATATCATCAAACGAAATAACACGAAGTGGCCATGAAAAAGAGGATGTAAGGATGACACTAGCTCTGCCAGGAATGTGTGGTAGATCGTGAATGTCACGGTCTTATTGCATTCTAAAAATAAAAATAAAAACGATAAATGATGATGATCTTTTAGTGAATTTTCTCGCGTGTGAGAATTTATTTGTATATACGCAGTATCCTTAACGCCATTTGTATAATATGGAAATTAGCGTATGTCCTCCAAATCAACAGGACATATCAAAAATAAAAAATTTCAATTTACAACTATTTTGACTAATTATTCTTATTAATATTTTTTTCACTGATATTACGATATTTATCAGATTATACCACAGTTGTGAAAAAATGTGTGATAAAAATCAGAACCTTACTTCTTGATTAACTTCTGCGGCGTAAACCCTTCAGAAATAAGCTGGACTGCGTGAAAAGATACGGAACTCACTATTTCTCGTATTTTTTTTCCAATTACTTTCCGTTGCTACATCCTTTAACCAGGATATCGTGATCCACTATTCAATATACCTTGATACATTCCGATAACCATGGATTACTTGACGACCACCCTTACAGATTCAGATACAGACGAAACATGATTGCTCCGAAACTGGAATTTCTGAAATCTTGCATTACCGTCTTCGATCCCCCGTGTCAAAGCGGCTACTCCAAGAGTATATTTATTTAGATTAACGGTGATAATATATGGGCTGAGATGATTGTTAGGGAATCCCCTTATCCGGCTGGACCGCTACGATACAGTTCCCTCAGTGACTCAGCGGGGGTTAGGCAACCCACGGGTGAAGGCTGCGGGGCAGATCCGGTCACACGAGCTACAGCCTGCTATTGGCTGACAAAATATTGCTGTTGTCCCATTTCAACCATCTCAGAGAAAAGTTACTTCAGTGTCGAGTATCAGTCAATATTACGGGTTTCGATGATCTTACTAATTACTCCCTCTTGAATTAATTCGTAACTTTCATTGAATTACTTCTTCAGCATTTACATTAAAAAGCTGATTTTTTTTAACACGCTCCATTGATAGTCCAGAGACTATAAATCTATAAATGGTATACAGAATTTCTTGTCTTCCCATCTTCCCAGCCTCGTCTTCAAATTTCATGTCTGCTTGACCGGGGGGGGGGGGGGAGGCAATAGCTAGAGAAACAGACCCGCGGGTAAAAACCACCGAAACCCTAATCACAGTGAGTAGGAGAAGCGAACTGCAGCCGGAGGCGCTTCAAGGCCTAAGGCGGTTCATTAAAATTGCTAATCCATCACACGTCCAATTACCCTAATATTACCATAAACTCCATGGTTTTATTTCGATTTAGTATGGCTATTTTTCTTCTTTATTATTATAATTCACCAGTTCATCTCGTACCGAAACCGCACCGGGTAATTTAAACTACTTTTATTTTCCAATAAACTATTACAGCTGAAGTTACACAATTGGCATTTCAAGAAATTGGTTCTACCGGGATGTGCTTTATTTATGAGGCTAACACATGTTTTATCTCAAACATGTATTTAATTTAAAAAAAAAAAAGTAAAGATATAAGTTAGTAAAGATTATGTCCGGTTTGTCTTTTAATTTCTTGTTCGATCGTTCATCGGGGATATATCACCTTCAACCTTTCTACAGAATTATCGGTTTTATACCCGAACGGTTTTTACCACGTCCTCCTCAGGGTTCGATCTTATGGTAAGTATAGTACTTGGCGGGTTGGCTATCAATCAGGCCAGAGGTCGTTTGATACCGGCAAATGCTGCAGTTACCGTCAGCTCCGAACCCTTGAGGATGATGGCCTTGTCTGTCGAAAACGTTTGGGTATAAATCAATAAAGCTGCAGAGAGGCATAAAGCGTTTTATTTAATTATATAAACACTCTATACCTAAACATCATCATCAATAATATATATTTAACTTTTAGGTGTTTCGTGACTGGTGTTACGAACCGCTACGGCAGCTGTTAGTACACTTAGCTACTAACTAAGTAACTAGTTAATAAATATTTTTTTATCATGTCGGCAACGGCAGAAACGGTGGATTCCCAAACCCAAAGGTTGAAGCTGTACTTTGAATAGATAAGGGGAATAATTGATATGTGGTGTTGGTCAGTTAAATAATCTTGTAGAGGAGAGTCTTTTAAAAAACTTTATTATTAATAACTGTAGTGACCGCTAACTACATAAGATAAATCACCCTATACTCTATTGCATATATACAGTAAGTAAAAGTAAAATAGCATGAACTAAATGTATTATAAACAAATGTAAATCATTGTAAAAGTGTTAAGCAATAAAAGGCGGAAGCCAACTAAGTCATAAACGAGAAAGGGTCACCAGCTGGCAGTCATAAACAGCCATAAACATGAAAGGGTCACCAGCTGGCAGTCATAAACTTAACAACCCTTTAAGGGGCCTCTCTACCTCCAGGGGGCAAGGGGTCGAGTAATTAAGCGTGGATACAGCACCACAGGTGTCCACAGCCCCCAACCACCGGATTAAACCCTGGCAGCCTCCCAGCAGGAAGTAGAAAGGGTA
The DNA here is from genome assembly GCA_930367205.1 of Acanthosoma haemorrhoidale. Taxonomy (NCBI): domain Eukaryota; kingdom Metazoa; phylum Arthropoda; class Insecta; order Hemiptera; family Acanthosomatidae; genus Acanthosoma; species Acanthosoma haemorrhoidale. The sequence continues at coordinate 34,923,610 of OV884012.1, forward strand.
CTTAAGGCAGGGGTTCCTGGCCCTGTTAGTCTCTTAGTCTCCTCGCCAGTCTCCCGTGGCCTTTACTCGTGACGCTTGCTTGGTTTCCGCTCGAACTATGAAAACTTGACTAATTTTTTATGAAACCTCTGTACCTCTTCTCTTGAAAATAGTGCATTTTCGGGGCACATACCTATCATAAATAGAATCAGATAGTAACGCCGTCATGGAACGATTGTCCATGTTATAAACTCGAACAATCCGCACTTGTCACCAGGGCTAGGGTGATCAGGCACCTCCCTAGTGACGATCCCACAATAACAATCAAAACACTGGTATATATACAAATATTAATCAGTTACAGCGTTTGAACATACTTTAGTGAAGGCTTAGGTACAAGTGTGTGTTTCTTGGCCCGAAGCAGGAAGGCAAAGGGTTAGGATTTTATGGGAGGAAGGGGTTCATTACAAAAAAAAGGGGACCATAAGTCTCAGCTGAGTTACGCGTTTCAACTGAAAATGTAGGATATAATGAGCATTATATAACTGGTCATACACCTGTAAAAATGTTAAACTGCACTAATATGTAAGTAGTGTGTACAGAGATATTTTACTTGAAATATTAATATATGTAAAATTAATTTAGGCATGAGAAAAAAAAAATTAGTTAGTCGCAGTATCAGATAATCAAAGATCTTAGTTTCAGTGATCTTAATTGTAACTCCCTCTTGATTGATTTCCTTTTTGTAAGTTTTATTCAATCGTTTTTATTAGTATATACATTCATAAGCAGTCTAGTACATTTATTAATACTGTATTTGGGAATTTGGAACCACGGAGCTGTTATATAAGTTTTTTTTATAAGCTTTAAGCTGATTTTATGTTTATATTGTATTTATTATTATTGTTTTTATAGTCCACTAAACCTCCTACATATTCTTAATCAGCACGTTGAGATCTTTAATTTGATGCCCTATAATATATGCTAGGAAAACATTATTTATTCATTACACAGTAATTAACTGATTAATGACTGGTGGTGTTACGAGCCGCTATGGCAACTGTTAATAAACTTAATGCTTAAATTATTTATCATGTCAACAACGGAAGAAGGGCAGTGGTCTTATTGAAAAGCAGCTAGTTCCATTTTTAAAGCTACCTTAGAATGCACCATCAACCCCAGAAGAAAATAGGAATTTAAATCCATGGGATGGTTTTTCTATGATATCTTTAATTTAGGCAAGATATTGACTATCAGCTTCCCTCAGAATGTTAGTACACCGATGTGTAAACATGCGCATTGTTGAAATGCCAACAACAGGAGAAAGGACACGTCACGAAGACCCTTCTGTGCGCAGCTCTAACTACCTCGTGACACGGCTAGAGCTGCTTCCACATCAACATGCACACATATTTAACAAATAAAAGTAGCAAGCCTCCTACTGGCTTATCTATCAATCTGTTTATTGACATAATGGCCACGGCACGTTTTTAAGCTACTACTAGTCGGAATCACCAGTAATTGTTCAGGCAGCAACGCATTACAACATATCTACTTTTTCATCTCTCAAACGCATTTCCACCTTGCCCTTTAAGGGAGATAAGCGAGCCACAATTACCACACAGGTCTCACCGGCTGATGCTAACTTCACCCAACATACGCTGCGTCTCAAACTGATGATATATAAATGTGTCCTCCGGCCAGCTCTGCTGTAGAGTGCCATACTATATACTCACATGGCTGACAATACAGCTAAAAGTCTCTAGCAATTTCAGAATGGGATCATGAGAAAAGCGGTCAGACATACCTCTCTCCAGAGGTTAAAGAACGCCGACCTGCACCCGTGCTTGCTGTTCTGTCTGTTGGTGAGTTCATCCACCGGAGATACATCAAGTTTTTAGACCCGTAGCAGCATCTGACAAACCCAGTGTTTAGCACTGTGACCCCACCACCCTTTCCATATCGATGGCAACAGATTTTCGGGGAAAACTAGGTTAAATCGCAATGTAAAATTATTAAAAATTGTATAAAACGTAGCCAAACTACAGAACATATAATGGCCTATTGTAAATAGATTCATTTATATAGAATATACATAGATATATCTTCATATCCCCCACTTATAAAACTATGAATTCCATAGTCTTACTATGTCACATTTTTTGGAACACCTTTGAAATTATTTTTACGCTACGTCCCTAATGATTGGGGTATATGGAAAAAAACAATAACTAGCCACAATTACCCTGGATCGAGTCAAGTGCTTGCCGAACTCGAGTTCCGCTAAACACTAACAATTAGTAACTAATGATCGCTAAGCAAACTTACTAGCCACAAGCTACCCATATATCATTCTACTTCAACACATTAGTCAAATTAGGGGTCAGAAACCTTTAGCGGCCCAAATTTATGATTTTGTATAATTTAATTATAAATAAGATTTATTTACGGCAATAATTATATAATAGATGGTTCCTAAATTACTTGATAATTAAATTACAAAATTTGACCAGGAATCAGAGCGCTCACCTTTCGAGTTAAGGGCTTGCAGAAACTCGTAAAGCTCACTGCACTATCCTGAATCGTGGTTACTTTAAGCGGGCGATTGGCCCAACGATAAAGGCCCCGTATCCTCCAAACAACTCACCCACTGTAATCCCAAGTAGGAGGGCAGTATTTAGGAAATATATTAGGATAAAATAGGAATAGATGGGATCAAGTTAGGGACATTATTTCTTCTTTGGCGACAGAGAAATCAAACGCTCCCGTTGACAGGATCCCTAGGTCGCTGAAGCAGATATTCTCTTCACGGGGGTCGCACAAATGTACCTACCCACTACAACAATAATTATTGTTGTTTTTTTTTGTCAGAAACACAATTTATTTTTTTTTAATATCCTAGCAACTGATAATAGGCTCTTCAACTAATACAAAAAATGTAAATATCTAAAATATTCACAAAAAGCCCTAATGAAAACAGGCTGAAACACATCAAATACGCAATTTCTGCTGTGTCTTCCCATAACATTATTTTTGGAACACCTTTGAAATTATTTTTACGTTAATCCCTAATGCGTCCCTGACCAATAGAAAAAAAAATCAATATAATAAAATAAAAATAGCTTATGAGCTGTGGAATTTAAAAACTAAAAGTTGCCTGTCGGGGTTGCCACTAGGGGAGTGCTTAATCACTCTAGCCCTGGTGACAAGTGCGGATTGTTGTAGTTTATAACATGGACCAGGTTCCATGTCGGCGTTAATATCTGACTCCATTTTATTGATAGGGATGTGTCCCGACAATACACTGTTTTCAGAAGAGAGGTTCAGAGGTTTCATAAAGAATAAGACCAGTTTTCAGAGTTCGGGGGAGATCGGCAGCGTAATAGTACAAGTCGTCAGAGGGTCTGCTAGAGGCTGTGAGACAAGGTGCCGGCGCAGAGGTGTGGGAGAGAGAGTGTAGACCAGTGGAAGGCTGAGTGGACTTACTCCCAGGGCCCCGGGGCCCTGGCGTATCGCGACCGAGTGATAGCGGCTGTCTAGATGAGAAGACTGGGAAAGAGTGTGTCTACAGGGCGAAACTTCCTGTCGAAACTTTAAATATAATTTCCCCTTCCTAGTGGAAGGCGGAGTCGGCTGAAAGGGGGTATGTTTTATGATGCCCAGGTGGCCAATCCCCCTTAAGTTTATGACTGTTGGTCTAAAAGGGTGTGTTTTATAGCTGCTAGGGGCTCACCTACTTAGGTTTTATGACCGCCGGAAGGTGACCAAAGGTCTACCGGGTCGGTTTTATTAGGGGCAGGTGGCTTACCCTCTCAGGTTTTATTGCTGGACCTTCGACCCTCTGTTACTTGTTTTATGACTGCCGATCTCTCCATGATTTATTACTAGAAAACAATGTTTTACATCTAATTACAATACATTATATATGCACCAGAGTATAGGGGGATTTAACACTTATGTAGTTGAGTCACTACATTGCCCAATCGGAACCTGCCTTTGCCACGTTTAGTTTATGTTCGCATACTCCTCGTTATATCTATGATAAATATATTTTGTATAGGGTTTTGCGGCCCAAGCAGAGACACATAGACGAAACACAATTGCCTGCTGGTGGTTGAAATTAGATCCTCTCCCTACGGGCTTGGCAGTAAAAAAGTTGATTTGCTGTTATAAGTGGAACTGCTCTGACTTAGGACTTGGCCAGGGCGGGGCGTTGACCGGCCCCACTGTTGACAGCTACGCCTATCTTTATTGCCAAAACCGGCTGTGAATCTCAGTGTCGTATCTTCCACCATCCATGTTAGCTCCTTAGTAATTTTACTATTTTTCAAATAAAGATTTATTAAAGAACATAAACGTGCTAATGTTCGAAACGAGCCAGCGCAGGTTAATTTTCCTAAATTGTAATAACCTAAAGAACTGGAAGAAATATAATTGAGAGATCTCTTCAGGTTAGATGTCTGTGACAAACTTTTGGACCCATGGAGAGGACGTGCGTTTAATCACGCATGGAATTAAAAATATAACTAACAATTTTGGTAATGGCCGAGTCAATTAAGACGATGGACTTATAAAAAAAAAAAATACTCGAAAACGAGAAAATTCTCCTGAAATAAAACGAACCCAGTCATCACCCAAGGCCGAAGACGCCTGGAGATAATTGTCTCAGGTTTCCTAGTCCGGCCGTGCGAGGTCGAGCCGCTGAATGAGATGACAAAACGTAGGCTAGTTTTTCATGGGTTCCTTTATTTTTGCTAGAGGCGATCCATTTTCATCTGCAGTCCTATTTATCAAAGGCCCCCTGACATCGCAGTCACGAAGCCCAGGGCACTTAATGAGAACTACGATGGCAACGTGTCACTGGAAGATCCCTGGATTAGATCGCTGTGAAGTCAGAGATGACGGTAGCGTAGATGAAGATCTCAGTTCATATTAAGCAATACAATTAAATGAATGAAAATATTCACAATTCTAGATCGAAAGGTTTAGGAGCACAACACCAGTGAAATATTATGAAGACCGTTTCGGAGGGAATGCACATTGGTATGAACATACAAAAAGGATAGGATACCCTATGGTTGGTCCACTGGCTGGTGGTGGAAAGTAAATAAATGGAAAGATTAACTAACGAAGCTGATGCTGAAGAAGAGTTAAATGTTTTAGTGATAGTGATGTCACTTACTTTAAGTTGCTCTATAACTCATAATTTCATTTTGATTAGGCTTGCTACTTTCCGGGCGGAGCCGCTCCAGCTTCGGGACGAAACTATTAGGAGCTCCAAATGACAGCAGTTCCATATACAAGTCAGTAGAACAGTCTCCACTGGCCACAAGAAGAGTAAGCAGAGTGTTATCTTCCGGGAAAACAATAAACCTAAACGAAAGATTTCTGTGTGCTGTATTTTTTCTTTAGCTGTCAATTATTAATAATAATCCTAAACGTTACAAATTAAATATTTGTACTATACTAGCTATTATTTATGGATATTAAAATGAAATAAAACGACAAAAATGTTATACCTTATGCGCATTTACGGTTTGTATTACCATAGTCAAAGTTTTGAAATTCTATCAGCTCCACCCTGGAATTTGAGCGTATGGGAATATGGTAGAGGTTTTTTACACAGTTAAATATTTCTGTTAAACTCCTTAGGTGAAAATTTGACGACTCTGGCGTACCGTTCACGGTCGAATTTTCCCTCATACAGGAGCGCCGGGTGGAAAATACGTCTCTCATTATTTTAATTCAAAAATTTTATGATTACATATAGGTTCATTAGTGCCAGTTACACACAATAAGGGATAACAATATCCGTAAATTAAAAAAAAACCTAGCTATGAGACAAGGATTGGTCGCCCTGGCGTTCCTGTATGATGAAAAATGGACCGGGAGCGGTATGACCTGAGTTGTGAAATTTGACATAAGGAGTTTACAGAAATATTTAATTGTGTAAAAATCCTCTACCATATTCTCATACGCGCCAATTCCGGAGAAGAGGTACGATCAATCGATAGCGGTATAACTGTTTGTTGAAACGTTATACCTGAGGTTTCCCGTAATATTAAATCATCTCAAAAACCGGTACCTTATTGGAAAGTGAAAACCTTACATACCTCAGTACTTGTTAATTGTTCATCCTAATGGATAAGCTTACCAATAAATAAGAAAAAAATGTTAATGTCAACCAAATTATTAGTATAGTTTGTTTCAATTCTTATTAAAATTTAAGAATACTTTATTAGACTTGTACTAATAGCTAAACCTTTATATATCCCACCCAGGGATTCTGAAGTTTCGCTTCTATAAGGTGCCCCATTTTTTTATTTAATTTACTTAATTTGGAATCTTTATCTTTCAGTTATGCAAATGAGATAATAGAAAACTTGTCTCAAATCATGTTCAGGATAAGTACAAAGTGAATCTTTGAATTTGAAAAGAGTTTCAGAATATATAAAAATAAACTGGCAAGATATAAGAGAACAGTGGGTTCAAGGGCTTATTACAAATTCAGCCATAACATACAACATTACAATTACAAACCGTATTACAAGCTGTTGTAAAAAATAATCCACTTTTACACTTTTTTTTTTAATTTTGTAATAATGCTAGACACGATTCATTCATTCAGACAGATTGCTGCATGCACGCTCATGAACCTCCACCACAGGATGAAGTTCTTGCTAGGTTTAAAGAGAAATTGAATCCTTTCAGCTTTGATATTATTTTTGAAAAATATTGAAAAAGCTAGGAAAATGAATCCTGACATATCAACTTATAAAACCGCTATTTCATGTTGTAACTGCATTTTTCAATAATTGGAAAATTGGTTGTCTTCATATTTTTTTTAACAAGAGCAATTAATAATTCTAGTATTCTAGTAGATAACTCTTTCTACCATCTCTATGGACCATCAGATCTTGGTACAGAAATAGTAACAGGCTGGTATAGAGGTCAAAGCTGGAAAATCAGGCACAAAACAGAAAACTATGATTATTAAAAAAATAATTGCAGCCAATGACTGCTTCAAGTAAGTATAGAAAGGCCATTGTCATTGAAATCGTGGAATACACTTCAGCTCTGATGGAGCTGTATAAAATAAGTGACTCCTTTAGACAAAGGTATATACAAAAGAGTTGTAACTCAGCTTATTTTTATTGGCATTACTTTTATTTATCTTGATAATTAATATTTATTCTAGCACAAAGAGAAAGAGGTGATAGAGATCACTAATAATCTGGCCCCAGATTCTGTTCCAATGATCATCAATGAAATAAATTTATGATTAAATCATATTAATACATCTTGTATATGTTTTATAAATTTTATTTGATTATTTTTCAGAACTCAGAAGAGCACAGCTGTTGTAAACAAATTACTTTGAGTGATATCTCAATTGAGCATTTGAAATGCAAGAGATTTGGTAGACCTAGAGACGTTGACATGACTGTCATTGGTTTGAAGAAGAAAAAGAGGATGAAATAGTAGCCATTTTGTAAAATGTTTCTTTACCAGTTGAGATCAACAGTTTTTGCATTCCAAATATTTTCTTCCACTTCTTTGCTATTGAGTACAATATATATGTTTTTCCTCTATCTCAACTAGGTCTCTTTTCCTATGTCTATTCACATTATTCAAATGTGAAGTGTAATATTTCTATCATTAGATTTTATTTATTTTACTTTCGCAAAATTTGTTTACTTTCTGATATTTACAGTTTAAAATATATAAAATGTTTGTGAAACGTTTTTTTTTGTAACCCCCTAGATGCTAATCTCACCCCCTGAATTTTTTTTCCTAAAAAAAGCTCAAAAGACAGTATTGAATCTAGGACGATTTTCTGAGGAAAAAACATCCCTTAGGTTATCTGTTTATTTCAGCTTAAATTATTTTTCAGAAATTTTTACATAAGATTCAACAAAAATAGTTCTATAATATAGACTTAAAACTTGAGGGCCCAAAAATATTTTTTAAAAAATAAGCAAATAAACTTTAAAACATTATTTAAAACACTTTTTAGTTTTTGCTTGTACTTTTTTCCCAATTATATATTTTTTACATAGTTTTCTGTTTGTTACAGCATTAAAAAAAAAATTTTAAGTAAGGTCCATTTTAAGTAACTTAAAACTCTGTTTAAATTAATGTGTGCAATGTTGGTATTAATTAATTCATATATGTAATTATTATTGGTATTGATATGTGTCTATTATAGTTATAGTCTATTATAGTATTAATTAATATGTGTAATATTGTAATTAAATAAAGAGTATGTTTTGAATTTTTAACGAGGCAAGTAGCCAATGGCGGAATTACTTATTACTTGGCTTTCCTTTCGCTTCTTCCCTAGCTCCATGATTTATGAATCGACACTAGCGCTTTAGACTTTGCCACATTTAAAATAAAAATAGTTATTGTAATTTATATGGGTATTAAAATGTATCAATGTTGTTATCCCTTATTATGTTCATTGCAATGGTACTAAAAGTTATCATGTACACTGTCACATTTTCAAATTTTAAACGTTCCTCTCCAGAACTTGATAGCATTTAATATTTTGTTGAACTCCCACAAAAAAATTTATATTTGAATTGAATTTTTACTTAAAAGTTATTTTTATGGATTAAATTTGATCAAAGAATTAGTATCCATTTAGAATGAGTACTTGATGATGTAAATAAATAAATATCACTATCCAGATTCCTTGATTGTACCAAAATCTCAATAAACTTTTTACTAAAAAAGATTAGTGAAGTGAGCCGCATTGCACAGTTAAGGCTTTTGGCGATCTTCCTATATTCTTTCTGATTCCTCACTCTGGATTGATTTTCTATGTGTCATTCAGTTATTTTTATTACCATACGTATTCTTAAGCATTTTATTTAGTAAGCTCCATTGATTGGCAATCTAAATGTTAATTGATTAATGACACTTGTTATAGAATTAGATACACTCTCTTTATGTCTTTCTAGCTGATAACTGGAAACAGTTTAGTACTGAAAGTGTGAGATCAAAATAATAGGACAGAAGTCAAACCGAACCATCTCTCAACTTTAAAAAAAAGTGGTGTCAATTGACAAATATTTTAGAATAAATCATGATCATCAGATATTTCTATATCTTAATAAATAAAAATTGCTTGGATAAATGGGATGGTAAGTATAAATACAATTAATCAAAAGATTCTAAGTGTAATTTGTCATTTATTATTACATTATCTTTGCCTCCATATAGCTAAAATTTATAGGTATGCCCTTAACTGTCACATAAGACATATAATTTACAGTTCCATTTCTCTTATATACTTATACTGATACTTGGCTTATTCAGCATTTATTACTATAAGGGGGGGGGGTGAGTTTTAGTAGAGCACATCTACTCATCAAGACTCAAAACCCATCCATTGGTACTTTCAAAAGCATTTATAATAGGCCTTATTTTGGAGAGATCTGAGGATCCTGGCTGTCCACAGGGAACAGCTTGATCATTATTTTTTAATGGAACTTTTAATGTTCTCAAATGTGTTTACACTCATGGTTTCTTTCACTAATGGAATTACTAAATATCTGTAGATCTCAATCCACGATTGAGGATATAGTAGAAACTCCCAAATACTTTAGTAGAAGATAGTTTGGAAGTAGAAAACTCCACAACTGAGCTTGCTCAGTAACTTGTGCTTGAATTTTTTTATTGAATAAATATGAGAAAAATTGGAAAGGTATATCAAGTTCTAGGATTTCTTGTAAAAATTCTGAATTTCTCGTGTACTGAATCTCTTTGTCATTGAATTTCATATTTTCTTCTTTCCGAATATATACTCTTCCTACTTAAAATGAGACTATATGTGTTTGTGAGAAACTCCAATGCGAAGCTATTACGAGGCAATAAAAAAAATAATGAATTTTTCTAACTTCTTGAGTAGGGTATCAAATCAAAGATCTCAACATTAATATTTAACAGTAATCTTTTGGTGTTTTGTGGACTGAAATTGAAAAAAAAATCATTTACTGTTAATCTGTCCGTTTGTCGCCCTGCCTGGCCATTTTTCCAACCCACCCTTGAAAGTGGTGCTAATTAATTTATTGGTGAATAAAAATTAATTTTGCCTTGTGAGGATGAATGAGTACCTACTTGTATAAAAATGTAGAAATCTAGTATAAAAAAACGAAATCAAGTCACTGCACATGTACTTCAGCGACATTTACCTACATCAGCAACGACTATCAGTTGTCCTCACTTCTACATGAGGTGTTGGGCTATACTATAGATTTCTTTATGTGCAATTCAGTTTTGGAAATTAGGATAACATAAAATATGTAAAAATAAAAAGATTTTATAAAATTTATATTTACAAAATGACATACAAATATAAATCAAATTTACATGGTTTCTACATTACTAACAAATATTTAACAAATTAATACATAATATATAATATTATTAATCAGGGGTTATCAATATTTTCTTTGTTTATAAATTAAAAATATTTCTTTAAAATTTAAGTTTTACTTAAGTTTTAGTTAAGTTTTAAGCATGCAATCAATTACCAATATGCATAAAGAATACTTATTTAAATAATATGGAAAACAGATGTTTGTTTTGTGATAAATACCATACGATTGGTATCCATTTAAGTAAACATCCTAAAATGTTTCATTTACTTTTTATTTACAAATAAATTATAAACATTAGTAACAATCGAATTTAAAGAATATTCTACAAAATACTAAACACTAGGCATCGCTAAGTGGTAAAATTGTATACTTTCTTATTAGTAATAAATATTTTTGAAACAGCACTACGGGCCTCAAAAATGACTATAAAATATGACTAAAAATTCAATCAATAAGGATAATATGATAAATTAAAAATAAATAGTCATTGCTAAGTTATAATATCACACTTTTTGGAACATTGATTGAAACAACATTTTGTTTTATCATATAATCAGTGTTTAGTACAACACAATAAAGATATTTTTTAAAAGTTAGATAAGTAAATGGAAGCAGGAACTTAGTCAAGCTTATTGAACAATTTATTAAATTATTTCTATAAATTAATCTGATAAGGAGGTCCCAACTTTTTTATCATAAAAATCAATATTTTTTATAACTTAAATTATATTAAAAGAATCATATTGAGAAATTAAATTAGGCAAAGACAATAGACTATTTGGAGCTCAGTAAGCAGACTGCCAAAAATTAATTTTAAATGAATCATACAAAACAAAATTAATTATTTTAATCAACTGCCAGTTTTTATTAGGAGTTATTCTATCTGTCTGATAGGAATGTTATTTGGTAAATTGTCTAAAACTTAATATCGGTTTTAGATGTAGATTATCACATTTAATTAGTACATGTTGAGTTGTGTATCCAATGTGTTTTTAATGGTTTTATATTATGCAATACTTATCACATTTTATTGAAATGGTAATAAAATAGGTGAAACAATGTGTCTATCAACATAAGCTTCAATTTTTTTGTCCTTGGTGCACAATTTCTTATTGCCAATGTAGCTTGCAAGGAAAAATAATTGATAATTATGGTAACGCAATATATGATTTATAAAAAAATTATTGTAAATATTTAATATCACTATTGTAGAAAAATATTGTACTATTTATAAAACATGCAATATATTTAATTTTATTGTTTATAATAGCAAACCCTTTTATTCCTCTCTGTTCATTCAGTTAGTTAAATGCTGTCTTAAGAGCAATGTTTTGTTGTGTGTGTGACTTGGGACCCTAATGAGTTCGACAGATTAAGCTAATGTCTACATTATGGTAGAAACTCATAATAGTATGATATTATCTCGTTTTACTTTATATTTTTTGAAATAGTATCTAAAAGAATTGCAGAATTTAGAGGTGAAAATAGTATCTAGAACTAAAATGTAGACTTATAAGATCAATTAGACGTTATTGATTCTTTACTAATATGATTTTAATGGTCTATTTACCTATTCTTTCCATTTTTTATTCTTGAAATGTTTGAGGATTGGCATAATTTGGTTTGCTTTTATGTTCATGCTTATGTTTATGATCGGTCAGAAGAAAATGGTCTTAAAAACTACAGAATAGCCCTAATATTTACAAGATAAATACTGTTCAAATGAACTTTTTACACTGGTTCTTCAAAGCTTCAGTTTGGGTTGGTACTGTGATCATCGATCAACGCATGTTATTGCCAATCCAATCGATGTACTTTGTCACCCTAGTGTATACACCTGGGTAGCCCGGCTCGCCACATTTGTTTCCAAAAGACACAATTCCAATCTGCACCCATTTTCCTCTGTCCCTGAGCATGAGTGGGCCACCTGAGTCTCCTTGGCAGGCATCTTTACCTCCCTCTTTCAGACCGGCACAGATGAAGTTCTCATTTATCGGCTGAAAATATGTTTTGTCACAGTCTTCGTTTTTCCAAACTGGGATCTCTACTTGCCTTTGAACTTGGCTCTCTTTGCCACCTGGAAATTCATTAAATAAAACACTTTTATGAGAAATTAGCAGCATCATTATAGTTTTTACTAGAGCTAGTAAAAAATGAGTGTTTTTATTGAATATATAACATTTGAAACAATTGAAAGTTTGTTTTCTACCTAAAAACACAAAAAAACATACATTAAGCAAACAATTAACATTATAAGTTATTACTTGAGTTCAGCCTTTAAAAATTTTATTCTGAAGTGTAATGTTAGATTTTTAATTAAAAAATATAATGTAGTGGTATTTATATTTGTTAAATTTTATATAAAATTTATGAGATTTTTAATTAGAATAGTAATTTTAATCCAAGTTCAAGCACATTATCATTATTCTTTTAAATTCAGAAGACAAGATTCATGCAACTGTCAGCAGATGTCACCATCAGCAATAATTGTTAATAGAACCCAAATGACTACGATATATATATATTTAATGATGTTATTTATTTTGGCTTGGAGAATGATGAATGTAGTAATTATGTGTTTCAAGAAAGAAAAAACAATTTTGAAAATAAACCCAAAACCTTATAATTATGTTGTCCATTGAAAGACTGAGACCATGAAGGGAATCTAGATGAGTCAGACAATCAGCCCTTCATAGCTGCTCCTTGAAAAGTTTTGAATATAAAGAGATACTAGCAAGACAAGATGGTACCGAAGAAAGAATAAATAGCAAAATTTTTATGAATTAAAATAAGACTAGAAATTGTTAGCAATTAATTAAGCATAAATTATGTGTATTTTTTGTCAAATTCAAACATATATTAGACCCTAAAAATCCATGAGTTTGAAATTCATTAAATTAATTGATATAGTTTATGTTTGTATTTCATTTTTAAAAAAGCTTGTAAATATTGCTCTTTTTAAAATGGTATGATTTTATGTTATTTTTTTTGTTAATTCAGTACAATATTTATGTAAAAAAACAATGATTAATACAAAAGTGTTATTGATGTTAAAACCACATCATATTTATACAAGAACAAACCATAATATGTTGTTCCCCATCCGACAACAGTTGGAGACCTTCCGATAAACTGTTCTTCCCTCATGTTTGGAGGAGGTAGGCATAGAGATCTAACATAGCGAGTTTTCCGAGCAGACCTGTCTAGTACAAGCACTGCTATGTCATTGTAGAAGCCAACTCTCGAAAACTTCGGGTGAGCCCGTACCTCAGCGACACCGATCGTCTGAGGTGAGGAAGGTTCATCATCTCTTCTCAAGTCAATATCCCCAACTCTTACAGTAAACTGTCTCGCAGAGAATCTGGAATCATCAATATTTGAAGCACAAATTAAATAATAATTAAAAAAAATTAACTAGGAATCCCACAAAAAAATTTGTTTACGTTCATTATAACACTTTATTGAATTTATGACATACCAATAGACAAATTATTTATATGTTGACTTTTACATTTGAAAAAGAAATATTTATGGCTTACAGATTTCCAATCATTTCGCTTCATTTTGCATTTTTTTTTTTTAAATTTTGAACAATTTTTTGGATTATGTTAGGAATAATACTGCACACATTATTATATGTATGAGCTCGGAAAAAAATACAACATTAATCACTGATCATCAGCTGGCTTATAAACAAATGTTTTCCTCATAGCTGGCCAATGTCCTATTTAACCCTGAATTTATTTTTATATTTAGTTCTATTATTACTGCCATACAGACCAAATAAACCATTAAGGATAGTGAAAATAACATGATTAACAATTCATGAAAGACTCACGGTTTTTGCCTCGTGTCACGAGTACAATGAGCAGCTGTTAAGACATGTTTCATTGAAATAAGAGAACCCCCACACCAAAACTCTGTTCTTCTTGGACCATGAAGGTAAATGGCAGCCATCCATGGCCATCTTCCAGGAAGACTTTCTGAACCACCGACAACTCGGAATTTTGGTGAATCTGGGACTCCACATCCTAGAGAAATTACAGAGTATTAAATAACACGCTGTGGTAATCAATAGTTTTTACCAAGAATAAAAATTGATAGGACATAATATTTTACAGTTAACAGAAAATAAATAAACTATCATTTTATTACCTTCATCTTGATAGGGACCAATTTCTTGACTAACTTCAGGAATTGATATTGAGGGATAACGTGTAGTAGTGGAAATGTAAATTGGCTTTCTTGTAGTTGTAGTTTGGATTGATGAACTTCCCGAGGATCTGAAATAACTACATGTTAGATAGATGAACTGAATGATAATAAATATTATCATGTTTACTACAATTGTCAATAATTATGAGCATATAGTTTACAAAACATTTTAAATTAATAAAATAAATTAAAAACATGCTAGTTCTAATCAATAGAAATTAGAAACATATTTAGTTTTGGGTTTTAAATGTATTTCTTTCTTATAAATAGATCTTGCTTGTAGATTTTTTCTGAGCTTAAAAATCTCATTTATCAGCTGGCCCTAACTGTAATGTGAATTTCTGAATCAATTTAAACCATTTTCGCTTTAAATATTTTGGTTAAGTTTATATTTTTCTTTATGTACTCATAGATGCAGCCCTTCTTAATACTACACATGGCACAAGTTAAAATAACAAGACATTAGTTTGGTCTTAAAGTCAAACAAAATAAATGAAACCAATACATTTTTTTGTGAAATAGGGTATCAAATACATTTTAGTGAAACAATTTGAATAACTAATATGTTTGGTATCGAAATGGTTCCTGAATATACTTAGTTATCAAAATTAAATAATTTGCATACCTGTATGAAGAAATAATAATTGCCCAAGCTAATGACAGTTTTTATAATTAGATGTTGCAATGTTATTGCAAGGATTTCAAACAGATGACATATCTTTGGCAATCAGGTTGTGAGCACATTGTCTTCATAATTACGCAATAAAGGCTAAAATGGGCCAGGTAGCAAAGTCAACTGATTTTGTAAGACTTTAATTTACAGGGTAACCAATAAAATGCAATGATCAAGTTGAAAAACTTTGTATTGGGTGTTATATGATACAGAATCTGACTTTATACATTTTTTTAACATATTCTGGAATTGAAACCTACCCCTCTATCTCTGAACAACTTCTTCTGAAACACTTTATAGTATGGATTCCCCTGCATTTATGCTTTCGAAGTGTTAATGGTGTTTTAATTGGTAACAATTTTGGTGGTAAGTGTTATCATAGGCCTATCTTGTCAACCCTTTGAGACCCGCTGCCCTAGGAGGTAATTTTATTTTTAATTAGCTTGCTCCTCACTCCCAGATGAACAAAATAAGTTGATTCATTTCATTTCAACATTGGAAGGTTCATGTCATCTTTGGGTCTTCTTCTTTATAGAGACTAACATGCCTAACGCATGTGTGCAGGATGGTACCTCTGATTGATAGGAAAGGTCTCTCTCTAAAGGCTCATCTCTACAGCATTTAATTCTTGGTTTAAAATTAGTTCTTTCATGCTTAACAACTTCAAAGAAGAGCCTGCATTAGGAGATACTTAATATATTGCTACTTCTTATTTTATATTCTTCTTCCTGCGAATCTTGTTTCCATCACCTCCTTTTTCTCTAAATAATCAAACAATTTTCCTTGTGTACCTATTCAACATCCTTCTATTGGCATTATTCTTGTTGACGGTTGCTTGTAACACGTACTATACTACTATACTATCACGTATAGTTTCTATGGGCTTTAAGCCTCCAAATCTTCAATTGTAGTTTTTAGAACATAAGTGCATGCTGCATCAAGAGCTCTAAAGCTATGTAATCATTTAGTTGTTGCTGATGGAGTGTTTGGTGTTCAGCGTCCTTGAATATGGTGGTGTTGCATTGACTCCTTGCATAACTCCTCTTAATGCTGGCAACACTAATCCATACTCTGAGCTCATACATCCTCTTTAAAGGTTTGTAAACGGTAAATTCCTTGAAGGATCTCATAATATTTTAATTTCTCCATCCAAATCCTCCAACATTTCCAAAATGGGATCATGTGAAAAGTGGTCCGACATACCTCTCTCGAGAGGTTGAAGAACGCTGACCTGCAACCATTGCTTGGTGTGCCGTCGGTGGGTGAGTTCATCTGCAGGAGATACATCAAGTTTTTTGACTCGTTGCAGCACCTAACCAACCCAGTGTTTAACACTATGACCCCACCACTTTATTGACCTTATTTTTATTTAATAGCAAGCTGGAAGTCACAAGTATATTGTATCTAGTGCAGTTAATTAGTCTTTGATCATTGTCATTAAAATTTTTTTTTATGAAGTAAATTTTAAGTGTTACATATTTTATTAATTTAAAATAAGCTTGAATGAATAATAATAAGTAAACCAATTAACTATAATGTACATAGTAATATGTTTTATATGTAAAGGCATAGTCAAAATTTCTTAAATCAAATGATAATAAAACTAACAAAATAAAGTGTTTTTTTTTTTTTTTTAATAATGTGCCATTTGTGAATGCATTTTTTTAGACAGTGAGGCAAAGGTGAATTCATTCTGTCAGCTCAAAACTAAGTCAATCCAAGTTGTTGTTACTAACAATTTGGCCTCAATAAAAATATATAATTTAAAATTCATGTTTAATTGCTAATAGCATTTGGTGATAGACACCATCTAAACTGATTTTTTAGGTATGGAATACTTTCTGTTGGCTGATAATAACATAGGTACTAATGTGAAAACGCAAATGTTATAAATTCAAGGTCGATACTAGTAATTACTATATTACTGTATTATACATGCAGTGAATTCATTTTTGATTTTTAAAAAATCTTTAATAGGTTATATGAAAATTTACCAAGGAAGGTTATTACCCAGAGTTGAGAGGACAACAAACACCAGGAACAAATAGGCTCTTGAAGCATATGCTCTGCCTCAATCCTCCAAGATTGAGAAGAAGCTGAGGGCAGTTGCTAAGGTCCTGACAGGTTCCAGGTTTTCCCTCAGGTGTCGTACAAGCTCCTGGCGCATTTGCAACCTTGCCGATGGGGAGCACCCGGACCAAAGGAGCAATCGTTTCTGTCATATTCTTCCCCAAAACATTCTTGGATATAGTATAGAAGGCACCAGGCAAGTCTTCTTCTGAAGCCCCGCCTTCCTAAACAAAACATTCAATTATGCAATGTCTAATTTTGCTTCTTATATAATTTGTTAATATAATGAAATATTGTCAATAAATTAGAATTGAATCATTACAAGAGCCTATACAAAACATTAACTATTGGCAAGCATATGAATAGGCGAGAGAGGTGATAAATGAATAGTGATTTTGTATTAAAATACATATTATATAAAAAAAAATATGGATTATGTATTGTATTAACAAATTAGTAATTATTTTGTTTGTTATACGAAGCAAACTAGAGAAGCTAAAATTAGTTGAATAAATATAATGTATAAGGGAGAGCTTTACTTTCAAAAATGTTCAGTAAACCATCTTACATTTGCCTGTAGGTTTGTTAAATGGTCAGACAAAAGATCATATCAATCCAAAATTTTGAAGGGATCCTCAACAATACCCCATGATGTATATATTTTGCTTAAAATAGAATAACAGGCAGTAAGCTATGAAAAAATAAAATAAAGAAATATAATGATTTATTCTATATTTAGAACTTTTGATTGAGGAGGTGTATTGAATAATGCAATTTTATTGTAGTATCGATCATGTTATATTCATTTACTTATTTCTTGATTTTCTGTGAGTCTTGTCTATGTGAGTTCAATGTTCAGTCTCTATGACATCTGTGATATAATATTTAATATAACAATTCTAAATAAAGTGTTATTATTATTAAAACTGTTTGTTTTCTTTTATCACAAATAAAATTCAGCAATGTTTTTATGTAAATACTGGTTTAAACTCTATTCTATGATAATTGAACGAAAGAAACTGACAAATTATAGAAACTAAAATTAAAATAAAAAAGACTAAATTCAAGTGTTCAGACTAAAAATCTGGCTAGCAACATACTATAAGCTAATGAACTGTAATTAATTTAACCTTTAATTGAATATGATGAATTTAACTAAAGTAGCACACAGGAAAAGACATAGGGTGATAAAGAATTAGACTTAAATGGAAATGAGACTTAAAGTTGATCAGCAGGATATAATCATTCTTGATATACCTATTTTCCAGGCAAATTTTTTGTCTCGGAGAGTACAGATCAACCCCATCTAAATTGAATAAACTCTATTGCCTCAAATTAATCTGTCATGTAATAATCTGTCATGCTGCGCAATGACATGTTTGAGCTAGATACTTTGTATGGAATCATGACATAATATTACAATATTATGAAACGGCCCTATCTACAATAGAATAGAGAATAGGGGCCTCAAAATAACTAACAGCTGTAAATAGTCTGATTCGGGTTTTAAATAAATCTTTTGGTACAATGTTGCGGAAATCCTATTTTTCACAGAAAATAATAGATAATTTGCTACCTTCTCCAGCATAAATGGAGTCTAGAGAACAATAAGACATTTTACAGTGGCTGGAAGAGCTAACAATAGAGACTGTTGCCCGCAAGTGAGGAGTAAACTGAGATCGCGATCCAAACAGATCTGATAGTTATCGACGGTTGCTGAATGGAACAGATCCTTTCCAGTTTCTTCTGCCTGGAACCGATTGTAAATTTTCCATTGTTTTTGCCATTCACAACAGTCGGTCCCAAAGCAGGGTATTGATTTTTAATGATCACTATTTGCTGCGATTGGCAATTCTTTAATTTCTACCTGCTAAATACGAATGTATACGACCTAGCGTACACATTCGTAAATCACTAGCAGCAGCACGGAGGTCATAGAGGTTCAGCTGAAACCCAAAATTAAGATCATTACAAATACAATACTGTGACCATCAAAGTTAAGTTGACTGAAACATTATTCTAGGGTTTCCCCGATACGTCTGTTCAGGGACAGGCCAACAACAATACGTCTCGTCCACACTACAAGGGGAAGTTCTTCTCGAAATGTCTCGGGAGTTAGCCCAAAAAGGTTTCCCGGCTTCGCTTTTTAATCTAATTTAACATCGAAGTTGAAAAAAACGGAAAATGTGGATGATACGGAAGGTATTCAGTGCTATCAATGAGCCATACTATCTCCTGGATACATTGAAGATGAGGATTTGTCAATTTTTTATGGATGAAACCAGTAATTTTGATTACCTTCAACAAATGAAAGTACCACTTTTCCTTCTTTTTTCTAAATTCTTGTGTTCCCACCGAAACTGGCTTTTCATAGTGGGATTTTTTAGTCCCACTATCGAAACGCCAAACTTTTGAATACCTGTCCTCGTTTGTGGCGGTTTCTGCAGTGGGTATGTGTTATCTCCCGTAAGCAGCTGTTAATGGGAAGATCTTAAATTAGTTTTTAGCCTAGTCCACACCGGAACTTCGTTGTCGGACTGCTCCGATTCTATGTCCTGTCTCAGTTCAGAGCTCCATCTGAACAATGTCCTGTCTTGGGAGTTAGCCCACGCCGGTCTCTCTGTTTCGCTTTTAATTCTAATCGAAAATCGAAATAAACAAAAACAATTAAAATTCAAGATAATAGTACAATATGTAACACTCTGTCATCAAAATCAATGACCTATGGCTAAAATTAATTTAGCATAAGACCATATACATAACACGAGCTACGACAGGTCCACCTGCCTTCTTAGTTTATAATTGTCACTAATCGTCCTTTCTCTAGCCAACACTGGATTGGTATCAATCTATTACTATCAGTAGTAGACAATATCAATGCCTAGTCTTATGGTAGAAGCTCTATTTTCGACAGTTACTTTACATCAAATAAACAAACACAATAATGGAATAAAACTATACTAAATTATAAAGACTAATAATGATGTGAACACCATTACATGCAACATAAACGTGAAAACTACACAAATTTTATATTCCTTTGTAGTTGGATACAAATGATTGTATATTATGCTCGGACCAAGAACTGCTTTTAGAACTGAGAAATGGAGAAATTAAATGTTTGCTGTTATTTGCTTGTTTGGATCACTGCTCTTTGCAAGTTGAATACAATATCGCTAACATACTCGTATTTTTTTGTTGCTGTTATTTCCATATTCGGTCTGCTCGTCCTCAACGAGTCTGCAACAAAGTCCCCAAAAATTTAGAAACTATAAACTTGTCACAGTTTCGGCCATATTTGTCATGCATTCCGCCAAAGCGTAGTATGAATTTTTTTTTTCCAGTTCCACTATCGAAACTGTCTTCGTTTGTCGCGGTTTCTGTAGTGGATATGTGTTATATCCTACAAGCAGTAGTTAATTTGAAGATCTTCAATTAGTTTTAATTTAGTAATTTGAGTCGTCCACATATTGAAAAATATGAAATACAGCAAAAAACACGTCAGAACCATAAGACTGTGTCAGCTATATGCTAGACTGAGTCAAACTTCCCTAAACACGTCCAGTTTTGCAATGTTCCACAACAGTGTTTCAGAGAATCCTCGATGTGACTCCAAATCTTGGATCACGTAGACCCGCATTACACTCCGGGGACAGTGAACATGTCGCGGGCCTGAATCGCAGCAGTGCCGATTCAGTCCTGGTGTGGACTAGGCTTTACAAGTATCAAACGAACATGATGACATCTTGACCAGTACATTATCCTGATTTAAGGTGTCTAGTTATGTCGACACATGATTTCTGTAAGAAATGAAGTGAAATGAATTCAGAAATAAATTTAAAAATTCGTCAGTCAAATTTTTAATGAAAATTTAAACAATGCTGACAGTATCAAATTTTAATATTTATATATATTCAAGAAAAATAATTGAGAACGTGAACGATATAATATATCTCTCCGTGCCAGTTTTTTAAAAGCTTTTTAAATGATTCTGAAAAAAATAAAATTTTTATTTAAACCTCAACTTTTAGAACAGAAAAAAATGTAAATAGTAAAGTAGAACAATGAAAACATGTTAATCATCGTCTCAATTGTGTTGTCGACTCCAAACATTTAGTTTTTGGGGTTTTTGTATCTTTGAAATTTTTTTGTATTACTGTTTTTAAAGTGCCTTAACTAGCTTCTGGGTGATAACTTGAGAGTAACACAGAAGTGATTATATTAGTAAATACAATAACACAGTTTATTTATGTGCCAAGTACTTCCCGTAAGGATATGCTAACTGGAGCATTCTCAGTGAAACCCGTGGTATTGTTGAAATCATCTCAACGATTTCAAATCACTTACTTATTCATTTACAGGGCTATCACCGAAGAACGCAGGGACAGACAGGCAGAAGAAAGCTGGTGCCTGTTTGAAAGTATAGATTCCACCCTGGGGCACGGCAAGAGCCCCTGAAAAGTTGATGGGGGATGGCTAGAAAAATTAAAAAAGTTCCATGTTCCTTTACAGCTGCTTATGCTTTTAACCTAGATCCTGTCCATAAAGTCAGTCCTTCGTAAACTGTGAGAAATCAGCGTGGGGTGAATTGGAGCAATTTTTTTCTCGGAACACAGTCTTTGATTTTTTTTTTTACATTCGATGGCGACTTTCCCTTGTGGGTTTACTATCTTGTCCGTAACAAGTTCCGGAAATCTCTATTCTCACTCTCCAAATTAAGGGCGTGTTTTGCGGTCCGTTGAATAAACTGAGGAAATTAAATTCTTTGTTTATTTAAATAAATTATTGGAAATGTAAGCGTGAAAAATCATTTTCGTTGTTATGCCTGTCTGTATGTTTTATGTATTGATAAATAATATGAACACGATCCGAAATTGTAAAGGTATATTACACATTTTTTTTGATTTTTCTTAGCCCAAATAAATTTTTTTTATTAACAAACAATATATATGTATATGCTTTTGTCAATATTTTAGCTATTTACAGTTTATATTTTTAAAATGCCATTTTCAGAGAATGAAATGTTTTAACAACTAAACCAAGTGTTTTCTATTTAAAATTAGTAGTTTTTTTTTTGTTTTCAAGAAACTATGGGAGAGTCTCCGGCTGGAATTCAGCCACCCTTCAATATCGTTCCATCATTAATGATAAAAAATTAACTCTTTTAAATTTCGCTACTAACTTTCTTGACAGTATAACCGTCATTCAAGATCTACATAAAAACACATATAATAATCAGCGAAGAGAAAAGATTGCTATTAAAATTTTATGAATACAAATTTCCGGTGGTGAACCGGTTGTCAGATGTATATAATAAATATGATATTTTTGTTCATTGCCTGGAAGTCGGGAGTGACACGTTCTTACCCACATGTCTTAATGCTCTAAGGCACCTTATTTCTCCCACCACAGCGCTGTATTTAGACCGAAATCTTGAAAACTGGTCATGAACGTGTCACGTGGCGATCTGCAACGATAAATACTATATTCGATGGTTTCGCCAAAGACTTACCGGTAATGGTGCTACCGTGGGCTCAGACCTGGTCCTGTTGACCAGGTACCTCCCGACAGTGTTGATTGCTCCCAGGGTCTCGGAGATGGTGCGCAGCATATCCGGCGACAGCGCTCGCTCCTGCCCCCAGCCGTCCTGGTGGGGCGGTGTGTAGTGTGGCCACTCGTCGTCATCCTCCAAGTATCTGTCTGCAAACGTACATAGTCATTAATAACCCATTACATTAAAGGAATGATGCATTATTGCATGAAGCCAAAAATAAATATCTGAGAAAGATAAACAGGCCAAAAGGGCATTTCTAAGATGTTAAAAGACAAGCATGAGCATCTTTTCTGAGATATTTAGACTTTTTGGTGACCAACGTTTGAGGATTTCTTCTCGGGACATGGTTTGAAGGATAACCTGGTTATATATGCCACTGTTGTATCAGCTATCCATACTCTCGTACCATAATACTTTTATTTTACTTACTCTCCCTTACGGTAACCAGGGTCGGTGGCCTATAGGGGTTACGCACCCACTGACCGTGTGAGCCACCTCTAGACAAACTAAGGATTTTGTAATGGAAGCAGCTGATTTCATTTAGACCTCTGTTAAAACTGGGAAAAACCAGCGGGAGTTTCCTGGATACTTTGTGTCAAGAAGGTTAATACTTTTTGGAGCGTTTCATTAAAATCACCCTTTGAATAACAGGTTAAGGTTACCCAGATACTAAAACCACCAGAGGACTACTTTATGCCTAGGACAACCATGCAATACCCGCTGACATCTTTTTTTTTTTTTTTTTTTTTTTTTCCCTCTTCAAAAATCCTTTATTTAAAAACATTTTTACAAACAGATGAACAAAATTCAATGTACAAGATTTACAACGTTCTCCTCTTCATGCGCAGATGCATTTTAAGGAGGTAATATTTGCAAAAACAATTTTCTATTTGAAGTTAGAAAGTCAATAAACAATATACAGGACTAGGTGATGGCTCACCTTCGGTTTAGTCGCTCACCTCCAAACAACAAAGGACGATTTCTGTTATGATGGTCCTGACGTCTTAACGAGTGTGAGAGTGAATTTTCCAATGAGAGCGGTTCGGTCAGTACAACATTGCAACTCAGGCTACTTTCTATAAAGAGCCAATAAGGGTTCGGTTGGGTATGAAGATATCATATCCTAGGAACAGATCATGTTCAGTGAAACGATAATTGCGCAGAACTACTGTGCATCACTTAGATTACGTAGTGGATATCCATTCATTGGTAATCATATTTTAGCCCTTTAAGGATATACATTGGATGAGTTCATAATGTTGTGTAGAATCAGAATCATCTAACAAGTAACTACTGACTCAGACTGGTGTAGCATGATGCTTAGTAGAACGGAGCATTCAAAACATTCGAAAGTGCAAGACAACCCTGAGACAGACCTTTATTAAGAGTGGGATAACATCCTCCAAGAGAACATCACAACTCAATGACACTGACTTCAATCATTGAAAAAATTAATTGAAGTCATTTGAAAAAAAATACTCGTACTTTTCTTGCCATTGACCCACTCTTCCGAAGTATTTGCAATTGAAATGGGAGTAAGTGATTAGTTCCTGATATAATGACACCAAGGTAGGTGGACGAGGAGGAAGAGGAGTGGCTAGGTCTTCCTCGGGCAACAATGAAGCCAAAGATACTAAACGGTCAGCTGGAGACAAAGGAACCAGCGACATCTGAAGAGAAAGGTACTACTTATGGGCAGTGCCTCGTCTACTTCTGTCAGTCATTACATCCCACACTTGAACTGTTTCAATGCCTCCATTCCTATACAGTATTTTTTAGCTTAACCCTATCTTTATTAAATTATATGGTTAAGTTACTATGTATTACATTCCCTGAGTAGTCTTGAATATGTCTCTCGGACTAGTAGTTTGTAGAAAATTCGGTCATGCTCAAATTCGGGAAATTTTGCGGAAGTGTTCAAAATCATAGAAGACCAAGATAAGCCAGTCTACATAGAAAAACCTTAAATTGTTAAAGCCAAAGGACGCTCTCTGACGAAAAATTCTCAACAAATTCCAAACGAAATATCGATATAAATTTATTTTAATGGACATGAAGATTTGGAAGAATTTGAAAAATAATTGCCAGGATTCATTAAACCCATCATTGTTAATGGAATATATCGTTCTTGTAAAAGAGAGATTACGTCTGAATTGCAACTAAGTACCATTTTCCAAATTAAGTAGGTTATTCAGAACAAATTTCAAACTAACAAGGTCAAAAGGTATTTTAAAATAGTTGAAGAGAAGGGACATCCAATTAAGGTAATATCTGATTTTCACATAAGTAAGACTCCCCATCGCAGGGCTGACTTATGACTTATTAAAAAATAAATATTATTGGCTCAATTTAATGATATCAATTAAAACTTGGACAGGAGATTGTGACATACCCAACAAAACAGAGCATGGCCATCAATCACTCTTCCGAATCCAAATTTCAATTAATTCCAACACCAGAAAAGCCATTTCAAGAAATAATAAAGGACGAAGTACATATACAAAATAATTATATTTGCCTTATTATTGTTATATTTTCCAAACGTGCTTTATCTAATTTATTATATAATTATTATATTATTAGATATTATCCAAGTTAATCAGGTAAATGCCATGAAAGTCTTAACTACTTATCTAGAAGTATTTCCAAAAACTTAACTCATCGTGTAATATGTGAATTGTAAGGAGTTAATATAAAGTCTATACCCACTGCCCCGACTGGGCATATTGGTACAAAAATTTGTAAGCGGTCCAGCACAAACCAAGAAACAAAGCCATGCTCTTCTTCCCCCTTTTTTTTTTGTTGTAGGTCAATGTCAAGGGCATGGTTATTTTGATCTGGAAGTTATGAGGGAAGCTATGGTTTCAGATCCTCGCAGGTGATACAACTTAAACTACTAATCCAGAATTTAGTGCCCCCCCAATGCTATCCCCGGTAAATCCGAGAATAGTTAGATGAAATAAACTACAAAAACAAAACAGACATTCGACATACCCCAGTTTATATCATAGCACAGAAAATAAAGTAGCTATATATTAACTATAGCTACGATGTAAAGTAGCTATATATAGTTTATGCTTTCAGGTGACATTGAAGCTATCAACCTTCGAAGAGATAATAGAGAGCTCATTTTTTTTTATCCTAAGTGATCACTAAGGTTCACGACCTCTCCGGCCTACCATTATGGTCTAATTCCTGTCTCGCTGAACAGTTATTTAACGCGTCTTTTTATGTAACTCGACTCTCTGTAACAGCTACCGAATCTGTTTACTCTACCGGCACCCAATAAAACATTCTGAAGCGTGAAAAACAATTTTGAAACCTAGGAGATATCAAGAATCCGATTACTAAAATTTAGGTTGATTTTCAAAAGTATTTGACGAAGCGCTAGAGTAATGTTAAAGAATAAGTTATTATTTCTTCCTTGTGACTTTTCAAGATCTTGAAACACATTACAATGCAATAACCGTAATTTTTTTTAGGCTAGACCCTGTCAAAATACAGTGAGTATGACGATCGTAATTGGCGATCAAACATGCACAATAACATCACATGGAATTCTAAACTCTATGTACTCCATTGGCATGCACTCTTAGTTAAACTGGTTCCTCCCGAACATGTGAAAGAGGAAGTGGAGCCTTTGGAAGTCCTCCTTTGGAAGAAGACCAAAAGCCCGAGAGCCACCGACGCTCAGGACATGATTGGAGAATCTGGGCATTGGCAGGATTCCAACTGTAACGTATTTATCGCAGGACACGAGGCCACGACTGCTTTAGCCTCCGAGGATGACTATAGGGATGTGTGGCGCAGAGTAATAACTGTGCTAATTGTTAAACTAGAAGAATAAAATGCTCAATGCCATGGTTAAATAACCAGGTTTTACAACAATCTCATCAGCGATCTATGCTGATGTATTCCATCCATTGTAGGCACATTAAATCTGTACACAGTGGATCGGCTGTTTGATCTACAATGGTATTCGTAAAAATACTCAACCTGTCTGAAATTTTTAATGATATGTTTAAAAAACACCCAGGATTTTTTAGATCCACTACTTTTCCCTAGATTTGACCAGTAAGGTCAACAAACTCTTAACTTAAATATTTAAAAACTAAAAGGCTACTGATCTTGGAATCTATTAGTTTATCTTTTCAGTCGATATTTACTAGAAATATCTTAGGATATCTTTTTTGTTCTATCTATTATTTTATCTATATTATTCGGATGTTGATAGAGGAACTATATGACATTGATCAGCAATCTTGCTCATTAGGGTTTAGGCCTCAGGGAAGGAATAATGTGACTTATATACAGAAGACCCAAGGTGTGGTGTCATACCCGCGACGCGAATGTTATTATCTTCGTGGGCGAGAAGCGAAATAAAATCTAGTTATCCTCGGCGAGGTTCGAAATCAGACTTGATCGTTCCAAGCGTACATCAACATACAAAACAAGAGCTGAACAGTTACATTAAGCTCTCTCTCTATGCCCACCCTTGCGATTTCCGAAATTAGCAAGCGCTATTTGCGACGGACACGGTCCCTGGCTGCTCCCACACCTTCCTCCCACTGGATATTCGTATTTGATTACTGGGTCAGAAGGAACCTCCACTTAGTGCTATTTACAGCACCGGCGAAGGGGAAGGTCTCTCTGGGGCCATTGGAAACTGACAAGTCAAGACAAATATTTGACGGGAGATTCTCTTTACTTCGGGAAGGACGTTTCAGTAGTTAACATTAAGTGAGCTACTACCCTCAAACGTTTCCTGATCTACCCTCCTCCCCATTCTTCTCCAGATCAATAATAATAATATTTTTACTATCCTGGTACTGTGTCCCTTCATAATAAACACTTATTTATCAGTACCTACTAAAATTTACCATGTCTAAAGAAAAAGACTAAACGTAAATAAAAACAATATGAAGGAAATACAACAAGAAACCTGCTTGAAAAATATAAATAAAATATTTACACAAATACGTACACAGACTAATTTACAATAGGATATTTACACATACATATTTAAATACGTACCTAGATTTACATATAAATAACAAAGACCTAGCAAAATACCTTAGCTAGTATTGAGTAATATTATTATTATATTGTTATTGAGTAATAATATAACCTACTCAGTGTAATAAGAATGAAATAAAAATCAACACTAACGTTAATTACCTTTTTTTTTTTTTATATAGCAAATAATTAAATACCTTTGTTTCGAACACATTGATGAAGGAGCGTGGTAAATGGACGGGGGAAGGGAGTTCTAGAAGGATGTTGCGAATGTGACAAAGGAATAATGTAATATTGTAGTTCTTTGGGGGTGATGTTCTAAGATGGATTGTCGGCAGCGGGTTTGGTTGGCATGAATGAACGTCTGATCTGGTGTTAAATATAGAGAAGAGACATGAAGTGTGTTAGATATGAAGAATTGTTGGAGAAAGGTACCAAGGAAGTATTCGCGATGATGAAGACATTTCGACTGAGCATAAAAGGGGGTCATTCTAGAATCTCTTTTGCAACCCAATGCGGATCTAATGCAAGTTAGAGAAGTTAGAGTTGACCACTCGTTTAACCGTCGCTTGTTAGATTACCCTAAGTCCACCGTACACACGGGATCAAACCTTTATCGGAGAAATATTTGGGAAATGGCATATGGCGTTGTAGTCACTTTAGAAACTAAGAACGATGGCTCAAATCCCGTTATAAAGTCTATCATTGTTGAAAAAGGCTCTTGAAAATGACGGCACAGCCGTAGAAAACGGTTGATCGATTCTTGAACGCATCCTTTATTTAATCAATTACTCCATGGCAAAAGCCCATAACAAAAGATGATATGTTTGTTTGCTTCATCGTTCTGGCGATGAGTCTCCTGTTTGACTTATCAACACTATAGAACTTAATTAAATCTCGTTAAGTACTTAGTAATAAAATAAAAACTTCTATATGGTCCTATGAAATATCCTATTGTGAGTATGGTATCAAATGATCTCGTCATGAAATAACATCTCTTTGTAAAGCTGGCACAGGCTATTAGAATATGGAATATGTGTTGAGGCCGCAGATGATTTTTTTTTTTTGTTTCATATCCCTGTGTTACAAAATGAATACATGTTTCAAAATATAGATTCTGCAAACGAATCTATTCACAATTGCTTCATTATATTTCCTGTGGCTTGGCTACATTTTATACAAATTCTGTTTTCTACTAATCTGCATTGTGGAAACGTATAATTATGTACATTATACATTAATGGACTGAATTCATTAAAAGTGATGGGGCTCACCTTCATCACAGACTTAAAACTAACTTACATCTAACAATAAAAACTTAAACAAAATCTTAACCTAATTTTCCCCGATAGTCGCAGTTGATTATAATCACAAAAATCATTAAAAACATATTCACGGTGGTTTGTCGGTAATATAGAAATGATATTTTTTATGGGTGTTTTAAATGAAGTTTGGGTGACGGTAAAAATGCAGCACTAATTTTCTAAATCAATAAATTATCTGTCTCTCCACTATTTAATCATGGAACTTCTATTAAAATGATGGTTTTTATTTAATTTACCATAGTAATACTTCAAATCACTAAACTTAAGCTCATCTATCAACTCGCACGTACCCTTATTTTTCACAGGCCAATTCGTTCAAATCTATGCAATATACTCGACTATAGCTCAGCGGGTCTCAGTGTGTTAGTGCAGGCTGTGGAAGGATATAATAAAATAAATCTTCTTTCTCTTCACAATGTACCATGGATTATATCCTTCCATAATCGGCTCTTACATTTAGGATATATAATAATAATCATGAATTCCATGTCAAACTGAAGTGGGTATCAAGAAACAAGTCTCGGGCGCCTTGACCGCTAATTGTGTGTCCCATTGAACTTGACTATCTTTCGTTATCTTCTTAGTACTAACCTTCATGGGAAAGTTATTGAAGAAAGATTTACTACTTAAGTATGTGATTCATCACACTTCATAATTGAAGTATATGTTATATATCATTGTTATGAGGAATAAATCTTTCAGAAATAATAAAAAATATCCTCTCCTATTCTTGAAGAGTTTACAACACTTCAGTCAGTATTATATATTATAGATAACTCTTTCACAGAATGGCACAGGAGTACAACTCTCTACTGCTTTCCTTTTTATTTTCATTGAAATTATTTCATTAAGGATCTTGAAAACAAGCCGGAGCTGATGAGATATAATATAAAATTCAATAATAAATATTCTATTGGCTTTCACTAACATTTAACTTCATATTCTCGGTAGTCTTTTTTTTTTTTTTTTTTTCTAAGCTCTCTAGTTAGAAATTCAGGATGAGGGAAAAATATAGAATATTCTCGGTAGTCTGCATTTATTTAAATTATATAAAATCTTCGGGTTCGTTGGGCAGCAAAAGGTTTTGATTAAAAGGGTAATTCAAAATAGAGAGACCTCATTTTTTTTGTTTAATCTTCATTATTTGTTTGAGAAGACAACAATATTTTTTATTATTGTTATTTTTTTTTTATTATCGTAATGAGATAAGTGAAAAATTTTTAAATTATAAATTATTTTTTTAAATTTTTCTGATTGTTTCGGCTAGAGAAAATTAGGTGTACGTAAATATTGTATACACGGACATATATTTGAGATTAAAACTTTAAATGTAAATTATGAAATATATTTATTTTATTTCTCTTAAAAAGCAATTTTCATTTTATTACATCAGCATACAGATAGTTTGATAGTCAATAGTTTGAGAGACTATAAAGCTCGAGGAAGTAAATAAATACGACTTTGCGTATTAGAGGACAAGGCTTTAGACCTGAGCTTGGCTTAGTCAGTGTTGAAGATACAGAATACGGGCCTCTTCCCCTGCGAACAAGAAGTCGCTGTTTCCTACAAATTTGGACTTCTCGGCCTATCTCGCCTACACATCTCTCCGTGCGCATCGCCACCCTACGGTAGACTATCCGCACAGTTCTCCGAACATCGTATCGTGACTTTTTCGTAATTTTTATACGTTAATTATACTAACAATTATTTATACTAGTTATACTAATATTCAGGCTTGGTTAAATTACTGAACAGTTATTTTTTTTGTTTTTAATAAAATGAATATTTATTTATTTATTATTTTTGACTTTGTTTAATTACTTTGTTTGTTGTTTATGCCTTACTGTTGGCAAGTTTGTAACGCTAACGACTCAATCCAACATCTAGCTTTTCACGACGTAACCGGTGCAAACATAAAATATACTGTAATTTATTTAATGCAAGTACGTGGCGCACTAAACCTATCAATGAATCTATATTAAATTCCAATTGAAGAACTACTTAAAATACCGAAAGAAATTTTTATTTATTTGTATTCTTTAACCTCATTTACTCACGAATATGTTTGCCGACTTCCATACTTACCATGGAATTGTCATACGACAGTCTAAATGTATGTAAAAATGATTCAGTCAATCAGAAATTTGCAGGTACCTCGGATATTTTTAATTGATTATTGGTTTTATTAAAATAACTGGAAGTTGAGAAAAAAAAATAAAAGTGAAAAAATACAAACTTTTACATCATCATAATTTCTCTTCTAGTCTGAAAGTTCTTCTGAAACTCAATTTAATTTAATATTTCAAGTTCTGATTGTTTTCCCAAAGCTAAAAACTTGACGGGATTAAAGAATACATCGCAAAATTCAAATCAAAGATATTACAATAAATAAAGTTCTGTAAGCTAACAATGTAAAGCCAAGGGACGTTAATAATCACTTTAGAGAACATTTTACGATAATTAACCTATGATTATCAATTTGAAATCATTTCAGTTCAAAGGGCTTGTTGGGTTGGCATCGAAATGAAGAATCTTTTAAAATGGGGGTATGGGAACCTTTTATAATTTTGATTGTACTGTTCGTCAGAGCTATGTCAACTATTCCTATTGGGAGACATTATTATTGTCAGAGATGTCATATAATTACAACTAGCTTACATAAGACCCGATCAGGCTGTATTTTACAAAAACATCTCAATTCAGAACAGCATTCAAACCCGAATAAACTATCAACAGTAAAATGAAAGTTTATTCAACGTAACAACAAACATATTTTTTTCCAAGCTCCCTTTCTTCCTGGCCGTCGACTTTCATGCCGGCACCCTCCGGCTAAGGTCATCGCACCGTTTTCGTCTACATACTCAAGGAGAAGAGAGTGAGGGATTTCCCCTCGGCGAGGTCCACGGCATGGAAATGAGGTAATCCTGTGAGGCAACGACACATCATTATCTTTTGTTTTCTTGAGAGAGAGAGAAATGGAGAAAACTTCTTGCTTTTGTATTGAGGCAATCTCAGTCATGTCATTGATGCAATGTCGTTGCTCATCTGTAAATTCTTCTTCATCTGTGGATGGAGAAAAGAGTCATCTTATCTTCTGTCCGGATCTTGAGAGTTCGAAGAAGGCTCGGATTTGCATAGAAACCAGTACAGGTTTTATGCAAGGGCCTCTCAGTTGGAAGGGGATCGTGTTTTTGGTTAGCATTAAGTAATGCTGCCACTTCGGTATTTTGACTTCTTTATCCGTACTTTCTTGGGTTTTGACATTTTCCCGCTTATATTTATTATTTTAAGTAACTAATGTTTGGGGACTGTTGGATGAAGTCGTGTTTTCCCAGCCATAAAAGGGGTCTTCATGTAAAGTAGAATCTATGACTAGTAAGTTAAAGAAGTCAAGGATGTACGTTTGTTTTTTGATTTATTTGCCTCACTAAAACTTACCTGGTAGGTGAAAGTATTTTCGGTGGTAGATCAGGCCAATTTTATTTTTAGCTATTTCATTGTATGAGCAAAGAGCTTATCTATCATTCCAGAAGAAGTTTTTAATGCTCCTATAAATGTTTTCTACCTGCTACTACTTCCTACTCCCCTTATTATAATTATGTTAATAACAACTATGTATTAACTATGTAGTAACTACGTAGTAACTATGTACGTTTACAATTTCTTCTTGCTGCTCTTTTATCATACTCTGTACTGTTTATCAATTTTTAATTCTTATCACACTACCAATCTTATATAACTCATATAAATAAATAAAACTATTTTGACAGGATTAAGACTTAAGGCCAATACCTCACCAATCTGCGATCGGGAAACAAAATATTTTTTCTTTGGCTAATAATTATTAGAACTAGTGGAATCAATACTACAAGCAATAATTAACAATCTTACTTCAGTACGAAGAAGACAAAATCAGAATTAAAAAAAAATAGTGCTAAATATCCCGTTGCCTAAAATATTCAGCTTTTATTTTTTATATATTTTATGTTTCTATTAGTCTACTAATGGTCAGCCGATATAGTAATGAATCTCCAATAACTGGAGCTAACTTGAGCTGGAAAATCCTCTCCAATTTAGAATAAAAATGGATCCTGTCCGTATATTCAATATCCTCCCAAAATACAACTTTTTGATTCGAAACGTGATGGAATTTAACAGAGAAATTATAATATATTGAGGTTGGCAAGAAAGTAGTTTCGTTTTTTTAGTGTGAAATGAAACTCAATTTTTTCTATACAAGAAATAGACTTTAATCAGTCAAATATCTTCCGTTCTGTTCGATGACCTTTTCCCATCTTTCTGGTACCTTCACGATCCCGCGCTCATAGAACTTCTGTTCCGTATCAGTAAAAAACTCAACCAGTGCGATTTGAGGTCATCTTTATTACTGACTTTTTTTACCATTTCAGAAGTTTTGTAAACTTCGAAATAAATTATAATCCGATAGTGCAAGGTCGGGTCTGTATGGGGGACATCACTTCCCAACCAAGCTCCGATAGTTTCGTACGTGTTGCTAAAGATTTGTGAGGCCTCGCATTGTCTTGGCGGAACCCAAATATCGAGCTTCTAAACAAGTCCAAGACGTCTTATATGATTTTCAATTGTTGTGTGTGAAACATTTAACTGTTTTGCAATCTCTCGCACAGTTATATGACGATTCGATTCAATTATGGCTTTCATTTTTTCATCATCAACTTCAGATGGTCGACCAGAACGTTGGTCATCTTTCAGAGAAAAATCTCCGGAACGAAATTTTTTAAACCAATTCTGACAAGCAATCAACGCCATAAACTTCATATATTCACTCTTTATGAGCCTCAGCAGCTTTCTTGCCTTTATGAAAATAAAAAAGTAAAATGTGTCGAAAATGCTTATTTTTGCACTCCATGTTAAAACTGACCATAACTGACAGTTAAAAACCAAATTACACGGAGGTTCTTTCTATAGCAACCTAAATGTATAACTACCAAATCTCAAAAGAAAAAAAATTCTAACATTAACAAAAGAATAATGAAACAAAAACAATAACTACAGGTGCAAACCGAAATCACTTTCTTCCGAACCCAATAGACTCTATTTTTGGAGAGCCTTGCATACAAATAGGAAAGTATCGATTACTTACTGTTGTGAACTGTACATTATTTTTCGATGAAATTTCTAATATTCGTAACTTCATAGATTCTCCCTGAATTGGTATAGTTAAAAACTAAAAAATTGCTTCTAATGTATTTTTTTTATCAGCATTTGCATTACCCAATGCAAATATCTACATTGATTTATATTATGGTAACAGAAAAAAATAAATAATAAGCCTGAGACTCCAATACAGTTGCTTAAGTTAATATTAAATGATTGTGAAAAAACATCACTCCATATATTTGACCAAAAATTATTCATTTTATTTTATTTAAACATGATTCTCAATATATTATTTTCAATACCACGTGAAATATTCATATTAATATATTCATATCATATATTAATTATAATAATGTAACAGGTTTTCACAAGTCAGCATCCTTAAAGATGGAATAAATCTATCATTAGAAACTGGTTTAATATTCAAAGCGCTACCATTTCGACCGACCCACAGGGTAACCAACAATGAAGAAAAACCTGAATTTTTATTTTTTACCCTATATATATATAGGGTGTCCCAGAATTAACGCAAGATTTGATTTAAATAGAAAACATAGTTTTTAGTATTTTTGTTGTTATTTTTTTATTGAATTATAAAGTAAATAGGATAGGGTTATTTATGGAATAACACATCGGGCAAATGGCCTCCACGACTTTGCTGGCACATACGCACTCTTTTGTTGAAATTTTCCATAACCATTTGGCATAAATGTGGTTGAATTTCGTTGATGCAGCGTTGAATTTCCTCTTTTAATGCATGGGTGGATGTGGGCTTGTTGACATACACCTTTGACTTCAAATAACCCCATAAAAAGAAATCTAAAGGTGTTAAATAACACGATCTAGAGGGCCAATTCTGATCACCGAAACGAGAGAGTAAACGACCTGGAAATGTCTCATGCAGTATTTGAATTGTTTCATGGGCTGTATGGCATGTGACACCATCTTGTTGAAACCACATATTGACCACACCAATATCATTCAATTTGCGCACAAAGAACTGTGTTTACGACTGGATTTTCAACAACACTCTCACGTACTGCTTAGACATTTGAACGGCTTGTTTTTGGACGACCAGTGTGTTTAGTGTCTCCAACTGACCCAGCCTCCCTAAATTTTTCAATTAATCTCTTCCCAGCTAATGAAGTCAAAACACTATTCCGACCATAATTTGTATGAAATTTTCGAACTGCAGCCGCCAAACTTTCATTATTATTGAGATAATGTTCAACAATAATGACACGTTGTTTTATCGTGTAACGCTCAATTTTTACTAACCCTAAACTGTCAGCTGTCAAATTGTTTTTTTTTTTTTCTGGTTGCCAGCACTTTACTGCACAAATGGTGGCAAATTCAAATCTTGCGTTAATTCTGGGACACTTTTTATATTTCTGTTTTGATCGACAAACGCTTTGTATTACATTAAACAGGGTGGCGTCCTCAATTAAATATGCTCAGACGAAGTTAGACTTCTTAAATAGAAAAGTTTATTTTAAATACAATACACCAATTAGCATTATAATAGTATTACATTATAAGGATATTTGGCGCATCCGCCAAAATTATTCCCGCTAAACTTCGCGTATCAACGCAAATAAAAATATTATGACAATGCTTCTTTTGACATCTGACCCAGAGCTTGTTTTGTGGAGAAAAAATTATTCCAGACATTAATGAATAAATAAAAGATGATGATATTAATTATAATATAAGTCTACATTCTGATAAATTTACGAACGATTCAGACCCTCAATAAAGAAATAGTGTAATTTCTTAGAATATCATAAAATATTACTATAGTATAATATTATCCCATAGCAATATTTATAATTTACCATTGCCATATAATTACTACATTATATATTATATTTATATTAGTACGACTGATATTATTACCTAATATATTATTACTATTAATATATTTTATACAATATTACTATAGCTGTATAGTATACATTATTTTACCATTCTTATGTAGTTTTGAGTTGAAATCAATTAATAAAAATATTTGTTTTAAAATAGCTAGTGGTTAGTCATTTTCGTCCATTATCCCCATTAGGTGGTTGCACTGTGACACCACGAAAAAACTATTATGAAACCTTCACGATAAAAAAAAAAAATCGTTTTTCACTCATTTATTTTCCACGGTCAAGGGGAAACGGTGGACTCTCTCACACAAAACACCGATTTGGAGTGATCACTCTTACATCCAACTGAATTTGTAACTTATTTGAAGTATTTTTTTTGGACTAAGCCAAAAAAAAAAAAAAAATCATTTCTAGCCGAATGTTTTTAAGAACAATTTATAGATATGATTTTCATTTTATATTTATTAACATCATCTGTATGCATGTGCAAGGTACATGTATAACAAGCAGTCACATTTTAAATCTTTTGTGACTTATGAGCTGTGCCTCAACAAATGTTAAAAGTCAGTGGGATGGTCCTACAAAATAAAAAATATCATGCACCTTTAACTAGTTCTGGCATAATTCTCATAAATACTTCAACCAAAGTCCAATGATTTGATTAATATACCTTATAAAAAGTCAGACTTGACGTGAAACTATCATATAGCACAGACGGGTCATTCCCTATATCTGTTGAGCCTCTCCCTTCGGATTGAGATTCCTACTACTTCAATTAGGAAGAGTCGATGACCAACGTAACGTAACAACGTAAAAGGTGAATTCCTTATAATGTTTGTATTCTAATTTTCTTGTACGGAAGATGTTTTTTTATATTGCTTTCTAAGTAACTTCAGGAACTATATTTGCACGGACAGAAGCGTTGGAGCCAAAATGGAAACTAAGTTAAAGCAAACAATAACAGTTTGCTGAAAGATTTGCTCGTGAGAAACTATCTGAGGAAGTTATCAAGGAATACGGATTGAAAGTCACGCCACGTCCGTGACATTATTCCTCAACACCAACCGAAGCAAGATTCACCGTGAATGTTTCAGCGCGGAGAGAAATCATACAGTTATCTGTCAGCGGAACAGATAGATTCACTTTCCTAGTTAAGTTCACTAGGATCGAATCTTAAAAGTCCAAGGAAACATATCATCGCGTCTAATTTGAATTTACTAAAGGCCGATTCCCGCCGCTAAAAATTAAATACCACACG
This sequence comes from Acanthosoma haemorrhoidale, assembly GCA_930367205.1. NCBI lineage: Eukaryota > Metazoa > Arthropoda > Insecta > Hemiptera > Acanthosomatidae > Acanthosoma > Acanthosoma haemorrhoidale. The sequence goes on from OV884012.1 coordinate 34,961,095, forward strand.
TGAGTAAGGCAATGAGTTATCGTGCCATCTTCAGGCAACCAGGGGTGCAAGCATTTACTTAATTAATGTTTTATTTTAGCATTTCCACAGTTTCATAGTTGTTTTTTTTTATACAAGTTGTTAAAGGAAAACTTTTGAATGTTTTAGCAAAGTTTTTTTTCTTACAAAAGTTACTAGGGTTTAATAAGAACGTTACACTGTGGGATCTGACCTACAGACTAGATATAACCTATTTTACGTTAAAGCTGAAATGTCTACTGCAAGCTATACTCCATCGTAAACAAGCACTTACGTTGGGAATATAGGCCAGGCCCAGTTTTACTATATATATTTATACTTGGTATTAAAAGAAAAAACAAGGATAAAAATTACCCACCATTATTTACATATTGAGCAAATGTTTTTAACGTCGGTTTTTTTGTATCTTTTTTATAATCATGGCTTTTAGTGACGAAAGCAATCAGTTATGACTACCATTTATGAAAAAAAATATGTTCAAGGGTGTGATAGGCCTGATTCTGGTGCTCCACTTTCCAAAAAACACACATCAAAGGACCACAATAGGTGATATTCCAGAGTGGCACAGGAATGAAAATTCTACTCCTTGCGATAAAAAAATGTGCTCTTGATGGATCAAGGGCCACACCGAGGCCAAGCCGGAACTTGTCCAGAGACTGGCGTTGAAGTAATCCATGAGTGATTAAAGATCATTCAGATTACGAACAGTTTAAACCACCAGAGAAATTTTTAATAGAAAAACAAAATTGAGAATGGACAATAACATATGGATTATAGTTAATTAAGGACTCCTCAATCTGACGACTTTGAGTTAAGGTTGCCATTCCAATACCACATCGTTGTTATCATGTTCCAGCCTTGCCTTGCTTTTTTGATTGTTTAGAATAATTCCTGTTCCTTAAATCTAAACGCTTTCGTAGCTGCATCTTTCCACCGAAGGTCTTAGGTAAGTGGAACAAAGTTTATAATTTTGTGAGGTATCTGAGATGTTGGCAACACTTAAAGCACATTAGATGCCAAATCTTCATATTAAGTTCTTGTCAATTCTTAAATCAATTGTAAAAAATCATAGAAAATCTATGCAACAGGTCTCGCACATACTATCAGACTTGCTTACAAATAGTTAGTAAAATGAAGCTTGTGCTTACTTTTGAAAAAAATATAAATAAATTTGTCTATCAATGTGCATTCCAAATTTCAGCCTTAAAAAAAAATAATCTGGGAAACGTGGATCTGACGTAGAGTTTATCAGCAAACATATAAGTTATACCAGCCTTCATTCCTCATATAATGGTAGTGTGTTTATCAGCAAACATATAAGTTATACCAGCCTTCATTCCTCATTATAATGGTAGTGTGTTTATCAGCAAACATATAAGTTATACCAGCCTTCATTCCTCATTATAATGGCAGTGTGTTTATCAGCAAACATATAAGTTATACCAGCCTTCATTCCTCATATAATGGTAGTGTGTTTATCAGCAAACATATAAGTTATACCAGCCTTCATTCCTCATTATAATGGTAGTGTGTTTATCAGCAAACATATAAGTTATACCAGCCTTCATTCCTCATTATAATGGCAGTGTGTTTATCAGCAAACATATAAGTTATACCAGCCTTCATTCCTCATATAATGGTAGTGTGTTTATCAGCAAACATATAAGTTATACCAGCCTTCATTCCTCATATAATGGTAGTGTGTTTATCAGCAAACGTATAAGTTATACCAGCCTTCATTCTTCATATAATGGTAGTGTGTTTAAAACCTGGGGTAGTAATTTATGAAAAAAGAAGAAAAATAGAATTTCTTTATATACTTGTTTATTATATAATTTAAAAGCGATCTCTTGTACATTATGCATGTTTTATAGCTATGATTCACTTCATAAACCAAAATTATACAATTACTAAGCGAACCACTAATCTAATACATCTATACAATGCAATGGTTATAGGATTTGAAGGTAATGGTTCTCACCCTTCAGGAACTAAAACTAACGAGCTAAGTTTCCCGGGCAGTTTATTGCCATCGATGCTGGAAGGGTGTCGGGGGTTATGGTTTTAAACAACGGGTTTGGCATATGCTAGAGTGAGTCGAATATATGTTTTTTGCCCAAATAGTACATATCCTTCCCAATGGATTTAATTGAAACATTTTTTCTTTATTAGGAAGGAGAAGATTACTCCCATTCATGGAGATATAAAACTTACCCAGCCCACCTATTTCCTTGCAAGCTGGTTCGGGCCGAGAGCTCTGTTAACACCATTCTGTACAACGATGTTAAAACCAACGTTGCATTTACGTAGGCTAGAATCGCCGGCATAGCTAAGATTATCGGCACAGTCTCCAAAAAACAGGTGATCAAAGTCGGACAAATATTATTTTATGCTAGTTCATGTATCTTTATGTGTATGTTTACGTATCTGATACACTATTTACCATTCGTCCAGAATATCTAGACTGTATTGCATGCACTTATATGTATTTCGGCAAATGAGAGTGAATTATGTCCAGAGGTATGTTGTGTAATAAATATTTGTGAATAATTTTTTTTTTTTTTTTGTGAAAAGTCGACGCGGAGAAGGATCAGAGAATAAGCCACAGGCAGGGATTTCACTTGTTTCCGCTCGGCCAGCCGTGCATGCCCACCAATCTTTTTTTATGTAAACTATTTTATTTTAAAAAAGACAATGCTTGAGGAAGCGTTCGAACAATATGCTTTTCAAGATAGATCAAACATGAACAATACAGATGCTGGATAATAATTGACGATATTTTTCAAAATTGTTTTGGAGTAAGTTCATCTCTACGATTTTTAACATTCTTTTTCGTTTCATAGATTATTTTGAAAGCCACTGGCATAGAACACAGAGCAGGACGAGTGTTTCAAGCTTGTTTCAAATAATAAACTTTCTATTTGAGCTTGGTAATGAATCCGATTAAAATTTAAGATCTGTTCGGTAGTGATAATAAATAATAAATAAAAATAATAAATGAAAAAAAAAAACCAACTGAGAAGCCAGGAGAGTGAAATTTGTGATGAGCAGCGGCTTCCTCGTGCTGGGAGCACTTTCTTCTCCTTCCTTGACAATTATAAGTGTCCGATTTCAGGCCACTTTCTTAGTTCCAGTAGCCTCGTCATTTTATTGTGTGCCTCTTTCCAGCCACCCAGTTCGTTACAGGTGTCTACTCTAACGATCACACATCTTTAGCCCACCCTCTCTCATACACGCAGGCAGCACCATCACTAAAATGTAATTAGTACTACTTGCTGTTGTGAGAGGTTTTACTTTGAATCAGGACTTTATATCTGACTTTACTACCCGGTTAAAAAATAATTTTTTGAATAATATTACAAAATGCCCTATTGGGGCAATAAGCAATTGTCGTCAATGATTTTTCTATCCTATATTTACAGTTCTGCATTCACTCATTTATTCATACAGTATTTACTCAGAGCAGATATTCAGATCTTTACAGGTACTCAAAGCCAAACTCATACAGAGACCATTTGGTGGTTACTAGAGTAGGTGATTTTTAGTTTGGAGATGGGTTTGGTCATGGTTGACTTTGTGAGAATAAATGAGGAGCTACTTGAATAGAAAATTAGCAACTCCGATCTGAATTGATGTGCTCCCTCAGTACTAATCACAAACTATGGCGTCAAGCTTCCCTCAGCCCTCCTGTTTTTTTTTTTTTTGGGGGGGGGGTTAAGTCAAAAGCCCTCCTAGATTTTTTTTTCTTATCTCTCAAATTTTAAGGTTATAGATAAGGGAAAATGAAAGGAAAATTTATTTGGGCTGAGCGGATCCTTTTACTCGGAGTACCTGTTTGAAGGTGGAGTTCCCTCCTAGTTTTTTTTTTTTTTTCTTAACCCCTTTATTAATAACATTTTTAACAATTTACAATTGCAATAACAATTTCAATCTAACAAGTTCTCCTCTTACTGCGATGCACTGTCCCTCCTAGATTTTTTTTTTTAATTTCAAAACCTCTTTATTTATATATGTATACAATGAAAAATAAATAAATAATTTTTGATTCCACATGATTGTACCCTCTCTCTTATGCGAATAAGCATCAATGGATACAAGCTAGTAGGGGCTGACCAAGAGTATGACAGCCACAGACGCTCAGGGCGTCTTGCCAATCTTCAGGCGTCCAATCTTGGAGAAACTATCCATTGCCAGAAATCGGATATGTATGGGGAATGTATACTGCGGAAGAGTATAGGGATGTGGGAAATTATACAATGACTTTATGAAGTTTTAATAGACATTGTAGAACTTAAAAGGGATGAGATCAATGATGAAAGTATATTCAGATCGTGGCTTATATGCAGGGTTCTGGTGCTAATTTAATAAAGGGCATTGACTGTTGTTCTCAGAACTTAAAAAGGATATGATCCGCTTAATGTTATATGCACATATGTTCACATTGGTTTTAGTATGACCCTGTAAATTAGTAATTTTCTTTCCATTGAGATACGGGATGTTTTTTGAACATTGACTTTGATGTTGAGTTGCCAAAAGTTAAGTTGTATTTTTTGTCTCTTGGGTGGTTTTATCTTTAGTATTTTGTCATCCGTAGTATTTTATATCCGATACGAGTTAATTCAAGTGATGGAATTAGAAAGAAGCAATGTGCAGAACTATTCTAGATAAGAGAATAGCAATTGTAACACTTTTTGATATAAAAGTTTAAAGGTATATTAACACTTTGTTGGAAATAATTTTCATCAAATGGAACCCAAATTTTTGTATATCTAGCTTGAATAGGAGACTAAAAAAACAAGACAGCCAGGCGCACTCATGAAAATGATGGTTTCTGGTTTGTGGACAATACAACGAAACAATGTACAGTACTTGCAAAGTACAATGCTTCACGTTGACGTTATAAATATAAACGATTAAATAGAAGCGCACTTTTCATTTCCCTTCTACTGCGTAGGTGTAAGAATAAAGTGCCTTAAAAGGTATTCAGTTATGCCATCTTCCGTGATGATATTATTGTGACTTCTTGGCCGAGATACCTCTTGGTAATGTCCTACACTGAGCACATTATTATACCTTTACAACTTCGGGTTTATGGTGGCCATAACATGCTAGCTCAATGCCCAGACCCGATATGCTTTCCCTCTATATAGCAATGAATGGAAGTAATTAAGGCTTGAATTACTTGGAGATTTGCACTTCCCATTCAATCTGCAAGAAATATAGGAGCTGTTAAATGTCTATACCATCTAATTTGACAGAAAAAAATGACGATCCTCACCCCCTATTGCATTGAGTTCTTGACTTTCGTAAAGATGTTTACGGTGATGAATAGTGCATAAACTAGTCCTGGGATCAGTCACCATTTGGCTGTCCTGAATTTTTTCACTATTTTTGAAAATTTCTTTTGCCTTACCGCAATTTGAGTTCTTTTGATAGTTCGTTTTTAATGTCCCCTTGCCGTCTTTGTTTTATCAATGACTAGACTATCAGGCCTGTCATGAGGGATTGTAATTTCTGTAACGAATGGTTGTTCCGTGAATAGCTTTATATTCTACTTTGAGATAATCGACTCTGTATCATATTGGTATGACATTTATTATTGCACAAGTAAATTAAATCTTCTTGTTGTAAAGAAATTAATAAAAAGTCAGAAACGCAACTTTTATACCAACCTGGTCCCCCGTAATGCCCCATTATTAAGGGATATCATTGGGTTGCGCCCGAACTCTGAGGTTCGCCTCCATGTTTCCCAGCAAAGCTATCCTGGGTCTACTTCTTCGTATTCCACCTGGAACATCGTCTTTATTTAGTCATTAGTCATAGTCATTCTGCCATCGTTATTTAGGTGTTCCGACTTTCCTCTATCCTCCGTGTAAATAGTTATAAAACTCCTGATTTGACTTCACCTATTGCTTTTCTTATCTTGGATGGTCTTTATAGTATGCTTAGGATTTTCCGCTCCCTCTCTCCTTCACCGGAGCTAATCCACTCGTTCGTTGTTCGCTTTTTCAATTACAGGGAAATGTATTGCCAAGTAACTGCTTTAAAGTCGTGCTTTGGAAAAAAATGCTTAGTTATTTGAAGAAGTTGCTACTAGCTACTTATAAAAGCGCATATACCTGAACCGTTAAACTAGAGTTATGGTAGACTGGCATGCGGCACTTAACATCAACACCTTAGCTCATAATGATCTGCTCAATTCGGAGCCAGCTTACCGTGACACGGACACACTCACTGCGGTGGTAAGACAATAAATTGCTCAAAAGATTAGCTAAAGAGCGTCAACACTTCACGTAGCAACTTTCGTAACTATATGAAGCACATCTTCTGCCCCCTTCCCCCAAAAAATATAATGCGAGGGCATAAATTAATGTTCTTTGATAAAACATGTGAGTAAAGAATTCCGATATTGAAATAAAATGGCATTGCTCTTCTTGTTCGCAAACTTTCGCCAAGTGTTTTTCCACTAACCTCTGAGCAATTGTACAGCCCTTATAATATTTATTTATTTACAAACAAGTTTTGCGGTTTTTTTTCTGGATACTGTCCCAATATAGGGAACCATGAAAGCTCCTACATCTATGCCTGGGACTGGTCGTATGCTGTGCTGTGCTAGATCAGAGAAAGGAAAAACGTCAGACTCGACTAACAGCAGACACTGCCGCCTCCAGTGCACTTTCTAATTAGCAGGGTGAGAGTGGTGACTATGATGCAAATTGAGACATTTCATGCCTGGCTCAGAAGAGCCTCTCACGACGGGGGCTTACCTGCAAAATATTCTTCAAGAAAAATCAGACATGAATAACATAACTATGTTTAATGTGACTGTCATTTCGGCAAAGTATATCTGGAATCCAAAGAATAATGACACAATTACCTGACCCCAATGGCCAGTTTTTATTTTAAATTTTTTATCCAAAGGTGTTTACCGACTAAAAATTGATTATAAACTGAATTTTACTTATATGATAAAACTGTCTTTCCACAATATGATATTTATCCACCAAAACATCGTTTTCCACAGCTGTCATCTTCAGTCTGCTAAAATGAAAAGTGACGTAACAAAAACCTCATCTGTAACATGGAGACACGCAAAATCTAACATTAAAAGCAACAATGATAACAATCAATAAATAAAACTAATCGCACTTAGTCCGAAATGGATCAACCATTTAAATAAAATTAGACATTTAACTAATAATAATAATTATAAAACAATAATACACTAATCTCATGGCTATACGCCCAATTGACGTTTAAACATTTAAAATAATTACATCAATTTAAACTTTAACATGGGTTTGCTACCTCTTCCGACTTTCCGAACTAAAGCCGGATGGCTTTATTTAGGAGGTATGGTGGGTTTCTTAACATACGTGTCTTCTTTTTTGTTTATATTATCTGATATTAGGGAATGTAATTTAATGTCATTGTTTTCCGGGCTAGTAATTAATTTCCCTATCATTTGTATTGTGTACCAAGGCAACTGTATGTGATGCATAATGATGCCCTTCTTCCTGAAGATGCTGGTAGAACTATGTTGTTTCTTGTTTAAGATGTTCTTTGCATCTAATTTACTGCTTGAATATTAACTTAATAAAATGGGTTAAAAATGTAGGAATAATATCGAGAGATGGTCTGTGTGAGGGGTTGTTCATAACTATTCGCAATTTGTGACCAAAAAGCATTATTTTTTAAATCATCTCAGTCACTGAAAATCGTTTTATTTTTTAAATAACTGTAAATATATTAAATACTACCGAAAAATCCTATTAAAATTGGGTTGGAAAACATTGCTCTTTTTTATTTATTTTAGCTGACTTCACCTTCGTGATCATTACCATGATGGCTTAACCATGGAAAACCGAATAACTTGAAAGTGTAATTAGCCTCAGAGATGCGAGCTACGAAAGCTTAAAGATCACCGATACATGACGATTTTTTTCCAAGCATGCCTACCATTTGTCGGGTTAGATGTCGAATATCCCCAAGGTGGGGAGGAGACGCCCGCCGCGGGCTAGGGTCGCTACAACCTCTAGCCGCTGTCCGGCGAGCGCCAAGAAAGAGTGATATGAGGTGGCCCTGTGGTCTATCACCCTAGTCGGTGGACAGCTCAATTCGTTTTGATCTCACTCCATAAGATCTTAGGAAGGTGTGCCCCGACAAAGCACTATGTTCAGGAGAAGAGGAACAGGGTAGACTTATAGGTAGTTTATGTGGTCTTGGAATGTCCACGAGTTCACACTCGGTATCTAAGGGTAGCCGAAAACCGTCCGGATCCCAAAGGCGAAGGTGAGTGTGAACCGGAGAGAAGCAGACTGGATTGCCGTGGGAGACGCTACTAGGTAAATTTTGTAGGGCCATGGCAACCGTCGTCCGCGAGGTAGAAGTCTCTCCCAAGGAGGTGCTAGTTTTAGTGAGACGAAGGCAGAGAATCCCACTATAAAGGTGTGGGGTTTGACAACGCCGGACTAAAACATACCGAGGCTAGGAGATAGATATGCAGAGGTAGTTGAATGAGAAGGCCATGGTTTGAGTAGAGCAGCAAGCGCCAGTGCAGAGAGAGAGCGAGAGAGAAAGAAGTGTTCCAAGTGCCGGTCCTGTTCGTTCTGTGGTCTGCCCTAAGACCATTAAGTAAAGGTATATAGGCAGGCCAGCAGTGGTGGGGATGGTTTCCCCACCTGCGGCTGTTTCCCCCACTAGCTTCCCCCCTCTCTGACTGACGCCATAAGCTTTATTATTAAAATATGGAAACATAGATACATATTTTCTGGGCCGAGAAGAGGGGAACTTCTAATTATTCGTAATTAAGAGGTTGACGCAACACCATTATTATTTTAATATTACAACCAAACCTTAAACATCGTATTGTAGAGTGACTGCTTTGTTGTTTGAATAATTTTGAAAAGTGGCGAATTTGATTCAAAGCAAGTAAGAGCGTTAGCAAAAAATCGCATTAACATTTTTCATAAATTATGTATTATTGGAGATTAAATGTGGTCCTTTTATTTTTTTATTGAAAAAATAAAAATAAACACTTAGTAATTTTTAATATATTGAAATTTATTAAATTTAGTAATTTTTTTTGTATTTTATCATTTATTTCCATTATTAACTAATGCTAACTGAATAGCTATACAGTCTGACATACATATGTATTCCTGAAAACCTGTGTCTAACCTATTGTTTATTATGGTTCACAGCTTTTGATATGGTTGCCGTAAGTGGGCCGCTGTAGTACTTTGTGGGCAAGCAAAACTGATTTCCACTATAGATACTTTTGAAATGTCAGTTAGTTTGGAAGATTATTACAACTGACATACAGGGGAAATACAATACATGATTGAAAGTATAACCCCAAGGGTGAACTTCGGTCTCCGCAATTGAGCAAGGTTCTGATCAATAAGTCCCCCAAGGAGAGTTCTGTTTTCCAGGAATTTAATAACCATTCTGTCCTGAGGGAATACCAAAGATCATCTAGCGCATAAGAGGTTACAACAGCGGCGACCCGGACCTGCCTATCGGGTGGGAGTCCCCCATTTCATCACTAGGAATATTTAGCACTTACTTCCCTTCCTGTATGGGTGTCGCAAACACAAGTCAGGAGAAAGCTGTTCGGCTCCGTGTACAAGCAAACATCATCCTTCAAGAAACTCGTTCGCTCAACAAAGGCTGTTTCAGAACAAATTTAAGTGACACTGGTCGCATCTAATTAAAATATCACCATTTGTTTCGGGGATCTAGTTAGTTTTTATTATAACAATTAAATTTCTTTCTCATTGTTTTACTGAAATTATGCTTGCTCTTTTTATAATAATATATACATTAATAAAATTAAGTTGTATTTTTGAAATATATAGGATATTAGTGAACGATAGGAAAATTTTCAAGAGCTTATCGACGTTTCTTAAATGCTTACCAAATATTTGTGAAAAAAAAATAATACGTATTTTAGTTGTACCCGACCAAATTCTAAGTAAATTCTGAACAGAAATTCTCTTAACAGAAAACGAAGGTTATATGCCTGCAGTAGAACTACGTGGGATAACGTAGCACTTAAACATCAACCACAACCAAAGCCCTGAGAACGCGTAGTTAGCACAGTGCATGATGACCTCGCTCATGCGCATTTCATATTATACTAAGTATACTCTCCTCCCCATCGGGGTTTAGTATTTTCGCTTAACGTATGGGTCACTTGACTGCCTTCGCCCCACCGGTCTGCGTGGACCTACGGTATGTGAAGGGAACGACACTTGAAAACTGAGTTGACAAAATTGACACTTGCTGCCTCTGTACTTCTTCATTTTAGCAATATAACACTTAATGAATTTTACACCCATGCAATTTTAGAAAAAAGTTTTTCAAAAGTAATGGGCATAATATTTTATTTATACAGTTAATATAGAAGAATTACTTATAATAACTCTATCGTCATTCCCATAATGAATTATAATTTAAGGAATATTATTGCGTCAACGACGTTCCACATACAAAAATTAGGCGACTAATACGCAAAATATGGGTAAAGTAAAATTTTTACTATAAATACAAAGACACTTAAAGGATTCTGTCATAGAAAAATTTTTGGCAGAAAACTTCGGCAGAGAAATGGATTTAAATGAATGCGGGTATAACGACAGAAAGTTTTTTGATATAAGCAATAAAACTAATAAATAAATTTAGTTTAGGATTACAATAAAATTAGGTATTCATGAGATATTTTTTCCTAACTCACATCTCGATCGTGACCTTGAAATTTGACCTTTTGTATCTGAGAAGAGTAGAAGAGAAACTTGCCAATTCTTTTTATAGGATGACTTCATTGTTTTGAAACTGGATTTTTTTTTTCTCCTTTTCGGGCAGCTTTCTAATGAAAATGGCACTATGTCGATTAACAATACAGCATTTGCTTAAATATACATTCCTGAAGAAAATAAACTGCAGAGCACTGTGGCACTTTCCGCTTGAACAAGGTAAAACAAATCTTCGCTTGTTCGGCTTGGACACCTTCGTACTTCATAACCTACTAAAATTGAATGTAGAAAGGGCGGGTTATATACAGTAATTAACCTTGTATAGCCAAAGGGAAAATGCATAATTTATTGTTGTCGAGTTTAGTGAACACCAACGAAATTCTGTGATGTGAATCGAATTCTGTCCTGGTTCAAGAATGGTAGTTTTTGTTTATAATAAATTAATATTTCACGAAAGGTTTTATTATATTATATTATTTTACTGTCAATAAAACTACTCCATCGGTCGGATGCAATAGATCAATGACTTTAAATTGTTAATAAATTAATTATTTTTGAGTCTTTATAATGTTTGTTACTGACAGTTTATCAACTCCATTATTATTTGTTAAGCAGTGGATACATTCTACCTATATAAGACACTCAAATCTGTGTATTCAAGAGGTCAACCAAGTTATTATTTATATAATATAAAGCTGTGAAAATACATTCAAATTTTATTTATATGTAAAGTTTATGTAGCTTTTCATGCCTTGCCTGCAATGTATAGTTTGTGCACTAGCTTAGTATCGCGCCCTTATGAGACCATTTAGTGAGAGTACAGAGTTTTTAATACGATACGTTGCCTCTGTTCTTACACTAGGAAAGAGGCAGTCAGCAGCAGGCTTTCCCAATATTAAAGGGGGTCCTAGAATTAACGCAAGATTTGATTTAAATAGAAAACTCAGTTTTTAGTATTTTTGTTATTTTATTTTTTTATTGAATTATAAAGTTAAAAGGATAGGGTTATTTATGGAATAACACATCGGGAAAATGGCTTCCACGACTTTGCTGGCACATACGCACTCTTTTGTTGAAATTTTCCATGATCATTTAGGATAAATGAGGTTGAATTTTGTTGATACAGTGTTGAATTTCCTCTTTTAATGCACGGGTGGATGTGGGCTTGTTGACATACACCTTTGACTTCAAATAACCCCATAAAAAGAAATCTAAAGGTGTTAAATAACACGATCTAGAGGGCCAATTCTGATCACCGAAACGAGAGAGTAAACGACCTGGAAATGTCTCATGCAGTATTTGAATTGTTTCATGGGCTGTATGGCATGTGGCACCATCTTGCTGAAACCACATATTGGCCACATCAATATCATCCAATTTCATCACAAAGAACTGTGTTTACGACGCCGAATTGATGTTCCTGGATTTTCAACAACACTCTCACGCACTACTTCGATATTGACATTTGAACGGCTTGTTTTTGGACGACCAGTGTATGTAGTGTCTCCAACTGATCCATTCTCCCTAAAATTTTCAATTAAGCTCTTCACAGTCAAAACACTATTCCGGCCATATTTTCTATGAAATTTTCGAACTGCGGCCGCCAAACTTTCATTATTTTTGAGATAATGTTCAACAATAAAGACACGTTATTATATCGTGTAACGCTCCATTTTTACTAACTCTAAACTGTCAGCTGTCAAATTGTTTTTTTTTTAGGGTTGCCAGCACTTTGCTGCACAAATGGAGGCAAATTCAAATCTTGCGTTAATTCTGAGACCCCCTTTATAAAGCTGTAAAAATACATTAACATTTTATTTATATGTAACTTTTAATGGAATCCTTGCCAGCAATGTATATTTTGTGCACTAGCATAGTTTCTTAACCTTTAATACTATTTCCTAAGAATGCGCAATTTTTTATATGATAGGTTGCCTCTGTTCTTACACTAGGAAAGAGACAGTCAGCAGCATAGATCACCCAATATTAGTTGAAGTACGAAGCACTCATTTCTCATCGACAACAGTTGGGAACACACATAGAGTGGCCAGAAGCATTTATCAAATGGGAACATCTCAAAGCCAGTCTGAGGTTTGCAAGAGGATGTATGGTTGGACAATTGCAGACTTGATAGTTCTAGGATACACCATTATGTATGATGACAAATGCTCTCCAACCGGTATGATGTACTCCATTACATGGCAAATGGAGATTCATTACCAATGCTGTGTGCGATGCATTATGGAGACCATCTACCCAGCCTCCTCCCGGCTAGCCTGGTTTTTAGGACGCGAGTAAAGATCAGAGACTGAATATAAAACCATGTGCCTCTAAAAAATGTGACGTTAAAAAACAGTGATGTTTGCATCAGCTCACATTGAAAAAAGATACCACTGTATCCGGAACCAAACTTTACGATCATTAAAAACGACCTAGTTCAATGTTCCTTCACTATGTTCTATTTCGAAAGCCTACATACACGTTTTATTAGGCATCTACTTCTTTATAAGCATGAAGTTTTAATGACCCCATAGCTAGATTTCATAACGTCACATGACACATCTCGTGTGCCACATGGGATTGAAGATTTTCTACCGTTGGGCTTGGACGACCTTCAATCCGAAGACAACCTAATAGTGCCATCGGGGTCAGTGATGTAGTCTTGATGATCGGATATGTAATTAGTGGAGCTCTGGCGGTGTGTTGTAGTGACGGCGTCGGTGATGTAACGTGGACCTTGAGGTGAAAGCCGTTGCACCGTAAGTGAGAGTGAAACCTCAACACGGACATATTCATGAGCCAGCTCGACCGCTTCCTCCTCCATCCAGACCAGCCGTGCTTTAGCGGCCCAGTATATCTTGATCATATTTCCCTTATTCACAGTGGATCCTCTCGTTTGTTTTCTGTACCAAATGCATCCATACATAATTTCATTCATTTTCTAAGTCTCATAAGCACTAACGGCTTGTAATTGTTACAACACACTTTAGCCTAATAAAGTAATACGATAACTGTTAGGATAACATATCATTATTAATTATATGAAATTAAAACAAATGCTCTCCAACTGTAATAAGACACGGGTTGAAGGTGTCATCGTTCTGGCTAATAATTGTTATATGTTCAACCCCTGACGGGGGATGTAGTATAAAATTATTAAGTAATGTTAAGAGACAGAGATTGTAAAAGTGGGACAAAGGCCGACTGTCATAAACCGCAGTTTTGTGTGAGCCGATTTCCCCGACGTAAGGCAAGGATGCCCCATCTGTTGTGGATTGTCGTATGAGGGCTGGAGGATTTTACAGTTTACAACTATTCTCTTTTTTCTTATTAAAAAAGTAAGTGCCAGAAGGGATTTGGGACTTACCAGCTAGGGTGGCCCAAGAATAGTGAGCGCAACCCATTCACAATAAGGTGTGGAAAGGCACACACGGACACAAAGGGTCATAAAGAAAAAAAACTTCTGTTGAAGAGAGGTTTATCCACGGTCCAAGGTGGATATATACATCGGGAAGGGACAGGGGAGAGGACCTACTCCGAAGTACAGCCCCATGCCACCGACCCTGCGACCACCTCCAGACCATATTCTGAAACTTATTACCTTGCGCAATAATTGGAAGAACAAATGGTACAGGACCAGAGATCCTCAAGCGAAGGTAGTTGTGAATTCTCCTACAACGAAAATCCGAAGCTTGATGAAGCTCTGGAAGACAGCACAGTGGCATGAGCGTCTCCGTAGCACTCACGGCGATCACATAAAATTTTGGAAGCTGTTGAAGACTACCAAAGGCAAAACATCTGAAATCCGCCTTGGCGGATGCGGAGCGCTAAGGCGGCACTCTTTTTACCACGAAGCAACAAGCAAACAAACTGGCCGAAGATTTCGATAGAGGTAACACGGATAGGACTGTCGACTACCAACCACCTCCTCCGCGAGAAACAGAGCAAAACCACATGTTTGTATCTCCAAAGCAGCTCAAGGCGATTCTTCGCCGGTATCAGGGGAACCGAGCACCAGGGCACGACGGGATACAGACGGTTTTGTTGAAACAAATGCCGAGTAGAGGAATAATGTAACTCGCAAACCATTTTTTTTTATAGTATTAACATATATTTTTTTTAAATTGAAGTAATAAACCGATTAGAGCTAGGGGCAGTAGGATGAGTGGCTTTAATGGGGTGAGATAAGACCTGACTGATTAATGGGTAGTACCTAGGTGAGGCAAGCTTTAACGACTGCCCTAGTATTGGGTATGTGGGTTGTAAATGAATGGATCCTTAAAATAATTCTGTAGTTCCAGAGAATAAGTATGTAAGTCGTAGGTACACTATAGGTCAAAATAACAGTACATATATATCTGTAGGCTCTGATTACCCTTGAAAGAATTCATTTTGACCATTTGGTTCTTAATAGGACTAACAAAGAGTTCATTTTTATGAAACGAATAATTTGCAGAATGTTACAACATTTTCCTGATAGTCTATGTTTTTGGATAACCCACTTATTGTACGGAGCCACAGATGTAGTAGTTAAGAAAATTGGCATTTAGATTACTGTTAAAAACATTAATTACTTTAAATTATCTTTCATAAAGTTAGGACAAAAAAATGTTTTTATACAAAACAGTGCTGTCAAAATCTTTTTAAATATCATTGTTGAAGCCTTGCCGAGTGAAAACGCCGGCAGCAAATATTTATTTAGCTCTTGTTTTTATGGATTATGTTACCTATGGTGGTAACATTAATTAATTAACATTAAAATTAGTTGGAATGATCTAATCGTTCTGTAATTTACATACATTCAATGAAAGCTTGGATTACACTGATTACAATAACTCGTAAGTTCTCAATAATAAAATTAGAATTGAATGATTTTGGCCTACCACGTTCAAAATAAGTCGTTAGCTTTCTCAAATCACATTCAACAACAGCAACAAATCAAATCTTTATTGTGATAAAATTACAATCTGCCTAATTGGGCAATAAGTAATTGTGCCCAATGTTCTCATTCATATCATATTTATAACTCTTCATTCGTTCACTCGCTCATTCATAAAGTATTTACAAACAGCCCAGGACCTCCCAAATCCGCATGATTGTCACCTCCCTCGCTTTCGAAAAAGGAAGCGGAGTTTTGGGAAGTCCCTCGCGCTCTTCAGTCAGCCACGAAATCACATTCAAAAGAAGCTATTTAACAATAATAACAATTTATTAAGAATTAATTATAGACGGTATCGAAAAATACTTGCCGAGTACAGAAGAGTCTGCAGGTTGTACGATATTAGTTGTAAAAATTTCAAAGGTTATATTTCACGATAATTTAAAATGTGCTAATAAGTGTTTTGTTGAATTAACGGGAAGTATGAAAAACAAGTCAGGATTAAGAATCAATGCACGGATTTTGAAAAATTAAAAACGGTATGGTAACGAAATTTCAAAGGCATTAAAAAAACAAGTTTGCCAAAATTAAATAATTTCAACCCTTGGTACACTCTCACTACCTTCCCGAATCCACCCGCCTCTTTTAGGCATCCCACACCCCATATCCTTCTCATACTTCCTTCAAATGGGACTCCCCTTAGTGAAAGGCACCCATCATCCCAAATAATTTCCTTTATTTTTCCTACATCCTATATTTCCAGTTGAGAGCTAAGAAAAAAAAAATATATATATATATATATATATATATATATATATATTTAATTTTCTTATATGTTTATTTTTAACATTTTTATAACAAACTAATAGGCACTTGTTCAAAAGTAGAGCATCTTCCGTCGGGTTGGGCAGTGATATCATTTTGGGCAGAATCATCTTCAACTGTAAATGTTACTAGTCTTCAATTAGCTTGTAGTGCTTACTATTAGTAACAAGGTAGTAAGTGCTTACTGTAATAGCTTGGTAATATCCCGGGTCTGGCATCGTAAAACTAACAGCTGTTAAGTAACACCAGCGAGGGTCAATGTGACTACGGATATTGTCAACAGACCTGTCCCCGATAGCAAATACAAATATGAATGAAGCCTATCACTTTCCCCCAATTGGACTGTGACGGCGAAAGTAATGCGGTGAAAGGAATACTACCGCTCCCAATGACAATAAAAGTAAAGCAATCGATGATAGTAAGTAATGCTCATCATTATTGTCTTTAGAAAGTACCGAGGCATCGGCTATTAGATGTAACTAGTCTTTGGAACTCTATAACTTTAATGTTAAAATAGTTTTGTTTTTTTTTGAAAAAAACGAACAAAACCTAAATACAAAGACATAGAAAGGAATACTGAAAAGTGGTGTTTTTGAATTTCATATGTCAACGCTCATTTATACATAAAAGAAGGTATAGCTTTCTAGTTGTTAACACTTAAAGAAGTCTATTCCGAGTATGATGGATTTCAACGCCATCCTAAGTGAGAGCAGTAAACGAAAAATACAATAACACTTTCGAACGATATATGAAATATTTATGTTGTTAGAAAATCTTGAGAATGGTTCTGAAAATATTGTGAATAAAGGAAATTATTATGGAGCTATATTAAATATTTTTATAGGAGATAATTTAGGATAGTAAATAAATACGTTACCATATCTGTAGTACCTCTGGGCTGTTAAGAACGGAAAAATGCAAATGCACCACCAACCTGAAAATATAATTGATGATATAACATAAATGTCATTATATCCTTAACAAAGTTATACAAGGCAACCAATGAACCATAAATAAGCTTAAGTAATTCGAATTTAATCAAATTTAAATTACTGATTAGACTAATTTTAACAATCTCTCTGTCGCACTGGCACGAATCATGATTTAGGCCACAGAAGAGAAAAGAACAGAAGTTGACTCAGGCGGGAGGAAGCTTATGTGTACAGTTCTGTGTTTGCTCACCGATCAGCCTTCCTGATAACAGATCTCGCAACTCTAAATTGTTCGCAAACATTGCTGCAATAGACTGAGTATGCGCGTGAACTACTGTGATTTTAACTAGGGTGTGTTGGTATTTCAACGGTGTTACCATAGCTGGTAACACTGGTCAAACAATAAGGGCGTTATTAAAGGACATGGATTGCAGGATCGAACAGAAACCTGAAGCATTTCACCACTATTAATAGATCTAAAAAGCATATCTGTTTCGAGAGTTCTAATATGGGTCATGTCCGGTTGAAAGTATTGTCAGATATGGTTTCAATATTGTTAGTGCTCGTCAACAAGCAGCCTTGAACTTAGTCTCGACAGTAAAAACGCATTATGTTTAAAGAATAGGTGACTTTCTCTGACTTCTAGCTTACATCGTTTGTCTCCTAAATGGTATTCATTTATTTTGTAAAACGCTTTGATAATATGATCATGGAGCTGTTATACTATTCGACAGAATAAATACTTATACATACAATCTTATTGTGTGTTATATAAACAACTTATATACGTATTATTATAAAGTTATATACGTACGGTCCCCTTTGCTTAGTGGTTAGCGTACTACCTTCTAACCTCGAAGACTCGGGTTAGATTCTCACCTCCATTAAAAGACTTTTGCAGAATGTGTCAGGTCAGGGACCATTCAGCCTCGTGAGCTTACATGAGAAACCACTCGAATAAAGAAGCAGTGAATATAGTTTAGAAAACCGCAATTAAAGTTGTGAGGTAACAAGGCTAAAACCAACCACACTAGCACCGTCGGTCGCTCCTTCTTTTGGTAGGAATTATTGTTCCCAAGGAAGTTTTTTTATACAAGGGACATACAGAAATTAATGTCCTCTAGTCGGGACTGTCGGGAGGAGGAAGAAGAGAAATACTCATCACCCTTACTTACCTTGACCAAATTATTCGAGCCTGTATACTATAATTTATTACAGGTCAAAGGTTGTGGGTAGTTTGTGTAATGAACATGAAAACTTGTTTGCCCACGGTATTTTTTTCACATCGCAAGTGCACATTCCCTCCCCATCCTCAGGTGTAAGATGAATAGTGGAAAGCAGTGATTAATCTGTCCTCTAAAAGGGATATTAAATAAACACCTTTAAGGTGACTACAGCAGTCATCAATTTTAAACGAAATTTTACTTTTTTTAAATATACGTAGACAAAGTAAAAGCAGTCTAGAAAGATTATTAAATTATTTTGAAAGAAATACTGCTTATTTTATTGATCAAAAATACTTCATTTTATTTGTTTCTTCTTTTAGAAAAATAGATAAAATATTTACAGTAAAACGATTATTTAGATTGGCTCTGACGTACTTAAAAACGAAATTTTGAATGTTAGCTCCCAAAAGTTTTGAAACTTTTTTGGCACTTCCACAACCAGGTGGAAATACAATGAGAGCTTATATTAACTATACCTTAGATAGCTTCGGAGCTTGGACTTGAAAAATGATTTAAGAGGGCGGTCTGATAAGGGCGGTATTATCATCTTCATGTTGAGGTCGGAAACTTTTCAGACCACCTGTGTAAGCTAGCAAAACGATTGAGTTTTTTATATATAATTCTTGTTATTATAGCTTCTTTTTATTAGTGGTTGAATATACCTTGGGATCGAGGTCGTTTGGATCATTTTTGCGTTTATTATCGAAGAACCCACAGACAAACAGACAGATACAGATGAAAGATGATTGCTCCATTCCGATTTGAAAGTGGAGCCTCCCCCTTCGTGCTGGGCAAAAGCTATGAGGTTGTGTAAGTTACATTAAAATTTCAGAAATGGGCAATTGGAGTTATATTTTTTCAATTGACCAATCATGGGCTGTTGTTTCCGGTTTTCCCCTCCGGAGACCGGTTCCTCCCCCCACGATGAGTCATCCTGAGGAGCTGTCACATTCGGCCATCAACGGCTCGCTTTCACGTAAAGTCTGGACACTCGCTGTGGAGACATGACTGAGTGATGGTTCTCAAGATGAATCATCAGGACTAAAACCGGTAAGGTCGACAATGAGCAGGAGAGAGGAGGGTGCATATGTTATTATAATGTACAACAGGTAATGTTGAGTAAATCGAGTATTTTTAAGTTCCTATTTGCAATATAAAGAACCAATTTACGTCCTAATTTGAACAGACAAAACGAAAAGTAGAGCTATCTATTCTATTGCTAAGCATTAATCTGAAAGGGGTGTGGAGTGTTAATATTTCTCCTATCTGAATGTGCATATGTATTATGTGTTTATATGAATGTATTACTTTTGTGTATGCAGGTACTAAAAAAATACCCTCTGGAAATCTCTACCTCCTAATATCTGCCAGCCATGCTTCATCCTTACGAACCTTCCAAGCTTTCCTATTCCAACAGCTCCTACCATCCAAAGAGACGATAGTCTGGGAACTATTCATTCATTATATTATATTTTCTGATTTTTAGTTTTGTATTTAATATTTTATTTAATTGTTTACTGTGTATAGATAGATGTTGACTGTCAGCTGGTATGTCACTTTTTTGTTTTCTTCTGTATTAATTGTATGCTTTTTATTTAATGTCATTACTGGACAGACTTCTGCATATTGCTGTTATTTGGTTTCTTATCGGTGGATCCATCTTTGACTTTATTTACTAAATGCAGTAAAGAAATTTTTATTTTATTTCATAATTATTGTTATCTTTCCTTTAGAAGTTTACACTTTATTTTACTTAGTCATTTTATTTTTAACTGTAATGTTATTGATTGAGGATTTTATAATTTTTTTTTCTATTCTATTCTATGTCGAGGTCAGTAACGGTACTATGTATTACCCTCATTGAGAGAAGACAAAGAGATAGAATAAACTACACTTAATTATTTTTCTTCGTTTTCTAAATTTAATTATGATCTAGTTACTTACTCTGATGGAATAGTGTCTCATAAGAATACGTGTCATTCATTTATATTTGAGATGTTGTGGGATGAACCTTCCAAATTTCATAGAGTGATTCATTTTTACAATCATGATGTTCTACCATCTTCGAACATACAAACAGACAGGCGAAAGACTTCTTACTTGTTTCCTGAACCTTAATATTTATGCTCGTCAAACAGATGCTTACAGATCAGCCGAGTATGCTTACAATATCGATACAAACATAGAGGGGCTACAAGGAGCCAGGAGGTTAGGCAACTGCCGCCCTTGGCAGGACTTTCTCCAGGGGATCCCCCGCCTTATGTCATCCTGTGGAACTGGGACATCCTCCAGCACACCCACCCTCAGCTCTCAGGATCCTGCTAGGATGTCTCCTACGCACGTATTGTTCTCGAGAATTCGCAAATGTCTTATAGCCTTGTGCTTATAGTATATTTATTTAATATACACCTTCATATATCAATAATAAGTCCAATGTTTAATGGACTCGTCATTTTTCGAATTAAATTAAACATTTTTTTATTTTCACTGAATACATTTGAGTTTTTTTCCATCATTGACCAAAAATACTTCCTTTTATTTTTTTAAAGCATCTTCTGAAAATCACCATTGGAAAAAAAAAACCCTGATCACTAAAAGAACTCATTGACTACAATAATGGATACGGATACAAGCAAGATGGTGAATGGATACAAACATTCATACAGCGACCACGACTGTGTATCAAAAGGACTCTAGCTGTCCAGTCTGAGATCATAGTTATATGAGTTCTATCACTGAGAGAAGTAAACAAAAGTAAACATAGTGGTGTAAGTATTCTCAACCACAAAAAGTGGCGGAAAATTCACCAAGAATTTTTCTAGCCTACATCTCTCTAAAAAACTTAACAACATCGAATAGTTTAGTTTGAAGGGGGGCTATAATAAAATGTTGAACGAATAACAAGAATAGGCTAAAATTACAGATCTATGTATTATCTTAATTACAGTAAGTTGTCTTGAAAAGTGGTAGCGAGGTAGAGTGACGAAAATGAAGTTCCGTACGTTTGTGGCTCGGTCCAGGAATGGTATGTGATGATTAAAAGACAAGAACGGGAATTAGAGCGGAAAAAAATTAACCGTTGCAAAATTAGGTCACGCATCGTGACCTAACTTTTCGGCTTTCTGGAAGCTTAAACTCAGAAGCAATTTAAAAGTTATGATTTTTTCCCTATGGTTACGAACTCATTGCAGAATTTAAGGTAAAGAAAAATTCTAAGTTATTCTAAAAAATAATGAGTTGTGAGCCATCAATAGAGATCGTGCATTTAACATCTTCGTCTATTTTAGTGTTGTTTTTTTTAGTTATGTTTTAGCTACTTCTATTTACATTTTTAAAGCGATTTTCAGTGACCAGATATATGTTTTGACAATCGAATAAAGTATTTCTGGTCGGGAATACCAAGATGTTTTGTTTACAATTATTTAATAAGTAGTAAATACATTAAAGCCAAATTTTCTTCAATATATAAATCCTTTATTTTATTTGTACGTAATATAAAATATATTTAAAAATACAAAATTTAATTCATAATTTATTTAAATACATATTATTAGGTTTTAATTCCTAAATAAAGAATGACGCTTTTTCCAATAATTGGAATGCTTTAGTACAAGGTTACGTTTTATTATTTTATTAATTTATTCGTTCGTTCATACCAAAACATTAATTCAGGTAATATAAAGTGTGCGAATAAGGAAGAGCCTTCCTGGACTACATATGAATAAATGCTACTCATTCAAAAATAATTGATTACTCCAATTAGTGTGTAATGTGTGTTATTAGAGAAGTCTGGTTGGCGCCAGTTCCAGTGAAATGAGGGCAAAATCCACCAGGTGTTTCGGATCCAAACATTGTATTAGAAAATATCTTTAATACTATCATTGACTAGGTAAGTTTCTGTCAAACATATATACTTATTAGTTGCTTCAAGGAACAGTTGCCCTGCCATTATTTTCTTTTTTTACAGAAGTAAAAGATCAAGAAAGAAAAGGAACAAAAAAAATGTTTAACAAAAATATATTATTTCTTAAGCCGTATAGTAACGTAACTGTTACTAATAGTCGAGTTTTGGCTTACTAAATTTTACTGGGACTAGCAGAAAGGGCGGGTTTCATTGTCTACTCAAATAACTATTTTTTTCGGGATTCTAATCAAAAGGAAAAAAAACCGAACTTTAAATACTTTGAATCTTGAATATATTCTGTGCAATGACTTGAGAATACTTTGAAGCCAAGGAACCCGTATACTTCTATTTTTTTTTTTGTACATCTTCGTATTTTTTCGTAGCTTATCAATCAAAGCTTAAACCTGTGTGCACTTTTGTCAATTTTCTGCATTTTCGTCAATGAGCCAAGAACAGATATAGTTTTTAACATAAAGATTCTGAATTACCTTCTAAACTGGAATCAGAAAAAACCTGTTTGGTATTTTGGCTAAGGAAGTTAACCAGCCCCATTCAACTGTAGTTAACAACTCCCTGTCACGTATCCCACCGTGTTTAGTTGGTCCCAACTACAGGGTGGTTCTGGGTGTATTTTGAAAGTCAGTAATGTTGAAAGATTGAGAGAGACATGTAGCTCCTCTTGTGAACCGATCCTTTTTTATCGCTCTTAGTAGTTATGAGTAGTTATTCGGGTTAACCAAAATATTAGGGGTAGTTATGAGTGGCCCAGATGGTGTCTCTCGGTTGCGTTTGATTCCGTTTCTGGCCCACATGAAGAATTCTTCGTTATGAAGATGCCATGAAAAAATGTCAAGTAACAAATCATTTCCAATGATCCAACTCCAAATTATCCTCCTTTCCTTTCATGTTACGATTACACGTCATATGCAGGTTGGGGTTGTAAGAGGTAAGAGCCTTCAATCTCTTGAAGTTGTCCAGTTAGCTTCAATCTTGTCTCAATTCAGTCATATAAGTTTTTTTTCGGGACTCTAATCAAAAGGAAAAAAAAACGGAACTTTAAATCTTGAATATATTCTTTGCAATGACTTGAGAAAACTTTGAAGCCAAGGAACCCGTATACTTCTATTTTTTTTCCGTACATTACGTTATCACTTATGACCACCGGAACTCGCAAAACTGTGTCAGATTTGTTCCCATTCTGTAGTCTATAAGTACTATAAAAACAGACTATAAGTATAAGCCAACAACTATTGGTAATATACACGTTCATTCGTGTAAAACAACTTCGTGATTTTTGATAAAACTATAGTACTTATAGACTCAGGAAAGCGAAAAAATCCCTTTGTTACGAAAAGGGACATAACATTTTTCCATCTGAGCACAGATATACGCTATAATTTGTCATGTTTTATTAAATGTTTCTTATTTTTATTTAGCAGCCTTATTTTGCTAACAATTATTTTGCTTAATTTTTTGCTGGTTAGGCAAACGTCTTTCTGCATCTTAATTAAATGTAGAAAATAACCCCTTTAAAAATATATATATATTATATAAAATAATATAGCTGCAGTAAGGTACAGCTGAAGTACAATAATGTACTGATGCAGAGCCGCAGCACTTCAATACCGTGAATTGACGCTATTGCGTATACGCCTTGTACATCAAAACCGTTTAGTGGGAGAGGAGCCTCGCAGTCCGATTTTCCAGCCAAAGAAAGGTAGGCCGGTTTTTGTCCAAACCCGAATCTTTACCTCGACACTGTTTAATGTACCTTTAAATTCTTTGACGTATTCGTGTAGCACTGACGATTAGTCTGTACCTGATTAAAAGTTAGCCATATCCCTTCGGCCTATAATATATCCCATATGCCTATAATATTTACAGGTCTCTTCTTCAAACTTTCATTCGTAATCATTATGAAATATTTATCTGAGTTGGTGGACGATAGCTAGTACCAGAAAGCGGTTTGAGGCCTTGTCCCGGGGCGAATAATCAAATTTTCACCATGAATATCTCTCCGGGGGACTTTCCTTCCAAATCGCTCCAAGACATGACTGTAATGTCCAGTGAAACTTTCCAAGAATATTTACTCCCACAAAATAGCTGCCAAAGTAAAATAAAATAAACAAAAGTACCGATCCTAAACGACACCCGATCGAATCTCAAATAAGTGGCGCGATTCTCAGAGAGTTTTTTTTCTTTATATTCGCCTGCTCTTCCCGATGACAGGGTACAAATTATTCTATTATAATGCAGCAGCTAGAAATTGGATAGCGCTTACCATTACAACAACAAATTTCCCTTCGTGGCTTAATGACACGTGGACATTTTGTCAGTGTGAAAAAGGCCTTTCCTTCTAAAGGCTATTATGAAGGCTCTCTGCGCCGCTGGAGTATTTAGTGCACGCTTGCTGGAGAAAAGATGGCCAGTATTGTCCTTGCCTGGAAAGTGACCGGCGAAAGTTTGTGGGCTTGTTGTTTGTTTGTGGCCACGGCCGCCGGAAGCCTCTGTGCCCAATTAAACTCCTACATAATAGCTATTATCTTGGATTATGATTATCCCTACCGTGACTCAAACGAGCACTCTTACTTTCCTCTATGGTCGTCACCAGGGCATAAGCATAATACAATTTTTCGGTCGATCTGACAAATAATATTTGACTTATTTAATTGATTACCTAGCTTTATGTATACAATTACGATGAAACATAAATTACGGTGTCTAAATCAATACTATCTATTCTACGGTGAAGTGAAGTAATTCATAAGCAGCCTAGCTAGAACGATTATGATAATTATTATTATACTAAAATATTCTATATGATGCGAATTATATATAATGCAGTTAATAAATATTTAGATTGTTGTACTCATGAAATTACCTAACCTTTACAGAGTACCGTTCTTTTACAGTCTAGGATCTTCTTCGCGAGGATTCTAGTTTGATCACCTGGCTTTTCCTAACTAGGGTAGATCACTATGTTGAAGTAGAATTATTTTTGAAAGAATCTGGCAAGGGTATATACGCGCAATTATTCAAAAATCCTACTAAATCACTTTTGCGCAATAGACGGTACCAAAACTTTGGTAAATGAGCCGAAAAGCAGTTTAAGTATTCGGACATATCACAAGAAATCGTGGGTTCGAAATAATGCTGCAGGGATGAAATAGACTGTAGCTTGTCCAATCGGAGGCGATCTAGTTGAGCTCTCCGCTGGCATTGCTTCGTTCGTAGTTGCCAAATATTGCTTCGGACAGCTTCGGCTGTCACCTTACCTAACCCTTTATTCGAGGTGAAGTCTCGTTTTACGAAAGCATTGCCGACCAAAAGTGAACACATTGAATTTACTTCTCAATATCATATGACGATTGCGTACATATCCGAATAGGGTGAATTTGCTAATCCCCCATCGAAAGGCTGTAATTACAATCGTGTACGCGGCAATCTTTTTTCGTTTGTCTCAGGTGCAACAGTGGATTTCTGTCCGTATGCTTTAAGATAGCGGTCAGGATTAATTAAATACGAAAAACTAGTTTTGAATTTGAAATCGTTTTGAAAATTTTTAAGCGTCCTCAAGTCAGATACAACTTAAATGAAATATTTTTGATAAAAGTTTAGATTAAGTATGTCTCGATTTTATTCCTTCACAAAAAATCTTTTAAATAAAATGGCAAGGATATTATACGAGTATACTTCATTTATAACTGGTTACACTGTCAGGAATTATTATAGATAAATCTTAACCATATTTTAATATTCTACTGAAATATTTACCTTGTAGTAAAATTTAAAAAATACATATTGGGATGTTCATATGAAAAATCAGACACATCCAAAAAGAAAATTTATGCTTCTAGTAAGAAAGGTGAACCCACTCGCTGTTCATCACATGCGATGGATGGTCTAAGGGGAGAATTATATAAGCCAATGGCGGCTTATAACATATGGCTTATAAGTTATTATTATACATTTATTTAGTTTGAAAACAAAAGATCAAAAATGAAACCAAACAGCAATTTGACACCATTGGAAACAACTGACTTGTGCAAGTTTCTTTATTAAAACAAACAGGGGGTACTTCCGAGACCACAGAGTGTGGAAGGAATTAGGAGTAAGATGAAAAATAAAATTCTTGGAGGGATGTCAAATGAAATGGATTTGTCATGCACGTAGGAGTGGAGACGACGGAATAGCACTAATTACATATACCTAGGATCAAGTATTATGTCTATTGAAGAAATACTGAGGATTGTTAGGAGTGTACAAATGTAGAAAGAGACAAGGGGAATGACCAGTGGAAAAGATGTTGGGGGTTTGCTTTGCCAACCCTAACAGCATAAGAAAGTAGCGGAAGTAAAACTAACAGATAAGAATTTAATAGATGAATTATTGTTAACCAAACCGTACTTTGTCTCGATTCTCTGAACATTTAGTCAAATATTATTTTACTAACTGTACACCATTTTATTCCCCTTATAACGCGGTGACAAACAAAGCATGGACCACATTGTATGGGAAAAACCAATAAGTTTCGCCACTGGAAGATATACACATGGATTTTAAGTTCAATATGAATCACAAAGGAAAAATGTATTTGTATTTGTAAAAATCAATTTGTAGTTTTTATCTTAAATTTATTAGTAAAAGAAACTACCACTATCTTTTAGTCTATTCCAGTCAAAATATTCTATCTAATTAATATGCTATCATGATCCTCTGCAAACTATTATTTGTGGTAATGTTTGACATTATTCATGTTCAGAATCGGATGTGAATTATTTATTTTTATAATTAAATTATGATTTGGCCAAGCTCGCTAGAAAGAGGTCTACTATTCGCGAGAATAAGCGGCTACTAGCCTGGAAGAGCTAATATTATTTTCTAATATACCAAAGGAATAATTTCATAATAACCACTTGCTGAAAAAAGTTTGTAAAGTTTGCAGATAAACCATCCATTTTCAGCGAGATTCGAAGGAAATAATGATGAGCTCTATAGCTATAAGTGAGGAATCAACTGTTTCTAATATTCAATCCTCAATGAGGTCTAATACATTCGACAGTGTCAAAATCTACTCTACCAAACACTTCTCTCAGTACTTACAAACAATTTTTTTCGTTAATTAGTTTTACAATTCAAAATGTTTAGGTCACAATACGTACAATATTAATCTATAGCTATAACTGTTTGAAATTAAAGTATCTTTCTCTGCTTATCTTGAAGCGATTTCAAAAACACTTCACCAAACAACGGCGAGAAACAGCCGTCATTCGCTTTTGGAGAAAGCTCCACAGAAGAAGTTGGGACGGACGAGAAGAGTAATGAGCCAGCCCTGAAAGAAATGAAAGAGAGATATGAAGCTCCGTGAGCACGTCTTGGGACATGACACCTTCATCCAGGACACACCAGAAGACTAAGTGCCAGGAGTAAAAAACACCTCAAGGGTGTCTGATCTCAAAGATAGGACCGAAGCAGTAGATGTGATTGATATACTTAGCTACAAATTTTCATTAGAGCAGAAAAAATGTAATATAAAAATTCCCTACTATGGTTTTTGGCTGGTTGTAGCTTATTTATTCTTCA
Source organism: Acanthosoma haemorrhoidale (assembly GCA_930367205.1). Lineage (NCBI taxonomy): Eukaryota > Metazoa > Arthropoda > Insecta > Hemiptera > Acanthosomatidae > Acanthosoma > Acanthosoma haemorrhoidale. Next base: position 34,989,219 of record OV884012.1, read on the forward strand.
GTGGCACAATGAAACACCATCAAAGCAGACGTCTTATATTTAATATGGTCTACCATTGTAGGAAAACAAAATAATTTCTGTTCAAATCTACTTCTTCTCTTAAAAACTCCTTATGGGGAGTTTAACAGCTCTTGAGTATGGTGGCATCATTTGACACGAGTGGTCTGTGAAGGTTCTGAAGGTGAAGAATTTATATGGATTATTATATTGTCTGGGTTCATTCCAGTTTACGCTATTGGGCTCATTATCCACGGATATGTTTTATGATCGCCTCAAAATTGCGGCAATATTAAAATCAAAAAATTGTTTTTAATATTTGAATTGTAGGTATGGAAGTTTGAAACTGGTTTTTTTAAAAATATATACACCTTTAATCCTGAAGCATATGATGTGCTGCAATGATAGAACCCATAGCCGAGGGGAGAATGTTGAGGAAAGACATATCCAGTGGTAATAAAAAAACGAGAAAATTTTAAATATAGTTACGGTGCGTTTCAGTCATTCACTTCCACAATAAGAAAGAACGTATTCTTATTTTTTTTCTGCTTTTCTTCAGCAAGTTTTTTTTTTTTAAAAAAGGGTGCTTGAACGGACAGGGAGTGATTTCAATGAAATCCGTGACTAAAATGTCTGTTGAATTCACGACTTTTTTTTTTTTATGCTGCAGCGGGGTCCCAGGGCAGTTGTGCGAATGAGGTTCGCTTAGCGACGTATTGCGGTTAATCATGCATACTCCTTGGAATGCAATGGGAAAAAAATGACAAGGAAAAAAAAATCAACATTTCAGAGGTGGAGTTTTTTTTCAAAGCTGTGTCTTCTCCAAGGTCTACATTGAATGGTGAACGCAATGTACAGATAAGACGCCTGACCACCAATACCCTTATATTAATAATATTGGGAATCCAAATATTGCAGTTGTATATTAATATGTAGAGAGGATAGATAAGAATAGAACATAAATAAGCCCTAAGATATTCTAACTAATAAGGTTTCATGTCCAGCAGCTGTTTCAGGTTCAGCCGTATTAAGAGATAATTATTAACAGTCTGGACCCCTGAATTTTTTAATGAGCTCACAAAAAAAATATAGAAAGGACCTACTAAGTAAAAGTACGAAAGCGAGGTTGCTTCTTCGAGTCACGAGCATTTAGTAAAAGTTAGTTCCTTCTTCCGGGTAGGTTGCTTTCTTCGTCAAGGTCCTCATGACCAATCAGTCAGGTAATTGGTTAGCCCAAAGTGAGAGGCTCTACTTTCAAATTGGTAAGGGGTGATCGAGTTTCGTATGTCTGTCTTATTATTTTGTAGCAGCCCAAAATAATTATAAAATAAAATAATATATTTATTATTTCAAAATTTTCCAAGCATGTTATTTGTATCTATTAGCGATTCTAGGATATTTACTTCTCCTAGGTGGTATCCATGGAAAATCCTCTCTATATCAATGGGATAGCCCGATTGGGCTCGTTTACCTACATCATTATGGTAGCCATTCTGAAACCTAACGTTTAGTACTCCATTACAATTACATTAAAATCTTATAGGTCTCTCAATACACACTTAATACATAGAACAATGACTTGATTGAAAACTAATTTCCGGGAAAAATTTTTTCCGGTGGTAAATATGGAACCCAAAAAGACCCCTTGGAAAGACATCCATTAAACGATATTTAAACGACAGACGAATCTCCTGAAATGTCTAGGAAATAACAAGATAATAATATATATATTATCCTGAAACTACGTCCCTTAAGATCAATCATTTATTTTACTTGTTGTAAATAATAAGTGAGTTATTATTTAACAATAAGCAGTGTAAGTATACATATAATAAGAATGATGATAAATTATATATAGGTTTATTACTAATTAATACAAGACGAAATACATTTATCAAAAAACCGGCAGGCTGGTATCATATCACGCCATATAATCGGGCAAGTTTTCCCTGGTTCAGTATCCTGGCTTGACTAGTAGCGCTTAAGTCAGTTCTAATTATCCCCCGGTTTAAGGGAGACAACATACTTATTTTTTTCTCCTTAAGTGCCACTATGGCGGTAATAGAGTCTAGATCCATTACAAAAGCAAACAAAACCACTTTCTGATGAGTTAGAAATTAAACTGAACCCATACAGGGAAAAGGCTTTTGTCTAATAATACATTACATTCAAATCTAGTGTTAAATTAATTCTCTCTTTACTTATACTTTGAGAAGCTTTTACAAGTAACAAGGCAACTGAAAGAAAACACAGTTTTTTTAAATCTCTAGAGAACAAACGATGACTAAGAAAGTGGATATTCTTTGGGGAGCACAAGAAAGCACCTTTTGTGATCATATGCCTATATACGGACAAAAAAATAAATGAGGCATTTAAGGAAGTTTAAAAAAGAAATCACCTTTTTATTAAGAGCGATAAGTACGAACTTTCTCTTATGATCCTGAACCGGGTATGAGCTTGACTTTCAAGCGAAGCCGTGATGAGGAGCACATGGATCTTGGACGAAGGGTGAAAGGCTGACTTTAAGACTTCACGCTTAGCTTATTTTAAATCAAGAATATATCCTAATCCCATTACGGAGAAACGGATTTGAACCGATGTCTGCAGCGACTTCATTTGATGGACAGTTATCTGCGCCAGGACGGAACTATCATGGGTAAGACCAAAATTATATATTTTATTCAATGTATTCAATCCATTTGAAGTGTCATATATCTAGTGTGGCACGTAACACAAAGTGGGACAGATGATCGTTGTGGATTAGAGAACAATAATGGGTGCTTTTATTTTATGGGTGATTATAAAGTCCCAGAAAGGAAATACTCCAACATTCCTGTCCTGTCGAGTTATTTTCTACTTCATAAATAATTAATTTTATATGAGTCAACTAAAACAAATTTTGCATTTAACCGTCGTATGAAGATAATAATAAAACTTTTTAAGATTTCTAAAAAAAATACATTTGTCTATGTTATAATATTATACTGTATACCAGAAAAAATTGGATTCATGTACAAGAAAAGGACTGGCGCTGCTAATTTAGTCTATGCGTGTTTACTTGGCAGGAATTATCTCTTACCCTTGGCATAGATGCCCCTTGGTCAAATTTCAAGATTTCATATGTAGTTCTTTTATCTAATTTTACTGGTATAATGAAATATAAAGTTCTTGTTCGGGCGCTATTTGGGTATAGCAATCTTACGTCAAATCATACTTCCTGAAAAATGGCTTTCTAGTTCATTATAATAATCAAAATAGATGTAAGTATAATACATCAAAAACTAACGCTATATAAAAATGGCTCTCGGTCAACGGACTATTTGACTAAATGATTTATTTAATTAATTTAACGTAATAATGCTACAATATATATGAGGTTCATTGTTTATAATTACTAATTTATCCATGCTCGGTTTTTTCCTTATTTATATACAGTTTTATTCTTTAAGTATTTTAACTAATATTGGAATGATTTTTTTGTTGCTACAATATGTTAATAATATTATTAAAAATACTGATTGATTGGTTTGCTGGTGTATTTTTTCACCTCTTTCTAATTTAGCTCCACATGTTTTACTTTAAAAAACAAATAATTTTATTAATTATTCGATGGTGTTTTGCATATAAAGAACTTGAAAAGAAAAAAAATTGTATAAATAAAGTGTCTACACAAATGGGGTAAATTGGCATTATCACAAAATACAATATGCTTGGGTTAAACTTTATATTTGTGGAACTGGGATTTTAACTATTCAGAGAAGAAACAGAGCTAATTTTATTCCAAGATTTGTATCTTAATGGCCGTGATTATAACCGAAGTGGCCTCCGAAAACTAGAATTTATTAGCTAATTTGCCGGTAGATCTCGGCCAGACAGTACGTCCTGTCGATAAATCCTGAGTTTCTTCTTTTTAACATTGGGAGAAGGAAAAGTGTAGGATCTCGGAGGAGAATATTTATGTGCGGTATGTTTGTCTGAGCATCGAAAAGGAGAGCAACGCTGTGGGCGTCGGCAAAACGGAACGTTGCTTTCTCCCTGTTCGCTTTTCGGTGCACTAGCTTTTATGGAAAATCCGGGTAGTCTATCAACGTCGTCCGTTGTCTAAGAATAACTCTCTTGATGCAGAATTCTTGTTTCATTTGTCATTAACGTACAGTAAGTTCAGATTGTGAGACGATTTCCAATTCAGCTTATAAATCACAAAGACTAAACTTTATCCAGCCAGAAGGGCCAAGGATCAGTAACCTCACCAATATGAATTCTAGTCATTAAAATAATTATAAAATCTTAAATATAAACGGATAAACAAAACATAAGCAGGATCAAACGATTTTAACCCTATCGATTTCTGATTTAATCAAACGATTTCTGAAACCACCCCGGTTAATGAAAACAGAAAAAAAAAATTAACAAGCGAATCTATTGCTAGCTAGTAAAATTATATTTTTTTGCGCAATCGCCTTTAACGTTCGGTGCAAAAACTTTTAAAAATGTCTAAGATCTTAAAATGTTTCTGATCTGTGTCTTAACGACTAAACAACGTGCTGATAGACACCTCTGTCGGACTTCATCGGTGTTGCGATGGTCCTTGAAATTTTATTCGCATATTTCCCCTAAAATATGCATGCTACGAATATTTGTAATATTTACTACACCTTCGAATTTTTTTCAATTCATTCGAATAATTTTTACAACTAACATTCGCAGAACACGCAGTTAGTATAATTTCGAGGTACCTGTTTTAAAAGTGATATATTTACTCGACCACCAACTGGCACCACACCAAAATTACTACCCTTCTTGGTAAAATATTAAAAAAAGACAACCTATGGGAGGATTTTAAAAACCATAATTTTGTATAATTAAGATTTATGAACTCTTATTCTATTCTCACTCTTATGAACTGAGAAACTATTATTCTGGTTTAAACAAGTATATTTAATAGCCCAAAGTATATGATGAAGTTGCTGTGAAATTTCAGAATTTGTTTAGTCTAATTATCGACAGAGTCAGATCTATAGGATTTGATTGAACATTGGACTTTATAAAACCATTTGACTGCTGTGGTTGTCTCCTCTCTCGGACAACACCCAGTTTGCGATAGTCCAGTCAAAGAGATTTTTCTGAGAGCCCTGTAATAGAGGACCCGACCGGAGATCATAGAAGACTTGGTACAGACCCAGGCCTTGCTACAATTTTTTGGCTTGTAATTAGTAATAATAGCTTAAACATTATTAACGTTTTGCGCCATTTGTATTGATCATGATTTAAGGAACCTGATGGGTGGATTTAATTAGAATTATTTAACGCAATACAGCCAGTCATGTCACCTAAATCGTGTGAATCTGGCAGTTTAAAAGCACCATTGATTCATCTAAAATTTAAAAACTGATTCATTAACAGTTTTATGATTCAACTTCGACCAAAGTGTTTAGTAAATACATGAGGCTGGTACAATAAATTTTTGTTCTAAATAATGGTGTCCTCTTTTAGGGACATTATATTTCATACGTGTCTGAAGATTTCTCATCTATAGAATACTTAGATGGCTTAGTAAGGCTAATATTTTAATAGTAGAAAGTAATTTTTATGGTGCTTTTTTTACTGAGGCATTTGCTGCGCTGAAGTGCTATAAAACAGCAATCAACGCCACCAGTAGCACTAGCTTGGAATATTTTTAACGATTTAGGTTATTTTTGTGGAGATCCCCTTCCAAAGGTCTGTCTTCGAAAGACTAAAACTGACCAAAACATATACCATGAACGAATTTATAAAAGTCGCTGAATAAATATATGAAACATCAAGTTCTGTTTAGACCGTCTGATAGACTATTACAAAGCTGTTGTCTGGGAACGTAGGAGAGACTCAGCTGGGAGGAAATGGATAACAATTTGAATTAAAAAGAAAACAAAAAGACAAGGGTCCACCGAAGGGTCTGGAACAAAAAATACATGACCTTCACAGCCCAGTACATGTCTTACAGACAGGCCACTTCTAGTTCTGTCCCAGTAGATGTCTTACAGACAGGCCACTTCAAGTCCTACCACAGTTTCTCTTATGCTGAGATATAGTTCCAGAGGCAATCCTAAATTAAAAAAATATTGACGATTCTTTTAAGTTGTTTGTAAAAAAAAGACAAATCTAAATCATTTTTTCAGTTTCTGATTCTTTAGATTATCGTATAAATATGTAGGTTTGAGCCGTTGAGGATGTTTTTGGACCATTACTCAAAAACTAAAAATTTTTTTATAATATGCGATTTCAACTATTTCGAAGCTAGAAACCACAAAGAAGTACGCATTTATATTTTCTTTAAAGTTATTACACCTCTTTGGCATGTAGCTGAGCAGGATGTTGTAGTAATTGGCCGGTTTCAGCTAATGAGAGATACAAAATTGAGGAGTGAATAGCAGAGTTTACGAAAAGTTTATGATGGCCTGCCGCCAGGTTTCCAAAAATTAATTGGCACTTAAAATAAAAACTGTGGAAACAAAACTGCCTAATTCCAGTTGCAATAATGCTACTGTATGCTTTTTCCAAAATTTACAGGCAATCTCAACAGCTTAAGATTCTGCGGAAAAATGTATTTCTGTAAAATAATGAGGTATTTTTTTTCACCCTTTGATATTTTCAAGAACCGAACGAATTTGGTTTTTAAAAAACACATATCATACTGACCCCTCCCCTCCTCATAATTGCTATCTAATTATTGTAGGCAGTGACCACAAGAGTCTTCGAAGTCAACCATCCAATTTCTATCTTGGACTTTCTCTATCCTGGAGGCTATCTCTCATCCTCCTGCAGGAACACTGCCGACTCACCGCAAGGGACAATGGCTACGTAACTCCTAATCAATTAGCAGGGAAAATATCTTAATTGCTTAGTCAGTACTGATGGCACTGGTTTCTCTCCTTCGTCACATTCATCAATTCTCAGTCAATTATTTGATTTGATAGGTGTTTTCTTCAATTCCACACTACCTAGGAGTGCCAGGTATTAGGAGTCTCTTCATGTTTGTTTTATTATTAAGTATTAATTATAGGGTTAATTGTATTTTTTTAAATATAAAATTTATTATTACAGAATTACAAAATTCTTTGGACCATTACTCTAAAACTAAAATACTTTTGTCAATATGCGTTCTCATCTATTTTGAAGCTATGAACCTAACCACAACCTTGGAAGTTGGAATTTATCTTTTCTTTAAAATTATTGTACTTCTTTCACATACTTAAATAGCTAAATATCAAACATAAAATGAGCCCAAAAGTATCACTGCCCTTTCGCGAATACTACAATTTGTGACCAGCACTCCTTAAGTATAAAAGTATCTTTGTTATAATCATATGGAGGCTCAGAAGAATATTCTTCTCATATTAGCAGAACTTTTGCTGCTATGCCCAGCTACGATTCGTATCCCGTCTCTGCGGGCTTGGAGGTTCTTTCAGACTTAATTACGAGCAGCCCAGGTTGTACTCCAAGAGGACAAAAGAATCTAATAACCTTTGCTAGGCGTGCAAAAGCTCTCCTTCTTGCTACCACATCCTTGTCCAAATCTCCTGGGCAACGATACTGCGTGTTCGTTTTCACCTCAAATCTGGCCTTTGCAATTTATTTAGGCTTGAACTTAATATACATCACATGACCGGTTTTTTTTTTTTCTGGTTCTCCAGGCGTTTTTGTCTGATTCAAACTAGACAGAAAACATAGAAACGAACTCTGCCAAATATTAAATAAACAGCGAAGAAAGATTGGCCAGGACAACTGGCTAAATCAAAACGATTAAAAAATTTAATAAAACATTTGTAGCGACCGCTAACTACATAAGATAAATCACCCTATAGTCTATTGCATATTGTAAGCAAAAGTAAATAACATGAACTAAATGTATTATAGACAAATGTAAATAAACAAATATAAATCATTGTAAATGTGTTAAGCAATAAAAGACGGGGACCAAGCAAGTAACACGAGAAGGATCAACAGCTGTCAGTCAGGTACCCGCAGGGCCTAAGAGCCAGATGAGGAGGGTACCCACAGGGCATAAACATAACAACCCTTTTGGGGCCTCTCTACCTCCAGGGCTTGTCTCCTGGCCGGGTAAGTAGGCGTCGGTAGCGGTTCATCACCACATGTGTGGAAACCCAAACGCAGGCCTAGCACCCTTGCAGCCCTCCCAGCAGGCAAAGGGAGAGGGTATTTAAGGCAGGGCTCCTGGCCCTGTTAGTTAGTCTCTTGTGACCTTTACTCGTGACGCTTGGTTTCCGCTCGAACTCTGAAAACTTGACTAATTCTTTATGAAAAACCTCTGTACCTCTTCTCTTGAACATAGTGCATTGTCGGGGCACATACCTATCAAAAATGGAGTCAGATAGTAACGCCGTCATGAAACGATTGTCCAGGTTATAAACTCGCACAATCCGCCCTTGTCACTAGGGCTAGGGTGACCAGGCACCCCCCTAGTGACGTCCCGACAACATTAATAAATACTTTTTTTATACTCCATTACTTTTTGCATAATCCCTTTATTACTGTACAGTAATTGCCTTTGTCTCCTTGTTATCATGGGTCATTTCATGCACTTAAAAAATATATTTTCTACAAAATCGCTACAGATTTTCAAAATGATTGGCCATACCGTAGATAATATACCAAGCAATCCCTTTGTACGTTATACAAATTACACGTCAGACAATCCGTTTTTCTTGGTCATTTCATTTAAAATTATCTACTTACAAGACATGAATCTCGGGAGCCAAGAGAAGGCCAATATTAAAAGCAGTTTGGTCGCAATGTGGCAGTCCGTAACGAGATGTAATTTTTACTCAATGAGTTTCAAACTGATGAATCGAATTTGAATTTATTGACTTACAACTGTGGCTAACAACTAATATATATTGAAAAAATTAACGGTTTCCTAAAGAACTAAAGGTATCATGAAGTAAGCGGTTTTTTTTTAAATCTTGTTACTTACATCTTATTTAGTTCAATGGAAACCTTGGATTTCCTGCTAGGAAGAGAGACATAAACTTCCATATGGGAACTTAATAACCAGGTGACAGAAAAATATTTCCAGCCCCATAACGACTAACAATCGTTAAAAGACTATCTTGATAGTTCAAAATGTTCTTATCATAGCGGACGAGGAACGCTATTGATATAACCATGATTATAATGTGAATATAGTTATAAAAAGTCGTTTAGTAATCGTGGTCACAATGTTTTTGCAACTTTTGTTTGACCATAGTAGTAGCTTCCGAGATTTGTTCCAATCCCATCATGTCCTTTCTTCGACCCTTTTGAACTGCAATTTCCATTTTATCTTTCCTCCTTATTCTACAACCCTCTAATCCTTATAGTGATCTATTTCTTCTTTCCTTTTTCTTAATACGGATACTCTTTGAGAGGTCCGTTCACCTTGAGCGTGTCTTTATTACTCCTTTTGAAAGATATGTCTGTAATTATGTATAACGTTTTTAACAAGGCGATTTAATAAAAATTTTTAAATCATAAACTGAATTCAGATTAAGAATATTATGTACTTGGACTGCATAGTAAATGCTTCCATATTCCTTCGAGCGTAAGTGGCATGAGTACAAAATCATTTTGACTCCACCAAAGGGCACTTTCATTTCTTGTAAGGTAACCGTTTCTATTGGAGTCAGGTATTTTAGAGTCATGTCTAAAAAAACATTTGGTCAAGTACGGTACATCTTTGCACAGGAGTGAACGTGTGAACTCTCCTGAGGGCTGAAACACCTGCAGATATCTTCCTTCAAAGTCTGCACCAGATCGCGTACCCGATCACGATGTTCGTGACGCCGATGCGCTACCGTTACGTCTCCGATGCACTGGCCGGCACGCAGATCTGGCTGATGGATATCTTTATTCCGAAGAAGCCGTGTTTACTTTCCTAGTGGCGCCGAACTGCCACGAACTTTCTACGTGGCCCGCCGAATCGACTCGCCTATAATTAAATGGCTAGACCGTGGAGCCACTGTGTCCGATTTAATAAATATGAAGGGGCAGTGAAATCAGAATTGGCCGGGATCATAATAGTAGGGATGACCGATTGTCGATACTTACTCACAATCGACTGTCCCGAATCTATCGACTTAATCCAATCGATTAGACGATTAAGCATCTAACATCTTGAAGATATCAAAACGACATTTCAAAAACTTTATTGCAAACTAAAACAACATCCTCACCACCCTACATTTAGATAAAATAGAATACTTTTATTTTTCCATATATTTCAGTACCTGTTATAGTGTTATGTATAAACTTTGATACATGTATAATAATGTGATACATAGGCATAGCCATAAAATAGACGGTGATATAAAAAGGAAAAACCATATTTACATTTAAAAATTAGTTCTCTATAAAATTCTACACAGAAGTTAAAAGTAGAAATATCTAAAAGTGTACCAAATGATTTCACTCCAGAAATGTTAATTTTCATCTCAGTTTGCAAAGCAGCCTGTCGGCTTCTGTTTTTGGAGATTATTTATCTGGCTTCAGGGTAAATTCTGTACAATGGGACCGACGTCACGGGAATGCATAAGCAATTTCCATTATCGTGTTTAGTCCGAACTGATCCAAGAAAAAAAAAATTTTGTTCCAAAAAGAATGGTTTCATATTTGGCTTGGCTAAAAACAATTAAAATCAAAGTAAAGAAGGTTCATGGAATATTTTAAGGGTGGGACCTCTTCAAAAGAGCGCGCATAAAGGATCGATTATTTGAAAAATAATAATGTTATAAATTTTGTCCAACACCATAAAGAATAAGAATGTCTAAAATTATCTGTCTAGGTTTTTATCAACCAATACGTTGTCTTCTTCTAAAACTCAAAGGTTTCAAAAAGTGATTCTGAGTAATCTTTAAGACTAATATGACTTAATGGATGAAAGGAAAACATTCGTTTTTATCACGAAAATTGCCAACTCTTCCCTCTAGATTTTAAATACTAGAATAGTGTAAAATGTGATTCATATGCGTTTAGTTTATAAATTTTCCCCTCAGCACCCCTGGTAGTTTGAAGGGTCTTTTGTGAAGGTTTGAAGCAGGGGGCGCAAAATTTGTAGATCCGGTCCTGGTTTAGTGCCATTTGCACATCTATATACGATTCTCAAAGGTTTTTTTTATGTTCTGCAGAACTTAATAATTGCTCTTCTAGAAATAGAAGTAAACTTCATGTGGGGAGACAAAGGAGTTGAGTTTGATTTCATTGCTCAAAACCCATGACCAGCAAAAACACCATTTTACTAAATATTATTTTTTAAATTTCTTTTCATGCTGGGTACAGCTAAAAAATACTGTTTTGTGTAAATATGAAACCGATTAATGATTTAATAAATTTCTATGAAAGAACCAATACAACGATATATCATCCAGATTTATGACATGGGTAATGCGGAATAGACTCCTTGTTCAGTAATAACTCTCCTCCGTCGTGGCACAGAAGAGAAGACTATTGGTGGAACGAATGAACGTTAGCGAACGACACATATTCCGCGGTCTCTGGAAAGCATTTAACGGCCCCTTTATAATTCTTCAGCTGTTTGTGTGCTCTCTGTCTACCGTACGTGTTCCAGATGTACTTGTCTGGTCACGTTTCAGCATCAGAGAGGGTGCACTGAATGCCAACGCGTTTGACTCTTAGCTGCCTTCCATCAATATTTACTCATATTTGAAGACTGTTTCTTCATTTACGACTGCAGTATTGAAAAAAAAATGTACTTAGAATGGTAATCAGTAAATTCATTGAAAGTTTACCTTTTTTTTTTTCTAAAAAGCAAATGAAAACTTTTGCAAATGGCGCATCTATTCACCTATAATTGGCGCAAAGCGGTAAAAAGGAGTAATTTTCACTTTATATTTAGTTATTGTGCTGCGAAAAAAATAGTTGTTTCCGTACATTTATAATTTTCAGTTTTTGCTACAATTTAATCTCAGAAAGTACTTTTTTAATAATATCGACACTGAAACTTTTAATGTTTGTCAGGTCCCATCTAACAGAGCTCTGTTCTTTGTCTGCCAAGGTTAAGGACTCTTTAAATACGGTAAAGCTTAAACAAATTTAGAGATATTCCAAAAAAAAGTTCACAATTTTTTTTTTTTTTTTTTTCTTATGAAGAAATATTTCCAACAAAACGCACTCAATACTTGGTAAGAGGTATTTATTATTATATTATACGTATTATACGTAGTAAGAGGAATATTTATTTTTTGAAACACTTCAGTGCATGAACATGGGTACATAGGGGTAACTAAGTCCCAATAGAAAGACTTACGAGTTTAAAACGGTAAGGCTTGCATTGAGAGGCTCTATTTTCAAACATCAACACAGGACATCGCCACTCTTGCGTATATTTGGATATATTTTACACGTGTTTGTAAAAATGATCAATATGAAATTTTTAAAGTTACCCTTGATCCAACTTGCTCTGTATTGTTAAGAAATATAAAATTGATCTGTATCTATCAACTAACCCATTTCTACCTCGTTTCCTTTCTGAAGTCCAAGCGCAGGTATCAACAGCGCAGGTTTTTTTCATGGCGTCTAAGAACACATTTACGATTGTGATAAAAGAAAAAAATCAGAGATATTTCTAAAAAACAACGTTTATGAGAGCCAACATTAGAACTATTGTGTGTCGAATAAACGGGTTCAATTAAGTTTTATTTGGCGCAATATTTCAGAAATTAAAGTTATTTTTAATTTTCTGTATAAACTTTTTTTAGTGTTTATATTTCACACGAGTATTTTTGAACAAATATGATGGAGTACGTTTGATCAATAACACCGAGTACTATAACAATAACAATAACACCGAGCCCGCAACCACACCACCTCATCGCGTTCCTATACTTTCTAATATATTGATTATATTCTTCAGTTTTTATATTTAAAATAAAATTCAATTCAGTGCTGTATTTTATCTGCGAACATTAAAAAACGATGTTTCTTTTAACGAAGAAAACTGTCACTTATTCTCTGATCTATTGTTTTAAAGTGGTTGTAAGCCAACCTCATAGCACATTCCCGAAGTCAAGGAACGAGTATATGAGGAGAAATCTGGCGAAGACACTGGGAATATTTATGTGAAAACAGTGGTCGAAAGCTGTAGACAGGCTCTGCTATCGTTAGTGGATCAGAAAGGGGAAATGGTGAGCGAGGGTGAAATAGGTGAGCGAGGCCCCGCGGCCTTTGTTTATGTGTTTACTGTTTACTGTACCATCATAGCGGCAGAAGCGTAAATAACATAAGTATTCCCGAGTATGCTTTCCTGCTACAGATTGTGGGCAATTCAAGTGCAAATTGTAAATTAGCCTAGTTAACTGCAAAGAGCGCAAGAAAACACTTTCCCTACGAACCTGTCTTTAGGTTTTGAGAAATTATCTTTTTTGATAAAAATAATAGGTCAAAGCCCTACTCAGCAGGTTTTACATTACATAAGTAAAACCCGGAAAGTTTTTCGACGATATTTATCAGAAATATTTCAATTGCTTCAACTTAGAATAAGTTATTTTTTGTAGTTATTATTATCATGCAAATTAAATGGAAGATATCACTGGAATTTTCCACATGTATGTAATGAAAATTCATTATCGACAATCTATAAAGTATGTAATGGATAATGAACGCGGTGAAAGTCGAATGGATGTTTTAATATATTTAAATAATTGTAAAATTTTGTATAACTTTGTTTTACATGTCAGTTATTGTTTCACAGTTGAACTGAATATACCAACCGGCAAATGTACTCCAGCAATAGCAAGTGGGGTGTTTGACAAAACAGCTATGGGATTCAGACATTGTCACGTTTAAAACTAATTAAAGTTGGGTAACATTATAAATTATAGCCAATGCTACGGTATATATAATTTTGGTTAGGGCATATACTTGGCTTTATCACAAAAATAATAATAATCACTATATCAACACTACATTTCTGAAATAATTTTTTTAAATCTCAAGTAAATTACATCCTCTAGGTAATTATTTATATATTAATCTAATAAATATTATTAAAAAATTATTTTTATGGTTTAATGATGAGTGTAATTGTCATAACAAGGCATTTGTCAGGCGTCAAAATGACTAGCCGTAAATAAAAAAAAATTTAAGAAATGGGAACGATTGGAGTTATTTAAATTTAAATAATAACAATTCTTCCAATCTAATGACTAAATAATGTAGACGTTTTCACCCATTTAAACTTTTTTTTAGCTTTAATGGGATGCATTTAGTTTTCATAAGTTTGGGGAGCTATCTTAAAATTAAAGCTGTGGATACATAAAAAAAATTACAAAGCCCATGTTATTTTTTAAAACTTACTCCGGGAAAGGTACTTTATTCCTCGGTCATTACGTTGCCAGGAGAACGCCTGTATAAACTACCCATGTCTACTTTGAGTCCGAAAACCGTACAGGAAAAAGACTGGATACAAGTACACAGGTGGTCTGAAAAGTTTCCGACCTCAACATGAAAATGATAATATAATAAATAAAAGCATTGTTAGGTCGGAAACTTTTCAGACCGCCCTCGTAGGAGCCAGGCCTTCTATAAGCTAACAAGACGAACTATAGTGGTTCCCATAACGAGCTGATCACTAACACAACACTATTCTATCCCCTTATAGCTGAACCCCGATAGCTACAATCTCAAACCATTACCTCCCCCATTAGAAAACACTCACTTTCTAATATTAGAGGAAGTGCTGCCGCGGTCAACATAATACCTTCACTTACCTGCCTGTAGTTCCTGATAGACACGTGCAAACCACTTGCTAGCCCGAACTCTAAACAACTGATCTTTTAGCATAACGGTCAATGGCTCTTATCTAGTAGCATATTGAATGTCTGTTAATTATAATTTGAGATCATCTAATTTTTACATGTTATTATGTTATTACATGTTAAAGTGGGACTATATTAAATGTAATTGTGTTTGTTTTTATTCGGAGTTGTACGCCGTTATAGTAGATGTTATGAAATCCAAAATTTATGACAACAAACAAACATATAGATCAGTATTCAGTGGAAATGGGAAATTTATAAAACATAAGTATTCCCTCATAAATTGTGTTTCAAAGTGGTTGCTAAATGGAATAAATATTCCATTTCTAAATGCCAAATTGACAAAATGAAAAAAAAAAACTTATCGGTAAACCAATAAAAAATGAATGAAAGGAGTACTTCCCAATACCTTTAGCTAACTTCAGCCTCGTCCACTGGTTTGTTTATTCCAAAGGATTGAAAATTTGAGTTAAAAAAAAAAAATTATTTTTATTGGTGCATCTATTAATAGGTTGTTGTTTTTTTCTATCGATACGGAATAGCTCAGTTGGAAGAGCACCTGACCAAAAAACTGGGAATCCGGAGTTCGGTTCCTGGCCCTGTCATTTATCTTATTTTTTTATTAGATTTTTTACTACCACAAGTTATTATCAGTATTTTTTTTTTTTTTCTTAGCTCTCAAACTTATAAAATAGGATGTGGGAAAATTATTTTGGGCTAATGAGTGCCTTTCACTAAGGGGAGTCCCCCATTTGAAGGATGTATGAGAAGGATATAGGGTGTGGAATGCCTAAAGGAGGCGGGTGGAATCAGGAAGGTAGTGAGAGTCTACCGAGGGTGATAATTTAAACAAATTATCAGTATAAATTCGCTTTAATATTTGATATTTAAATAGTTGATGCATATAAGTGGGAAGGAGCAAGCTAACTCAAGGAAAATATAAAGCTGAAATACTACATCATGGTATCCTTTGAGGCATTTCACCCTGGCAATGTTTTTTTAAGGTTGGACGAGAGAGGAGTTGAAGAGGTTTGATATTGACTCGTGTGGATAAAAGAGCGCCTGACCGAAGATCTGGAAATGTAATTCCTGTTATGTGTGCACTATTGGGGTTCCAGGATAAATTGATTCCTTGCGGTTTTAACCAAGTTCCTTTATGACAAGAGCCGAGGAGGGTACGAGAATTCACAGTGAATTTCATTCCATGTATGCAGGTATGCATATAAAGCGTGAACTATTCACTTCCACCCACGAATGATACCCATTCAAGCAAAAGCGAATTTCATGAATGATTTGAATAATGAAAGGTAAACACACGCTGTAGCGGAAGCGTACAATTATTAAGTCATGGGTCTGATTAGAAAGGTTAGGATATACCGCCATTATCTAAGCTCTTACATTTGCATTTCAACTCAGCGAGAATAAATTTCGCGAATCTCTCATAATTACATCAATAGTAACTGTATTGATAGGAATAGGTGATTCGTGGTATGATGGTTCTGGGTTCAAATCCTTGAGCGTATACGCTCTTGTAGCAATCACATCCTGTCGAAAGTGGCAACTTTTCTCCCTACTGCACGCGGTGCTCATAAAATCCACGAACATTCAAAGTTAGACTTTCGTGGCCTGCCAGACTAGTTTGTTTACATAATGAATATGAGCAGTTTGTCTTCTGTTCACAGCTTCACTTTAAGCAAAGATTTGTGTGCAGTGTGACTAACTGACTAGCTAACTCCTGACCATTGACAAGATTCTAAATAAGCCAGAACCGCTTAGACGGGATATGTTCTGACTTCTGTACTTCATACGATCACCAAACAGTTCGGCAGAGAGACCGCCAGGGGGTGATTGTCTTAGTCTTTTCCTGACCGGGTAATTTTTCCATAAAGACTAAAGCACATTCGACTAGGATCGGAGCAAGTCAGTTCCTGCCTTTTGACTGTGATTTTTCCATTCATTTATAGCTCTGTAATTGTTAATCAGTTGGCTTCTTATTAGATAACTAACCCTTCCCCCCCTAGTTTGTGTAGGTAAGAGGTGAAAAATTCTAACTAAATAAAAAAAAATCATTCTATAAAAAAATGAAATGGTTTATATTAAATGCAAATAATTATCATCAGAGCCATGGATCAAATTTAGTAAATCACGAGCATGAAGTAGTTCTAAAGATTAGTATCACGAGTGATTAAAGCTATGGATTAGAGGGAACCGGTAAGTTTAAAATCGTCTTGGATTAATTAATATGCAACTTTTTTAGAGGTATTTTCTGGACTTTTTTACATTTATATGTGCATAGAGAGGGAAATTCTGATTATTGAAACTATGGAGACTTGTATTAGCAAATTGTTAAGTTGAAAGTTGTATTACAGGTCAAGGATTCAAATCATTTAATCATGAACACAGACAATATTTCGGATAAAATCATTCCTTGAAATACACAGTTACCGCCACAAGTGCAAGTTCTGCCGGCGAATCAGCCGGTTCAGGTGAAATGCTTCTTATGAGTTTTTTATAGTTCGTCCAACCGGTTATTAAAATGGTACTTGTAATATTTATTTTATTATAATTTAATAAAAAAAAAATTCTTAACCTTTATGACCTAGAAAATCGGACTTGTCTTTAGAAATTTAGATTTATTGTTCATAAAATATAGAAAATTTATTTTTTAATATTTCCTTCTTTTTTTTTCTTTTTTTTTAAACAACCAGTTTCTGTAGCCATGACTGAAGTTTATTTTCCTATGCTGTGGTGATAAAATATCATACAAAATAATATAGTTGATACTCAGGTTATAAATTTTTGTTTTCATACTGAGAGCGGTCACTGGACTATCTAGGATATCTCCATTGATCACAGGACACAGGTGTGATCTAAATGACAGCTAATTTGTGGGCTGAAGACAATCGAAGATGCCCTTAGATACAGGTCGCTACATTCTTGTTATTGTCTTAGGGCAACCCTGAGCCAGTTCCATTGTAAGGGGCATCTCCTACAGTGAATTGTTTGAACCTTACGCCTCCTCAGTGGCTTGGCCAGTCCTCGCTCAAAAATAGTTCAATTAGATAGTTTATGCTATAACAAAAAAAGTGAGTACCTAAAGTGTTTTTAAAAGGAAAGTTTTTTGAAAGTCCTTCTTGGAATTGAAATATCCGTAAGGCTTTACGCAAAGTTCAATAGGTAAAATTTAGAGCTTTAAACGACCCACAAACACTAAATTCTAGCTAAACATTTTGGGGCAAAATTAATTACAAGGGCAATGTGAATTAGCTGATCTAAGGATTTTTATTTCATTGTATTTTTTAGAAAGTATACTTTTTTACACCGATTGTGAATTAAATTGTTTAAAATCAAAGAAACAACGCACTGAGATCCACGTCAGTTTCTTCGTCTTCCCAATTTTAATTCAACTAGTGTTTTTTCTAGAGACATGGTATTTTTCATGGCAATTTTAATTGCTGCTCTAATGATGTTAAATAAAAATCCATCTTTACGAAAAATAATGACCCAATTATTTAGCATTAAAATTAATATTTTTCCTATACAATTAGTAAGGTATCAAAGATATGCCCTGATAAATAATATGTGTTTTAGAGTTTAAGTAACCATGATTACTGATTTAGATTCATCGGTTCTGCAGCCATAAAGAAACCCTTATATTTGTAATTTTATACACACACTGCTCGAATTTTGTCAGTTTTCAATAAATTGAATATGCCTGTTTCAAGTCTACTAAAGTCCTCATTCCTGGACTTAGGCTTTACTTCATTTCCCAGTCAGAGCCGATGGAAAGAAAGCCTGGTTTCAAATTGGAATTGCCTATTGTATGGAATACATTTTTCGTGACTGATTTTGGACCTATGACTCGACCAGGTTGTTGAGGTAGTGACCGGCAAAGGCAGCGGACCTGAAGAAGGTAGAAATGTGGGTTGTGGCATAAAATTAAACATGAAAGTAAAAGTTGACATTATTTTCTTATAATTATTTTCCATTATAAAAGCCACAGTTATGTCCACCAGAGGAGTAGGTAGAAGAGAAACTATTCAATCAAACATTTATGGATCACGTATTAATTAATAAATAAAATTGTCATAAATTAATTGTTTTTACGCTTGATATGAGATCGCCATAGAACTGGCCACCAGCTTAGCAACAATAGCAAGTTATAGAACCGGGATTTATTGTTGAAAAAGCTACAAAATTTAAGCGGTTTAAGTAAGACTAAACTGAACAAAATCTCCAATATGAAAACAATTGTAGCGAATTTATCAAGAGAACTAACGAAGGTTTTTTTGGCAAACGTTGAAAGGAGTTATTCAGTTTCGTAAGTAAGACAGACTTGGAACAAACTTACTTTATACGAACAGGACAACTCAAATTATACGTATACTATACTAGGGCTCATGTTTTGACAGGTATATTGTTTTGTGTTTTTCATTTAATTTTGAGCTCATACACCTTTATATATATCATTAACCCTTAATTAATGTGATACTTGTACTATAGTGAGTGCATAAACGATAAATCAGTGCTTTCAGAAGCCACATCCTTTTTTGTAATTTAGAGAACGGCGGTGCATGGATACATCAGCTGTAGTTCATTTGACTTGTAGCTTATTAATCGATTATGCTAAAACATGTTACATAATCATGCATAGTAGTTTATAGTTGATTCACGGCTAATACTTTTTACTTTTACACTGTTAACATTTACAAACATATTCATTAATAAGAACAAAGGACTAATTAAGTTAATATTAACCATAATTTATTTGTATATTTTTTCCTCTTTAGTTTTATTTATATTATAAAATGTGAAAACCACTTTTAAAGTTATGATGAAAACAAAAACAAGTTATCTTGAAATCGGTCAAACCTATTACAGGAGTCGACGTTGGAAATTATTAGCCATCGCCAGTATGGTTTAATCAATTTAAACCATTTTAACGCGATATTAAAAATTACGTGTGTCTCTTATGGTCTGGTAGTCCAGGTAAACGCTTCTTGACATGATGGTCCCAGATTCAAATCTTAATTTCGACACAGGTTTTTCTTTCTTTTGCAGCTTAAGCGAATTGTCAATTGTATGTTCCTAATATAACAGCCCCCGATGTGGTACTTATACTAAGTGTACCTCAGAGCATATAACAAACAGAAAAGTTTTTAAAAATGGTCTATCTTTTTTTTTTTTTATGAAGTAACAAGTTAAGATTAAAGTTATTGAGAAAAATATTTCATTTTATACCAGTAGGGGTATGTAACTCCTCCGGATTATAGTTTTAGGAGAAGAAAAAAAATAGTTATAGGCCCTGTTTCAAATTTGATATCTTTTTTCTATGGCTAATAAACGAAAAATCAATGGGTTATAGGACACAATTAATAATTATTAATGTATTTTTTCGACAAATTTAAATGAAATTCTCAGTAACTTTAAACAGACAACTTGGTAGTTTCCTTTGAAAGGTTGCCGCTCTGATGATTAGCCAAAAATAATGTGAGACCAGCTAAATAGATTAGATCATTACTAATCTAACGGCCCGCCGGTTTTGCACGGACGGTCGAGTGCCTGACCGCGGGAACCTGTGGTCGCGAGTCATTTTATGTTTTCTTTGGCTGATAATTTCTTTATAAGAACCTCAAGAGCCTTATGGAAAAACTGTCACGAGCATAAAAAGACTACTCAACGTCAGAGGGATAGTAAACAAACGGTTTGAATGAAGAATAACTTTCAATAATAGACAACACAAAACCTTACCGAGATATGAAAGGTTGCTTATTTGCTACACTTGTCTTGGAATGACACATAATCCCAGCAAGTGTACAGTGCATTCGATGAATTGTGATGGCAGTGGCATTTTATTCGGTTCATATCGAAACAAACGAGTCTTTTTGGAAATTTCCTAAGGAAACGATCACTAAGCACTAGTAATGATTTTGTAAAAAAAAAAAAGTCACAGGCTATCAAAGCATTTTCGACAAGATACGATATATAAGGAGTTGATGACTTACCGGCAAGGAGCTGAGCGTGTAAGATCATGCCGAAGTCTGAGAGAAGAAAGTGAGAGTTGGTCTCCTGCCACCACCACCACGGCACGGACTGGAGGGGCGGTGTGGGCGATTTAGGGGGTGTCCAGTCATCTGGGGGTCGCGCTGGGTATCTTGTTGTGACCCTGTTGTATTGTTTATACCAGCTGACAAACTGATATCCACCTCTTATAATTTTTTTTTTTCCGTCACCATCTTTACGCTATCCACAACCATGGGGGGGGGGGGAAACTTTAATTCTAAATTCTTCTGAAATGTGAGCTAAGAAAGCTTTCATTTTAAAAATTGTTAAATCTCGAATTGAAAATTGGGAGAGTCGATTTATCATGGATCATATCAAAAGAATCAGATTTGTGAGAAGGGAAATAAAGGTTTGAAGGGTGGGATCTTGTATCGCGAGAATCGATCACATATTTAAATTGTAGGAGGTTCAAGGGAAATGAGGTGTTTCAGTCATGATAGTACAGAAGAGGAGGGATCCAAGGAAGTATTGGCGACCGGCAGAAGGGGAAGCCATCCCAACTCGGAATAGAGCTGCCAAATGTGACATTTTCTGGGGATCCTGCGTATAAATCTAAAGAAATAATTCATAAGCCAACCTTGCTCAAAATGGGGCAAGACATGAAACGATACCAGGAGCTGGCGAACATGTAATGGGAGGAGAAGTCGGGGCCGATTGAGCAGTTTAAGGGTGAAAATGAATCGCTGGTAGATAGAATTTGGTGACCAAATATAGATTTTTGATTGATATAAAGATTTGAATAGGTCAAGTATCGATGGTGAATGTGGCAATATCATTTAGGCTTTCGAGGAGGGGGCGTGAACCAATGATAATTGCTTTGGATTACTCCAAATTTGTCAATTGTAGATTGTGGAGAGACATGGACCTCCAATTCGGTCCAGGTCTTTCTAAATCAAGCTCATTATGGAGTAAGGATAGGTGAATTTGGGTGTCGTTGGCATATAACCCTTAGCTATAACGGCACACAATGAAAGAGGTTGAGATTGGGGTTGATTAGGGATTATTACTACCAGGGAGCGCTCAGAGATCAATCATTAAAACCAGAGCTGTCAGCACTGTAAGAGGACATCTATACTAGTTTCGATAGAAGGATGGAGTGATTGAGTTGATTATTAACTATGAGGCTGATTTTCCCCCTGTTAATTCTTTTCCTTTTACACACTTACTGCAAATACTTCATTACTTTCAAATACATCTGTAAAATTTTCAGATCGGCAGGTTCATTTTGATGGCCACCATCATAGAACACCTCGACAGAGGAACAACAGCATGTCACATACTGATTTGAAAGTAGAGCTTCTACCTACGAGCCTGCCAGTTATAAACTTAGTGTAAAACGAAATGTTCAGACATAAATGTTAGTTTTCTTCTTTGATTGTCTGACATTCTATTCAGACAGCAGGACTTTACTTTATCATACCCACCGAATCTCCTAGACACATCCTGATAGATTGAATCTCTCCACTAGCAACACAAGATCGCGACACTCTTATCGTCATGCTCTTTTCACGTTCGGGCATACACCATTCATCATTCTCATTTTCTACCAGTTTTCAAATCTTGGTTGTTCAAATTCATCCTTCCGTATCCGTGACATCACAAAATTAGCAAAATAGTAATTGTACTTTTCAAACTTCTACCAAGCGCTGCATTATCTTTCGAATTACTAAAGCTTCTTCTCCAATGGCTCCATTTTTAACTGATATATAGTCCTTTGTTGCAGGGTTATTATGCTTGGACCTCTGAGAAGTATTTCTCCGAAAACGTATTGTGCAAGGAAGTATGAGAGGTAAGTTAAACATAAACAATTCCCGAAATGAAGCAAGAATTAATCAAAATTATATTAATTGTACTTTGTTACACAAAACATTAATTTGTTTATGTGTTATCTCAAGTCATCATTTCCAGCCCCGATGGAAGAGGCGCTGATTTCAATTTGGTTCTGATCAATCGTCTAGAGAATTTGTGAGATTATTTTCCTCAAAGGAACATGTTCCAGAATTATGGACCATTCGATTTGGAACTCCAGTTAAAATGCAGATTAATTTATTTTTTTCAAATGATAATTTCTTCTTTAACTGTTTTAGTGGAGCATTTGCCTGAAAGAAACCCCATTGAGGTGATCCATCTTGAAGTGATCGTACTCAGGCGTGTTTTTATATTATCTATTATCTGTCATAACAACGATTACCATTTCATTCTGAAAATAGTCTAACTAATGCCATCAATCATCTTTTGAAAAGTGCTTACAACTCCTTTGACAGTAACAATGAAGTCTTCAAATCCTTTTCTTCCTGCTCAATGGCATTTGATTAGGAATGGCGGTATCTTTTGCCATGGTCGATGCTAAGAAGTTCTGCTTTGTCTTGGTCCTCTCATGCGTACGTTATTAGTTTATATACACAATGGAGCTTTTTCAAATATTAAGGTCAGGGAATCGATATTGTGTGATTAATATGGACCTTTAATAAAACAACAGAAAGGTTCTACATTCAAATTCCGAACAGATTGGCAAAGTTTATTTCACATGAAGTTTCATAAAATGGAAGGGTTTGTCATAATAAGTGAAAACTTTGTACGATGCGGTGTATAAATAACGAATGATTTTTTTTTAATGTGAATAGTACGGCTGATTTTCAATATAAAAACATTGTTATTTTTTTAATTTCTTCTCAGGGTTGACATTTTCAATTTGTTTTTTCTTACGTTTTCTCCGTGATTTTCGTTATAATTTCCTTCGTTGCAGGGGACTTCTTCAGAGCCTTCCACTCCCCCACAAGGAGGCCTCCCCAGAAAACTATGGCAACCCCTGGACAAATATCAAAAATAAAACCCTTCTAAAAACGAAAATATGTAATCGAAAAAGAATAAAGGTATTTTAATTTGTTTTTTTGATGTCCATAAAAAATAATTGGTCCCAAATAACACCAAAGTTTCATTGCATTTCTATCTAAAATTAAAGAAATGTTTTAATTAATTTACATTATTACTTACGTCACTATTTGACTATTTCATTTTTTTTTTATAAGTCAATCAGGAATCAAAACTTTTTTTTTCCATAGCTCTCAAACTTATAAAAAATAGGATGTGGGAAAAATAAAAGGAAAATTATTTTGGATTGATGGGTGCCGGAATCAGCTATACAGCTATACGTCCACAAGAACGTGGAAAGAAAATCGTGGAATTCAACTGGAAATCTTCTTTTGCCTCTATAATGCAAGGGCAAAATACGTGTTGAAATCGTAACTAAGCGTTCAGGAACTAGAACAAAATATATCAGGATTAACTTAACGAAAACAGTCGGAATGAGCTTTTTGACATATATTGGTGAAGGAGAAAATGCACCTTTAATAAGAACAGCATTAAAGAGTCTGGAATTCTACAGCATAGTTGAATTCCTAGTCCTCCATATATCAACAGAACTACGCTGAAACGACCGTATAAATTACTTGTCATCGCCACTTTCCACCGCAGTTTATCCATTAAAAACACTTTCTACCAATATAAATCATTAAAAAAAAATGATTAGTTATAATCGATTCAAATCACGTTTTGGGAGAGAAGCGTTCATCTGTGACGGAAGGAAAATCGATTAAAGGTAACAAGCTCCTGAAGACAAAAAGTCATTTTTATAATTCCCGCGTCTGAACATTCACAATTTGAATTTAATGACATTTTAATTTAAACATTGTTAAATGTGGATCCATCGCATATCCTTAACTTGAAATTAATGTACGGGAGGATTCTGCCCTGTAAGATAGAATTAGCATTGAGAGATATTTTCGTTAAAGCAAACCTGATATAGATTAGGAGTGCGTGTTCACCAAAATTAAGCGGAAGGATCGGTTTTTGCATTCATTTAAGTTTTTTAAAAAAAGGGCGTGGGCCGAGACCTGCAGTATTCAGGGCATACTGAGAAATTCTGAAAGTGGAAAAAGAAAGACGGAAGAGACAAAAGTGCAACAGAGGGATCTTCAAGAGATCGGAGAGGGTGGAAAATGGTTCTAAGCACTCATGGAATATAATCACTCTCTTACTTTCCTAGACGTCGTCTGCATTTGACGCTGGCGAAGACTTCGGCTTGAGGCTCCTATTAAGGCAAAGAGGTAACAAGAAGTATGGCTACCTATGGTGATTTATCTCCAGCTTGGACTTCACAGAGTTAAAGATAACATTCCACAAAACATATTATTCCCAGGGAAAATAACATATTGAGCTCATATATGTTCTGATGAGATACTCCAGTATTTTTGTTTTATAATCTAACCATTTTTTAACTTAATATATATATATATATATATATATATATATATATTGTTATGATATTAGATATTGTGGAGTTTTTATATAAATATTTAATCCAACTTATCAAGAAGGCAAAATAAAAACCATTGAGAGTGGATGAAAAAAACAAAAGATAGTA
Organism: Acanthosoma haemorrhoidale; assembly: GCA_930367205.1. Lineage (NCBI taxonomy): Eukaryota > Metazoa > Arthropoda > Insecta > Hemiptera > Acanthosomatidae > Acanthosoma > Acanthosoma haemorrhoidale. The sequence continues at coordinate 35,014,512 of OV884012.1, forward strand.
TAGTTGTTGTTGTATCATAATGAACACACACAAAATTACTCTCTAGTTTTAGCCAGTTATAATTAGTTGTTGTGGTTCTGAGAGAACACACACAGTTCGACTCTGGTTTTGGGATCGGCCTGTGATACATGTTAGCTGTAATTTGTGAGTCAGAAAGAATTTAAAATTTCTTTTGGTTAGTGGTATTGACTTAAAGCAGAATGGAAGAGAAATAGCACGAAGAGAAGAAGTATTAATTTTGTTTAAAGAATGAAGAGAATTAAAGAAGAAAAGGAATCGAATTTATAGACAAGTATTTATACAATAAATATAAGTTTATTTTTTTTATTTGTAATTAAATTCATCTTTTTGCCAGAATTATTTTTGTTAAAGAACCTAATAATAAATAGTAAATAAAAAAAATTTAAGTAAAAGAATAAAAAATAAAATTACGATATCTTTCGAAGAACGTAATAATATATATATGTTTTTTTGAAAAGGCGAATTACAAAGCTCAATGTAATAAAACATAGCGATGAGATTAAAGTTGTGAGATTAAATAAAACTTATTTCTTAATTATTTTTTTAATTATTATTCTTATTTAATCCTATTTTATAGCATTAAAAGATAATCAAAGAAACCTTATAATATGAGTATAAGCCTTATTAAGAATTAAAACACTTTCTGTCTCCCTGCAGCATATCACTTTAGTTTTATTTCTTAATAAATACACACCGCATTACTTGAGTAGTAGAGGATTACTCTCAAGATTTTGATTAAATGAAGAGTTGGAATTAAAATCATATATAATGTAATGTGCACCTCTAGGGCCAGGCTCCGTACAAATAGAATCGTGCTCAATCCCTAATAAAAATAACTACTTGTGTCATGTAAATACAATTAAGTTTTCTTTGTCAAAAAAGTCAATTAGTTTTTTTGTACAATTTGACAAAGTGAGGATTGTCAAATTCACTATTTTTTTTATAACATACCCAAAGCATTTTCAAAGGCGGTTCACACCCGCTTTTATTTGATAATTATAAAGGCCCTTCGGAATAATCTGTGTAAATTTCAAATTTTTAGTACCCTTTCTGTTTCTATGAAAAATAATTTATTCTTGACAATTTTTACCTAATATGTGGGGTGAGAATTGTCTCGCTTGTTTCTCATAGTAAATGATACATTTAGTACTAGAGTGAGTAGGTAGAAAAGAACAGGATTCAAACTACAAAACCCAGTGTTTTTATTTATTTATTTTTTTTTTTAATTTTCCTGAGGAAGGTAACTAGAAATAAGAAAGGTCTTCTTTTACATTTAAAATGTTAAAAGTGTCTAAAAAATTTATATTTATACCTATAAGAGTTATAGAAACTAGCCAAGCAACACCTAAAAATATGTCCTAAGCTATGTTTCAAGAGCAAAAAAAGAATTTTGATTGTTAAACATTTTTAAGGTTCTCATTTTCTTTTTCAGCACATAAATTTCTCCTCTAAGACTGAGCTGGGTAGAGTAACTTGCTTGGATGGAGTAATCTGAAATGCCAAGAAGAGTATTGGACACTTCATAGAACAAGACTGAGATGTAAAACAGTGTACATATCAGCTTGCACAAGACGTATCTTCTGGGAGTTGTCGATTGGAGAATGGCTGCACACGTCAAAGCTTGATGGCTAAAGTTCATTGAGAAGGCCATGACCCACCATGGGTTGTAGCACCCTAGAAGTAAGTGATAGTGGAAAAATATACAAGAAGAACAAATTAAACACCCCAGGAAAGATAAGGCAAGAAAATAGAAACCAGAATACACTCTAGGGAAGAAATGAAAGAAATACAACTTTTTTTTTGTTTTGTATCATTTTAAAATATAATACTTAGCATAGAACCAAATTTTGTTATTCAAAACTTCATGTTCATTTCCCTTCATGTAGCCTAACATGCACCTAAGATTCTTTAGCTGACAATATAAATATATTATTAATAAAGAATGGACATTTAAAAAGGTTGCACAGGTTGTAGAATTAAAATAAAAGAAATAAATGAGGAAAATATATTTGATTATACTATCCACTTTTTATGTATCAGTTTATTAAATAAAAAAATTAAATAATTATATATCAGAAATATCAATTCAAATTTTGTATATTCATCTAATTACATCTGGAAAACTGCAGAAAGCAGTTCAGAGGAAATGAAGAATAAATTAAAAAATGAGTATTAAAAAATATAAAATATCACAGGTGCATTTCTTCAGATATTCACAACAACAAAGTTCAACTAGTTGCAAATTCCTGTCTTTGTTCTTGCATCATGTTCTCATTGATCCAGTCTGTATAGAGAGAGACTCTAGTAAAAACAGCGAGTCCAGTTCCAGAACCAGTTTCTATTCCTGCTACGTAACCTCGGCACAATAGGCCTTTACCACTTTCAGAACTATCTTCTCCCTGTAAAATAAAGTAATGATTCATTTTAATAGAATATGTCAAATAGAAAATTTTACAAATTATTTTACAACTACTAGACCATTCGAGTTAAGGAAATTTGTAATTAAAACATTTTTTATTTTATGTTTTACTATAAAACTATGTTTATATTTTAATTCAAGTGTGTGATCTATTGTATTCGATTTGTAAATAAGTAATGAAATAATTTTTGAACTCATTATCGAAGCCAGTACATCATCATGTTTCAACTCTATTCTGAAGCCCTATACTTTTTCCTCTCCATTTTCCTTTCTGTTTTTGTCCTCTCCCTTCCTGACGAGTAGCCCTGATCAACCTCTATCCCAACCCTTTTCATTGTCTTCCGGTGTAGCTCTAGGTTCATCTATTTTGCCATTACTTTTCTGTGACTTCATCAATGACCTCCATATATGTATCCATCATTGCTCATTCCACATATATGAGGACAACATCTAAATTTATCCAACCTTCCCTCCTAGTCAGCTCCAATCCGCCTCCCTACTGATTCAGGAAGCAATATACAGTTCATATCCCTAATTGATATTGCCACCTTCACAACTGTTGCTGGACCTATCCAAATCTCTACTTCAGTCAAAAATCTAGGTTTGGTCACTGACCAAACTCTATACTAGAAAGACCACATTTCCCAAATCACTGGCCAAGCCATTTCCATGCTTAAACTGCTGAATTGATTCTGACATCTCCTCCCATTACATAAGCACCAACTCTTGGTTTCCTCTCCTGTCTTCTCCCTAGTTGTGTGGTGTATGGTGGTATCTCTGGGGATCTCGAAGCTCGGTTAAAGCCACTGATAAATTGTTTTTTTAAGATTTATACTTGAGATCCCAAAAGATTTCAGGTCGAGATACCATCGCCTTTCATTTCTAAACCCTTCAGCCCGTCCCCAATACTTTCTTAGATCCCTCCTCTATCATGACTAAAAAGCTTCCTTACCATCACAACTTCCTTCAATTCAAATCAGCAATCAAATCTCGCAATACTAGATCCTACCCTTCCGATCTGTATTTCCCTTCTCACAAATCTGCTTCCTTTGACCTTCTTTTCCCTGTGCCCCAAACCTTTAGAATTTTATTCCAGTAGGTCATTCCCCAACTTTCACAATCATTAAATTGGGACTTTACCAGTTTCTTACCTTCCACCAACCTAACAATTAATAATTGATAGCTATTATCCTGTTTATTTATTTTATCAACCAGCAAGCATTTTATCAACCTTCCAAGCTCTTTCCCCCTTTTTGATAATTTCTATATTTTATTTATTTATTTTTTCCATCTCTGTCCATTTTTGTTTTTTTGTTTCAATTTTTTGCTGTTGGTTCTTTGTAATAATCTTGTATGTACATAGCCCTAGTACATCATATTAAAAATTTGTACATAGCATTAATCTTATCAAATCTGTTTAATGTTAAGTATTTTTTTCTATTTTTGGTCAGCTAGACATTCCTGTTATGTTCTTTATAGTTTATATTGTGTTCCTTGTAGTTATTCTCAGGGGACAATCCTAGAATAAAGCTTTTTTTTCATTTCATGAAAGTTCTTGTGTGGATAGAATAATATACTATTGCTATTACTTCCTAGGATCCTTCCTCCATATGCATGAGTTTCATTCTTATTAATCTATGTACTATTACATCACAAAAGGAATGAGTGCCTAAGTAAATTGTGAATTTGATTTATAAAACTTTTATTAAATAACAAAAATAGAAAGAAAAACCTTACGTTGTATCGTGAATCGGAATTGCTGTCACATGCTACTGTGTAGAAATCTTCAGTTCCTTCTCCTTGCATTGTTTCAACAACTGCCTCACAAACATCATCAGTGACCATAGCGTCTGCAAATATAAAATGGCTTAGTGGTACTGCTTCACAATATGAAGGTTATGAATTAAAATCTCTAGAATGGTGATGAATTTTTTTGTACTTCTGTAAATAGAATCCTGATTGGATAGCCTGCCTTTCCCACTATTAATTGTAATAAAGTACACAAGGAAATAAACCCCAAAGGAAAAGATTATGCATATATATTTTGAGGATTATACACATTCCTTCAAAAGTGCTCATTGTTAATGTTGAATTATTTCTTCTTCATTTGGATATGTAGAAATTTCAGTAATTTAACTTATCATTCTGAGAGAAACCTACAAAGGCAACTTCATTCTTATTTTATAAATAAATTGAAACCTTTAACATAAAATCCATTTATCCCTGATTAAAAACTGTGAGGTATCTCTTTTGCATAATTGCAAGAATTAAAATAATGATGAAACATTCATTGTTCTCAATACACCTTTTCTGCCATAAAAAAGAAAAACAAAAAAAAACCAATAATTTTATCCTCTCAAGTATCTTATATATTACCATTCTTAGCTATTTTTATTGCAAGTACAGTGGAATTAGCAACTGTTGCACACAATTTCCCTGCAAACTTCTCTTCTTTTCCTGGGATGCATGGCACACAAGCTTTCTGCGGTTTCGAGCTTAACAGAATAAGACCTAAAAAATAATAGAAATGAGAATAGAAATATTGTAATTTTTCAATTGTAAATGAATCTAATATCTAATAGCTTTTAGTTCTAAAATAAATTGAATATCAGCTGTATAAAAACAAGTGATGTTATTAACAACATATTCGAACCATACTGAGCAGGATTCAACGTACAAAAAAACTTCAGCTATAATTCAGTCATAGTCAATACATCTAACCCAGCAACAATAAACTATTTAAATTTTAGTTTCATCCTTCCTTCTTCATTTTCTAAGCACTTGTCTGTTTTGTTGAGAAGACTAAGTACTTGATGTTGCTATTTGTAGGCTGAGCATTCTATTAAGATGTGGCACACATTCACTCACATTTTCCTTGTATAGAGCCCATTAGGGTGATCTAGTCCCAACAGCAGATGGAGATCATAGAAGGCACTTGTCAAACACAAGGCCCATCTGTAATAGATACGTAGTTCCAAAATTCTACCTCAACTGCAAGCGATGAGCGAGCTTGTTTCGCTTCTCAGCCTCCTCGTTTGTTACCATAGTGCAATGTAACCCATATGAGGAGGTGAAGATAACCTGGTTAACCCTGCAGTGCTGTAAAATATCATTGATCTCTTGAACACAAGGGACTATTTTGTTCTTTGACAAAGCATACAGGACACAAAGAATGTTGGTAAAAATGAGACACTCACTTCACCTTTAAACTTGTTATAAACTATAATAATTAAAAAATGCAAAACATAAAATACATTCAGAGCACTATTTCAAAAATTATAAAATGTTAGAACTGGCATGAAAAGGAGATATTCATTCGCCAGCTATCTTTAATTATTTATCTATTGTTTGAGTGTTTATTTAGTGTAGTGGTTAAGTATTAACCACCTTGAGGCTTTATCAATCAGAAATGAATGTATCCTGATCGAGTTGACATTCCTGCACTAGTCAATAGTGCCGAAGAGCATGAAACCCTAGAAATGTAACTATAGATGGACACCACCTATAATTTCATTATCTCTTTCATTATTTCAATGTTTAAAATGATTTGTTTGGTATTTATGTTATGTGACAATAATAATAGATAATTAGTAGTAATATGTTTAATTTACCTATGTTATTTGGTTCCGGATGTAGGATATTAGATGAGTAAGGTCTGTAATCCTCATGTACAGCAATTGTTTTCACTGAAGCTTCTATTTCTGGATCCTGCTGGTATTTTCCAATCACTTTTACCATACCAGCTCGGAACACCCTGGAGCAAAGTTAATTTTAAATAGTACAAAAGTTTTATAAAAAAAATAAATAAAGATTATTTACCTTGAATATTTCAATTCGATATTCATATACCACATTGGTGAAAAGGAACTCAACAACCCCCCAAGAGGTCACTTAGCAGGACAAGTGGATTGTCATTGGCATGAGAAAAAAAAACATTTTAAGAATAAATTCTAAAATATATCTCTTATTTGTCTAGGTTTTATTGTTATTATTACTTATTTAATAAATACAATCTTTGATTAAAGAGATGAGTCATTAAAGAGATGAAATAACATGCATTATGTATGACATATTTTCCCTTTAGGTGATAAATTTATGTAACTAGTTAATTTATGTAAATGTCACTAATTATGTTTTTGATTTGATTTCTAAAAATACCAACTACTGGGAAATGTTCCAGAATACTGCAACTAAAGATAATTATTAACCAACTGCAATTTTGATAACTGTACACATAAGTACTTAGCTTACAATATGTCATATATATATATATATATATATATATATATATATAATAACTTACAATATGGTTTCAGACAATGCTTTGTGAGTGTGAGTATTATAGAAGAAGGAAGGATTTGTACATTAGAATTAAGATGACAGTCAGGTATTTTATAGAATGCAGTGTAGAGATGTAATGTATGTTGCCTGTATATTATTGGGTATGTAGTGTCTTCGTCAAATTAAAGATTGGTCTGACTTATGGTGATTGGGTTTGATATTAAATCCAACAGCTGTAAATTTCAAAGTGAAAAATAAGAGAAAAATAGTGCTAAAACTTTGATGCCAACCCAGTACTTTTTGACTGTTCTGGCACTTTTACCAACGAGGCTGGGAATACAGAATTATAGTTATTCACTATCTATTCTCTTATTGAGTCTAGCTTTCTGTATACATCTTATCTTGCAATATTTATCATTAGTTAACTGCAATCTAATTTACCTAATTTAGGTACATTTTATTATGTATAGTTATAGTATTAAATATTTAACTATAAATACATAATATATTTTATATAGCTAGATATTTCGAATTCAGGATGTGACCCTATTTTTTTCTTAAGTCAATAATTATAATTTGTGTTGTGTTTTTTACAGTTTTCAATCAATTTAAAATAAGTTGAGGTAAAAGCTGACCGAAGTGCACAAGATCCAGAAGTGAGGACCCAACCATCTTTAAGATGTGTTCCAAGGCAGAGAGGTGAGCCCTGTAATGTAAAAACAGCTTGTGGGCTGCAGTGGGGGCAGCTGTCCACAACTTCTGTCACGTTCTTAACTCCTTCCCAGTCAATACTGTTCTCCATTTCATCTCCATAAGGGTCTAAGGAATATTATTAAGTTGATCATTACATAATTTCCATAAAATGACAGGCATTAAAATAATTACTTTAGCAATGTAGGGGTATTTATTACCTGCATCAGATGGAATGAAGTCAGGAGGGCTGGTAATGGTCTGATGGACAGTTCCATTTTCAGATGGGAATAATGTAGTTGGAGGATATGTTGTTGCAATATTACCTTCTTTATCAGGCTAAAAAGTAAAAAAAAAAATATTTACCTCATCGAAATAATCATTATTTGAATAATAATTATATATTACAGACAAAAATTAAACTCATACATCTTTTACATTAATGTTGTTAATTTTTAAAACGAAGTAAATGTTTTGTTTACAGCTGGACCTAAGGACCAGCTATTTCTCGGGCATGTAGATTTCAAGTGTCTTGACTTATCTCCTCCCAAACAGCTCTCTACTTCTTGATCCTTTTATCCCCTCTTGTTCGGGCCCTTAGGCAGTAAATAAGTTTTTATTAAACTTAATTTTTTGTTTGAGAGGATTTTTTTTTATGATCGTAATTATTTTTAAACTATAAATTTATTTTATTTCCTTTTCTGATTGTTTCGGCTGGAGACAATTAGTATGTAAATATTGTATACATGAACATATATTTGAGATTAAAACTATAAATGTAAGTTATGAAATGCATTGATTTTATTTCTCTTTAACAGAAATTTTCATTTTAATACATCAACATACAGAGGAAATAGTTCGAAGGATTATACAGCTGAGGAAGTAAATAAACACGTCTTTGCGTATTACAGGACAAGGCTTTAGGCCTGAGCCTGTTTTTAGTCAGTGATGAAGATAACTCCATACCGGACGGTTCCCCTGCGAACACGAAGTCGCTGTTTCTACAACTGAACTTCTCGGCCTATCTGCCTGTTTATCTCTCCGTGCACATCGCCACCCTGCGGTTGACTATCCGAAGACCACCGTCCTGCGGCTGCTATCCGAACATCCAGCGTATCGTGACTATAAACTTTTTCGTCATTTTTATACGTTAATTATACTAACAATTATTTATACTAATATTCAGGCCTGGTTAAGTTGCTGATCAGTAATTTTTTTTTGTTTTTTTTTAATAAAATGAATTGTTATTTCTTTAATATTTTTGACTTTGTTTATTGTATATGCCTTATTGTTGGCAAGTTTGTGAGCTAGCCGACACAATCAAACCTCTAGCTTCTCAAGACGTAACCGGTGCTATTTTCTGGCGTTTGGGGACTTCTTAATTTTTAAGAGCCCTAGCGCAAACACCTCTCCTTGTCTTTTTGTCTGATGTGTACCTGATTCAGGATTTACCTAAAATACTGCGAATAAGCCCCATGGGCAAGTTTCTCTTTTGTACACCTATTTAAATTCTATATTTATAAACTATACATAATGTCCTTATAATTATCTTCTCCAGACCATATATTTCATCAACGTAACCTTCCCCTCTAAGGACCTGAGAGGATGCAGTCCACTTGAGGGTAGGAGTTATAACCTATCTAGAGATATTTCTATTGAAAGATTAACCTTTTCCTGGACCATATACGTAGCCAAACCTACACTGCCTAGGCAAAGACAGGAAAAATGTGTTTTATGAACTTTATTAAACAAACATGGTAAGATGTTGAGATCTATATCACCTATTGTAGTCAATTTATTGGTTTTGCTTAAATTGTAAGGCTGCCTGACCTGTAGAGTGGTGGTGGTGAACTGGACCTGCAGGTTGGGAGCGGCCGTGCAGCAGACGAAATGTGCACTGGGGGTGAAGGCCCCCTTAAGACCCCCGCAGTGGCCACCTGGGTCCGACACGAAGTCCTGGTTCATCGTGCAGTCGGAACCCAAGAGGCAGTAGCCAGTTCCGCTGCCGCAAGTCTTCACTCCGGATATCACGAACAGACCTAAGGAATGATTAGTCAACGAGTCATATATGTAGTAATGGGTTGATTATTAACGAAAAAAAGTTATTGTGATAGACCCGAGACCTTATGATCTCAGGTCATGTCGTCTACCATTGAACCTAGCCAATATCAATTCTCTACGACTTTCGTAAATCTCAGAAAAACGTCCTCAGAACAAAAACTTTCAAAAGAAGCTTCAATGAACTCTTTTTTTAATAAAAAGGAAGCCCTCCAATATTCTTCGCATCCAGTCCCTGCAATCGAGAATCCTCCACAAGATAGCCAATACTCCCTTCTGTATCAACAGGCGTGCCCTTCAAGCTGATCTCAACATCCCATTCATTCAAGACTACCAGAGCTTCCGTTCCCACCTTCCTGACCATTCTAATTTGTATGTTAATGCTGTTTAATCCCATCTTATCCCCAGCAATCAAGAGCGATGCCTGAGGTGGAGGTGTGCTCGTGACCTCCTCCAAACCAACTATCATTTTGTTTTTAAGTAAGCTCGGCCGTGATCGACAAGTTATGTAGTTTTAGCTAGTGAGCCTTTTTCCCAAGTGACAAGACCGTATAAGCTGAAGTTCTAAGTACTAGGTAAAATACTGTTGTACTGATTGCGTGTAATCATTTAAATAAATACAGGAGAAAAATAAAATAAAAGGAACACTGAAACTGAAGATCTACCTTGTCTCTTTTAAAACATTTCTCTCTGGTGAAATAATTTTTTTTTGCTAGGTTCCATTGCGATCAGAATATCTAAGTTGGAACACATCTGGCCAGAGCTGAGAACGACTGGGGCTTGACGTCGGTTTATCTTTTTCTTTGGCTAATAATTATTACACACGCACGCACGCGCCAGCAAACAAACACGAGCCCAGCCATGGGAGCGAGGACTTGTGTTCCGTGTGATGAACATTATAAAATGCCGAGCTGAATGAACGTGATGAAAACTTACTAAGAGTCCTATAATCCGAATTTCATTAAAGTCAGTGATCGATTGAACACCTGTAGAGAGTTAGCAAATGTCACGATAAGAAATGATGAGGCCTTTAATATAACGTAACTGATATCTGAGGAATAGTAAATTCAAATAATTAATTGCTTGATGAAAACATAATTAGCGAAGAAAATAAACAAACCCTCTGTACCTCTCCATGTTTAAACAAAATTTGACTCTAAATAAATTTTATTGATGGATAAAAAAAATTTTTATTCATGGAACCATGTTCCCTACGAATAACGCTTTATATTTTAACAAATATTGTTAACTAAGAAAATTAAAATTGAATTTTTATTTGACTGCATAAAAAACGACATAAACTTAACAGTAATGAAACATATTCTTTTTAAGTCACATTTAATGATTTTCCGGTCGTTTTTCTTTTACAACCATTTTAATCTGACAAAGTAGCAATTTTAATATTTTTAAAACTTTTATAGACCTATAATAATTTTCTTAATTGAAATAATTACATCCAATCAACAAATCAGATTTTTTAAGATGTACTTGTAAGTAGTACTAAGTGTTAGTCGGTTTGGAGATCACGGTGCCACCTCTACCTCTATCATAGACATCGCTCTGGGTTGCCGAGGATGAGTTTCGAATATAGAGCATAAGCATTCGTATCAGGATGGCCAGGTCGGCTGGAATGGAAGTTCAGGTTTTATAGCTCATGGAATGATTATTCATTTATAATGGGTGCCTTTGGCAGTTACAGAGTAGGAGAAATTCTGTAAAAGCTGAAAACTGTTGAAATGCGGGTAGTATCATGAGAAAGTGGCAATTTAACCAATAACTAACTCCACTGTTTTCTATTCACTCATATCTACTAATGACCTTTTTTTTTTTTTTTTTCCTGGTGCTCATTTCAGATTCATCTTCATTTCGATCGTTGTTGGTGGCTTCTTATATTTTTAATTGACTATCAGCGAGTTTCTGTTTAAAATTATTATGAAAATTCTCATACCCCTTTCCAATCAACAACCGAGAACTGCATTTATTATTCAGGAAACAACATGTCACTCAAAGTATTTCCCCTGTATCAAATATATTGATACGAACAAAAATGTAATATATATCATAGCTATTACATGTCGATTACCTGGATCGACGACTGGGAGCGATAGTGCATTTCCTACGAGCCAGAACAAAATTAAAGTTATCGCAGCCTTCATTTTAAGTGTGGTTGATCTGAAACATCATTCGTAGAAATCAATAATTGGATAAATAATTTAAAAAAAAACATTAACCATCTGCATCTCGTTCACAAGGTAAGATTAACCAATCATGAAATAATGTGTTTAATCATATATTTTGCCATCCGTTGCCATACGTCAAATCTATACGGATTAATCGTCTCTCGACTGTCAATGCATGCAAGGTCTAGAATAGCAGTTGTAAATATCAATATATCTGAAATCGTATAAGTACATTTCACAACAACTCGAAATAGTCTGATTATGGGCTAATATAATAACGGTAAATATAAAATAAAGATCCCCGTGGTTGAGGATACGTTAAAGACGGTAATGAAAACAGATATTCTAAATTTAATGCCGTTCGCGTGGTTTTGAATAGATTTTTTGATCAGTATCGTTACTATTTACAATTTTTTTTAAAGGCAACTTTCAGTGGCCCAGATGGTTTAAAAATTAAATAAAGTATCCTTTTCATTTATTTTTTTAATATACTTATTTTAATAAGTATTTAAGAAACTGGGGTGGTTTCCCGTGAGTACCTATAGGTATTGATTTTACACCCTTTATTTCGTGGATTTTTTAAATACAATGCAGTCCATAATTAATAAAAAATATGGATCACCAAGTTACTAAGGTTTGGAATCCCTCTGGATTTTTCAATAGGTTTGCTGAAAAACGCCAAGCAAAAGATGGACAGTAGCACGGAAGAGCATTGTTGATAACCTTTTTAGCCATTGCATGTGCAGACCATTGTGAGGCATATATTTCAAAATATGTAGCTTTAGAATAATAAAGTGATATAATGAATAGATTTAAATGGTCCACTGTATACATCGCCCTATCCAGAACAGTCAGTTGCTTTCTGCCAATCTTTAGACCGAGTCACATGGTAAATGTTACAACTCGCACTTGACAAAAATGTAACTGATCATTATCGTTATTCACTACACCTTTCGATTATATTTGTAGTGTATATGTACTGTCTCAATCCTAGGTCGGTAACATTACATCGAGGGGATTGTTTTTTTTGTTCCACTCACAAAGTGTTTCTGCAGAATAAATCCGAAGGTAAGTTCAAAAGTTACTATTCTTATTCTGAGAAGACTGAGGATGAGCTTCGTCGGTGAGACTTCGTACTTGCGGTCCTGGCGTGCTAAGAGATGGCGTAGCCAGGAAAGGAATCTTATAGTTATACGACGAATGAAATTTTCCAGGGTATAATTGATGCTCTGAGGAAGTTTTCGAACACTTTTTAAAATCTAATATAGATTCAAAGGCTGCTTGAAATCCCCTCAAAAGCAGCCACCCCCGCTGATGTTGCGTGCAAACCAGCACATTAGGATGCGCAGAGAGTGTTGACCCGTTAGCAGCTATTGTTCTACCTACCGGCACACTGACTGTTCTCCTCTTCCTGTGTCCTGCTATTGTCTGCTCTTTATTTCGGATTTGGGGCAATGACTCAATCCACCGTGTTTGTTCTCTCTCTAAATCCGAATCGGAACTCTAGTTTTGTGGTCAAGGGCGGGATGTATTCTTCTATTCGATGACGAAATTGAGATCGATCGTCCCTGCAAATAAGACAAAACGGATGAATATCAATGCGAGTCTTCAAGTACATTAGTCACGTCCCGTCTCAGTTGCGGCATGTTCAGTTTGAGTCGGGAAAAATATTTTTCCTAGGGATTTGAATCCATTTTCCAGTCTATGTTCACATTTAATATTATCTCACTTATTTAATTTATTATACTGCCTCTGATTGAATATTCAATCATTAATTAAATATTGTGTACTATATGATTTGCGCCACTAAAAGCATACCGACATACATTTATTGGACAACTGTTGTAAAAACATTATAAATTGTAAAAATCATCTTGTTCCGCTGCTAATCATCCATTTCGACCAAAATTATATTAATTCTAATGCCACCTTTATTGAAATAAAATTACAATCTGCCTAAATTGGGCGATAAGTAATTGTGATCAATAATCTCATCCATGCCATATTTACAGTTCTTTATTCTCGCAGTATTTACAAACAAGCCAGAGATCTCCCAAATACATGTTTGTAACCTCCCTCGCATGCGTAAGAGGAAGAGGAGTCTTTGGATGTCCCCCAAAATCCTCCATCAGTCTCGTCGCCAGATATGAGCCAGAGGAGGCTGACCAAGAGTGTGAGAGCTTCTGACGCTCAGGACATGGTTGGAGAAACTGGCCACTGCCAAGACTCCCACTGCCACGTATTTATTGCAGTTCTCGAGGCCACTGCCGCTTTAGTCTCCGAGCAGGATTATAGGGATGTGTGCCACTGTGTAATGACTATGGTAGTAGGGTGGTCGGATAGGTTTCTATTTTCATGAACATAGAAGGAACAAGATAAAGAATGTTGGGCATACCTTGCCTGGGGGCTTATATATTGGGGGACTACCAAAAGGGGCCCTGAAAGCCTCAAAGGGGCCCACAAGGATTTAGAAAACCATGCCCATTCCGAGAATGCACCAATATTTTATGTAATATTTTCGATCCGTTTTATTTTCCCTCAATTTTTATCAACCCATTGCCATTGGCTATTGTTCTCAAGATTTTGTATTGAAAGGATAAGCTCGATGTTCGACTTTTTTGCTACCCCGCATATTTATAAAATATTAATATTCGTATGCTCAGATTGGCTTTAGTAAAACATTTGAATTTGTAATTTATTTTCTATTGAGAGATGGGATGTCCTTCGAAGTAGTCTGTACATTTGTTTAAAGCGTATGTTTAGTTCTTGTATTTTTAGCGTCGTTGTGGCTTTTATGTCAACCTTCTGTGGAGTTGGAAGCCTAAGTACCTTAGCACTTCGGATGCAAGAAGAGAGCTAGAATTAAAAAAAACTTGTGGACGGGACTTACGGCAGAGGGTAAAGGTAATGTGGGCACATTTGGCTCCATTAACTTTAATCAGCCATTGACTACACCAATACTCGATCCCATCAAGGTGTTTTTGAAGGTTTTGGGGTAATATATCGGGTCTGAGGGGGATGACAGAACTGAAGTGTCATCTACAAATGTTGCTAATAAGGCGGTAAAGAAGAGGGGACATCAGAGGAGTGTAGGTTATAGAGGCTGGGACCCAGGACATTGCCCTGCGGAGCTCCTGCTTTTATAGAATGGTAGTTGGAACATCCCAAACCACAGCGGACTTGGAAAAAGTGGTTTGAACGGTAGGATTGTAGGACTAGGTAATGCTTATGAGGTAAATGTATTTTGAGCCTGTAATGGAAACCAGCGGGGTATGGTCAGAAATACACCCGTGCAATATTTCTGTATATATTTCAAATACTGTTTGGTTTCAAGGGCCCAACAAGGCCTTCGCGTTGTGTCAACAACGTTAAATGCCGCTTTACCAGTGGAATGTCGTAGACGGAAACTAAACTGGTGAGTAGGAAAATGTAGAAGTTTTAATTGGAGTTTTTCAAAGATTTTTTAGAGGATAGGGAGTCTAATTGGCTAATTGGACTGTAAGATGAGGCGTCAATGGGTGGTTCACCGGGTTAGCGAATAGGGAAATAATAGGAGTAAGATAATATCTTAGAGATTTTCGGTAAGGTAACCTTTTCAGAAGGAATTTGACAACAGCAGGATTTTTGGTGGAGGTGAGCGAGGAGTAAGTGAAGTGAGGAAACTTTCAACAGTTGCGTTGAGTATAGTTTTGATATCTGCGGTGAGGCGTGAAAGTTCAGTAAAGATGCAGTGGAAATTCTTCCAACCTTTCCTCATCAAAAGCCGCCCAGGACCCTTCAACACGACGGAGTGGATTTGAAATAGGATGATATTTTAGGATCTTTTTAGGGAATTATCCCTGGTAGACAGAGAGGTAAGGTGGGAATTAAAGGAATCAGATCATAAGGATGCTAAATGCCGCTCTACGAATCTGCAGTAATCATTGTACGAGTGACGATCAGCAAAAATACGGGATTTTTGCCACACTATTCTCGAGTGGGGTTTGGATTGGATTAGTTCACTGAGCTGGTGAGGAAAGGGATTTTCATTGCAAATTTTTGGATGGCAGCGGAGTAACGATGCCCCCCTAAGCCGAACTCTGGATTAGAGTAGTGAAAGAATCCACTGCATCATCTAGGTCTTGGGATGTTTTAAGGGACACTTAGAGGTTTACGGAAACTGTGAGAAACTGGTGTATGTGGTCCCAATCAGCTGGGTCCTTAATAAATGAAGGAGGAGGCAGTTTGTGAATTGGTTTTTTGGAAACGGTTCAAGGGATATGATTGGAAGTGAGGACATCGAGGCACATAACAGTATAGTTTAGTATTTCTAAACTATTGGGGAAGAAGTAATCAAGGAGATCAGGATTTCGACCAGATGGCCAATAGGTAGGAGTGTCAGGAGAGATGTTGGAGCAATGTTTCCGTGTGAGTGCGGACAGCAAAACACGTCATGTATTAGTGGACCATGAACCCGTGATTCGCATTAAAGTCCCTACCCATAAACGTTGTCCAATGGAGTCTAAGAAGGTAAGGAATTGGGAATCTGAAATGGATTTATTAGGAGGACAAGGAAGGGCAATGCATCGAATCTAGGGTGAGGGGGAAAGTGAAGGTAATGATTGAAACTGCAGTCAACTGAAGGGCTACCAAAGGAACTATGTGATGGGCAATGGAGTGATGAACAATGACGGCGGTACCTGCTATGCTGTTGTACCTGGGTATCAATGCAATAAGTCTGGTACTGTATAACTACAAATGGTCGTTTACTCGTAAGTCTTGTTTCAGTAATGTTCTAATCTACGTCAAGTACTGTCAGTTCGATTGTGTGTGTGCGAACACCATTCGCATTCCAAAGGAGAATAGATAAGGATTTGGAAGAATGCATTTATAAATTATGTTTTAAGTGGATAAGGTAGGAGACAAGATTTGCAAAAAGGGAATTGAGTGGATTAATTAGAGGTTTGAACTCCACAACGAATGAAGCTAATAGGCCTGTGAGTTCTTGTGAGAGATATTTGTGGTTGAGGATGGGATTGGTTTTGCTGGTTGCCTGGATGAATGGAATGCAGGGGAAGAGGAACTTGCCGACGAGGAGTGGGCAGTGCCTGTGACTGCTCAGTTCCGAACTGCATCGGCAAAAGAGGCAGAAGGCCTTAAATTTCTCGCTGGGCCGCATCTTGAGCTACCTGTGGCTTGCTTCTCTCCTGGCAACGACGTTGTTCATCCATATACTTCAAGATTCCAGAAACTTCCCAGCCCTTATGGTTGGCTAGATGGCCTTGTTGGCAGAGCGCGGATACTACAGACGATTTCAAGGGCATCTTGCATAACTAGCTCTTGTGTGTGCCCTTTGCACGTTCCACAGCTCGGAGGGTGGTAACAGTACCTTAAAGAAGTCAAATCCTTTAATTTTCAGTCCATGAAGAAGTAACCCTTTTTCAGTTAACTTTGCCATCTCAATAATGACGTAATTACGACCTATCAAACTTTGGTTTCTATGGAAGCCGGAAGCCTATGTATACAATGTAGAGTGTATTCTCGATCTAGAGATCTCAATGCACCATTCTACCATGACCGACAGATATTAGTTGTTGATAAATTATTAAGAAACTAAATTCTTAACTGGGTTAGTCCTATTTTTAATATAACCTTAAATTATTTCGACTAATTTATAATTCATTGGTGATTTTTTTTTAGCATTTATACATTATGAATTACGTTATTATAAGTTTTTAATCTAAAATTTGAACTAATATTTTTTAGTGTTGTTGAGTTTTCAAAGCCAGAAGCCCACATGTTACTATGCATCTTACTATCTGTCTGTCAGTCTATTGCAGTCATCACCATAAAACACTATATAGTGTCTTTAATTAATTAATTGCTTAGTATTGAGAAACATATTTTTCTGTAATTTAATAAGTAGACTATCAAATTACCACAACAAAAAATAATAATATAGATATGATAATTTGTCAATCCACAATTTTGTAAACATTGCGTATTTATCAAGTATTTGTTGTATGTTTTAATCTTTGTTTTAGCCCCATAGTACGGCAATTTATTGTTGAGAGGCTTCAGGACAATGAAATAGCGTTGTGGATCGAAAAAAAGCCTATCTTTAAAATAAATCCCACTACCGACACACCATAAAACAGAAGTAATAACATAAAATTAAAAATGATGACGTAAATTACTATATGTAATTTGTGGGTTTTTCTAAACTACAATTAAAACAATCATTAAAACTGCCTTAAAAATCCTGTTTGTAACTGTATGAGAGTCAGTGTTTTTTTTTTAATGCCTTTTTGATGCGCAGGTGATGTTAAAAATAAAAGATACCCGATGAGAAAAACAGAAATGGTTATTTATAAATTACATTTGTAATTAAAGAATGCCCCCTATTACGTCACCAACAAAACCCTTCATTATGATCTTAATATACCCTACATTCTTGAACTCATCCCTTCAAAATTCATGAAATTCCATAGTAACCTATCCAACCACCCTAATCCCGTAGCACAGTCATTGCACTGCTCCACTCATCCCTATAATCCTCCTCGGAGACTGAAACGGCATGACCTGCTATAAATGCGTGACAGTGGGAGCCCTGGCAATGGCCAGTTTCTCAAATCATGTCCTGAGCGTCTGTGGCTCTCGCGCTCTTCGTCAGCCTCCACTGGCTCGTATCCGGTGACGTGGCTGGTGGGGGAGCGTGGGGGACTTACCAAGACTCCGCTTCCTCTTTCGCTTGCGAGGGAGGCAACAACCGCGTGGACTTGGGGGGCCCCTGGGCTGTTTGTAAATATTGTATGAATGTGCGAGCGAATGATGAATTGTAAATATGGTATGAATGAAAACACTTATCTCAATTATTTATTGCCTATTAAGTAAAAACAGATTGTAATTTCATCATAATAAAGATGTTAACAAGAAAAAAAAAAAGTAATTAAAGAAAAATGTTTTTGTTCGTACTGCATAGAATCTAAAATTAAAGATCTTGATTACCTTATTAATGATATAGAACATTTTTTGGCTCATTATTGGCATGTATGTAGTTATAAAAAGTCATTTAACCTTTCATGAAAATTGTGTCCACAATTTTTCTCAACCTTCCTTTCGAATATAGGTATGATATTTTGCATACCCTATTGCAAGAAATAAGGCTCAGGGGTGTTAATTATTAAATCAACCCTGTGATAAATAATAAAGGTGATATAATTAATCAATTACTTGTAATTAAAAAATGCTTATCATATTGAATAGGTTATCAAACTAAAGATCTCGATGAATTGATTAAAAATATGTGTTATGGTAAAACCATGTATACGTTAAATAAACATGTCGTAATGTAATATAACCGTAGCCGTAGCGAAAACACTTAACTGTGTGGCGCATCACGCTTGATTTAAATTTTTATTCTTGACTTCTCCTCAATCAAATCAAATGCCATAATAACGATAATTGTACCTATCAATTTCCGGTTCACAAACTATTTAGCAGAACAACATGCCCTTTCTCTGTTGCATAACCTCTTGCAAAATACCGCCCATAAGAGGATCTTAGGAACGACTTGCAATAATCCCTCTAAAAGGAATATGTGCATAGAAGCACCCCTCAGAAGACAAAGTTGATAGATTAACTTCAGTTAATCTTAATTAATTTATTTAAAATTAATACTTAATCTTTTCAAACCCGTAGAATGTCGTCGTATAAGTGATTATTCCTCGTTTTATTTTTTTATTCACAGGTAGATTTAATTATTGGTAGACTCTCACTACCTTCCTGACTCCATCCGCCTTTCTAGGCATTCCACACCCCATATCCTTCTCATACATCCTTCAAATAGGGGTCTCCCCTTAGTGAAAGGCACTTTCCAGCCAAAAATAATTTTCCTTATTTTTCCCACATTCCTATTTTTACAAGTTTGAGAGCTTAGAAAAAAAAAAAAAAAAAAAAAAAAAAAAAAAAATTCACAGGTACTCCTAGTAAAAGGATCCGCTCACCCCAAATAAATTCCTTTATTTTTCCCTTATCTATAATCTTAAAAATTTGAGAGCTAAGAAAAAAAAAAATTTGTTCATTCACAGTCAGCCGATTCTCTTAGGAAGGATTTTCTCAAGAAAAAAGTTCGTATTACACAAAATATTTCTTGTCAAAGTGGTGGTTTTTAAAATCATCATTACAAATATAAATAAATAATAGTACATTATGTAAGTGCATTATATGTTTATCCCCCTCTAACGAATATTTATGTTCACTTCAGTACTTAGTAAAAAACAGGAAGACCACGTCTAATTTTTGACTTTGCTTTTGGACCAAAAAACAGTTGCATCAGAAATTATTGGATAGTTAAAGAAGTTTTAAACAGATAGACTTTTTACAAGAAGAGTTTATTCACAAGAACAATGAGGTAACGGTTTTACTAACTACTGTCTTACGTCTAGTCGGTAAGAGAGAGTGTTACTGCGTGAGGTGAGTCTGACTGAGTGAGAGAGAGTAGAATTTTGGGAAGGTATATATAGAGGAGAAATGGATCAGTGTATTTCAGCAGCGTGGGAAATTAGTTGAAATATTGCCTCACACGGTCGGTCGTCATCCGGGCCAAGAAGTCAGCAGGAAGCAGTTTATTGTTTGCAAAATAAGCCCTGGGTCAGTAAAAAATAGGTCTCGCTAAGCTGGTTAAGTGTTATCCGGGCCAGGCCTCCAGCTAACGTTTGCATTCCATAATTGGGTTTATATATTTTATTTATTTAGTCGCTATAAATGAGAGTGGCATTTTATAATAAATTGTTTTGTATAATTTTACAGCCAAAACATTTTAGAGTTTTTTTTTTTAAAGCTTATATGACACTATATATGACCTTATAAGGCACCATTTGTTCTGAGAAGCGAATTGTGCATTGACAATTATACTATTAACAGTCTATAAGTTAGCTTTAAAATTATAATTGAACCAATTGTTATATAATGAAGTTATATGTTTACTGGTAAGCAAAATGCCGTCGATTTTAGGAAATGGTTAAATCTTACTGAAACCAACGGGAAAATTCTTTAATAAATGTACAATAACTGAGCCCAAATAGCCAGACGAAATCTTGCTATTTTTCTGTTTGTCTTGGACTAGTTTCGATGAGTTTTAAGATTTCTCGAGCCATAGCTAAGAATCTAAATAAGATTTAAGACTCCAAAAATACATTGAATTTGATCTCAGAAAGGATGTCAAAGCTATTTCAAAAGTTTGAGAGCAATCATAGAACAAAAATAGCCTTTTTAATGTCATCCAGGCCGGTTTAATAGTTTGTTCAATATTCTTGCCACTTACAATAATTTTAAAATTCTTTTGTGTATTTAAGGTCAAAAATTTAGAAAAGAATTATCCCTATAATTTAATACATTTTTGCCGAGTACTGACGTGGAATGCCGAAAGTGTGTCACGGATAATGTTTATTTCGTTCTATACATATATCTAAAATGAAATTGTTCCTAATTATAAAAACATATTCGGAAAAAAATTAGAAATAAATTTTCAATAACGAATAAAAAAAGTTAACGGGCTACTTGGATACTTGGATCAACCAGTTCTTATTCGAGCTATATACGGCTATGTACTCATGAGCAGGGGGGCACCCACTAATATTAAAGGAAGTCAAATAATCTTTACCGTTCTCTAAGGGTTTGATTCCAGACTTAGGAAGTGTTTGCATCTAGTAAGAGTGCGATGATTAAGATTTTTGCTAGAAAGATATGAAACGCACACCATACCGTTAATGCTGAGAACGTTACTTTCCTAAACGGGAGATCAGTATGCATTACAGCAGCTCGCCAAAACCGGTTCCGTTGCTCCGTAATAGAGGACGAATAGCTCGTGTCCGTTGCAGCTCCAAAAACGGAAGTAAGTGGACTTCAAGTTCTCCTGATAGGAAGTAAGTATCGGACAGATTGCCTCTCGCGAACATAAAGTAGGTTCATTGCACCCTAATTTGTCCTATGAAATTGCCTGCCTTTTACGTAATGGTTATAACTACCGAGCTGGGGCCGGGCCAATTTTCACGCAAATGGACTAATACATCTTGTTCCTTGTGTACTGTATTTGAATAAGTGGGTTGCTGCTTCCAGCCAGGTATGGTTAGGCGAAGGAGAGAATGTTAGGGCCCTATCAATAAGTCCAAGCAGCTGCGGGTCGTGCAAAAAGAAAGTGAATGGCGGGATATAAGCGCAAAAAGAAAGGAAAGATAACGCGCCCACCAAAACGGCGAATATTCAATTCTGTCTCTTGAGAATTGAATTTTTATTTCAACAAAACTAACTTCATTGACCTATAAATAAATTATCCATTAGTTGAGCAAACCATTAATTGACACAATTGGCAACTTAACGACTTAGTTTATGAATCTTGCCATTTGCTAGAAAGATTTGACAAAAACTGAACTAATTTTTTGAGAGTTATGTTGCAATGGAGTGTAGGAGAAACAGATGTCATTAGACAGATAATATAAGTAGGTAGAAAAAAAAACTATATAAATTCCAAGCCTTTTAGTGCTCCCCTAAGCAATAGAAAGCGTCAGAGCTAATTTATATAAATATTTATGTGGATTCAGAAAAAGTTTTCGCTCGTGTAATCAATAATATATTGGGTCGCATGCAGCTCAAGGGCTCATATTGGTTTTATATATATTTACCTATAAATATAAATATACATATATATTATACATACATATAATTATATATATATAATGAATAAGCAACAAATTTTTTTTTCACAATGTATATATATTTAGATATATATAAACAAAAATTATCTCGTGGTTACGAAAATTCATTTAACTCACTTAACAACTTAGGAGAGAACAAAAATCGAATGCATTATTCCAGAAATTGATTGCTAATCATGAATTTCGAATGACTCAGAGGAATTCGGTTGGGTAACTAAAATACCTCATCAATTTTGAAAGTTAGACGAGCATTTACTTCCCAGAATATCAAATAATGTTTTAACGGTTAAAGGGGGATGAATCATAATTTCTGACCATAATTATGCCGAACAGTATTGTCTCAAGTACACATATGAACTATAATAAATTTGAAATGCATCACTTAATTATTTATTAGGTGTTTCTACCATAAGCTCTCCGTATGAATTTATTTATCACCTATATCAATAATTAATGAAATAAAATTTGAGTTTCATTAAAAAATCTCATCGCAATTTACAAAATATTTCTGAAAGTTTCCTTATGGTTTTCGAATGTCCACCTTGTGGAGACAGGGTTCACAGCCTAGAATGTAAGTTTAATTGTTGTATCTTAATTTATTTATTCGGACTCTTGATGTAATACGTATTGTGAACAAAATAGGTTATAATAATAGGTTAATGGTTCTGTCACGGACTCTGTGAATGTATTCAATATGCTGAAAAAGGAGTAGGTATTCACTAAAAAAACCATAACATTAATAAGCAATTACTTTTAATTTAATTTACAGAATTCCTTTTATTTTGCAATCAGTTTTTTATATCTTCCTTTCGTGTAATTTACTATGTATTTTTTGCTAACCAAATATTATTTTTTATTCCCCTGTACCACATTGTTATTTATACATAGTCCCAGAATAATGTTTATTTCTAGTATATTAAAGAAAACAAAAAAAACGGCCCCTTAAGGAGATACTAAAATATTATCATTAGAGGATCAGATACTTTCTGTATTTGAGAAATATATCAGCATAATTCGAGGTGTAATAATCCTTAGGAATACACCTTTAAAATAAAAGAACGATGACATCACTTACATGAATGCTAAGTACGAATAGTACGTCCGTAGGTACTACAGCATTGGAGTCCGTACGTACATACATTACACATATACTCATAAATACATAGTTTATGTATACGTATTACTGCTATGTAGGGATATCCAGAAAAATAGCCTTTGTTTTCCTTGTCTAATGAAACAGCCACTGTACAGAGGGTTTTCCAAGTAAACATTTATAGGCAATTGTTTATTATACTTGATTGTATTACGAGGCATATTTGGCTTTTTAATAAATCTTAAGTCTTGGAATTCATGTGCATGAAGGAATATCACAAATGAACATCCCTACATTCGTTCATTTTTTTAGGAGTATTTGCCGGTTGCGGGTTGAACCTGAACTATTAGATAGATTTGTCTAAACTGTGGTCAGGCCCAAATCTATTCATTCAATAATACATTCGTTCAAGGCGCGACATATCTCGTATTTATGTCTGAATGAACTGTTTATTCTAGTTCGTATTTATTGTAATTAATTTTGCTTCAATGGGCTAGATCGTGGAAGAGAAAGAACACTGCCCATAACGGACAGGATCTGGAGAAATCAAGAAAGTTGATCACCTTACAACGCACGCAGTTGATTCAATTATTGTACAATCACGTGGCCAGTGCATAATTATGGACATTATTATGACTAGATTGTAAGTGAAAGGCATGAAGTGTCCATCCAATGGGCAGAAGGAATAATACATATGTGTGGGCATCTTCAAATATACCCTATTTTATGCCATTAAGGGCTGGAACAATTAAGGGAAGCACAAAATTCTTTTTATGGGAATTAAATAACACTAGCTGCCCGACTAGGGAGGGATTTGAACCTAGAAAACGCCAACACAATATTATTTACACCAAAAGAATCTAATAAATAAAATGAATTGCATTTCAGAAAAAATCAGGACAATTTAGGAAGTCGAGTTACAGTTTCATGCACAATGAAAATTAAAAGTCTGCCAGTAAAAACAATTAAGTATTTCGTTACGTTTTTTTTTATATTTCGATCTTAAGCCTAATTTATTAGACCCAATCAAGGTAGGCTATATTATTGGAAATCACCCACTATAATTGCTTGCCGAAATGACTGTTCATGTCGAGAAAATACAAAATAGCAATATATATTACTTACTTACTTTGCATTTATATTATGAGCTTCTGTTGTATTTACGCTTTATTTCAAGTTAAAGTAAATATAGTTAATCGGAATAAATAAATACGAGCAGACAGTCTCGAGGTAGTAAGCCATATTAAAAAATATCTACTGCCTATCGCACATAAACACAGGTTTGCCTCTAAACGAAATATACTAGAATTTTATAGACGCTATTTACGTGTTATTCTGTAGCTTTGTAATTTAAAAATCATATAAATTATTATTACCAAGTATATAAATATGAATTGGTTGACGATTGGATCGTTTGCATCTCTTTTGGATGAAGCATTAAGCTGGAGATAAACTCCCACAGTACAGAAGTAATATACACTGTGTACTATAGAATAAATAATATTATAGAATAAAGACAATAGAAATTAAATTATTATATTTTGTGCACTGTCACACTAAGTTGCATATTTATCATTGATACATATATTCTCACTGCTTAATTAGAATTGTAATTTTACTTGTAAAAAGCGCTTGCAGTAATCAAAATAAGTGGGGTGGTACACTAACGTATTTTTTTTTCTCTAACTAATATACTAGAATTCCAAAAAACAAAAACTAATAATTTTAATCATATTTTTTTTTCAAAAAGATTCTACTGTGAAAAAAATATTACTACAATACTTGATCTTTAATAGAACTACGTACTTACGTTTCAAATTACGTAAATTTATTGACAGAAATTACGAACAAAACTACGTCATTACGAGTATCAAGCTAGACAGTACGTAGCCACAGACACAGAGCGCAAAGAGGTACTCACCTGCGAGCGGCCAGGCGCGAAGTGGTGAAGTGTGGGCACGGAAACGACCGATCATGAACGAGCCTCCGCCCCTCTGTTTCCTGACCAGGACATCAACCTCTGCATCAGTGGCTGGGGCATATATGGAACTGTAGGTCTGTACCAGGGGTAGGTGTGTAGGGAAAGTGAATCGGCTATGGGGTTCCGCTAAGACCTGTGGACAAGACGGGAGGACACGAGCAAGCAATTAAGAGGGCTTTCGTGTGGAAACACACATAAGACAAGGATAGACAGGATCACAATAAAACCATGTACTTCATACCCTGACTAATGGCGTCATACATAAAAACCTAGGCCTTATAAAATCGCGTATATTTTAAGAAAGGAAGGAAAAAATTGGCTTTGGGCATTACATACTGATGAGTTGTATAAGTGAGCCAATGACTGGAACCGTTAGGGCAAGAGAAGTGTTGGAGGTCCTCGGTTCTTGAGAACTAATATACTACAAAAGGACTCAAACGACCTCCACAATATATTATATTTAAATGAGAGCTAACAACTGGTTATGTATCGCTTAGAATTCGGAACTTAATTCCATTAAAATATAGATTAAAGAGGTTCGATGGACCAGCAATAACCCTCTGTTCACCGAGGAACAGACGGGTGTCTGTCAAAGTAGAGGATGAAACAGGTTAGTCGATGCTCATAAAAAGTAAGGTTCACTAACTCGCTTGGTTAAATGAAGAATAAAGAAACCCCTTTTTCAAGTGAGATCAAATAAAAGACCGCAAACCCTTAGGCGAGATCAAAAAGACAGGTTGTATGCGAGGTCAGGTGTTCCTTCCCCCAACAGCGCGTTGAAGCCACTTTTTGGAAAGGACTCGATGAGAGAAGACTTCGTTTTTTTTGGGAAGAGGACGTACTAACTGAATCCCTTCCATTGATTTACCTTTGGATTAGAATCTATTGGGACAATATCAAATCAATTTAATATTGATCAACTTTATTTTTATTATAAATTTCGCCAATGCAGCATGTTCATAGTTTGATAGAGTAATCAAAACTAGTAGTTTGAATAATCATTCAATCCACCCCTAATAAATTCAAGTTGATTAAATAAAATATATTAATTATTCGACTTGAGCCTAGAGGCATGGTTCTCCGGATAAGCTAGGCGAAAAGATACATATATTGATAGATAGATACATTTTATACACTGACAGGCAAAAAATTCCACCCACTTTTAAAAAAAATGTATTTGTATATAATACATATTATTTATTGAATTTATAAAATCTTTTTTACCTTTAATAAGGTTTTTAACGTTTATTAAATGAGTCTTTGTTTACAAATTTAAAATCAAAATGTGAACTGCTAAGAAAAAAAAGATGAAAAAAAAAATTGAAAAATAACCATTTTTATCCTAAAAGAAATTAATGACAAGATCATTTAATAGCGCATATTTCCTCCTCTTGCCTTTATTACTTCTATAAGACGCCTCGGCATACTTTCCACCAGTCGGGAAATGTCCCTTTGCTGGAGGTTAGCCCATTCTTCCCGAAGAGCCCTTTCAAGGTCCTGCAGTGTATCAGGAAGTGCCGAACGCGCTCTTATTCGTCTTCCAAGGTTATCCCATAAAAGCTCGACAGGTCTCAAATCTGGAGAACGTAATGGCCATGCTAAGACCTCCTCCTCAGCACGAAGAGGCATTTTTAAACTTAAAATTGAGAAAATTAAAATATCGAAGCCGAAAACTAAAAAATTTGCTGCACCAGAACACAAATGACACTGAATAAACATTTTTAATTCCATGAAAAGTAATATTGGGAACGACAGTCCTTTAATTGAATTAAGGATTCTGGGTTACTATCCTCTATATTGACATTTCTAATTGAAAAACATATTTATTCTTAAAAAAAATTGACCAATCCAAAGCAGAAATATTTTGAGACGAAAACATGAAAAAATCAGGTGGGTGTAATTTTTTACCTGTAAGTGTATATTATTTCATACATTATATATATGTTGGTATTTGTATAGGTATCCAAAATATATTTGATCTGAGGCCGAAAGTAGCTAACCATATTACCGATTCACACCGAAGTGCTAACGAGGATCATTTTAAATAGAATCTCAATAAAGAATTTATGAAATGTTGACAACAAGGCTGCAGGCCAAATCAGTACAGTTAAGAAGCACCTAACCTCTTGTCTTTATTGGCTTCCTGAAAGCTTTTATCGCTAGGACGGAAGGAAAATGTGAGCAACGTTGGAAAGGTGAAATATCCCAGAAAAGTTAATTGCATTGGTAGACGAAATGACAGATTATACAGGCAATCTTCGATGCCTATAAAACACAGCCAAGAGATACGGCACAGAAAAGAAAGGGAAGACACAGGAAGACTTGGAGAAACCCCATTCTGGCAGCAGAGGCAGGATCAAGAAGGATCGTGGCTGTTTCTCCACGTCCCTCAGTGGACAGTGGACCATGTAAATATTAAAAAGAAGTGTACTTTAGGGTAGCTCCCTGTCGGCTTCTAACTGTGCCTCTTAAGCACTCACTGATCAAGTTATTTTAATTAAAATAACACGGTTGAGGTAAACGTACCTCATTTACTACCCTCTAGTTATATAATGCTCATTATATCTTACATTTTTAGTAGAAACGTGTACCTCAGTTGAGACTTATGGTTCCCTTGTTTTTTGTAAGTAACCATTCCTCCCCTAAAATCGAACCCTTTTTTGACCTGCTTAGGGCCAAGACACCCTCACTTGTGCCTAAGCCTTCACTAAAGTATGTTCTAACGCTGTAATTGATTAATATTTGTATATGTATACCAGTGTTTTGATTGTTATTCATAATAAAGTTTTTTAAAAGACTCTCCTCTACAAGATTATTTAACTCTCCACTCCGCCATCGAAGTGAACAATAGCGACTTGTTACGGCTGGAAGGGGACGAGTGTGACAAAATATAAACCAAAGAGAATTATCTAAATATATATATTGATGACACTAAAATGTGTAAGCAGGCACCAATACATTTAAGATTAGGTTTTGTACATGTGTGTGTGAAAAATATATTCTAGTCATGAAAATAAAGAAATACCAAAGTTAGTTTAATTTAACAATAAAGTATTTAAAATTAACAAAAAACTAAAGTTGATGAATTCTATTTAAATAATTGAAGAGCTTAATGGATGAACATATTAAGTGACATTTTTGAAAAAATTAAGACTCGTTTGAATGAACATTCTATTTTCTCCTTTAAACATATGTTTCTGCGTTTTCGCTAGCCCTTCAAGTGAAGCAATTCGGGAAAGCCGCAAATAGTGTAAAGTAGAGAAAAAGAGCAAACTAACGATTTTAAAGCTGATTTTCTCAATCACTAATTCGTCTCATAACATCTTCGTCCAATAAGCTCTTCAATTATTGCATAGGCTATACTTGACAATGACGAAATTTATGCAAATAATTTATTTACCAGTGAAAACTAAATCAACAAGACAATTGTTTGGAGCTGAGAGTTGGATATTAACAGACCGACAGGAGAGCAGAATCACCGCTGCCGAAATGAAATTACTGCGAAGGACGATTAAAAAACAAGGAGAGACCGAGTTCGCAATGAAAGGATTCTTCAGGAACTGCAGATAGTCCCACTGAAAGAGCTCCTAGAAACTCGTCAGATAAAGTGGTTCGGCCATGTTATCAGGATGGCCGACCACAGAGATCCTCTAATGACCATGGAATATGTCCCAGAAGGCAGAAGACCTAGGGGTCGCCCTAGGATGTCCTATCTCAGCTACATTGAACGACTCTGTAAGGCGAGGGGGAAGGACCTCCGACAGGCGAGGAACCTAGCTGGAAATAGGGAAGAATGGAATTCCTGGCTGGATGCTCCTCTACGCTGAGAGGCACTAAAGAGGGAAGCTAAAGAAGAAGAAGAAGACAACTAAAAACATCAAAAATCAGGACAAACTCAGCAAGGTCAGCGACTCTAGCGGTAATATTAAATAATCGATTTCTTCACAACCTGTTTCTTTAATAAGAGCATTTGGTAATGCTACATGTATTATTATAATGTACCTACAAAAAGTCAATTTCTTAAAATTATTCAACTAAAAGTTAAATTAGCATTATTACTATTAACTAGATGTTTACGTTCGCTCTCGTGGGACCTGTCTAGCAATTTATTTTTCTTCATATCCCCTTGTTATTATAAATTATGTAAATCAGTATAGACTGCATAAATGAATCTATTTACCTGAAGCTTGGCTACATTTTATATAATTTTACACTGTCATTTGTGGTTGTTACAAAAGTATAACGTAGTACATTGTCTAAATATGTTTAAAAGTGATAGGACTCACCTTATGAATCATAGACTTAAAACTAACTTACGTCTAAGAACAAAAACTTAATTAATTTTCTAGGACAGACTGTTGTCATCGAGGTGGGAAGGGTGGTGGGGTCATAGTGTTAAACACTGGGTTGGTTAGGTGCTGCAACGAGGCAAAAAACTTGATGTGCCTCCGGTGGATGATCTCGCGCACCGACGGCACAGCAAGCAACGGGTGCAGGTCTTTAACCTCTAAAGAGAAGTATGTCTGACCACCTTTCTCATGATCCCATTCTGAAATTGCTTGAGACTATTAGCTTTATTGTCAGTCAAGTGAGTATATAATGAGGCACCGTTCAGTAGAACTGGCCGGAGGGCACATTTATATACCATCAGTTTGCAGACAGTCTAGAGACTTTGTCGCATATACATATGTCGGGTCGTCACGAGGGGGGTGCCTAGTTACCCTAGCCCTGGTGACGAAGTGAGGGTTGATTAGGTTTATGACCTGGACAAGCGTTTCATGACGGTCTTACTATCTGACTCCATATTTGATAGGCATGTGCCCCGACAAAGCACTATGTTCAGGAGAAGAGGAATAGGGTAGGTAGTATAGGTACTTTGTGTGGTCTTGGAATGACCACGAATTCACACTCGGTCTCGGAGGGTAGGCGAAATCCGTCCGGATCCCAAAGACGAGTGTGAACCGGTGAGAGGCAGACTGGATTGCCGTGGGAGACACTACTTGGTAAATTTGCAGGGCCACAACAACCGTTGTCCGCGAGGGAGAGGTCTCTCCCAACGAGCTGCTAGTTTTAGAGAAGGTAGAGAACACCATTAGGAGAGTGTGGGGTCTGACAAGGCCGGACTAAAATATAGCGAGGTTAGGAAGAGAGAGGTCCAGAGGTTTTCATAAATGAGAAGGCTAAGTTCTTAAACATCAATGCAGCCGCAAGTCATCAGTTAGCTAGTCGTCGGGAGAATGATTTACAGGCCCAAACCATGGGTCTTATATACCCAGCTGACTTCGTAAGTAGCCAATCATCTCCGGTTTTATTGTACCCAATGCCAGCTCAGTATGCGGTGAATCTTTGTTCTCGGCAGCCCTAGGTCGCTTTACTACATGTTGCGGGTAGCGGGTGACCCAGGTCCTATAACTAATTGACTTGCAGATGCGTCTTTATTGTTTACATCATTTACAATGATTTATGGTTTGGTAATGGTATTTACATTTGTTTTAAATTAATTTATAATATACATACAATAGAGTTATAAGGTAATTTATCTTATGTAGTTAGCGGTCGCTACAACCTACTTTAATGCCTTGTTCCTCGTTAGTTTCTAAATATGGCTGGTCTTCATCGAAAGAGGAGGCGTTGGGGAAAACATGAACTTTTTGTGGAAGGGCCTCGTTTTGGTTGCAATTTACTTTCGACTTTGCAATTAGAAGACAGCATGGGTTTCCTAAACTTCATCCATTTAAACCCAAGTGACTTTAAAGAATCACTTCAGAAAATAGATTTAGATAAATTATTCCACCATCTTTGAGATTGGCAGTGACACTGCGTTATCTAGAAACTGGGGAATCTTTCACCAGCCTAATGCACACTTTTAGGATAGCGCAGCAAACTATATCGCAGATTGTCCGAGAAGTAATTGTTAGAATCCATTACAATATTTCTAAAGGGATTCGTGAAGGTATGCTTAAATTATCATAAATTAATTACAGATAAAGAAACATTTATATTTATGCATTAAGACATAAACAGAGTATGATAAACATGCAGTTGAAGAAGCATAACTTCAAAAACTTTCTGAATGGTTGAAATCGCTAGTAATGGAGGAAGATGACGTTGATGTAGGCAGTACATTTTGCTGGCATCCATTCCCATTTCCAAAGGAAGTATAACGCTGTGAATGTTTTGTGAGCAAGATTCAATTTCCAATTTTTTGTGTAGTGACAATGTGTATTCATCTCTGGATGATGGAAACGAGTTCATACAGCTTACTGCTTCCTGGATAAGGGAGGCATCTTTTTTTTTTTTTTTAGTTTGGTCCACAGCTCTAGGAGCAGTGGATACTAAGTGGCAGTCCACAGGCACGTTTTGTACAAACGACGACAGAATTGTATAACAAGAACTAAAAGCTTTAGCCATAAAATTGTCTACCGTGTTTGCCTCGACTTATGTGTGTGAGATAGCATTCTAAAAAATTATCTTCATTAAGATGTATGGATCTCGACTCTCCTTACCAGCATGATAAGAATCAGCTAGACCAACTAGACTGCAAATTTCAGTCAGGTCGTTCAAAATAAAAAGTTCTATTTTTCCCATCGAACATTAACCACTAAATGAACATTAGTGAAGTCTTTTTGAATTTATTTTATGTTTGATTGATTTGCTTGTATTCTAATCATCACAATAAAAAACAATTGATTTGGTAACTGTGCACTTCACTTTACTGGGATCCATTGTGGTTTGCATATAAGATAACTGATTTCAAATAAAAGTATTACCAAGTAAAGCAGTTAGCCTAGGTTAGTAGAGTTGGTAATTGGTAATGTCGTAGAGGGGGTGCGGACCCCAAAAGGATGACAAGGTTTTGAAACGGCCTTCAAGGAAATAATTAATGACCACTGTGCTAGATTATTGGTCATTCAGTCTCTTATGTTGAGAATTTTCTTTAGTCCTTTTTCTTTTTTCTTCTCCTTACTTTTCCATCTTTTACAGGGTCATAAAATCTTCTAATCACATATTTTTCTTTCATATACTATACTCGAACCAATGAAAGGGTGAACACAGAGTGGCTCCATCCTACCAACTCTTTCTGAACCCTTCTTGAAAACTCTTTCCATCTATGCTTGCACCTTTCCACGACCATAGATGCTGTTTCTTTGTGAATAACATTCTATTTTAGTATTTGAATTTTTTTTTTATTTTGTGTTAAAATTTTAGTTTTTAATTGGAAACAAATAACTAAATAAGTTAAAATTATTGTAAAAAAAATTGTAATTTATTTTGTCTATTATAAAATTATCTAGTATTACCGATAGTTTGCTTATGAATATATAATTGTATTTATTGAAATATGCTAATTATTTGAATAGTAATGAATTGAGTTATTTCATTGATAATTACAGTCATCACTTTATTTATTTTTAATAAAACAAAATAAATAATAACAATATATAATATTGTATAAAATAATAATATGTCTTTTAACATATATCTATACAAAATATAACAAGTATCTAAAGAGTATCCAGAAGAAGACATATATTTTTCATGCTAGAGGCTCATCGCTTGAAAATATTCTGAGAGAGTGAATAATTTCCAGCTACATTAAAGATACGAGTTATATTGCAGGTGT
The DNA here is from genome assembly GCA_930367205.1 of Acanthosoma haemorrhoidale. NCBI lineage: Eukaryota > Metazoa > Arthropoda > Insecta > Hemiptera > Acanthosomatidae > Acanthosoma > Acanthosoma haemorrhoidale. The sequence goes on from OV884012.1 coordinate 35,047,553, forward strand.
TGTAGGCATATGTGAAAAATATAATTATTAGCTATGGTATGTAATCTCATTGGGATATATTTTAATAATTTGCGGTAAAAGAGAAGAAATAGACACAAGGGCCAGACTCAAACCCGGCACCTTCTGATTACTGTTTCGACGCCCTTACTTTGAGACTGTCTGCTGAATACCAGCCATGGCACTATTTGATAACTGAATATGTTTAACATTCAATTGGGCACGTCCTGGTTTGGGTTTTTTCTCTATAACAAAAAATTATTAGGATATGTGCAAACTTTTCCCCAAACTATTATTATTATTTTTATTTATTTTTCAAATCATTATTATTATATTTCAAGCGTAAATAGATAATTTTAAACATGTTATTTTAATAATCAATTATCATAAAGCTCAGTTACAATGTATTTCAATTAATATATTACCTTAGATTCACTAAACAACAAACTCACTTCCTTTCAGATAGTCTTTCCAGATCTCTGTGAATTCAGGTGATAGATGTAACATGAGCAACTTTATACACAAGGTAATTGGAGATTGTCTATTGTGAATCGCTATCAAAATTAAAGAAATGACTGAAAAGGGCTTCAATAAGTTAAATATATTCACAGGGGGTGGAAGAACTGCAACTTTCAATTCAACACTTGCCCTAAGTAACCTTACAATGAAATTTAATAATTAAATTATTTTATTAATAACACTAAAATGTTGTTCAAGTGCTTGAGCTTGGTGCCCTAAACATTCTAGTTTCTCATTCATTAAGCTGAGTCATACAAACCTCTTCAATTATAACTCTTGGAATTAATGATGATCAATTGGGTTTTGTTTCCTCTATGCCAAGTCATTAAAGCCCAACCTTTTGACAGCCAGCTGCCGAATCATTTAAAATATCGTCGAATGTCAGATATTAGTGTAGGCATGAGTGGATCCTAGTTATATATTGATTCCTATGCTCTAATACTCTGAGTGTTTGAGTCTGGTATAGTGCTTTGGGCCTCGAGGAACAAGGATATATAACTTAAATAGATAATTTTATACAATCAGCTATGTATTGATTGCTCAAATCTATACTGAAACACACCCGAAGGCAATCAATCAAGTACTTGACCACTTGGTTCCAGGAGGAGTCCATTATATGAAGGGGATGGAGATCACATGATCTCTCTATCATTAACACTACTTTAAGAACCAATTTCCTTATTTAGTAGAGAACCTCAGATCCTCCAAAGACTGTTATGGTACAGGTATTTCTGTAAAGTAAAATCAAAAGAGTGTAAGAAGATCTCAAGATAAAAACTTAAATTTAATAAAAAAAAAAACATATTTCTCAAAATGAAATTTCATAATAAAAATATCAAATATTTTTTAATTTCTTAACACCTATATGTTAAAAACTTCAGATAATAATAAAATTGTTAAATCTTTATTAATAAGAAATAAATAATGTATTATAATAAACCAAATAAAATGTAATAGCATTATGGCTGTGTTATCATGCATCTTCCAAAAATCAGTCTTTTATTCAGATTAAATACATGAGAATGAAAAATATACAAAAAATTGAAACATCACAACACTATTAATCATTATTTGTCTAGCTAGCGAAATTGTTTTCTCACAAGTGATTAATACTGTGGCTAGAGCCAAAAGTGAGACATGACAACATGAGTGAGAAAATACAACATTAAAAGTGCCACAAAATGTTTTTCCAACAAGATTAAAATAAATAAAAAATGTATTTCTCATTCATTAAGCTATGTCGTACAAACCTCTTCAATTATAACTCTTGGAATTAATGATGATCAATTGGTTTTTCTTTCCTCTATACCAAGTCATTAAAGTCCAATCTTTTGACAGCCAGCTGCCAATTTATATAAAATATGGTCGAATGTCAGATAAAATATGATTTAATAAATAATATATATGTATTTAGTAAGCGTACAGATAAGAATTGGGATCCTCGCATCTGTTCATTATTTGAAAGATGTACATTGTGAAATTTATAAATGAAATCTCTCAAGAAAAGAAAAAAAAGTTGCTTAATAGTTTGGAAAGCCCATAGTGAGTTATTTCACATTCGATTTTCATAATAGTTTTAAACTCATGGACAAAATTACCATATAATTTTGTATTTTATATTTGTTTGTTTACATCTTCATTAGAATTAAAGGGAATTGCTCTAGCTATCACTGGTATTAGAAATGGAATCAGTATTAGAGATAATCCTCTAATATAATCTTCCATTAAGAGAATGAATGAATGAATGGCTGTCGATGGTTTCTTAATCGGTCCTTTCCTGTTATAAGTGATTACTTTTTTTTATTGTTTTTTGTAAGTTCTTTTTGAGTTCGAGTTTACTGGAGATTTAATATGGAGAGGCCTGAAGAAATCGTAGTTAGAGCACTAGCAACCTTGGGTGAAGGCTTGTTCCAAAGACCAATTGACATACGCTTAGGGATAAACCAATCATCAGTTAGCCAGATACTCCATTGGTTCAGGGAGACAGGCAGCAATCGTGGGAGCCAGGGCAAGGTCAGCCAAGGGCTACTCCACCCAGAGAGGACCATTTCATAATGGTTGTGGCCTTAAGACAAAGGTTTAAGACAATTCTTCAACTTTGAAATGAACTTCATTCAGCCAGAAACATGGTGATTTCAGTCCGAACAGTAAGATTGGCCACTGGTCCACTTCTCACCAGACAGCAGCGAGTACTGAGACTTGAATTTTCACAGCAGTTTGCTGCATTAGAGATTGGCTTTGTTCAGTAATGAGTCAAGGTTTCTCCACTTACACCAGATGGTCGGATAAGGGTGCTAAGATGCCCAGGAGAGTGGTACTTCCTGGAAGTAGACCTTAACCTTCTGCCCATTCCTGCGATCCAATAGAGTCCAATTAAGTCCAGGCCTTAATCCAATAGAGCATGTGAAAGATACGTTGAAGAGAAAAATCAGAGCTCAGAATCATGCACCAATAACACATTTTACTTCAAAACGCTTTATTGAAACAATGCGTGAACATTCCTCAAGAGGTCATTTCCCGTGTCATCCTGTCACTGTTTTGCTGGATCGTAACCTAGAAAACCATTGATATACAGTTCTTTCATTCACTGTACCATCACCAAAAGCCATATTGATGTTTCGATAGGCTTCAGAAGCATTATGTCCAAGTTTAAATTCATACAAGAATATAACTTTTAATTGCTCAGATTCCACTGATAGTAAAAAATTACACAAACTCTTGAACAGTTCAGAATAAGCTGAACGATGGAGCATGAAAATAAAAGAGAAATGTCTACAGATTAATTTAATGCCCATTGTGTTAGTGTTTGCAAACAAGAGATGGATCCTTACTTTAATGATTTCATCAAAATAAATAAATCTGAGATTTCATCCCTTCCAACCCAATATATTTTAATAGTAGCTTTCTTATTATTAGCTTATTTACCAACATGAATAGGTTTATTTTCACAACCAATTGGAAAATATCTGCCATTTGAACTGACACCAGATAAGTGCAATTAAGTGTCCCATACACAATAAAAAATAACTGATAGTAGTAAAACCTATACATTTACTGAACTTACATTGAATTGAATATTTAATTTTGGTAAGAACTAAGTTTATGATGATTATGCTCTATTTTAACAATAATCTTTGCATGATTATAAATATAATATGAGTAAAAACCATAATAAATGATAGCTTATGTAAATCATCAGTAAAAAAAACTTTTCAGATATGATGAAAGCTTGTTATGTAATGCAATTATGTCTTGTTTACTTTTGCTGTTTGGAATTAATGTTTCTTTTAAACCAATTTAGATATTGAACTGCTCAAATATTACGGGTACAGTAATCATCTGCATAAAAAGTACGATAATTAGCATATTAACTGATAAGCAATACTTCAGCTTGACGCAGGTATAAGCTGCGGTGTCCGAGTGGTTAAGGAGTTGGACTTGAAATCCAATGGGTTCTACCCGCACAGGTTCGAATCCTGTCCGCAGCGAGTTACGTTATTTTGTGTAACGGCTCAGAATCAACTGTTATTAACAATAAATAACCTACCCAACCTTAAAATTAAACTTCAACATTGATTTGAATTTAAAAAATTAAATTTTTAAGAAAGTTTGCATTAATGAATATAAAATATTAGTCATTTTTGGCGGTCTCTGTCCGGCATTTATTATTATTATTATTTATTATTCGGCCTAGTACTTTGTGTACTAACTCTTTTCACTTAGCATGGGTGTTATGAGGTTCGTCAGCGTTTATTCTTAATATGACTGCAGGTAATTGATGAAAGCATTTAAAGTATTTTTAGTTTTGTTAAATCAGAAACCCTTGTGTTTTCATATACTGGCGATTGTCCCTCGTTTGAGCTATAAACATGTAATTTTAATGTATGATATATCGGCATTTAATTTGATTACCCGACGGCATAAAAAATATTTTCATCTCAATAAAACAAAATTAAAGGTTATTAATTGGTGATAAAAAAAATGAACGTGTTCCTGTCAAATTGAGTAGGGGGCCAAATTAAAGATCTCGTCGTCCTAATTACTAAAATGTTTCTTTTTGAACTGTAATTAAAAATTTATTCTACTCATGTTCACAACTTTAACTCAACCAGTGTTTTATACAGATAGATCATATTTACATGTCAGTTTCATTAAATGTCAGGATGGTGCTAAAACCAGCCCAATGTTAAATTAAAACATATTTATTAATTACTTGGTAATTTCAAAAATATTTTAGTATATATTGAGTAGGAAATCACACCTGAGTATCAAATATTGCATGCTTATAAATATGTTAGAGGTTTCCATCTACAGCATCAATCAATGGTATGTATTACAGAAACAGTTTTTGAATGTGTATGTTAATAAAAACCTAATAACAAAATATAGTAATCTAAATTAGACACAAGTCCCCATAGCTTTTATTTTTTATTTTTTTTTTTTTTTTTAAGCTCTCTAGTTAGAAATTCAGGATGAGGGAAAAATATAGAATATTTAGGTTGATCGGATCCTTATACTAGGAGTACCTGCTTGAAGGTGGTGTGAGAAGATTAAGGGGTGTGGGAAGCCTCGGTGGAGGTTGGTTGTTTCGGTACAGTGGTGAGAGTCCACTGGTGTCTGGACCTAGAGTCTCTCTAGGCATGTAGTGTAGTCATATTTAGTCTGATTTCAGTGATGGGTGCCCCTTAGAGGCTTGTTGTTGGCGGGCCTAGTACCGTGATGTCCACCATTTCCTCTGCTTTACTCGATCTTGTGAGTTGCCATCGTGCCGGTAGCGGTGGTGGTGTCATGTCTTTGAATAGAGGGTTTAGACTGTGAGAACTTGATGTGTCTTCTTTTGATGACGTCGGTGATGGTGGGGAGCTCGAACTTTTCGTGCATGTCGGAAGCCTTCATTTCACGAAAGGGGGTATGCCAGAGTGCCGCTCGCAGGATCTTGTTCTGGAAGCTCTAGAGTCGAGTTATGGTGCTGGCATGTAGGAATCTAAAGAGTGGTGTCCCAAACAGTAGAGCTGGCCTCAGGACGCTCTTGTATATTAATAGTTTCAGTCGAAGGGATATGGCCTGGCTTGTGATGAGATGCTGGAGAGAGTAGTAAGTTCTACGTACTCGTTTCAATTTCTTCTGCAAATGTGTGCCAAACGTCATGGGTCTACCTAGGTTGATGCCTAGGTAGCAGATGCTGTTGGCAAGTTTGCATTGAGTTCCGTCTATGGTGAAGCTGGGTGGACGCTTTCTTTTCCCATCCCCATAGCTTTGTGTTAAAGTTAATAGATAACAATGTAATAGCATAATTAATCATTGAGAAGGTAATTCACATTTTTTCCCGTTTTTTTGCTTAATATCAATTATGAATTGATGATCAGGCAAATAAGACACCTTGACTTAATTGGTCAATTTAGTACCAACATAAGAAGTAAATATTCCAGGATAAAAGAAAGGCTTAAAGGAGAAAAGCTCAATATTCCAGCTGATGTATGCTCTCGAATTACTTCTATTTTTGTACCTTCTTCCATCCCGTTAGAACTTATAGATGAAAAAATGTTAGGAACTCGGCAATCATCAAAATTCCTGTTCTTTCCCTCTTCATTTCCAATCTCCTCAACTGAGTAATGGTTCAGAAATCATTTGCGATTCACTGTCTGGAAATCCTCGACCATTTATAGGAAACCTGATGACCGGTCTTTGAATCGTTGCATAACCCCAGGATGTGGGGTGAAGGCATCAGTCGATATGGTTAAATCTCGATTTGTGTGGCCATCTATGAAGAAAGATGTCATGTTACGGGTCATGTCATCCATCACTTGCCAAAACACAAATATTGGAGACACGCCACATAATCAGTTTTCTTAATGCAGTTTTTTGACAATCAGAGAAAACTATGTAAAAAAATATATAATCGGGTAAAAAATACATGTAGTAACTAAAAAGTGTCAAATAATTTTATGATGTTTATTTATTTAATATTTTATGGCACTCAAATTACCAGTAATTTTCTTTTAAATAACATTTAATAAATTAAGCTAGGTCATTTTACCTCAAGAAACGTTTGCCATCCATTTTAACGCAGAAAAAAAAAAAAAAAAAAAAAGGAAGAAATTGAAATAAAAATGTTAAAAATTAACAACAACAAAAAATACTATGGAGCAAAGTCAAAGAAGTTAAATTAATAATAAAAAGGACTCGGACAACCAAGAAATCACCTCCAAGCAAAGAACGAAATAAAGATCAATGGTAACACTCTTACTGGACATTTAAGGAACCTACGATCGGACAAATAGACGCTTAGTTAATTTTTTGGTATAGTAACCTCTACTGCACTGTTTTTTTTCAACGCGGCATTCGTGTAGCTCTCATACTTACTTTTCAGTGTATCTTAGTTACTGTGTTTTACTAAAATATAGTAAACCAAAGCTTTTTATCTCAAACTAAAGTTCCCGAAATACCCACTTTAATTATTATTTAATATCCAACATTAATTATTGATTCACTAGTTCGTAACTGAACTAACATAATTAGATATGGAAAACTATGAAATGGCATTTGCCCGCTTATGCCCCTGATGCTACATAGGGTGGGAAGATTACCTCTAAACAACAAAATTTCTTAAAACCTACAACTAAAAATTAATTTGTTGCTGTGATGTCACTTGATAAAAATAGTGGTTTTCATCATAAGAAATGCCACAAATCTTCCACTGCCGCTTACATTTTGTTACTCGACCTCACTATACCACGCCTCCATCCCCAAAACTACTTTTGTTTTTTCTCCTTCCAATATTTTTTCTTCCCTAAAAGCCCTTTATATTTCTTTTCACGATGTTCTTATTTTTCATTTATTTCATTATATTCACTTTTTCCCAGAATGTCATTGTTACAATAGCGTCTTCCCACTAGTCACAGAGTCTTCCAATAGCTCTTCTCACCATGACTGATGTTTTCATCCTCAACAATGATGCATAAATTCCCAATCCTAAATGTCACATAAATCATCAAGCGACTAATTCCTTTTAGATTTATCCAAAAACTGTTTCCACAAAAGCGCTATCTAGGGGATATGTCCTTTTACCTCCATCTCTTCATTTTCCCTTTCACTGCTACTTACCACACTTGTAAGTTCTGGCTAAATCTCCTCGTCATGGACCCCTCTGCAAATATTTTCCTCTTCCCTGTTACATTCCTGTCCTCTCATGGGCTAATCCAAATTTCCTATAATATCCAGACCCCAAGTTTTCCTCCTAAAACCATAATTTGTTACAAGCTGGATGCCCTTACTCATCTTGGATCTCAAAGCCCTGGACTTGAATACTATTTACTCCAGGTCCACAATTGATTCCATGGTGGAAATATTCACCGCCAACCTCCTTAATATTCTTAATACCCATGCTTCCCTAAAACCTCTACCTTTGGTCACTGTCCTGCTCTGTGGATATTCCAGGAGATCAGGTGTTCAAGGTATTCTATTTCTTGACCTAGGTAACATTCTGGCAGGGTAACTCCATCTACTTTAATGAAGTCCTCTCCTCTGCTCCTGATTGCCACTCCAAATGGCAACTCCTTCGAAAACTGCCCCTCTGTTACTCCTCTGGTGCTTCCTCTTCAGAGGTGTTTCCCGTTTCACCTGATAAGCTAAGCACATATTTTGTGGGTGCCTCCACAATGATTTCACTATTTACCTCATCATATAGTTCTTTCGAGCCCTCATTTAATGGTTATGATTTTTATTTTAGCTATGTCTCTTCCACAGACCTTATAACCTCTGTAATGAGAACACACACTAATGCTACTGGTCCTGACGGGATTCCTGTCAATAAAACTATGCCTTCCAGCAATCTTGCCTGTTCTTCTTCATATATACAATTTTTCCTTTCAAAACTCCCTTCTTTCCAAGCCGTTGACCTTCTCTGATAGCTCTACAAAATTATCTAGCAAACACTCCAAATTATCTAGAAACATTAAACATACAGATCAGTGGGCATATATTTAAGCGAAAAGGGACAAATAATATAATAATATCTAGGGTTCGATTTTGATATCTTAAGGGATGTTTTTTTCCACAACACTACAGAGCTAAAACTAAATTGAGAGAAACTTCAAGTTGGACAGCCTAATTCCATAGCCTAAAGTCTGAGAAGATAACTGTTCTTCAAAAACTTCCAATTTTTTAATGTCGTGTGATTGTGATTTTTTGTTTCCTGTAAACTACTATAGTAAGCAAACTAATGCGTGGTTACAAGATGAGGATAATACCAAAGGTCATGCCTAGGCACTGTTTTGGCAGAGTTAATTACAGTGCTGCCTTTTGTAACTCAGATTTTTTTAACATGACATTTAACAACCGATGTGTATTACTTGGGGCGTTGGTTTCTTATAGTTAGAATAGTTAGATTTTAACTATTTTATGGTGTCAGATGATGCTATGAAGAAATAAAACAAAGTATTTTCTGATTTCCTGTTTCCCCACAATTTATTTTTCCAAAACACTGAGGGGCTTTTTCAACTCACATTACTATTCTCAAGCCAAAATTATAAAACATGCACATAAAAAAGAAAATAGTTATAATGAAGGAAATGGTTAAATCATTAATAATATTAAAATACAAAATACATTACTTTCATAAGTAAATTCATCTTATGTACAAACAAATAAAAAATATAAAAAGCATTAAATATAAAATGTGGTCATTTCAGTTGTTAAAATAATAATGGTTAGATATTCATTATTAGAAGGATCTAAAGGTAAAAAAATAATGGAGCGTAGTAAAAGACCTGGTGTCATTTTTATGTCATAAAAAAATACTGTAATTGCAAGATATTCTAAACTTTATAAAATACATGGGAGGTCTCAGAGGCCAAAGTATACTTCAGCTGTATTGACAGACAGTTTAGTAGTGATGGCATGCTAATCACAACTTTGATATTAAATAAATCAACTCTTTAAATTGTTACATTTTGGCGTAAAAAATCATGTGTGGTTCCAGCTTTTTGGTAACGGAAAGTGACTGCCCGGATTAATTGATAAAATAGACTATATCCTTGCCTTCTAAGATTTAAATATTTATAGCATTTAAAATTCAGTTACATAGCATCCTATAAAATTAACAGAAGTTTTTCACAGACTTTGTGAATAATACTTCCTCGCCTCTACAAAAGATTTTTATTTAACAAGCGATTTCGACAACTCTACATTGTCATCGACTGGCAGTGGAAGTTTTTCAATTCTAATTAATGAATTTTTCAGTAAGATATTTGTAAAATGCTTTTCAGAAAAATTAATTACTTTGAGTTTCTGTATTTTTCGTTTATGAAAGGAGTGATTGTTTTTAAATATAATTATTCTATTATGGATTTAAAATATTTCTTTGTGCTATCTAACATCCTATAAATAATTTACAGGAAAAGCAAGGCCCATCAGACATTTTCTCCTGATTTGTTTTAAATGACCATAAAAAAGTATTTGTTATTTCTGGTCCAAAATACTTAATTTTATCCAATTCTTACAACCTTTAAGAAGTACTGCCTCCCCCTTTGGGCATGGCAAAAATCTATTCACACCAATACTTGGAATGAATCAGTGTCACTTAGCTGAGACAAATGGTTCCACCTTTCGAAGGGTAAGACCGAGATGATCTCGTCGAGATATTGGCTCAAGACAATCGCCGGGATCGCATGCGATTGTTCTTTCCCCGACCTAAATCCCCAGAACACTTTCATCATTTTCACTTAATCTTGTCAAGCCGATCGGTTAACTAATTCAGACTGAACACTAAGCATCGCGGGCTGGATGTCAGGATTTTCGAAGTTCCTGACCAAAGTTCTCATTTCTAAGTGAAAGATCCGTGCTCTTTTTTTTAACACGTTTGCGTGACGGGGCTTCCAATGGCTACTGGTGGAAGTCATACTTTATTTACTAAAGTATATTACAATTAATCTTATTTACATGTCTTAATATTCTTAAGGTAATTAACATCATAGTAAATATGAATTCGAGGAGCAGGGCTCAGAACGCTTCAATTAGAACTGAAAAAGCTTATTTAATTAATTATTATAAGTTGGAAAAATAACAGTTAAAAAACATTCTTGATAAAGTGTTAAAATCAATGAGATTTATTATATTCAGAGTCATATGACCATTAAACTGATTCAAATGACGATGAACTCTTCGTAATTTTCGAATATCGTTCGCATCTATTTCGCTTTATGACTAGCTCTTCTTCTCCGTTAACACAGAAATATTTAATATCGGGACCAAATATTAGCCTTAAAAAGAAGTCCCCAATGACACGGATCGCTAGAATATGGTTTGCTGTCTTTAGAATCATTATCATTATAATAAATCATACAAGTCGTCAATATCAAAGATAGCCAAAGCCATAAAGGAAAAAGTCTTCTCTTGTTCCACGTATTTCGTTATCCCCTTAATTGGTCTATTGCGCTAGTACATATAACAATAGAAAAGGTAACTGAAAAATAACGACATAATAATACAAATATAATTGAAATTAGTCATTAGCGAAACCCAGCGTAATTGTTGCATAATTGAACGCGTCACAGATCGCAGAAGAGGCCTGCTAAAACGGAAGCGAGAGCTGGTCTACTTGGCTTTCCGGATCCTGGATGTCATGCGACACGCTTCTTAGACCTTCTAGTGGAGGAAGTGCTTCAGATCTAGGAGGCTTTTATCGGGAACTTTTCTCTTGTTTGAGCGACCATTTTGCCATTTACATCCATGTGCATTTGCTCTTATGGAAAGGAGATCTTTTGGGGCGGTCTTATACTATGTGAAGGAAATTGATATTAACTTTCCATCCTACTTGAAGAATAGCAGACATACCAGGAATTCAGAGAGAACTAAATCTATTTTAATTCGTACAGCCTTGTTTTTATTGAAAATAAAAATTATAATCAGCCATTCCACGCACTAAATATGTACAAATATATAAATCCCAGAGACACGAATCCTCTCTTCCATGTTCGATTCACGACTCGGCTGAGAATACGAATAACTGATTGAATTAGGAAATATTGAGTTTGTGTATAACCAACACATTCCTTGAAATACCTCAGCGGCCACTGCCAACTAAAATGGGAACTGTCGGGTCGTCACGAGGGGGGTGCCTAGTTACCCTAGTTCTGGTGACGAAGTGAGGGTTGATTATGTTTATAACCTGGACAATCGTTTCATGACGGTCTTACTATCTGACTCCATTTCTAATAGGTATGTGCCCCGACAATGCACTATGTTCAGGAGAAGAGGTATAGGGTAGGTAGTGTAGGTAGTTTGTGTGGTCTTGGAATGACCACAAATTCACATTCGGTATCTGAGGGTAGGCGAAATCCGTCCGGATCCCAAAGGCGAGTGTGAACCGGAGAGAGGCAGACTGAATCACCGTGGGGAACACTTCTTGGTAAGCTTGCAGGGCCACGACAACCGTTGTCCACTAGGGAGAGGTCTCTCCCAAGGAGGGGCTAGATTTAGCGAGACAAAGGCAGAGATTCCCACTAGGAAGGTGTGGGGTCTGACAACGCCGGACTAAAACGTAGCGAGGTGAGGAGAGAGAGATGCAGAGGTTTTCATAATGAAGAAGCCAAGTTTCAGAGTTTACATCAGAGCAGCCAAGAGCCAGTTAGTTCCCAGGAGAATGATATACAGGCCCCAGACCGCCGGTCTTAAATACCCAGTTGGCTTCGTCAGTAGCCAATCAGCACTGTTTTTATAGTGCCAAATGTCCGTTGAGTATGTGGTTTTCTTTGTCCTCTGACAAAGAGACGTGACCCGGGTAAGGGTCTCTCGGCGGGTTGGGTCGCTAGTACCTGCTACTAGCAGCTGGTGTCCCAGCTCATATTGGCTCCTAGCTGCATGTTTATTGTTTACCACATTTACAATGATTTATATTTTGGTAATGATATTTACATTTGTTTACAATATATATACAATAGAGTATAGGGCGATTTATCTTATGTAGTTAGCGGTCGCTACAGGAACCTCAGTACTTGAGGCTTACTTTCTCAGAGATGTCCTCTCATTGATATGATTTGGTTTGTTTTGTTACAAAGGGAATCTGTTTGTACTCAATTTCCTTAAGACAGCAGCCGAAGTGTAGCTGATGATGCATCAAACTCATGAGGGAGCACTCAAAACTTTCTCCAATATTGGTCTGCTTTCGGAGGTTTGTCATCAATGAGTATGCTCTTGAGTAACGTTCTTCCAAGTTGTATGACTAACTTGTTGCCATGCGGTAGAATTCAAAGTACATAGCCTTTTTTTTTTTAGTTCACATTATTGTATACGTCTTCCTAGCCAGTGGTGTTTTGAATTTGCGGATATGGGGTTATATTATTGGTTCAATTTTACGACTGTTATTAGGTATTACGGGAAACCAAGTCAAACACGATGGTTCGTCCCTGCTTAAAAAAAAAAAACTCTTTCGCAGCGATTAATACAATGAGAATTTATTTTATATCTCTTTTTATTGTTTGCGTCCGATGTGCTTAAATGTTCAAAACTTCAAAAGCCTGCTGTGTAACGCCTACGTTAATGATTTCTGTTATTTGTTTTGAACGTATTGGACAATTGTGTGTCCGGACAATTACCTTAGGAGTTAATAAGGGAAACTGGTCATATTTATCATCCTCGGAACGCTGACATATGTGAGGTGTGATTGTGTGTACTTTAGATACGTAAGTGTCCAATAACTACGTCGGTTTGTAAATACTTTTTAATATTTGTTTATCAGTGGCTTAGGAGGTGGGTCTCTCAAAAATACCCCTCTTTTGAATTTGAAGTTTTTCTGTATATTTAGAAAATTAGGATTGACTACATTTAATTTCCAGATATCCTAGGCGATTGGCTAGAATTTTTTTTTTTTAACTATGCATCAGCTGGACCGTATGCAGTGCCAACCTAACTAATATGTGGGAACATTTCAACCGATGAAGTAAGTCGCAGATTGATAACTAGCCCTCTTCAGCAATATCGTAACTCCTTCGCATGTAGATATTTTTTAATAATAAATACATATTACATTTCGTTTTTTATTCATATTTTTGACCTATTATTAAGATAATTTTTGTTTTCTAACCCTTTTAAAAATTTTCTATAATATATATTTCATTGTCATCACCATTTTAAATTTTTTATTTCTATTCTTGGCATAGAATTTTAAACTATTTAGGCTGTGTGACTGTTGTTTCAAGTATTTTTTACCCTATTGTGTAATTTTTTAGCTCTAGAAAATGTCAGTGTGAGCTGGTGAAAACACATGTATGTCAGATAAACTTAATTTGTGGGTAGGCTCCTGAAAGTCAATTTTTCTTAAAACCCTTTGGGTAATAATATTGTTCAAATGTCAGCTAAGGCGTTCTTAAAAGTAGCAGCGATAATTTCATGGAATTCTGAGAAAAATGATACGGGTGAAATGCCCTTGATTATCAGAGAATCCATAAAGAGAATACCTTGTGCCTTGCTTCTTTATTGTACGTAACATGCCTCCATTGTTCTTTTCATCCAGTCAGGGAATGCCGATAAATTTTAAGGTGAATTCGGCACATGGGAGTTGTCGAATACATAGTCCGAACGTCAGGGATACTGTGAATGGCCGAAGGTGCATGAATTCAGAAAGGGTACATTACATTACGACAGTGTGATGTAAGAAGGGAGCATTATCTCCTCTGCGGCTGTGACAACGCCGACAGAACCGGCCCAGAGTGCAAGGATACAGAAAGAAAACAACATAAAAGTATAATCTGGCTTTAATGTCCTGTCCCGGGTGTTGTTCTACTTTCAATAACTTCCATCTTACTACAGTTTCATTTCGGGATTTTAATCACTTAAGATATAACAAATTTTTTTTTGAAGAAGCTGTAATATATTTTGAGTGGCAATTAAGAATAATAGTTAGCGATTGGGCAGGAAGGAGGCCCCGGTAAGTGAGCCAGGACAAGAGAGGATCTAGGCTGAGACATCCCCTCCTCGAAGAGCCCGTGGAAGGGGGCCCCAAGAGCCAGTCCCATCAAACCTTCCAAAGGATGTACCTCGGGGCGGCTCGCCTTGCCCTCACCATCTCGGCTCTGGCCAGTGTGTGGGCCCAGGATGGAGAGTCCATCGCATCCAGTTTCTTATCAGGTGAGGACTAGGGGTATCTAGGTACAGGGGATATAAAAGCGGAGCCCTCTTGGGTTGCAGGTCATCAACTTCTTGCAGGGCCACCCAACCAACGGAATGGACCTTAATAATGAAAGGGTAAGGTGACTCCCGTTGTAAGACCGTTACTCGAATCTCGCTATACCTCTCCTCTCCCTCTTTCTCTCTCTCTCTCTCTCCTTCTATCTTGGTCTTCCAGAATCGCTCTTGTGCATTCCTATCTCAGTGATCGCCGAAACTTCGCAAATAAAAGCAAAAACTACTTTTTTTATGAATTCTGCTTCTAATTGTGATTGAAATAGCTCGAAACATTCAGAAGAATTTTCTAAATTTACTTTCTTAATAATTAGATACTTATCGCCACTCAGTGTCAGAGGTCAAACTAAGTCATGATCGATACAATGCCTAAGGGCTGTTATTGATATAATAATCAAATATAAATATAAAGGAATATAAGGCTTCTCGTTTAATTTATGATGCTTTTATTCAATGTTCGATCGTTATAACTGAATTAAATATTAACATAAATATTGAATTTATCTGCAATTTAAATCCCCAGAAAAAGCTAATGTAATTTTACATGCTGGTTAAATTTGGACAACTGCAAAAAGTCGACAAAACTGTTAATAATGTTGGTATTGTTTGCGCGGCAAAAACATGAAATTTTGTCAGAAGCTCTACTCGATGTTCCTACGGTGTGGAAAATAGTTTCAATTACGTATATAAAAAAAAAGTTATTTACATATAACAGTTATCAAAGGCTTGGAAATTCCTATACTTTAGAACAGGATAAGGTAAATTCAACGTTACCACGGAAACCTTTAATTGAAGTGATTGATTCATCTCACTTAACCGTTAATTCTAAGTGCATTCATGAATGAATTAACAAGAGTTTGTAAATAAACTACCAAAATTTATTGAACTAGCCCAATTACTAACAAATGCTATAAGGAATTCAATACTTTTTATGAAATTTACTTTCTAGGTTTTTTCAATCTCCTTCAAATTTGTATTGAAACCCAGTCGGGACTATCCTCCCTAAGCTGAATGAAACTATTATTGTTTCAATTTAGCACCTGACCCATTTAGCCCA
The DNA here is from genome assembly GCA_930367205.1 of Acanthosoma haemorrhoidale. Taxonomy (NCBI): domain Eukaryota; kingdom Metazoa; phylum Arthropoda; class Insecta; order Hemiptera; family Acanthosomatidae; genus Acanthosoma; species Acanthosoma haemorrhoidale. The sequence goes on from OV884012.1 coordinate 35,063,304, forward strand.
AGTCTCTCTCCGTACTCTTTACTGGACTTTCTAAGCTAAGTCTTTGGTGCACAATTCACAGTTCAATGATTACCCGTCATCTGAATTTATTTACTATCCTCCGTTACATCGTTTTTAATTTCAGAATCTAAAACGTTTAGACATTTTTCCGAATGATAAACAACAAACATAGTATTGATTCTGGTATTAAATAATATCACATTTTCTGGACTACTTATTAAAAGACTATGCTCTTAATTTTCTGAAGCCCATTGAAGCAACATGCCATTACTCCAAGACGTTCCAATGGATTTTTTTTAGTACGTCATTGGTTTTTTTACGCACGATGATAAAAATAAATTTATTTTCTATTTTATTTAATAGGCTCTTCTCCCTGGAATTTCACCTTCTTTCTCCATTCGTTGTAATCGCAGGCGTCTTCTGCATCCAACCCATATCCATCCTTATCTTCCTGTATGATTTTCGTCCAGGGCAGTCCATCTTTGTTCCTTCTTGAGGCTGAATTTCAATCAGCAATCTTCCATTTCCTAGTAACAGGCGATAACATTGAAACCTGTGTATAATAATAATTTTAAGAATAATAGCCCCTTTCATATCTTCACGTTCCTTGATTTCTTTTAAAACCTTCTTTAAACGTCTTTCTATGTCTTGATTTGGTTTTTCATATCCCACGACTATGTTGAATACATTACATTATCACATTATCTGTTTTCTGGATGATAAAACGATACTGATTTATAACACCCTACTTTCTATAACTAATATATAGAACTAGGAAGTAACTATACTTCCTGCTGCCCACTTGCTTATTTTCATCTTTGATAATTTGCAGGATGTATCAGTTTCAGGGTTAAAGAAGTCTGAATTTATTATATTAAGTCACTAAGCTAGACCAGTTGATAAAAAGCGATGATTTTTGTAACGATACGTGGGCAGGAATAGGCAACTTTTTCTGTTTAGCTGTTGGAAATATAGAGGGTAGCAGGAACGAGGGAAAACACTCTCCCCTTGTACTTCAACATATATCGCACATTCTCCGGATAACCATTGCAGCTAGCTCACGATGGACTTGAGCATGACTTCATTCACTTATTCTCAACACCGTCCACATGTTTACACGATAGGGATGTTGGGCAAACATTTAAATAACAACTTATCATTGTTAAACCGTTAGCTAAAACAATCCAACACAAATCCACTTGACATGCGTGCTTAGGAATGCTCCGGATACTTTGCTCTTTACACTTCCTTGGAATTCATAATATCACAATTTAAGACTACATCCATTCTTAGAATCGTCAAAAAGTCACCCCATAGCTAATGGTGGCTTCGAGTCGAAGTCTAATACCTTCTTATGTCATGGAGAATTGATGTAATGAAACCACCCATACGTTTAAACAATAACTGATTAGTTTTCATAAATCCATTCGCATTAAGTCGAAAAGCATCATTGACTTACATGAAAAGTAGTTCTTATCTGAAGCGAGTTCACTCAAATCGCTCATATGTCTCTTCCCTAGACTTCCGGTTAGGAATCACTCAAAAAATTATCATTAAAACATTTATCCGCATAGTCTTTAAAGTATGCTTTGTTTTATTTAAGCCGATCGTTCACGAAACACCTATTCCACATGCTATCCACAATTGCAAATTGTTCTTTCAGTTTATGTTAAAAGCTTCTTCGATCGAATGATCTGAAAATAAATTTTGCTTCATAGGAACAGTTTGTTGCATTCACTATCAATATCATATCTTAGGCCAACTTGTGATTGATCGCGAACGATACGAGAAGCCTCGGCATAGATCTGAAATTGTCTTATGGTATCTTAAGTAAGACTATTCAATTAGACGAGAAGATACTGCATGAAAAAGAGCCAAATAAGGAAGAAACTCAGAGTACGACCATTGAAGGAATGGAAGTTGAAATTGAATCGGCGAAGTATGTATGTGGTAATGGAGACAACCGAAGTATAAAATGGTTAAAAATTGGAAGCAAAGTATCACGGAGAGGATAGGGAATGCTAAGGAGAGCATAATAAGATGAACGTAATAAAGAAAAGTGGAGAATATAAGACTGTTTATTACGCTTAACAGCTACTGAAAGAGAGATAAAAATATGAAACATAGGAAATAGAACATAACCTTTGTTCGTACAAATAGTAGCCATAAAAATGGTTAAATCCATTGGAAACTTATGAGGTATATTCCACAGCCCCTTAAAATTTGCTGATGAGGTTTTCTGTATGACACAATAATGAGAAGTAAGAAGAAAAAAAAAGTAATATTTATTAACTGGTCCGCTTCTGCCTGACTTTCTTAACAATTTACTTCTCAGCAGCTATTTAAGATGTCGAGTACATATTGAAGGAGTTAACACAAACATATTCTGAACTGAAGTTTTTTTTTTTAAATCATGGATATCATTCCTATCCGGTTTTAATATATATATTTTTTTAGACTAATGTTTTAGTTATTTACATATTTTTTTTTTCTTCAGCGACGGGGAGACGGTTTATAAAAAAAGTAGAAGTGTCTAGTTTTACTGCAGTTAAAACAGCCATGCGGTGATCATGATGATTCTCTCATGGCAAATGTAAACCATCTATTCAACGGAAAAGATCTTCATCAAGATCAAAGATTTCTAAAAGCGCTAGTCTGTTGAAGAAGCCTTGCTATTGCTTAAGACTAAGAGGTAGCAATAACATTGAAAGAATATTAACTGATAGGAAGAGAGAATCAGAATCGAGATTATGTTTAATCAGCCTATTCCTGATCATTTCTGGTTGAAGTGTCTTAAATTGAATAAAGTAAACAGTAAACAAACACCAGCCAGCTAGTTACCTGCTGTTAACAGGTGGAGCAAGTGCTACCCAATAGGTGAAAATTCCAGCTCCTTAAAAGACCAATCTGTGCCATGAGGTAACGTGTTAAAAAAAATTATCACGTTCCTGTTTTTTGGGTCTGATAACTGTTCGGGCGTGACGTAGTTGGGTCTAACAGCCAAACCAGGTAGGCGTTTCCGCGCCCTAGTCGCCTAACAAATATTTTTAAAATTACTCTACTTAGAGTGGGTAATTTACACCGGATAATGCGAAAACATAAATTTGTCTTTGAAACATCTACTTCAATTGATAGAAGTGATTAGTTGTCGAATGGCATTGAGTCGATGTGGCAAACTTCACAGAAAAATCTCTAGGTAATGCCTGGGGTAATTCATTGACCTCAAACCCCCATTTATTATTTTTTCAAAGTTACTAAAAATATTGAGCTATATTTCAAAGGGATGCCTTCACTTGTTTAGAGCCTCCAGGGCGCTCGCATACTTGTCTACATTATATATTAGAGATTCGAACCTAGAAGACGATCGCTGTGGAAAAAGTCCATTTTTTTTTTTTACTTAATTACTACTACATTTAACTACTTTCCCTTGCAGCGGAAAAAGAAAGTGAAAAACAACTGTGAATGAAAAAACAAAACAAATATCAGTATGCCATGGCAAAAATATTTAAAATGCAACCAGTAAATTACCTTATGATATTTTTCACAACTTGTTATTACTAGTTCTTATTTTATCATATTATAAAGTATTAATAGTTCATTATAGTATTATTTATATTCTGTAAAATTCTATATGTCTGCTTATTGTAACTGAGGCTGTAATTTGAGACGTTAACATTCTTTAATTTATGTTTAAATAACATCATTATCATTGCCTAATTCTTGAATGCAAAGGTTAATTAGTTTCGGTTCTTAGAAAAAGTCTATTGGATGGTCTGAAGGTATTAAGGTCATCCACGAGGCAGTAAGCTATCTGGTTGAAGTGTCTTTTAACTAATGACTAAACATGTCATCTCTCTAAACCATAGTCTACCAATTGATTGTGTTCGAGCCACTTTCCAGGAGGCTACTGATCCTCCAAAAACGTGGCCGACGCTTCTGTAATTTGACAGATGTGGTCGTCATAAACATGCAGGTGTAAATCGAGGATCACTTTACTGCTTACAGATAAACTTGACACTGTAATTACGGTTGAGGTAATACTCCTTGAGAGGATTGCGACTTAACGTTACTGTAAACTCGCATGTGTCCATAAGATTAACAACGCACCACTGGGAATCTTTAATATTCTCCTAAGGACATTTCTTTCGCGGAAATTGTATGTTAACTGGCTAACAGTCGTGTGATCGTTCAAGAAGTAGGGGGATCACTGTCTTACTCATTACCTGCTTTCCAGCTCTAAATATATTATTACTTTTAAGTTGTTTTTCTGTGATGGACCCAGTGTCGTTAACATGCCGCTCTTTTTTACTAGCCAAATTTATTAAACTGAGGTGGTTGGTAGGCCAGTGTTCATTCATTCTACACATTTGTTCTGAGATAGTTAAAAAGTTCTTTAGGAGAGATCGCCTCACTAAAAGACTTCAACTCTTTGTTGTCCGAGGTTTGGGGCGCACCAAAACATACCCTTCCAAAAGTGTTGTCTCATCTCTAGAAGAATCCTTTGTCAACTGCTTATGTTTTATTCTTCGAGACAAAGCCTGCTTCAAGCTTTCCCCATGTCAACGAAAAATTTCAAAGTCGGAACCTCTATTTGAACGGCTAATGAAATAGCAAACACCCAGGAAGCTGCCCTAAATCGACACCCCACTTTGTGAATCCTGCGGATCCCATCTGTGTAGAGGGTCATGCAGAAATTAAATTATACTATTTCAAGCTTATCAATATGAGGAACATATACGCGTTGTAAAAAATCTGCTGCCCCTTTAAACCCTTATCGGTTTGAATTATCAATTCTTTATATTATCAGTATTATCATTACTATTTTTTTTCTCTCGCGAACGACTCAAGAACAATAGTCAGGACAGGTAACTATCACAGAAGTAGGTTATTAACAGTCCACCGGAAGATACAGTTATAACTTTTTACCGTGCAGATCTGTTCGCCCATTGTATTTAAATGACCAGAGTGGCCTACAGTCGGCCACGGCCGGCATGAGAGGTTCAACGTACCCCAACGGTTATGCGCAGTGTCACGATAAAGTATCTCCCAGGCGACCTCTGACCTTTTCGGATCCTGAAATATCGTTCTTGGGCCCGAAGACCTGCCTCCATGATAGACCCCCGCCCTTCTCCTCGCCCGAACACACTAATAACAGACTATATATAATCAGTAAACATATCATGCCGACCTCAGAAACCAGCACTATCTCTAAATATAGCCGAGAACTTTGCCTGAGGGCATTCAACTTTCCACAGCCTTGGCCGACCCTGACCGAGCCTCTTTTATTGTATCTGCTTGTTTATTGGCCTCTGGCTCCAAATTGCCGTGTCTATCTTAATGGATACTGATAAACAATATGCCTACAGTACTAAATATTATGAATATTTATAAGTGTTGTTAGGTAAAGGGTGAGGGTTTTTCTCGCATGTAATATACCCGTCCAAATGATGCAAGATCAAGAGCACATCTGCAAAACACTTTCAGAGGTATTCAAAGAATCATAAAAGAATAGAAGATTCTAGACTTTGAGAAAGGTAAGCATATGCTACAGGTCAGAAAAAGGAATAAACATAGGTGGGGTTCAAATAGACTCTTTTGAACAAAGGAATTTTGAACATAAAAAATCTACCAGCACTAAGCAAAAATTATACAGATATTAGAGGGACAACTCCACAACACGAGAGGTACTAAAGACAGAAAAAGTGCTTCAAAGACTAGTAATTCCATTTTAGGTAGAAAGCCTAATTTTTTTATTTTATTTACTTACAGAATTTTGAAAATGGTACGAATGGGGTTAGCTTAAAGTTTAATCCTCCTAGTATTCTTCAAGAACTCCGAGTATGATAGTTCACTCCATCAATCGAAGGAGCTCCTAACTTACGAGGCATAGAAAGAAGATTTTTGTAAAGATCCTTTTTGTCTAATCATGATACTACGAGTAAAATACACACGATTCTACGATGTGGTACCAAATAACATTCTCATTCTTCTCAGCTCAACTTAAAATTAAAATTCGTTAATTTTTTTTAAATTAAAAATTCACAGTATTTAAAAATTGAATTGTTAAAGTTGAAAATTGTTGCTGAAACCATGAAAAGGGTACTTTCTGAAAAGTAACAGTGTCGTTTCGTAATAAGTCGTGAATTAAGTTCAATTAGATCACAGTCCTCTTCTCCAAGGTGGCATGACTAAACGTGAAAAGTGACGCTGGAAAAGTGGAACCTTCAACGACGAAACTGAAAGTAGAACCAACCCATTCGATTGAAAAGTTGTTTGCAAATTCTCATTGACACTTATTTTTTTGTAAAAGTGTTTGTATTTTGTTAAATTGTTGTTGGTGGGTATCAGAGCATGAGTAACTAGACAATTTTCTAGTGCAAATATCGATCAAGGATAGAAACATTAATAATGCTTGATGTGATTCAAACACTTAAATTGGACTGTAATGGTTATGTTGGTAAAATACAAACAGAAGACTGCATTGGAAGTGTAACATTGTTAGGGTAAAATCAAACGACTTGGAATATTAGAAAGAAATCATATGATAGAACGCTTTAGTAAAGGAATGCCTTCTCTACTTAGCTATATCACTTGAAGAAGAATGCGTTTTCTTGAAATGAAATGACTAAGAAAAGGTCCTTCAACTAGTATTCCCACCGCTGTGACTCACCAGGCATTAACTGTGGGAAGATAGCCTTATCGGTCGCTCCCGAAGAGATTGGTAAGAAGCGGAAAGTGGCGGAAGAACGGTGCGTGGCGCAGAGCTAACTGGACCCCAACTGGTGCGTGCCTTCCTAACGGTCTAACCTAGTCCTTACACTCCCGCCGCCACCACATTTGGGTCGAGTTCACACGCTTAGTGATCTATAACTACCCCTTTATACCTCCCGCCCTGTCTTCCCACTTATCTCTCTATAATAGTATATGTGCATGGCTGTAACTGTGCCACCGTAATCTCACGACGACCAATTACCTCCTTGAAGAATACTTTTAAGGAGGAGTTCGGTAGTGAACAAAACGAAAACGCATCCCCGTTTCACAACTCTTGAAACAAAAGATCAGAATTGACTGGTCTGAAGTTATTTCAAGTTTTTATTTACGGGATTTCCAAGATATTCCAAAAATAATTTTGGGAGTCAACTAAAGAAATCGCGAATTTAATGGCGTCCGAACCGTTTTAAATAAGATATTATCGGTCAGTATTTTAGCAATTCACAATGTCAAAAATCAACAATACACTAAAAATTGGTGAACCAGAGGTAAATAAATGACCGCCTCGCTGGAAAATGCCGAATTAACCCCACAGTATCCGTAGAGACCGAGATGCAGCCCTGCCCGACACTGCACTAGATCCAAGGACGACACCTCCACCTTGAGCCGGGTCCAATGCCCTGACTTGCGATGCCTTGCCGTCTTTTTTTAATTGTTTATTGTCATATGGAGCTGGCTAAAACATCCAAGTGGTAATAATAAGGAAATCATATATATTTTAATTTAGCGGTTTCTCCTTCAGTGTACTCTTCTGTCCAATGTGCAAGGGTCAAATTTCAAGCTTCCTCTTCAGGACGATAGAGATCTTGCTAATGTAACAACTTCCAAGTTCCACTGAATGTTAAGAGATTGAGATTGATCGTTGGCAATCATTCGAGGTAAATACCTTATTCTTCAAAAGGAGACGCTAATATGCTTTGGCAAACACTCGACTACTGGAATATTTTTCCGAAGAAATCTCTGAAACATAAAGTCTCCGGATATGTTCAAGAGGATATTATACTAATTAGATTTTAAGGGCTAGCCAAGATCGTGAGATTATAGGAGTCTATTTTATTTTCTCGTTCATGGCTTAAAAATAACTGAGATGAAAAACATCAACTAGTACAGAATTATTTTGTTTTAGAAAACGTCAAATATTTTTTAATTTAAAATATTAAATTAAATTGAACCACAAAGGTAGAGTGTGGATATTGATAACATGTAGATTTTTTTAACATATAAACATAAAATCGAGACGAATTCACTTTTGCCACATTGTTTTTCTTGAGCGAGCACACTTGCACACATATGGATGTACATAGCCAAAGAGATTTTCTCCGAACAGGCAGAGGCGAAGAGAGAGAAGCAAGCTGAAATGGGACGGTGTTGGGAAAGTTGTCCCCAGAGCCGGGTCCTTACCCCCCTTCAGACCATCTGTAGACCACCGGCGGAAGTGTCCTCAGTCCTTCATCCTATCCGTATTTTCTTCTCTAGTATACTCTTGTCAGTGTAGACTATTATAAATTACTTAACTGACGATTGAAATGAAGAACTCCAAATAGAACAATAGGCATTATTGAGTGTGGTAGTAAATTCTTACTTTCCATCACTGAAGAGTTCATTAAGTCAGTTCCCTAAGGAAAAAGATTAACATAAACCTATTACTTAGGAATTAACTTAGCAGAATCTGCTATTAAAGCCATTAGTAGATAAAAAATGTACGCACTTAAGTAATTAACATACAATGCCACGGAAATATATCATTATTAAAAAAAAAACTTTATTGGATTAATTACTGGGACACGTAGTGAGCAGTGAATATTCCGCATAAATCAGTATTAAAATCCATTACACATTTTACATTATTTTGAAGAATAAGAAAATTCTTCATCAGGACCTTATCCAGTTATGTATAGCATGTTAGTACATAAAATAGTTAAAAATCAGACACCACATTCGTTGTCTTTAGTTAAGCTGATCCGCTTTAGTTGTGAATTAGTAGTTAGAGGAAACCTCATCACAGTCTTGTCATTTCTCAAGTTTTCAACTCAGTGTATTTTACTCAGTGAGTTTTTTCTGTTTCTAATCGTATTTTACTTGATCAGCCTCCGCTGGCTCTTATCCAGTGACGCGGCTGAGTGACGCGTAGGAGCGTGGGGGACTCCCCAAGACTCCGCTTCCTCCTTCGCATGGGAGGGAGGTGACAACCTTGTGGACTTGGGATCCCTCTGGGCTGTTTGTAAATATTGTATGAATGAGCGAGTGAATGATGAATTGTAAATATGGTATGAATGATAACATTTATCTCAATTACTTATTGCCTAATAAAAAGGCAGATTGTAATTTTATCTTAATAAAAATTGTTTTAAAAAAAATCGTATTTTAAGTTCTTAGTTTTTATGGTTTTCTTACAACATAAATGTTAATTAAATAAACAATCAATTATTTCGGAATCTCAGAGTACACTTGGGATATGACATTTGTCATCAATGACAATTTATTAATTTGTCAAATGAACAGGCTTAATGTGCTGATAAGCAACACGCTTTATTTATTACAAAGTTCTGTTTAATGGCCATACATACGGATAATGAATGTCTAACAAGGGATGGTCCTTTTGAAGAACTAAACACTTACAACTACAATTTACATACCTTACCTGCTGAAGAACTGCTGACATCGGCATCCTGGGTTTCTATTTTAAATTGCAGATTTATTCTCCATTTTGGAATTTTGGTGATTATAATTTCCAGGGCAAGCAAATAAATTGAAACGTAACTGCCAGGCCCAAAAGGAGAGGCTCTACTTTTAAACTAATACACGTACCTGCCTGACCGAGTGTAACGGTCGGTAAGTCTGTTTAGTCAGATAGTGTATACAATAGGGTAGTGGCAGAAAAAATTATCTAAGTGAAGTTTTGAAGGAATATTCAACAATAGCCCTGGCTACGCTGCATACTTATGACTTAGCTACAATTCCGCTAAGAATGAGGGGGGGGATGTCTATTAACTCACCTCTTTCTTCTCTCTGACTTTAAGCTTTATCGTCACATTTCAGAATTTATTTAAGATTTAATGCTCTGATTTCTACCTTATCATTGAGGTCCATCATTGGATGGCGTTTTTTCACCTTCTACGCCCATAATTTCGTTTATATATATTTCCAAAAATGGACTTTAGCTCGTCATTGTCTAAATGCAAAATTAGTCAATAAATGGTAAAATTTCTTTTGTAACCATAAAAAAAAAAAAATGGAGAGGAAACTGATGTGGTTAGAAAATAAGTACTTCTCAATACACATATTAAGTTTTTCATTCGATTTTATGATTAGGGAGTAATAGACAAGGAAAAAAAATGTTAGACTGGATGTTTACTTCGTCATCGAGATGGTACGTGTGGTACCATAGTGTATAAGATAGACCTTTGTGTGTAAGATCCAATCACATTTCTGCGACTGGCGTTGAAGAAAGAGTTGTAGAAGCAAAGCATGAAGCAACAACCGTGGTTAGGTAACCAGCCAACAAAGCATTAGTAGTTTTTTTTAATGAATAAATGGACTGAACTAGATAAACTTCATTAAATGCGCCGGTTGGTCGCTCATCAGTGCGGTCATGTTCCATGGAATTTGCTGCTAACAAGTGTAAATATGACGTCATAAAACGTACCGTAGTTGAATTGTTAAATGCCAATCTTAAATTTTGAATGAAATACGAAATAAATTTATAAGTATAATATAATATTATATGGCTCAAACGAAATCTTTATTTGACTGAATATTTCAGTTAAGAGTCTATTGGCATTTAATTTGGTGTTTTTCAAAAATAAACAGCGTCTTTATATTCACTTATTGAAAGAAATGACATGCGATCGCTAAAGCCGTATAGGTATGTCAAAATTGGCACACTCCTGGACTAACAAATAGCAGTGTAAACCCCCGACTTTCTCTCTCTTCCTCCTCCCCCTAAATGTTTACAGGAATTAGGGGAAAATATTAATGCCAGGAGAGGGCATTACCCAAGGACAGGGGAACCTGAAATATTACAGGGAATTGATTTAGATTTAGATTACCGACATTTATTAGATGATAATAAACAAATAGCATTTGATTAAAAACCCCCAAAAAAATACTTAAGCTAGTTGATAAAAACTCCTTAAACTATTTGATAAAAAAAATACTTAAACTATCTGATAGAGAAAAACTCCTTAAACTATTTGATAAAAAAAAAATACTTAAACTATCTGATACAGAAAATACTTAAATTGTCTGATAAAAAAAAAATACTTAAATTGCTAATAGTAAATAAAGTACAGTACTTTGGACGGCTTCATTGGGTACCTAATCTGTCATCGTTGCTAATTATCGATGGCATCGATTAGTGGAGAGTTGAGCGAGGTCCTCACTGCTACGACTTCCCAGTCGAACTGTCCCCAGAGGTGCTCCACATAAACGATCGGCCGATAAGGCGGTGATAAGTAAACCATAGGCCGATAAGGCGGTGAGATGATGGAGGGCACTCGCGTGTGTGTTAGCCAACTCAAATCTGAATCCACTCTGACTCTGCGAACGACTTATCAACCGGTGCTCCGTCCTTTTAATCCTCTATAAAGGATATAGTGTTCTTAATCCGATTACGGGGCCTCGGAGGCGTCCCGTATCGGTATTCGTTCGTTTACCTTCCAACATATTTCACTTAAACAAAATCAATACACTCACATTCGAAACACAAAGATATTCTTAGAACAGTTATAATATTATCAATAATTATTAATTCGTTATATAAACTAAACAAAAAAAAAATATTTATCTCTAATTTACACTTTAAAATTTATAATAAATTTCACGAGGGTACTTTGTTAGATAATTACTTGTCAGCGCAAGACCCCTTATTCGGGCTTAAACAATGAATGATAATTTTTTTTCCCTTCAATAAATAAAATAAACGAATTACAGGCGTAAACAATCGCTAATTTACATTGGCTATAAAAGTCTATCGGTCACAGCAGTTTAGGTCTTAGAATTTGGATTTTTTTTTTAATCTGCATATCAGATACTTTGCCAAGGTTATAGTTACTATTTTGCTGCTGAAATGTTGCCACCTTATACATTTTGGACCTTAAACCAACTGTTATACTCATAGAAAATTCTCCATTTTTCAACAACCATATCCTACCATTGAACATTCTTTTCATTCAATAATTATCCACCTCCATTTTGTTGAATTGTGCATTCCCCTCTCCCTAGTCACTCCACTCCTTAGGCAAATGCTCTGTTCTCCCACCTCATCCTCGGCAGTCAAGGTGACCTCATACAAAACAATTATGGTTTGCTAGTGAACGCACAAAGTGACAAATTAAGTGGTTTGGCTAATGAAATCACCTCAAAGATAAGACCGTAATGCATTGTATTGCATCGTACACGTTGGAATAAATCTTTATTATAAAAAAAAATGACTGGAGTATGGCGAGAATCAAATACGGTTTTTATTCACAACCTTTAGTTGCCAAGCCCAAAGTAAGAGACTCTTCTTTCAAACGGGAGGAAATTGGGGTAAAGGGATTTCTTTTGTCTGCGTGTTTTACGATTAAGACAGTAACGATCCGATCAATCTGAAATGTTGACTGGTTAATTCAACAACAACCCCGACTGTGTTGCGTATGTTTTTATTAAGACAATAAAAGAAAGCATGTGAATAATGGACAGCCTTGTTCCCATTAAGCACTCTTAAGTCTCTACTCAGAAAACCTATTTAAGATGTCAAGGGCACATCAATACGGTAAAGCAGAAAGAAATTTGATATTATTCCTGAAAATTATTTTGGAGACCCCCAATAGAAATCAACTATTTAATTTAGTTTCAGGTGAATTCAATAGGTTTTTTTTTCATTGGTTAATATTTCATTTATTTACATTTTTTTTTCTAATTTAATAAAAAGCTTTTGTTTTTTTCAAAAATTAAGCATCTCACTTATGACCTCCTTTCCAGGCAGGTGTCCAGGATCCTTGACGAGAATTGCCACAAGCACAATTACTGCTTCACTTTTCTCGCTTTAGCGTCTACACTCTAGACTCTAGACAAGAGGTCCCCAAAGATTGTTATCTCGTTGCCAATTGCCAATTTTGACACTATTAGATAAACTACCTGCCTTTCTAATATTGAATTTTTACAAATTCGTCGACTTCAAATGTGTTTTTGACACCTGGTACAGTACTACTAAAGAAAATAAAGAGACAAAAAATAAATGCTTCTAATGGGAGGGATGAACCTGATACTTTGATAGCGAACTTTTAATACTTGGCTTCTATTTAGTTAGGTTTAACCTTAAACTCAGTGATTTCCTAACTGTTTCTTGTTTCTGTAAGAATATTGGCAACCGCACTGAAACCCCTTTCCACGAGGGACGAAGATGGAAAAGCTATCAAAAACTTTCTCGCGATATTCCTTAATACAGGATAAGTAACAGGTATGTTTCTCTGAAGCCTGGAGAATGAATGTCACACCATCATCAATCTCGAATTTTCCCGTGATTGAAGCATGAAGTTCCCCGAATTCCTTATCTTCATCACGATTATTAAACATTTATTTTTTTAAAAATATTTACTTCGTAGGTAATTTATATGTCTATCATAACAAAGTATTATGTAAGTACGTGGGTACTATCTGTGTTATGTGGATTATTCCATTCTTGGAAAGCCAAAATTTTGGTCAAGAGTTGATTAAATGAGATCCACTCTCTTGGACGCCCAAATCAATGTCATGAAGCCCTAATTTTTGTTTTCGCTATCAGTGATTCCATGCAGTTCGGAGTTGACCAATCAGTGGTCGGTTTTCACCCTTGTCTGTTAATGCCCTGTTTACAACTATAACATGAAATTTCATTTGATGATCTGACGACATGAAAATTTTTCCCAATTCTATAATATCACGACTATATGTCGTTAATTAATTAATCACTTAGTAACAAACTTACTTCTACCATATTGATATGTTATCAACTTAAGCCTCACGATATCATGATAAATAATATGAAATTTGCTTTTATTATTTACTAACTAATGCAACCACTCATTAAAACTGTTCGTGCTTGACTCTGTCCTTTTTATAATAATCACAAAAAGGGCTTTGTAAATCAGAACCGCGATATCATATCACTAACTCATTCAAAATTTAATTTCGCTTAATCCTATATTATGGTGATTTTTTATGGCGTCGCAACACCGACGCAACGAGACAAATATGTAAAACGTCATGCCTCTGGGTCGATCAAATTATTCAAAGAAGACTGACAGACACACAGTATATACATTTTGAAAAATGACCGACGAAACCATAAAAATAGCCTTTTAATCGTTCTGTCTTCAGCGGTTTTGGAATCAAATTAGGGTCAAAAGTAGAAGCGCATCCCTTATAACAATAAACTTAATAATAGAAAAAATATTCAGATGACCGCAGTGTTATTGGCAGATAGGACTTTTCGGTTGCTGTTTTCAGCGTTTAAATGATAATAAACCTCTTGTCATTTAATATCTATATTATTATTGAGTTATTCTTACAACTCCACAAATCAGCTTTGAATGTCTACCAAATCATGAATTATCACAAATGTCATGCTTGCTCTATTGAATGGTATCAGAGTCGGTGAATAACTTCGAAGTTCTTGAATAATATTATGCCATGGTCACCATTATTTCGTTGTATTTTATTATAAAATTTAAGACATTGACGAAGAGAGCTGAAAAAAAAGTCTAGAAGACCAAAGATACAGCGATAGGCTCAGGCACCATGCTTGTGCTGCGGTTCCGTGGCCCAGTTAACCACTATGCTGCAGCCCTGTGCAGTGGCAGTTATGCAAAGGTTCATCGGCCCCCCAAGGCCACTGCTCTAACGGTAACCCCCTCCTCTTCGAAACCGAGAGTACCTGTCCCAGTTACCTTCCAGTCCCTAGGACTGTCCTTCTGACCCAATGGCGGCTCTACCTTTCATCAGCTGTGCAGTGCTCCGGATGACACGTACCATGCATCTGATCGTTGCCTCCAAGGCATTAGCAAAAGTTAGCCTAAAGGGGTCACGTTTGAGCCTAGTCCTTAAACCTAGTCATAAATAAAATTATAATGGAATCATCGACAATTATACCATCGAGCAAAATATCTTGAGCAACAATCAACCTTCATTAATCATTGTAGATGTTTCCTGCCATGAGTCAGAGATATTTGATCTCATGAGGTGCTACGGTCCTGGAACGCAGTTTTGTACGATGACAGCGAAAATTGAGACACCTAAGCTCTGATGAAATCAGAGATCTCATGAAGATTCGTCGAAACCTTGGTTTAGTCAGGCATTAGTATTGTACATTAAAATGTATTTAAATGGTGGATTGAATACTGTACGATTCCTAAAAGCATCACCTTTATCACCATAATAGTTACATACATTTATTGGATTAAAACCTCGCTACTTTCTGTTAGTCACCACAGTAGGGATATTGTCTGGGTGAAAGCTTCCCTCATTATCAGGTTCAACTCCAATAAGGATAGCTCAGAAGAAATTGACAGACACATAGACAGAGGCTAGAAGAAAGCTTGGATGGTCACTGTTCTCAAATAATTGCCTCGTCGACGAATTAAGTATCATACAAAGTAGTAATTAATGATATTTCTTAGTAAAAATGGTTTTATTAACAACAGTACAGATAGTACAGACTAAATAGAAACTACATATATCTAAGGAAGAATACTATTAAGTAACTAAGATAGCAATGATAATTTGTAGAATGTGTATGCATATTGTATGAAGATATGAGTGTGAACTGAACATATTGAGCGAGAGGAATTCTGTATAAGGTATAAATGACCTCTTAAACCACAGTTATCAATGCTGGAAAAGCAAATTATAATTTTATAAATGAAGAACTAAACAAAAAAAAAAATGGACAGGTAGAAGGAAAATTTATGGAAATGAATATCCACCAATTTAGGAGGGGCATTAGCTTTTAATATGTAAAAACACACGACAAAAATGCATCTATAAGTAACTATAAGGACTACCTAAGGACTGGAGACGAATTTATTAGTTACATATATCTAAGATATAATCAAATAGCACATGTGAGAAATTTCGTACAGATATTTCCAAAAGTTGCGATTCTTCAGCATCCGGTCAAAATTACAATGTCCCGATCTATTTCTTGAGTTCGAACTTTGTCGGACCTCTTGAGGTCGATTCAAAGCAAACATGTACTGCACAGGGTCTAAAAGTGACAACAAAATAGCTTCTAAGGTCTGACCGGTCATGAGCCGATTTGGCTGAAATGTGAACTTGATCCTAAAAGGGTTCAGTATGTAAAATTTGAGGAATTTCCAACGAATGAGAAAGAACATACCAGTATTAAAGAGGGATTAACTCGATCTCACTTTTAAGTTGTGTTTTCAAGTTGGAATAAGCTCCTATTGTTTACTACTCCTATCGCCTTCATAAATATTTATTAAATGTTTCTGAATAATTATGAACTGGATCTTAACCACAAGATCTAGGCACCTCCTCAATAAACGCAGCTAGGCCGCAGTACAAGGAATTTGCAATGATCGACCATAATGGTTCCTGAGTGGAATTTAACGAGATGCATAAAATAAGGTAGTTTTCAGGTACAAGTCTCATTAGTTCATCTGGGTCGTTGCAAACCATTTATTTATTTATTAAGAATTTCCCTCCAACACGGTTCGGTAATTATATCATCGATTCGGTTCTCATGTAGGCGTCTTCATTTCTCAATCCATACCCATCCTGTTCCAGCTTGAATCGTCGTTATTTTCCTATGCCCCCCATTTCACAATGACTATTTGTATTCAGTTATCCTTTATTTTAAATATATGGTCCCATCATTCCAACTTCCCTGACGAAAGTATCCTTTTTCAGCCCAAACCCCCGTTTACCACAGCATCTTAAGAATCTTGACCTTACGATGGAATAGTCGTATGATTACAACTTAATCGTCTGCAAAAATAGGACTGTAAATGTAACGGCCATCTCCAATTAGTATTCTTCTTTTTGTTCACAAGTTATTTCGCAAGAAAACACACGGAGAGCAAAAGAAATATATATCTTGAGAAACTATATAACTTTTTTGTTTCTGCATTGAAATGCATTGCAATTGCAAAGTTTGTTTCTAATTGAAATGAAGTTAAATTATCAGATCCAGACTAGAGTCAGATCTTTATACTTACTTTATTAGACGAGAGGCAGTTTTGTGAGAGTTTCGTATATCTTTTTTCATTATATTATATACATAAAACTTTTGCCAAATACATAAATCAACATACTTATGTGCTTTCACTCTCTGCTGAAGGGTATGCAACGGGAAGAACGAAACAATAGCCCGCTATCGAATAAAAAAATATCAGGGAACAAAAGGACTGAAACAATGGAATGCAGGAACAGTGGAAAAGTGAAGTAATAATGTTAACGAGGAAATATTTCATAAAAATCCTTGATAGGCTTGCAAAACACGTCTTTGGCGAACAATAATTTTCTTAATTTGTTTGTAATCACTTTCTGTTTTCCATTAATTAAAAAATGAATACACACATTTTATTAATATTGTTATATATGTAGTCTAGATAAAGTCAGAAAAATTTCTTTTTATCAGTATTTCGGAAACAAACTGATCCCGCTCTTCATATTGGCACGGAACTTCATTCGGATATTCAAAACCATGAAGCAGCACAAAGCTGAACGAAACCTGATTCGGGTACAATTAAATCTATCGCAAGGTTTTGTTGAAATCAGAGTAATCATAAGCAGTAATCGGTCTTAGTCTGATAAACGATATTTATAGTAGATATTCATCATGCCTTTCGCATTAGCATTCCCTTTCAGTTCCTAGTGAGCTTTTAAACTCTTTAATATTAACGAAATAAATGGACCAAAACGGTCCGGTGTAGCTAGTCACTACTTCGTAGTAAACGTGTTGGATACCATCTCGTAACAAGCATTCTCACAGTGCGACAAACAGAAATTAGCTGCTGATAGCATGATATATAACTGTGCAGATTTATTTATATATCTCCTATGGAGTTTATAACCCCTATAAGTATTCTTTATTTAATTTAATTTTATATTATATGAAATGTTTTTATTTAACTGCCATACATAAATGCCTCTAAACTAAATCTATAACTGACATTATCATTATGGCAATAAAATGTATTTTATAGGTTTTGAATAACGCCAAATGTTCTCTTCTCTTCAAAAATTGTCTTTGATTGCCAAGAGAGCAAGAGCCCGCCCTTCCTCACTTCCTCAGTCACCACCCAACGATCCGTCTACTATACACCCTATACCAATTGAAAATAGTTTTGAAGAGAAACGAACATTTGATGTTATTTAGATCCTATATATTTCAATCTAATACTTCTTTGTATATGTATATAAAATGTTAAGTAATTTACATGCAGGAAAAGTACAGAAACCTCTAGGGTGGTCTCTAATCAAAATTACTGAGCATAAATAAAAAAAAATATTACTTTTGTATTAATAGATTGTACAAATAACGTTAATTTAAGCTTGTTTATATACTTTTTGTTTTTCTTGCTTTTATTAGAAAATTCTTGAATGACATTATCAAAATTTATATCGTGAGTTAATTGATTTTATGTGGAAAGTACTATTTGATATCGATTTTACCGAAGTTGACCATTGACAATTCAAAATTTAATAAATATGTGTAGCCCGGATCGCTCCCCCCCCCCCTCCTATTGACAGATACAGAAAAACCTACGACTTAATGTGTTTTCTTTCAAGTTGATTCTTTCTCCACAACACTCTTCACTAAATTATTACATCGAGAAAACTTTGAGTGCATTATTTTATAATATTATAAATAAAATCTTCATTTGAGAGCGGTCTTGCGGGCATGGTAGTGTTTAAGGGTGCTTTAATAAGAGGGTGCGGTCTCCTTGTATTTATAAGCAGAATTTTAAATATCTGACCTCAATGGTTATAAAAATATGTGGAAGTTGTAAGTCTCATTGTCCCAAACGTACATAGACGAGCTTCCAGCATAATATTTATTTTTTCTTAGCTTTTTTGTTTTACTCGAGTGATCGAAGTCTTTAGCGGATGACGCTGAAAGTGGAAACAGTGGTAGATAATAAAGATTGAGGTCCTGCCAGTATGAACTCTGAAAGTAAAAAGCTATCGCCCATTGATAAATTCTATGCCGAATTTTCCTGATCAGATTCTGATTGATTTAGATTAGTCTAATAGAAAAGGGACCTAAAATTGACGGTTAACTTGTAAGCACAGGACTCCTCGTTTGTTCCAGGGTCCCTGAATATTAACTCAAAAATGAAAGACGTCAGTCAGAAAAGCAACGTCACATGGTCGCTGTCCATTGCCTTCTATAACTTACCAGTGTTCGTGTATTCAGTGGCTATTAGGATATGGTGGTTATGATTTCAATTGAGTGATTTCCTGGAAAATATTTTTTTTTATTTTTTTTGGCTTAAGCAAGAACACATTTTTTGGAAGACAATGGTTTTTTTTAGCCTGTGATTAATTTGTTTCTCGAATTAGCTAGGAAATTCATATCTGGGGTAGAGTTGATCAACGTCTCTGTAAACAATGAGACTCCATCGTTCATTTAATGAAAATTAATTTTTTGTGTTCCAAGTCAGACAAAAGTTAGTAAAAAGGTTACTATAAACCGACTCTAGTATTGTGACAACTGTATATAATAGATGATGCCCGCTAATTTAGATACGACAAAACAAATTAACGGAACATAATCATATTAGAGGATTAATATGGCGTTTTTATAACTTGTTCTAAATTTTGATTGATAGGGACGAAGCGATAGAAAAAACAAACAATCGATTTCAATATAGAATCGACAAAGGCATTGTGACCCATTGATTATATAAAAGCCACTACTTACTTGACCAGCATAACGTGGATCGGTCAGACTCGGGAGGGGTGGGCACCTGAAAGAGATGGTCTGATTAAGGACGACATTCCAGACGGCGTTGGCGAACAAACGCCGGAGTATGTTGAAAGGTTACATAATCCGGACGACGGAATGAATGGGAAGAGGGTCTAACGGTTTTCGGGCGCGTAACGGTTCCGCCGCGCATCTGAGGAAGGTTTCGGCCCACTAGCCTTCTTCTGCTTCCTCCCGCCTTCCGCCCACTCGTTTATCTGTCCTCTGTCCTCCCTTTTCCTCCTCCGCTGCTAAATCGCAAATTCACTAAAGTAGGAAACCATCACAATTTATCCGTTTCACACTTTCTCACTAGTTCAATTCAATGTTAGAAATCAATTCACATACTACCCTTTTGTTTTTTTTATAATCGGGCCACTATGGTTTAAAGATAGTAATAGAGGAAATGCTGAGCTAAAACAATAATTACCATAATGTGAGTATGTAGGTAATATAATATTACATGCCAAGCAGTGGCATAACTATATCATCTGGGGCCCGTGGCAAATTCCTTAAATGGGGGCCCTATCATTAGGCTTTATTATACTTACGAGTAGTTTAGTTACCCACAACCAATAATTTGTATTATGGTATATATATTTTAATATTTTTATAAATAGGTACAATATTTCTGAGCTCGCGGCCACTTGGGCCGGGGCCCTCTTGGGTCGGGGGCCCGTGGCATTTTGCCAGCCCTGCCACCCTGTAGTTACGCCTCTGATGCCAAGCGTACTGTAAATCAGGTGAAGAAGTTCTTTTTGAGGGTACCTTCCTGGGATGTCCTAGTCCACCTGTCACAACATATACCAATGATATCTGCACATCACGAAATACACCATACGAGTGGTCTCCAAACTGCTTAGGGACCAGATGGTGTCCAATTCAGCACAATTGGAAATAGTGATGGAAATCACACATACACCTTACCAATCTCATTGGGTTCAAGGAGTAGGCAGGGGGAGATCCTTCCATCCTTGGACAAAGAGCAAAAATGCCCTGAAGATTTGTTGGTTTCTCACTTGTGTTGAAGGTCTCGGGCTGCAGACGGCGCTCCTTGCAGAAAATAGACGTGCCTTCTGGAATGTGTCCGTATCTCTACCACACAGATCATGCCACTTCTCCTTAAGGTGTACAGTCTGCTCTGGAATCAGCCACCTCAAGTGATGACCTGGGTGTGACCCTTCAGTTTATGATTGATCAAGGAGAAGTACGTTTTGGAGGTACCTTCCTGGGGGTGTGCTAGTACATCTAGCAATCCGCAAATTAAGAATTATGTATCTTATCTTCCTATGTTCAGTTGGTTATAATAATGATACAGGGGTGTTAATTGTGTTGACATGAGACCATGTAAACTGAAGGCTGGCTGGTGAATAGTCCAGTTTATTACTGAATGAATTTTCGTTTTCAAGAAATTATTGTGCTTTTTCTATTTATTTGGGTTCATGTCTATGTCCGCTTTTATCTCGACATTTAATCAAATTCATTAGTTTGCTGTGGGATCATTTCTTTGTGTAGTATATGGGCCCCCCCCCTGATGTTTTTCAGTATGTCTTTGTTAATAGACCATTCTTCCTGGATAAATATTCTTTGCATTGTTGAAAAAAAGTTAATAATTTTTCCAATATCAGTGAACTATGTTATTATCAATGATAACCAAGATTATTTCTTTAAAATATGAAGCTCTAGAAACTTGACTAACTATAAAAATATATAACAGAATAAAAATAGACTTTTAAACTGTGTATTCCTGAAATAAAAATCGCCCCCTTCCCCCTAAATAGTTTTTTTCTTTTTAACTAATGAGTTACAGTTTCTTTTATAGTATGTACTTTGACTCATTATATTTTGTGCAGGCCTCCTAGACACGATCACAACGACTGCAGAGAGCAAGAACTGCCCAGGAGTGTGTGTGCACCAACTGGCGACCCTCATCTGCTATCAGGTGAGGGAGGATGTGCCATGTCCTTCGCCCTCGATGAGATGCTGCATTGAGACACCTCCGGGCAACGAGAGCTCCACTATCCAGCCTCTGTCCACACCGCCCACCAAGAAGCCCATCACCACTGTCAAGCCGAGCAAATTGAAGCCGCAACAGGTGTCTGAATAATATTATGTAATTTATTGACATCGTCAGTTTTTTATAGCTTTTAGATAGGTATCCAGCTGAAGGAAACCAAAGGCAAAATTAACACCAGTTTTACTTTGAATCATTTAGACACTTCACAAATTAACCTTTAAAACTAATATTATATTTTATAATTAATGCTGACTCAATACAATGTTGATAACTTTGCTTTAAAAATAAAATTTCATCTTCTCAGCCTCAGTTAAGTGTCTAACTAATCCTTTACTTGGACATAGGGTCTGCATCACTTTCTTAACAGTAATGGTTTGCCTTATTTATCAGACCTATACATTTTATATTCAGTTATTAAATTCCTCATATTATCAGGTTGGCATGTAGGAAGCAATATACAACAAAAATAAAACTATTTCATTTCCATTGCAAGTGTTTAATTACCAAGGTTTCTCACAGTGAAAATTTATAATGTACTTACCACATAAACTCCATAGAAATAGTATTTTTTTTTTCATTCAATCAAGCTTGAACATATTGCTGGCTAATGCTGATGGAATTTCGATTTGTGATAAAATTTCTAAAGAGATCTAATTACTTAAAGCTAGTGAGCTTACTATAATTAAAATAATTTCTTTAAATCAAACATTGTAACTTTTTTCTACAATTATTGTGTAAATAACGTAATTGATTGAATAATAAAAAATATACAATTATAAATAATAGTAGGACCTATACCACAACAATAAATTTCTCATTAAAAAAAAGTATATTTACCAGTTTAAAAAAATTTACCAATGAATTTAACTCAAGGATTATACTATAAATATTAATTTATGCTTAAAACATTTGAGTCCAGTATTTAATTAATAATTTTAGACTGTTTCCTCTTTCTTAGTACCTTATTGTCTTCTATTGTACCTTCATAATCAAAACTGCTCATACAATATAACTCTTCTACATATGAACTAGCATAATTAAACTACACTTGTTCTTACTGGTTCTTCATTTTCATACTGAGAATGCCTAATTCACCTGGGGTTTTTCCATCATGGAGTCATTGGTTGACATAATTATGAGATGTGGGATTTACTCTGTCTTTATATTCAAAATTTACTCTCTTCTTGTTAATAACATAATTTAATATCTAATACTTACTTTATTTATTATTTACCCTGTTCAGGAACATGTTTTAATACTTAAATAGCTAGAGTTTTAATTTAGGTTCTGTTTTCACTACATATGACATCACTACTGACTGGCCCACTCAATTTTTGGCAACCTGAAAAATTAATAATAAAAATATAATATTATTAACAATTAACTTGTTCTAATTACATAAGCTTCATTGATCATGGTATGTCTCCCATCCATCATCTCATGGAGTTCCAGAAGATTAAATTGAAATCACAGATTTTACATCAACTGAACGAACCCCTCTTCCCCCACATTTAAGTCGTTAATTAATCAATTAATTTAATTAACCAATTAAACAATTGTGCATGGGGTTTACTTTATATGGGTCATTCCTAGAGGTACAGCTGACAACCTGTGACAAAGGTGGAGCTAGCACCTAGCATTCCGTCATTTCCCAAAAATAAAATTGATAGAAAATAGTCACATAGATATCATCTATTGACAGATGGGTGAACTTTCTCTCCTGAATTTTATTGCAAATAATCAGATTCAAATTACTATTTTAAATAATATATATCATGTATTCAAAATATTTGTTCTAATAAGTAAGAATTAATAACATGATTTGGGAAAATTTTCAGACTCAGGATCCAATTAAGAATAAACCTGCAGCGGAGGCTAGCACTATGGTGAAAAATGATTCAAGTAAGTAATTCATTTTAATATTATATTATCATTTTATTTGGTTCCGGGCAACATGGAAGTTGATCGAAACCAATAAGTAAATGAGTTAACTAAACTCGATAGTGATCCTCCATACTCTCCTATGCCTTGAGCCTGTCATTAGCCTCTTAAACATCACTACTTCCGATCTTGGGGGAAGAGTTGGGTTAGTATAATGAACAAATTATGATTGAATCATCGAACTGAACAAAGTTCCATCTCAGAAAAACCCTTCATCAAATAATCCAGCATGGTTTATCATTCACAGTAAACACTGTCTAAGGCTTATCATAGCCATTTTCACTTTAAGCTGATTTGTCACCTACATCTGCTAGATGTAAATCTCTGTCTTAAGTGCAGTGACTATACTATCAACTGTGGGGATCTCATAGGTTTTAGAGAACTGAGATAATCTCCCATTTTTAAGTAGGATGTGAACCTTGACTTGATGAAGATTCCTCGAGAAGGAATTAAGCCAGTAGAACTGTCGGTTGGCAAATAGGGCTTTTGGTTTAGGTGTGAGGTGCTCTTTAAACACCTTCCCACCATATCTATAATTTATAATTCATTTTGATTCTGCTTTATTTATTTATTTTTTTTAATGTGCCCTTTGATGCCCTTATGTACCACCAATAGAGCCAGGAAAGATGGACTATTGGATTGGTTGCCACCCACTATTAAGAAACTGCAAATGAATGAAGAACTCACCGTCCTACTACTAATTAAATTTTCAATTAAAATTCAAAATATTTGGAAATTAAACTTTTTATAATTGAGTGCTAATTTGTTTCAGACAAGACATGCCCGGGTGTGTGTGTTGCTGAAAGGATTGCTGACTATTGTGAAGCCGTCCTATCAGAGGACGGTGCATCGATGTGCAAAGAAGGACTTAGATGTTGTGTGACAAGAGACTCCCACCCTCAAGCACGACCTCCAGAACCCCAGCGGCTCAATGGGAGTTCTTTTTCAACGACTACAACCACCACAACAACCTCTCGCCCTATTATTGCAACTACAACAAGGCCTCCACCAATGCAGGTGAGAGTTAAAACAATGTTCATGGGCATTATGATTTGATGAGATGTATTAGTTACTAATATATTACCAAATGATGAACTGGTTATTGTTTTATGTTGATTTCACTAAACAAGTATTTGAAAGAATACATGTTCAGTCATGTTATAAAGTTTGTATATATTCTTGGTTTAGGGCTTACTTGACCATGTCTATAATGTTTCTTTTTAGTTTTCTCACATATAATAATTTATTTGTTTACTAAATAAAACATTCTTCTGTTATATTCTGATCTGTCATCGAAATATACTCACAATTCCAGTTTTACTTGAAGAATGATACTTTGAATGGGAGTTTCACTTGCCAAAAATAAAAGGAATCTCGTGAAAAATAACGAAGGGCCATTAATAAATCAATATGTAAGTGCATAACTAAAAGTAAATATTTTCCTATCATATCAAGTAGGATATCAATTTAAAGATCTCAGCATCCTGATTAATAATATATAATATGTGTTGGGGTTTTAGAATAGAATAAATTAGAAAAAAAATTATTCTGGGACATAGTCCTCTATGAATAACAATAGAGCTCAAATAACAGGTTTATGTCTGGAAAAAAAAAAAAAAATATTACATTATAAAAAATAAAACATGTAAAAAAAAAAAAAGACAATGTAAAATAAAATGTGAGCCTTTGTATGAAAAAATAATAACATAAGATTATTTAACTGCATCAGCAAATAAAATCATAGATGGATACACATAATAACAAAAAAAACAAAATATATGAAAACCCTATCTAATGAAAATTATTAGGTTGACACAAAAGAAAAAAAGTACATCCCAGCTAAAATTACAATAGCGAAAAAAAAAAAAGCATGAAAATAAAATATAATTACAAAAATTGTTCCCAAACTACCAAGCGTCTGTCTGGAAGGTGAGGTGTTGGAATAGGATGGTTTTGAAGGTTCATAGAGATGAAGCATGATGAATATTAGGAGGTGGAGAATTTCAGAGTAGTGCAGCAAGCGAGGAAGGAACAATCATATGTTGCAGTTCTGTGGGCAGGAATGTAAAGGTCAGAGAGACAGGATCTTGTGTTTTGGGAGTAAATTAAGGATTTGAATTGTAAATTATTGTACATATAAGGAGGGTAATGAGAATTGATGGTTTGGAAAAGGAATGAACCAAGGAAATATTGTGCACAAAAGGAAGGGAAGAGCCACCCTAACTCAGAATAGAGGTGAGAGACATGGGAGCACCGTGGAGTTCCAAAGACAAACCTAACGAAGCAATTCATGATTAGCTTTGACTTGAACCCCCTCAAGAGACCCCCATACACAAAGCCATAGGCAAATAAGGGAGGATACGTGGAGTTGACCGTTTAGGCTGGGGGAGTAGATGGCAAGAGTGATGGACTAGTTTAAGGTTACCAACGGGAAATTTGAGAGATATGTTGGTTCCAGGAGAGGGTTTTAAGGGTTGCGTGAAAAGTGACTGGATGGTCATTATTATTTAACACAGGAAAA
Organism: Acanthosoma haemorrhoidale; assembly: GCA_930367205.1. NCBI lineage: Eukaryota > Metazoa > Arthropoda > Insecta > Hemiptera > Acanthosomatidae > Acanthosoma > Acanthosoma haemorrhoidale. The sequence continues at coordinate 35,089,506 of OV884012.1, forward strand.
TCAGTAAAGGATCTGAGGAGGAAGCCGATAATAATGCCCGAGTTTTTCCTGCGTTTAACCTTAGTTTATTCAAGTTAGCCCTAGTCTCCTGGCATATCCACAGAGCAGGCCAGCGAAGAGTGGTAGAGGTTTTAAGGGGTGTGTGGATATTAAAGAGGTTGGTAGTGAGAATTTCCACCATGGAGTGGATTAATTGTGGAGCAGGAGTAGATAGTATTCCAATCCATGGCTTCGAGATCTTGTAGGATGATTTTGGAGGTTATTAGGGCGTCCAGATTGTGACAGGTTATAGTTTTAGGAGGAAAAGATGGCGTCAGGATATTATAGAAGATTTGGATTAGGTCATGAGAGGACAGGAACACAACAGGGAGACTTTAGTGGAATACAATTTAAAAAAGACAATAAGATTGCCATTAAAATAATTTTGCAGCCATAAAAAGAAACCTTATCACTATCCAGCTGATACCTGGTTACTCTAGAGAAGACATAAAAATAATAATGCTTTTATAAAGCCACCCTCAGCTTACACAAAACAACACATCATTGTTTTATTCCTCTGAAAAGTGGTGACTACAAATTAAGTAGACAGTTTATAAAGCAAACAATAATATGATGTATAGGTAAAGATATTGCAAATGCCTAACCATAGATATACAAAGAGTTACGATTAACTTTTATACCTAGACTGCCATACATTGATTCAAACAATAGTTACTTGCAGATGTCAAACTATTTTGCTGCCTGCCTGAATGATACAGCTGAGGTTGAGTAAAAGCACTCCCATAAACATCTGGGTCAGTCTAAACAAATTCTTCAATGACTGTGCTAAAATATGATCTCTACATAGTCTAGGAGAACTGGAACACCTACCCCGGCAATGTTCTAAATATAAAGTTATGAGGCAAAAGTTATTAGAATTTTTTATTAGGATCTCCCCTCAACAAGATGAGAAAAATTGCGTACCTCAATTAAACAGAACCAAAACAATTGATTAAATGGTCCATTTACTCTTACAAAATACCACCAATACGAAATAGTATAACCAAATCATGAATGCCATTTGAAAATAACTTCTTCACTGACATCATTTATCCTACATCACAATTAAATCAATATAAACCATCTGTAGATATTTGTAAATTGATAAATTCTTAATTTTTCCCTTACAGCTTTGATTTTAATTTTTGTCTTGTTTTCCTATGTTTATTTTATTTTCTAAATGTTACATCAATATATTTCACAAAATACACTAAAGTCGTACTCTTATTTAAAGATACATTAGGTACATAGGTACTCCTACTCTATTTAATAAGAACTGTCATAAAGAAATAAAAATATCATAATTAATTAAAATTTACATCCTTTATGTAAAAATGAATACATATAAATAAATGATAATATATAATTATAATATATATTTTAGTAATACTGTTTTACTAAATTGCTTAAATTTCCTCAGAAATTTAATTTTGTTGCTAATGGAAGCTGTTAGCCGGTAGGACATGGGTGCAGAGGCGAATGCGTGAGTGGGCTGTTTGCACTGTTCTGTGACGACATAGATACAGAGGCAACATGCCCAGGGGAGGATTCATGCTGCATTACCAATCCCGCACCTAGTGCGCCCCCATCCAGGCAGCCTCCGACGCCTTCAACGACAACAACCACGACTCAAGCTCCAACCACTCGAAGAACGACTTCCCAACCCCTTCCACGCTGCCCTGGCTTCTGCCTTCTGAACATAATGGCAGCCTTCTGCGAAAGGCCTTCTCTACTTATACCGCACACATCAACATGTCAAAGAGGTGGGTTCTTTTTATGTTTATTTACAAACTAGTAATTTTCTAAGACACCGATTAAACTTTTTTATTTATACGGATATTAATGTTCAATCATTTCTATCCAGCATGCCTTTTCCATTTATTATAAGACTTTAGCAAGTTTTATCATCATACCCAATAAAAAAAAGTGATTGTACAAAAAAATATTTTAATGCATTTTATGTATGAAAATATTGTTTTTACATAATATATAATATCTACATATTAAATATTATCTTAGTTTGCTATACTATTCAGAGATGTTCCATATTGTATGAGATGCTGTTTTCAGGCTCTGTCTGCTGCGATAACACACGCCAAGCTCCGACTAAACCCAGACCAAAACCAACTACAACTCCAAAGCCTACACCACCTGATAACAGGCCAGAATGCCCTGGATCTTGTATTGTTTCTTACCTGTCTTTTACATGTTTCCGTCAGTATTTTATTGTTCTTTTAAACTATGTAATTTTAGGCATAGGAATATTATTTAGAATTGATTAATCTACTAATTATTCAAATTAATCTAATTATTATTTATTGCCTTATTCATTAACTTTAAGTAAATAGTTTATTAATAATATTGTATTCAAACAATGACACATTTAATTAAAAATGTTTGTTAATGTATATTTAACAGGAAATGCAGAAATGACAGATTTATTCAAATGTAAAAAAAGTGGAAACCAATGTTGCGCACCTAAGTCTTTGATACGAGAAGATCAGTCCCCAATTTCAAGGAATGACACAGTGCAATCTTCTCCAGCTACTTACAGGCCAACACATTACACAACTACAAGTAACTAAGTTTTTATTTATATCCTAAGAATAACGTTAATTAATGGATGAAGAACTGTATAATTGTTTCCTCGAGATTGGGTTGAGTATAGAGTAGGGTTTTAGATGTCCCAAAAAGTGCAAAATTTTAATTAATTACTGTACAGAAAGTATAAAAGTTACATTAATGGTTCATGTACCATTGGGCACAGATCTGATGTCGCTTGTTATTTTTTAAATGGCCATGTTTAATGACCTCAGCACCGCCAGTCAGTTAATTCAGTACCAATTGTGTAGTTGTAAATTCAGAAATGGGAACGACCAATACATTTTTTTTTTGCCTTAAAAACAATGCTAGAAGTAGACAATAACATAATTTATTTGTTTCTTAAATTATGAGAATCGTTTTATAAAGGGTTGTAGTGAAAATTTAAATGATACCATAGAAATTCATAGAAAAGGTATCTTAGTGATTGGCAAAATGCATCAAGAGAAAGGAGAAGGGCTCAATGAAAGAGGAAGATCCTACATAAAAATATAATAAATCATATCCATTTCAAATAAAGTTATATACGCAAATATTTTACTTTAATGAGGTGCAATGTTTATAGCAGCAATGTTCATAGCTTTGGAGCACAGCAAAATTATTTTTCTGTGAATATTTATTAATTACAGTTTCGATTATTGTGGCCATCTTCAAATAGTTACCATGCCTGACAACAAAGATCTTAATTTGATTCCTGGCTCCTCAAAGAATTTGGTCCACTCAACCTCATAAGGAAAAATGAGTAGTAACTTAAATAAACGCGTTGTGAATCCGGTTCATAAAACCAAAATTAAAGTTGATAGATAGCAACCTTGCACCAACTACAACAAATGGCAGCTTTATTTCATCATGAGGAGTTGTGCCACATATTTATTTATTATAGTGGATGTACTTACTCAACCCCAATAATGATATGGGGTTCAGGAGGGTTGGTAGAATGGAGGAAGATAGGTAGTATTCATTTGCCAATTTTGGATTTTATTGAAAATGAATTGAAGCGAATTTTGTTTTTGTATAGTAATTATTTGGTGAATTTTTGCAATATATATTTTTTACCTTAAGGGTATTAATGCAAATCAATTTATTTAGCAGATTTCATATTTTTTTTTTATGATTTAACATAAAGTTAATGTCTTTATTAATTAGCTAAAGTTGAGCCGATGCTATTATTTCTTATGTTTTGTTGTTCTTAAGATGAAATGATCAGTCAGTAAAAGTCAGGTATTTGGATTCTATATACTTAAAAACTAAATGCAACAAACATTTCTTAGCTTTTGTTATTTAAAAACCTAAATAATTGTCATATATTACAGGTCCAAGTGTAGTACCACCAACCACAAGACCAAGTTACTCAAAATATGTTTGTGGAGTGAAGGGTACTGAGAGGTCTGGCAGAGTAGTTGGAGGAGAAGATGCTGGACCGAGTGAATGGTGCTGGCAGGTAGCACTTATTAATTCATTGAATCAGTACCTTTGCGGTGGAGCACTTATTGGCACCCAATGGGTTTTGACAGCAGCGCACTGCGTAACCAAGTAAGTGTCAACCAATTCATATTTGCTGTTAATCATTTATAAACATTATGTATTATAAGATCGTCCCCACAGCCTTGCGGTTAGAATGCCTGACCACTAACTATGAAGACCCAAGTTTGATACCCAGCTTCTACGATAAGGGCTTTTTTTGTGGAGTAAGTTTCGAGTTCACTCAGTCAATGATGAAATGAGCCACTACAAAAATTTAATTTACTGTAAAAAGTAAACAAAAGGCCCTGCATTCTCTGCTTGTACTGCACTCACTGTGTTTTTTTGCAGAGGAAAATGGGTTTACAATTTTTTATTTGAAAATGTCAACCTTTGTACTACCGTACTGGTAGTAATTGTATAAACCAAACATATTTAGGTAGATACATAGAAAATAATACTATATATGTCGGTTCAGGGGGCCTAGTTGCCCTAGCCCTGGTGGTGGAGTGAGAGTTGAATAGTCTATGACCTGAATGATTGTTTGATGACAGGTCATACTTTTGAGCTATATGACTCCATATCCGATATGGCCCCGACAGCACACTATATGTTCAGGAGAAGAGGAACAGAGTAGGTAGTTTACCTAGTCTTGGAATGACCACGAATTCACACTCGGTATCTAAGGGTAGGCAAAATTGGTCGGGATCCCAAAAGCGAGTGTTACCCAGAGAGAGGTAAACTGGATCGCTGGGGAGATGCTACAAGGTAAGTTTGTAAGACTCCAGAGACTATCATCTGCATGGAAGGATCTCTTCCAAGGATATTCTAGCTTTAGCAAGACAAAGACAGAATCCCACTAGGAAGGTGCAGAGTCTTATAACACTAGACTAAAACAAGGCTGGGAGGATAGCAGTGTAGGTAGAGGGTTTCATGAATGAGAAGGGAGTATCTTGAAACATCTGTGCAGCTGCAAGTACCAGTCCAGAGTTGAGCCATAGATAGCTTGAATGAATAGTCAGTTTTTTAGGTTGTTTTTTTTCTCTTAACCCCTTATTTTAATATTTTTTTTAAAATGATAAATTTATAATTTATCAAGCAATATAAATTAGCTGTGGGTGGCTTCTTCTACTGCATAACATGCATTTGAAAGGAGTTCTTATCTAAAAACTAACATCTGTTTATGGTTAAAAGTTATACAAATGCAAAAAGAACTAGGTGATGGGGCTCACCTTTGGGTTACAAAAAGGTACTTAAAAACTAACTTAAAAATTAAAGCGTTCCTGCCTCGACTGTCTTTTGCCATTGATGGGGGAACGGAACGGGGGTAATTGTGTTGAACACGGGGTTTGTCATGTGTTGCAATGAATCCAAGAATTTGATATGCCTACGGCAAATGAATTCATCTATTGTAGACAGCTCAAAATCCTCATGAAGATCACTGTTTCTCCGCTGCTGGAATGTAGTATGTCTGACCACTTTCATAAGTATGCCGTTATGAAATTTTTGGAGTCGCCTTGCAATAACTTCAGTCTAGCTGACTAAAGAGCGGTGCACCGTATAGCAGAGTAGGTCTAAGTACACAGTTATAAATCATGAGTAGTAAGTTGATAGTCAGCTGGGTAATCTCCGCTCCTAGATGGTTTGAGCAATGGAAAAAAGATGGCTTGTTTCTATTTTTCGGTAAAATACCGCAATCTTATACACGAATTATACAAGTTTGCGAGTTGTACTATTCCTCTCCTCGGCATTTGTTTCAACAGAACCGTTTGTATCCCGTCATGCCCTGGTGCTCGGTTTCCCTGCCACTGGCGAAGAATCACCTTGAGCTGCTTCGGAGATACAAACATATGATTCTGTTCCGTTTCTAGCAGAGGAAGTCTTTGGAAGTTGGTAGGTGCAGAGGAAGTTGGTAGTGGCATGTCCAAGCCGTGATATCCCCAGCGTAGTGATCGGCCAGTTTATTTGCCTGTTGCTCAGCAGTCAGAAGAGTGTCGCCTTCTTGAAGGCGTACAGTAGCAGTCTTGCTTCAACAGCTTCCAGAACTTTCAGTGATCGCCGTGAGTGCTATGAATTCGCTCATGCCACTTTGCTGTCTTCCAGATTCCCATCAAGCTTCGGATTTGCGTTGTGAGAGACAACTACCTTGGCTTGATGGCCTCTGGTCCTGTACTATTTGTTCTTCCAATTATTGCGCAAGGAAATAAGTTTCAGAATATGGTCTGAAGGTGGTTGCAGGGTCAGTGGCATGGACCTGTATTTTGGAAAAGCAGTGTCAGCAGCTTTGACGATCACTTCAGTTATGAAAGACAGTTGAGGATCCACTTCTTCTTTTGTGGAGAGAAATTTGTGATCAGTACAGCACGACCTTAGTCGTTCCTCATGGGGCAAGTGGTCTCAACTTTACCATCCACCGCATACAGTACTGTCCTGTGGCCACACGTAATAAAGTCTAGGGCGGTGCAACTCGTAATGCAATGCAGCTGTCTGGTCACAAGTAAGTCTATTGTCGAGATGGCCTGTGGGTTACCTCTCAGATGAAAGGTCCATGAACGGCATTTTCACCAGGAGTCTCCCAGCCTTGTTACTTATGGCGTTATACCACAGCGTATGCCTTGCATTTAGGTCACCCACCACCCAGTGGTTGGACCTTTATGTGCATGCGTGTAGCAGGGCTGTGTATTGAATAGTCAGCTAAAACTAGGGGGTATATATAGCCCAAAGCATGGCTGCTGAGCTGGGGTTTTATTTTGGACAATTGCACTGCAGGCCTGGCTGCTGGAAACCTGGCAAGTCCGGAAGGGACCTGACCAGGGCCTAGGGGAGCAGGGCTGGATGCCTGGCTAGAGATTGTTGGCTGCCTCTGAACTCGTCTGCAACTGGGTCATTTATTGTTTACACTGATATGACTTTGTGGCTTGGTAATATTATTTGCATTTTTTAAATTTAATTTACAATATATACCATAGAGTAGAGGGTGATTTATTTTATGTAGTTAGTGGTTGCTACAATATACGACAAGGTAACAGTTATGCATAAACTTCATTCTCTGCAACAAAAAATAAAATGTTAGTATCTCTAATTACTCAAATCAACTGAAAAACGGTTACAATTTTTATAGCATAGTGAGGTCAGGCGATGCGATTTACGTCAGAGTTGGAGATCACGATTTAACAAGAAAGTACGGTTCACCGGGAGCTCAAACGCTGAGAGTTGCCACCACATATATCCACCACAACCACAACTCCCAAACGTTGGATAATGATATTGCGCTGCTGAAGCTGTATGGACAGGCAGAGCTGAGAGACGGTGTCTGCTTGGTCTGCCTTCCTGCTCGAGGGGTCAGCCAGGCAGCTGGCAAACGTTGTACTGTCACAGGCTATGGTTACATGGGAGAAAGTAAGTATTCAACATTAGTCACTTCTAGTTTTAAAATCAAATGATTCATGGTGATCTTCCAGGATCATAATAATTTTATAGTTTAGTAGTAGAAAGATGTATGAAAATTAAATTAAATTTCTGCACAAGTAACAACCTTCCCAATATGAATTATCTTTGGTAGAACTCTCTAAAATATTGTGAAGCAATGAACTACAGTGTGCTCAGAAGGCTAACAGTAAAGATTTATTTTGTTTACCTTCGTACAAAAAGTAGAATATAGTGAATCATTAATATTTCATTTGGTTTTAGTGGTCTGAAAAGTTTCCGACCTAACAAGCTTTTATTTATTTTATTATCATCTTCATGTTGAGGTCGGAAACTTTTCAGACCACCTGCGTAGAAGTCAGTAAGTTGGACCAACATACAAGCAGATAATACCAAATAATAAATGTAAACATTTAAAAAAATTGGTATTGTTATATTTATTTTAAACAATCCTCCATGTTATTTCTTCCTAAGAATGTGCTTTGTCTAAGTCCTGAATTATTCAGGTCCTAAACAGGTCTGCCCTCCAAATCCTCCAAGCCTATTCCCTCTTTTCTAATTGTCCTTGGTGCCTTATGCACCTGCCTGGGGTTTTCCCTTGGTTGGTCATCCCATCTGTGGCACTTTATCATTTTAACTGAGAATTCAAAATAAATATTTGAATTTAATACTCCTATATTGTATTTTCTAAAAAAAAAAAAATACTCCATTTCTTTCTTCCATACCCTTTCTTTGTTCAATACTCCAAATATTCTATAGTTAAAGTGGTGTTTTCGAAATAATTTGTAACTCTCTTTATACTACAATCAGCATGCTATATCAAATTTTATTAACTTTAGATGGTCACATATTGGTTTTAAACTTTTCAGCTGGACCAATTCCTCTACGAGTGAGAGAAGCAGAAATACCAATAGTCGGGGATGTAGAATGCATAAGAAAAATCAATGCAGTTACTGAGAGGATCTTTATTCTTCCGGCTAGCAGTTTCTGTGCAGGTGGAGAAAAGGGAAATGATGCTTGCCAGGTAAATAATAGGCATACTTAACGAAAATATTAACTGTTACAATTATTGAATGAAAGTGGAGTCAGTTATTTTCAAGTTCGTTAATAAAAAACTAAGAAACATTTTGCTAACTACAGTTTCTTCATTGATTTAGAAGAATAAAAAATGAATCAAATAAAGCAATAAATTGTACATTTACTTTAAATATTAATATAATAGACCAATAATTGTATTAAAGTTGAACCAATTATGCACTGAACCAGAGATAAATAAACATGGTTTTTAAATAACAATAACTAGGCTGATCACACACGCTGCCCAATCTAAAGCCATTTTTTATATTCTGAAAATAATGGCTGCAAAATCCAAAACAAAATACTTTTCAGGTAATAATTGATATAACAGAATTATAGACAGCCAAGAAATAGAATAATAGATGAAATTAATCTTTGATATAATAGAAAAAAATGACGATTGCACAGATCCCTGGATTATATTATTATTAAATGGTTTCCTGGAATTGATTTTCTTGAAAGAAACAAAGGTAAAATTGTCTGGGGTCAGATAATACATGGTGTATTATTAAAAATTCACTATTGTTTTAAAAGCTGATTTATCCTTATCATTATAATATACCTATTATCTTGAAGTTAACTAACATAAATATTTTTTATATCCTACAGGGAGATGGCGGTGGACCTTTAGTCTGCCAGGATGATGGCTTCTATGAACTTGCTGGATTGGTATCATGGGGATTTGGTTGTGGCAGGGTTGATGTTCCTGGAGTTTATGTCAAAGTATCATCATTCATTGGCTGGATAAATCAGATAATCAGTGTCAACAACCTCTAATAAGGCCTCTTGCTCTAATTCACAATGGTGCATTTTATATTATGTATTAAAAGAATTCTTATCCAATGGTGAGCCATATGTCTCCACATAAAAACTGGATATCACTCATATAGTTATCATTTGAAGTGATATCAAGATTTCCTTCCTCCCTTTAAGGGATTTTCAAAATAACTCTATAATTCTTACGTTTTCCAACAAAATTGTCTGTACTGTTTGAGATATGGTACCTGGAGCAGTCATTACATCGTCTATATGCAAACAGAAATATTATAAGATAATAATACCTATCTGGTTATAGTCTGGATTGGAAATGTCACATGAATGTGATAAAGCCAAAAGAGTTCTTGACGGTTTCGTAGGAACTTAAAAGAACCCCAAAATGTCATCAGCATTACCTGATTTAATTTGTCTTACGTCAATTGCAAAACAAATATTAAAGCATATCCAATAAATTATTTATTATCTAGACTGATTATAAAATTTAGACTGACTGTTGAATATTTAGCTGATGTGCAAACGTTTTGTAGGTTTTAAAACGTGGAGGTGTTTTAAGTAGTTGCAAAAAGACAAAGACAAATAAATCAGGCATATAACAAGTTTTAAGCAAAAGCCTTAAAAGTTTCACCTATACAAGAATTAAAGTATAACCTTGTAGTAATAAAACATAGTTTTGTGAACATAAAAAATGATACCCAAATGCTGATATAGTATTAGTCATACAAATAGTTTGGTGAATTCACCTGTTAAATATAGTTAAGCTTTAGCTTAAATAAACCAATTTGAAAATGTACAAAACAATAAACTTTAAATTATTTATAATTGTTTTAAAATGTACATATACTCTTAGGTAATTTATACAAATTTTAAATGTATAAGTGAGTTCTAAGGGATGACTCAACATGTAATGTAGCAATTGTATATTTCTTAAAACCATTTTTAATGGTTTACTGTAATGATATATTGAAATTAAGTAAATAAATCATTAGGCAGTTTATTATTTTTTAAATTACCGTATTTAAATTGAAACAACCCTTTTCCCATACTTAAGGTTAATTGTTCCAGAATTCACTGCAACAGTTTAGTGTTCACTGTGTGCATGAGTAACATAAATGGAAATATTATTATATAAGGTTGATATTTTCTATGATCTTCATTTGCAATGCACTTCATACTGAAGCAGTTCATTTTAAGGCCTAAATAATCGTAACAAGAACCATTAATATTTTTCAACACAAAATAAATTTTAAATATTATATTTAAATGGTCAATAAACAGCTTTCTGTGAGCTATATTCTGCAACAAATAACTTGTTAAATTAAAAATTGTACGTTCAAAATTATAAATATATTAATAAAATTTCTAAAATCCATAAATTATTTAAATGTAAAATAATGGTAAAATTGATAAATAATCACTATACTAAACTCATGCATACATCCATAATTATATAATGAAGGATTGGGTTGTGCACCCCTCCCTTCCACAAACTTACCTCACCAGTTATTATGTACGCCTATAAGGAATTTTTAATTTTGATTGATAATTGTCCTTTCTACATTATTGTAACAAACATACATTGTTCGTATCAATATATTGCCAGTGAAATTAACTTTATTTTATTCTACAGATGGCACTAGCTTTCACAAACTGTTATTATAATTTCCCTATAAACGTCTAAATGACCACAGTACAATTTTCCCTCCCCTTAACAACCCCTAAATATCAATATTTAAAAAAATGAAATTTATCTAAAATAAAATTGAGCTGATTGGCTGCTCTTTTTACTGCATATATACATTTTAAGCAGCTTCTGAAACAATTACTATCCCCTCATTCGGTAATATGAACATCAAATATGTTTGACCATCCGCAAACTACACAAAATTGTCATTAACACCTCTCTTCTACAACAATTCAAAACAACCCACATCTCTAAAATGATTTCTCAGCTGTTACATTCACTTGTTTGAAATTAAACTATATTACTCCTTAAAAATAACATTGCAATATATATATTTGAACCTTTTAATTATATATTTACCAAATTAATAATTATTTAAAATTATATTTTCCAAATATTTCACAACACACTGGAGAGAGGAGTGTACTCTCAACAAATATTTATTATTAAATCTAAAATAGTTCAGATAAAAATAGAAATCATGAATTTCCAAGGCGAAAATCATCGCAATCAATAAGAAGACAAATTATTTAATACTTTTCAAATAAATTTTATTTCATATAAAATAAGATACCAAGGGATCATTAAAAAATAATGTTTAAAATTTTAACTGTATTTGGCTGTTAACAGCAGGAAAAAAAAAAATCAGTAAATATTATTTGTGAAAAATCAAAACAAATTTATGGAATATTGGCCAGATAGTCCTTTACTGTGGTTGGATCTAGAACCCTAAAGCCTTGAGCATCACACACTCCAACTTCAATATTATCAGAAGTCATCTGACCTTCAAAGTTTTCCTTCAGTGTGAGAATTGCAGTATGAACGGCATCATCCAATTCTAAAGTCTCGCTGTACCTGTAAAAAATATAAAAACATTCATTATATTATGCATAAGATATTATGATCTCTTCACATAAAATATGGTCCTGTTAAGAAAGATGCAGAAAAACTAAAAAAAAACTAGGCTATTATTTTTGTCAACTTAAGGAACGTCTGTTATCAGATGTTTGTTTCATAATGTTCTTTTATATTTTTACTGTTACAATATTATAATTTAAAAGAACAACCACACTTCCATAATACCACTTATAGAACTAATTATTACACACATTAATAAAAAATAGATACAAAAAGTTAAAAGGGGAGATGGTTAAAGACAATAGGATCTAAATGAAAGCTTATGGGATATAAAAGCAATTCAAATGTGGTGCATTACCATGTTTTTGGTTAGTACAAATTACAATTAGTACAAATGTTTCAATAAACATTAAGGCCTACTCTTCCTGCATTAACTAGCTTAAGAACAAAACTGGAGGAGTACGTGTACTTAGGAGTTTAATATTATAATGGGTGTCCCAGAATTAACGCAAGATTTGAATTTGCCACCATTTGTTCAGTAAAGTGCTGGCCACCCTAAAAAAACAAAACAATTTGATAGCTGACAGTTTAGGGTTAGTAAAAATGGAGCATTACATGATAGAACGACGTTTTTTTATTGTTGAACATTATCTCAAAAATATTTTTGAGAACTGTGGCAGCCACAGTTTGAAAAGATCATACAAAATATGGTCGGAATAGTGTTTTGACTTCATCAACTGTGAAGAGATTAATTGAAAAATTTAGGGAGACTGGATCAGTTGGAGACACTAAATACACTGGTCTTTCAAATGTCAATATCGAAGCAGTGCATGAGAGTGTTGTTGAAAATCCAGGAACATCAATTCGGTGTCGTAAGCACAGTTCTTTATGCTAAAAAATACTAAAAACTGTGCTTTTTATTTAAATCAAATCTTGTGTTAATTCTGGGACACCCTTTATTTAGTGCTGGGAAAAGATGTTAATTAGACAAAAATAATCTGTAATTATAGAGTAATTGTGATAAAGTTAAATTAATTTGTGCTATGCCTTAAAATTTGTACTCATATGAACAGGACTTTATGCTGTCTGTATGTTGGATCATTAGCATAGGCATTCCAGGATATCCACCATACCAACTGATAACGTCATATTTCAAAAACCCTAACTATTCAGGACAGGTGTTTTAATTGCTGATATTAACAGTTCATTGACTCAGCAAATTTTTAATTCATGGTATGCATAAATCTAAAACTAAGTCATTAGTTATTACCTTTTTTCTAGAAAGGTTTTTCCAGTGACAAAATTCTTTCCCATTGCTGTAGCTTTCCAAGCAAAAAAGGCTCCCGATGGATCACACTGAAAGAGCGATGGTTTATCATCCTCCCAACCTGCGATGAGAAGAGAAACTCCAAAAGGCCTCACACCTCTAACCAAACAAAATAATTTTTTTTTTTTTAAATGCATAAATTTTATAATCAGGCAATAATTACTGGTCAGTTATATTACAACAAAATTAAAAAAATATCAACAGACCCTGATTGAGTATATTCCTGCATAACCATAGCAACACGTTGAACTAATTGTGCTGTTGGGATCGGTTCACCATAAACTAACTGATATTGCTGAGCCATCTTTCTTGCTCTCTTGACAAGCAACCTATAATCTGGTCCCATCCCTTAATAAAAAAAATAAATAAATAATAATTCAAAAAGAACATTAGCCATTAATTATAATTACATGCTGTATTAACATACCACTGTAGACCATTCCAATATGCTTGGTGATCATCTCTACTTTTCGAATAGTATGTTCTTCATAGAGGATAGATTTATATTTATTTTCAGTAGCCAACACAACTCCATTAGATGCTGCAATCAAAATTGGAAATGTAATATATTTTTTATTTCATTACTTGTGTTTTATGTTTTCAATGGTCAAGTGGAATTTTTGAAAAAATAAAACAATAGTTATAAAATGAGTTTTCTGATAACTTTGGAGCTTATACGAGTTACAACCTAGAATCTCTTTATATATTAAAACTCCTTTCCTACATGTGTAGACACATCAAAGATAATAAAAAAAAAGTTTGGGAGACAATAATAGAAATTGTCCATTTAATATCATCCGAGCTATTTTTAAGGGTTTACCTAGTTTTGTTTTTTTGAAACAAGTAACCACTATGTGATTCCCCATTTAGTGATTGCGAGTTCTTTGTCTGTCCCGATGAAAAGAATATTTCCACCTCCATAAAACATTAGGGTCATTTATTAATTACTTCATAACTAAAAAATAAATATTTTGGTACTCATTTGTTAGTGCCACCTCATCTCAATTTCTCTCCTTGAAATTAGATGAGTAGGCAAATTTTAAGCAGCAAGGCACAAATGTAAGCGGGCTAATTTTTTTTCTGGGCCCATTGGGTTTCATTTTTAATGAAGTTAAAAGTAACAATAATATTACAAAAATGTACAGCAGTACAATACTCACACTACTGAATCAGGGCTACATTTAACACAGATTTAAATTGCTCATGAAGTGTAAATGTTTGATTTTTTACAAAAGCAGCATGGTTGGTTATACTGGTAAGGGTGTGGAATCAAAAGCTGTTGTAGCAGTGGACTATCAGAGGATAGAATGGTATCAACATTATCCCATCAATTTAAGTAGGGTCTCAAATTAAATATCTCAATTTCTTGATTAATGAAATATGGATTCTTGTCTTTAAGGTTTTACTAAATCTACTCCTAAAAAATAACAGTCACTAAACAAGTAATGAACTAGGTAATTAAAATAATATCCGATCTCATTGACTAGAGTACCAAATTAAAGACCTCTATGGCCTGATCAATAAAATACAGTTGTTGGGGCTTCATATAATATGAAAATAATAATAAAAAGACATAAAAGCTGTCATTAATATCAAGTTTTTCTCAACCCTTTTTTTATGTACAAAACATGATATAGCTTTTAAGTCATGAAAATTCCAATTCATGTAACAATGATGCTAAAATAATAAAATAAAAATACAATTTCTCCGACCTTAGACATGGATTTTGTTCAAAATTTTAGCAACTTACAATTTTTTTTTTGTTGAAAGTAATATTAGTGACCAAGACAGTTTGTCAAATAAAATGAATAGTAATTATTGGGTTAATCCAGGAGTGGAGCCAGATATATATCAGAAAAAAGAATTTAATTAATGTAACACATTCCAACAGATATTTGATGATATAACATCATAACATTGAAGTATCAAAATTTTAACTGATAAACATGAAAATAAATCTTAATGATAATAATAAAACCTAAAAAGTCTTGTGACAAATAGTTCATCCTCTGAGAATTAATGAATTAACATTGATTAAACATAAAGACATAGTTACCTCTGATTCCAATGGAAGGAGCTCCAGCTGCAACTGCGGCTAGGGCATATTCAATTTGAACTAATTTTCCAGAAGGGCTGTAATAATAAACATGCATATATGTATAAATAATTAATATAGGATTCCTTTCATTCCAATAATTTCAATTTTTTTTTCCCCAGTACTACATTTCAAATTGAGAACTTTAAATGAAAGAAAAAAGAGGAACATATATAATGATAAAATAAAAGCTGTGTTAACTATTAGTATATTAAGACAAATCGAAGATGCAAACAATAGACAAATAATATTTATATTACCTAAAAGTTGTTAAGGAGAAACTATATCTCTCAGAACCCATGATTACAAAGCGAAAACACAACTGCAATAACCTGCTATGAGACAAGGATAACCCAACTAGAGATGTGTTGGTTGTGAACGAGCGGAACTTAAAGATCCGAACATCTGGACGAACGAAATAAACGGATCAGTATTACATGAGCGGATCTTAGTTTAAAGTTCCTTCAACTAAAGCAACAATGTACCGTTCGCTTTGGATTGTCCTGTTCTTTAAAAAAAAGTTTCTCTCGATTACATGTAATCATTATCTATTAGTCACCGTGTTTTGAAATCTTCCGATCATTAAAGAGCGGATCTTTGTCAAAGAATCTGTGCCATCATTCTCCTCCAAAGTCCTCGTTTCGTTCACGAAAATGTACCGGTCTTTAAAGAACGAGCCTTGATGAACTATCACTGTTATCAGTGTATGTCATTTCCACTAGAGTCGCATTGTTTTATTCACTAAAATATTCTGATATTAAAAGAACAGACTTTGGACATATGGTTTACATTTAATAAATAGAATTTTCTTATGATTTCTATAGAATTTATTATCGTAGACGAAAATGCATTCACCCAAGCACAGGAACACATACTACCTAGCTAACCACAGTGAGATGTTACTAATTTCTAAATCGACACATTAAGGTCAAAATATCGTAACTGACCAAACCATAATTTTTCAGGAGAAGGAAAAGAACTATTTTCTTATAATTTTTATCTTTAATGTAAAAGCAATATAATGTTTGTTTGTTTGAAAATAAGTGATTGTTAAAAAAAAAAACATAAACAAGAAGCTTGCAAGAAAAATAGCCAAAAATTGAGTTACGAGGTTGTGGACTTACTTAGTGCCGAAATACTCCTTACTAAAAATATCTAATAATGAAACAAACTTCATTATTTCGGCCAAGGTCAAAAATCGTATTAACAGATTTAAGCATACAAAAATTCCAGGATAAGACAAAACTCCGTCCTTAGCTTTGAGAAACAAAATCACCCTTGAGTCTCTGAACGACAGCTCTGTAGGAATTCATTACTTCACAAATTATGGAAACATACAAATATTATACATGCCTACAAAAAAGAAATTTTGAAAATGAATTTAGGTTAGTAAACTGATTCTAAAATGACAACCATTTTCCTAACATGTAAAGTTACTTAGAACAAAAATGATTTGTTTTGGAATTTACTGGAAACACAATTTTTTAATTTGTTTGTTGTAATTTTATACTATGCATGATAATCATCAATCATTATTAGTTCAAATCATCATTTAAGTGACAAGGTGTTTAACTAAATGGTCACAAGTCCTTTTTGGACCGTTTTCTTTTTTCCTGAAAACTTCTTGCCAAGGATCAGCCTTTTTCAATCTAAAACAATGATCCACTATCATTTTGAAATTCTACACCTCTTTTTCATTTCCTTTATTTCTTAGTGAAATCTTTCACCCTGCTCCTCGCTAACTGCACCCAAAAATAAAGTGCTCAAAAAAGATTTAAATGATAAAACCGAAATTCTAGGCTCATGATACAACAGCCCATGGCCTTGAAAATTTTCAACCTTTATACAACAGATTTACTAGCTAGCACAATAGTTTAACTTTATTTTGTTCTCTAGAAAGCTGGTAACAAGTTTAAGAGATAGCTAGGCTCCTTTTTCATTCCCATTTTCCTTTTAAGTTTTCTAATGTCAGGTCCAACAAGTACACTTTCCTTTTATGACAAATTTCATTATTAGCCCTATTTGATATAAACTGATGGAAGCAACTATACTTTTTGATCCATCACACTTTTCTCTTCCATTTTTTTGACTCCAAGTCAAACCACTTTTTCAGTGGCCACTCTTTTTGCATAGTGATGTATTTGTTATATTCACACAGAAAACATGGAAACTTAATGTACCCACTCTTTTTTTATCAAGCACCTAAGAAATCACTTGTGAATTGTCCATTTGTGATCAGGATATAACAGTTTATTTAGAATCAATTCAAGATATACCCTCTTAATAAGTATTCATAAGCAGCCAATATCGTTAGTAACTATAAAAAAAGAAAGATTAATTAATTAATGAAAAAGAGTTATCAAATATTGAAATGATAGCGGATCACTGCTGGTGGTTGAAAAGGGGTGATCCTTGGCAAGAAGTTTTCTGGGAAAAAGAAAACGGTTCAAAAAGGACTTGTAACCATTTGTTTAAACACGTTCTGCTTATCTCAAAACCACAAGCGATGATATTAGTTTTAGACTAGATGCATTCCATATTAGCAGAATATTATTATACATTATGCAAATATTAAAATAAAGCGATTTGATTCGAATAGATGACAAAGATTTTCTGCAATAATAAAGAGTTAGAAACTGCAAGAAATCGACTGTAAGAAGTAGCAAATTTAATAATTGCTATTACTCAGATACGGAGAAACAATGACGATCAACTTTGTCAATGATGTATCCTTTGCTGAACAGGAAAGACAAATTAAACCGGAAATGTGCCTACTTCTCAATATTATGAGCTCTTCTGCTATATGCTAGCGAAATATGGTGAAGTGCACCAGTCATCAAAATTAAGAGAAACTTATGCAAGTATTCCAAAACAAATAAATCGTAGTAAATTTAGATACCTTGGTTGCCATGGAGCTTTAATGGCACAATGTACTCACGAATTTATTGGTAGTCAATTCCAGAAGTTCCAAGAGAGACTCATATCAGTCAGTCTCTATATGTGTAGTTCTAATCATTGCATATAATGTACTAATTTGTGTTTATTACATTGTAAATATTTCAATTAAAAAAACATAATTACGTATTAAACCAATAACTTTAATGTAACCAGGGTATGCTAAGGGTACAATAACCTTCACATTCCATTGTTATGCTTATTATATATATCATGTTAATTTCAGAAATTGGAGCGTTATTTATTGCTCTAGTGCATGGAAAGAATTAAATAAAAAGATAGTTGGGAACATGTAATTGCCTGGATCGATAACCAAATAATCGACTATTTCTTATGTAATCATCATTCATTTATAGTGGATTGGATTTAGTTAAAATATAGGGAAAATAACAAAGTTGTAACTCATTAATAATGATAAGGAATTACCAATCATTGATATTAAGCAATAAGTAGTTTGGAGAATGGTTCGTTTAGGAAATCACTCATTATAATCAGTAAGGAGTTAGAATGATCATTCTTTTGACAAATCAATCATTATCGGGAAGCGGTAATTGGTTATGAAATAATCGGTTGAGAGTAATAAGGAGTAATAATAACATTTTTTTAGGAATCAATCGTAACTATTGATTATTAAGTGGTAACAACTTAGGAGTTCATAGTATCATTCGTTTAAAAAATCACTCATAATTGGTTAAGTGGTTATTGGTTATGAAATTGTATAGGTATGGTACTGTATAGGCGGAGGACAAATTTTGTTAAGAATCACTAGGAACCATTATACGCTAATCGAATAGTCAATTGAACTTTCATAATCGATTAGCTCGTTTACAGTACTCGATTATTCTTACCCCTCGCTTTGACAGAAACTTCATTCAATAAATCAATACAGCCAACTTCTGCAGATATGGGTTGAAAGCCATTGTACCTAGATGTCTACCATGGGTAGTTAGAATGTTTCTGTCCCTAGGTATCATATTTTTGCCACAAGAAACCTTTTTAGCTGGTAGATGTATATTTACTTGCCTGTCAATTTTAGGTAACAGATGAAAATTCTAATTATAGAAAGATGGAGAACCATTCTGATCTTTTTAGTATAAGACTTGGGTTGAACTCATTGCCCTTAAAAATGCCTTCTACAAAAACAGGGTAATGTTCTTTTATTATTGGTCAGATGAGATAATGGTATGTATTTATCAATGGTATTAATAAAATTTATCATTATTCTAGGATTAATCGAGGTAGCCCTTACACAAAAAGTAGCTCTGGCCATAAAATTTATGCTTTTTGGACATTAGTTGTTTTACTTTGCCTCTTAGCTTGGGGAAACATGATTTTAACTATAGTGATATTCCGTGTTTTACATCTCAGTCAAGCGATGGAAAGTCTTGAGTTCATCCCAGATCATGGACTTATAAAGTTTTATGGTGAAACGTTTTTTGGAAAGCTTTTAAAACCAGACGGGAAAATTAAAGGTTTTGATAATTCTCAGTTTGATATACAAGGAAGAAAGGGAGCAGTTATAATGGAAGTAGAAGATTCTAAAGGAAAAATCAAAACCGCCTTTAAAGTAGAGCAAAATGGTACCTCAGTTAAAGGTGTTAAAACTTTTAATGTAGGTGAATCTTTCTCTACCAATTCCCCTTCATTTAATATGGTTGGTTCATCGAAGAACCTTGAAGCAAAATTAATGAGTACTGGGCATGTTACAAGTTCACTGAATGAAAAGTTGGTTCTACGGTCTGATGTGTTTACAAAAGTTAGTGGCAGTGAAGGTACTAACATCGAAGGTAAAGAAATATTTTGGACTGCCGATCAGCAAGTTTATTTAAAAAGCATCAATGGAAGCATTATGTTAAGTGGGAAGGAAGGAGTTAGTATTGATGTTACAAAAATTCCTATTGTCAGGAGTCGATCTAGCATTTCTTTAACTACTCAGTACAAGGTATGTGTTTGCATGCCTCAAGGTAAATTGTTCAGGGTTCCTGTATCTAAAGACTTAAGTTCACATGCTGCCTGTTATAATATTGACATTTCACCACAGTATGACCCTTGTATGTAACCATATATATGGCTGGTTAATATATTTTAAAATGAGAAATAATTTTAGGGACTTTGGATAATTTAAGCGAAAAAGTACTTCCATTTTGTTTACAGAGGATCAGTAAATATAAACTACGAAACCATGAAAAAAAAATCAAATTTTTAACCCAATATTTTGAGCTTAATTCACTTTTGAATGCATTAAGGGGCTGAATACAACCTGATCTCTAAAACATGTACTGTCTTGCCAGTTGCTTGCACAAGCTTAATTCCCTTTGCTCTGTAGCTGAATATACAAAAACGTCCAGTATCTGAAACTGTAATTTTGGAGTGCAATATGTAAGTAAATTTAGCTGTTTAGTTCATATTTGAAATTTAGAGGTTCAAAACCCTTCAATTCTATTATTTTTTAAGGTTCAAATTTAAATTATACTGGCACCCTGTGTTTTATTGAACAAGGTTAAATGCATAATTAGGGTACAATACATTTAGTTGACAATTATTGATTTGATTGCGAAAAAATATCAGTTACTTAGTTACTGGGAATACAGCTTTTACAAGATTAATAAAAAAATTGTAGATGTTCGTGTACGTGCATGTGACTGATTAAAACAGGTAGAGGGGAGAAAGATTTGTAATTAAATACATATTTACCATTATTTATATTAAATCATATTTTTATTTTACCCTATGCCTTACAGCGTCTTCTGTCTTTAGACTACAAGGAGCATTTCTATGACCCATTTACAATTTCAGGCACCTATCGGGATGGATAGGCCACACTACCTAGTTTTAATATTGGGAGCAAATAGATGAACGAACTCTGAAGCAAGCAAGTAGTTAAGCCATGACGATCATGTCCAGTATTTATGTAGACGACTGTCCTCTATTAGCTGGCCGGCTCTATCGCTAACCTGGGTAAGATGGACCTGTCGGCCTACAATAGAAAACTCAGGAAAGTGTGACCCACCTATCTAATGAGCCCTAAAATTGCAAATAGATCATCCTTCCACTCTTTGTGTAGCCTGAAGACATAAAGCCAAAAGGGGGGATTTCTTTAATATTGCATTAAATTAACTCAGATGAGATTATAGACAGGTCAAAGTTTTATTTTCATTGATTAAATTAAAATTTTAATTTTGGAATTACATTTTAGCAGTAATATAACTTTGGACAGTAGTATTAGACTTACCATAATAACTTATTGCCCTGACATGTAGGGTTTTGCAATGTATTATATCAAATGAATATCCAAGTTGGAAACATCATTATTAAGATTGTCACTGCCATTAGTTAAGGAATTAGTATAGTTTAAGATAGTTATTGTAAATTAAATATGTTTAAATTTCATTTAATACATTCGCAGCTCTTTGATGGTGAAGTGATTAGTGTACTGTTTAATTATGAAGGTTCTGGGTTCAAATTAATGTGCTGATGTAGCTTATAAGTGGGTGGGTCCTGATAGGATTACTCACTTGGATATCTTCCCTTAACGGGTGTATAGGGGTATGAATTCCATTAAAGATAAAATGTATAATCGCAGAAAGTTGATTCATTAATTAACTTGTCACTTTTTCATCAAAGTACAGAAAAATCATTAATACTATTTTAAATTATAATGTAATTAAATACAATTGAAATGATTTTTTATTGAATCTATCATTTGAGTTTTTATTTATTTTGCTCTTCATTTATTCCAATTCTTAGAGTGCAAATTGGGCTTATTTTGGGGACATATTTCAGCCAATGATATAATAGACCAGAAATTTGCCAACAGTACTCATTCTATTATTATATGAAAATATTTGATTTAAGCCTGAAGCATTCTGTAACATTCAGTGTCTATGGCTGATGTATTAATGTTAACTTAGTCTTATAAATGTAAGATAGAGCTATGTAAGTTTTATAGGTGTAAGTGTAATTATAAATGAACTTTTACGAGTTCCGATTACCTCCTGCAAAGCCTCTCACTATTTTCACTATAGCAAAATAGGTCATAGCTTACGGCATTGACAAGATTCTATGGTGAAAATAGATTTTAGATTATTAAGAGTAAATTTTAAATGAAACTCACCTAAGATATAAATATAAGATATAAGTAAGATATAAATTCTATTCAATATAGATATTGTCATTTATTCTAATTATTGGTATGGTAAATTCATATTTTGAAACTTAATTTAGCACTCCATCTGTATTATTATTTTATTGTTAATATTGCATGAGCAAGATAGTCCTTAAGTATTTTCTGCAAAATTGTACATTGAGTTCACGCCTCATTGGAGTTTGAATCGCACCCAGTAGTTGATTGAAGCACTTTTTAGTGATTATAATAGGCATTATTGTAGAGAGCTTATCATATAATTTTTATCCTCTGAAAAACGTTTAGTGGGTTGTTTGGGATAGAACATCATGATTTTTTTGTCGGCTTTGTAACCACTAAAGGAATTTAGGTAAGCTATTTTAGTTCAGCAATTATTTCATAAGTTTGCATTTAGATGTTTTTTTTTTCTCTTGTATGTAGACATATCCACCTCTGACAGTCTTAAACATTAAGTAAATATATTTTAACATTATGTATATCATACTTCATAATAAATTTAGCTGATTGTTTTTTCATGTTAAGTATTAAGAATTAAGTGTTATATAGACATAAGTTAGTTTGGACTAAGTCCAAAGGTCATCAAAGTGGGGCAAACACGAAGTAGTGACGTTCTGCATTCCCTATAGACATTGTAGGGATCCAGAACAGTAGTAAATGTTGTGTGTGATTTTATTTACTTTATGTAGATTTTTGGGTAAAGTGAGGTAATATTGAGAAACTTCTATGAGCAATGCCTACTGGATAATTAAATTATCCAGAAACATTATTTAAAAAATTATCATTTTTGTCAATTCAAGCTGTGAGGGATACTTAAAATTTGAGGAGCAGGCCTATTTGATTCCCCATTGCTACAAAATAATACCCTGTCAATTAACTTCTAACAGTCCATCAGATTGATTCATGCTTTTTTTTTTTACAATCAATTAGATGTTAGTTAATACCAATCAGTTATTATTATTAATTGTGTTAACAACTAACTGGTGTGTCGAAACATCATCAAACTAACAAAAAAATACATACATATGATGATGAATATCTTTCTAATTTCTGATGACACATTTTTTTATATCAAATAATTATGAACTGACAGTAAAACACATTACAGTTGTTAATTAGTGAATCTCAGTTTGAGCTCAACATATTTTACAATAGAAAAAACTAAAAAATCAGAAATTCAGGTTGGTAAATATGATCATTAAGGTTTGCTCCTTTGTTTTCATTAGTACTTTCAACTCTAGAGAGATGGTTGATCTAGGCTGGACTGCAAGCGGCACATAAATGTTAAAAGAGGTTGATATTGCTAAACTTGAATTCCTAATATTCAAAGCACCACATCCAGCCTGGCTATAAAAATGTATTATACTATATAACAAATTTGTGGGCAAGGATTAAAAAATTGTATCTTATCAACCTCATTTTACCCTATTTATTTTTGTTTTGTAAATATTGAAGTAGTAATTATTATTAACATCTTATGTACTTATGAATTAGTGCTTTTAATGTGTGATATGTTATGTGATAAAATATAGAAATTAGATTTTAAGAAATAGTGACTAAGAAGTGTTAGTTATGATGAGATATATGACCAAATATGTTTGCTCCTCTGAATGGCTATTACATGTAAATGTATCATCAAAAGCTAATATAGTAATGGTCATTGGCACAGAGGTCAAAACAGACAAGTAGTACTTCAATTTCTTTCAGGCTGGGTAGAAGTTGGGAAGGAAAAAACAAGATTTAAACTCACTTTAAATAGATTTAACTCATTATTTTTGTAAATATTTCTGAAGTTAAATTCTCACCTCATTTACATATATATATATTATTTTAACAATAATATAGCCTAGTATATTATCATGTAATATCTTTATGCAAGCTATTTTATACAGACGTATAAGCTTCAATGATGAGTACCAACATGTTTGCTCCTCCCTGCTCCTATTATTTGTAAATATTTTGAGTAAGATTTAATAAAAAACATTAGCTATAAGATATATGGTCACAGACTTGGGGCAAACAATAGTAGTGAAGTCCTGAATGTCCTACAACAAGTATAGGAATTCAGGACAGTAGTAAGTGTCGTGCATGTGTATTTATTTATTGTAGATGTTTTTATATTTTCAATTTGAAGTTTTATTTTTTCCTTTTTTTTTTTTTTTTAATATTGTCTTTTTACTGTATTTATAATTTGACTCGTTAATTTTTTAGGTAAAACTAGTTAATGTGATAGGTGTTTTAAATTGTAAGAAATAGTCATTAAGGTTATAGGGATAATATGTTCATAAGAATTTAAAGGAAAGGCGAAATTTTTTGAGATGTGCTACTCCCATATGTTTGCCCCTCAGCTCTTAATAGTATTTAAACAGTTAATTCTTAAATTTGTAAGTATAGTAGGTATTTATAATTTAAAATATATATATATATATATAACACCTTTGTTTTATTACTGTTGTTCTTGGACGTTTGCCTAATTAAGGAAGCAATTCATACCTAGGGTCACTAAATGACTGTAGACTAGTACTAAAAGTTGTTTTCATAATTTAAAATTTATTTTCAAACATGTACTATTTTTGCTCGCCATTAAAATTAAATAAGTCAGGTATCAGTGTCATAAAAGCCGAGAAACACTAGTTAAAATAATATTGTTCAATGATTCTTAAAAAGTTGTGAAAAAGATGTTTTAGATATATATGTCATAGCTTTTGTTAAAGTTTAGTTATTAATAGTAGAATCTAGTTTTATTAGCTTTATGCTTGCTATGCTGTTTATTTTTGTGAATATATATATATAACTCTATCACTTGATAACTATTGTTAATAATATATAAATATATTTATTTCATATTTTACATAAATGTAGGTGTACAAAGCCATACGGGCCTCTCAATTCTACTAAACCTATAAAATATATTAATACACTTCTGTATATTAGTGTTAATTGTAACAATTGATGTTTGATATAAGTTAGAGATTATATAATGTTGATATATGTTAGATTCTTTTGTCAAAATTATTTAGTAGGTATTTAAAAAAATAGTTACCATAAAGTAATGGAATTAAAAAAAGTGTGAATGTTATACTAAGATGCATAAATTTTAATGCGAAACAAGCATAATATTTGTGAATTGATTATAAAAATCTATAACCGTTAGTGTCAGTATACAATAACATAATGATAATAATAATAAATTATTGAGATAGTTTGTAACTTTTTATGTTCATGTTATAGAAAGAGTTGTATGCTCTGCATTGTTTTACTGTTAAATATGTCTATGTCAATGACATTTTAAAGACATTGAGCTCTGAAGAATATTAATAAATATTAATGTTAAATGTTTCTCTCTCTTTATATTTTCATATATCCTTCTTAAAAAATTTTAAATCAAATATAATACGTTATATAATTAAGGGTTTTGTATAGGTCGCAAAAACAATTTGATTTTTTATAATCACTGTCCACTTAACCTCCAACACATATTAATAACTGGGACCCCTAGATATTTACTTTGATACCCTATTTAATATGATTGGGATATATTAATTTTTAATCACACTAATTGACCCTCTCTTCTTTTCGATTAAAATATTTTGCATTTTAATCACTGGAGCATCAAGTAAAATCTTCATGCAATATATCATTCCTCTATTTGAACCTGGTGTAAAAAAGTTGTAAATACACTTCCCAAGACAGTTTTGCATTAACGTGATTATAGTCTACTTAAGCACCTAAAGACTAGAATAATATGTAATTTATTAATCAAGATGCCTCGATTTTTGATTTAATATCCTACTCAATATGATAGAAAGCTATTTCTTTATGTTAGTAATTAATTTATTATAGACTCTTCATTATTTTTCATGGAGTTGGTTTTATTATTAGCATCAAATGGAACTACAGTGGATTTATCCATGATTTGATCATTCATAGCTCAAAATCAGTGTTTGTACAACTGGAAGCACAAGTGTAAACCAATTTCATATTGTGAAGTTATTTGTTAAATAAATAAAGTAAATTTTAAATTCACTTAACATATTATTATGTTAATAATTAGCTAGCAAGTAATACATAAAGATGAACACATGAGGGCTTGTGGTATTGAAAAAAAAAAAAAATCAATGACACCCTAATAAGCCTTATAATAATTCAAGTAATAGTCTGTTCTTAGGTGCCTAAGCCAGGCTAAAGATTTAACTGCCCAGTGTTGTTACGTGTTTTTGAAAACAATATGATAATTACATTTACTATCATAAAATAATTGGAGTGTTATTTATTATCTGGTAAATAATGTACTATTAATAATTACGATTAATATACTAGCCTAAGCAAGAGTGTAAAAACATATCCATTAAACGAGCTAGTAAAATTTATCTGCCTACGTAATGATACGGTCAGAAAGGTGCACACTCTCTTAAAAGATCTGTCCTTGTTTAACAGACCAAAACATGCTATTCCTCTCATCTCGGCCTTTATTTAATTACCTTGTGTACTTATTAAAACTAGGGGGTCACTACCAGAAATATATTTGATATACCAATTTGAATGCAATAAAAAAATTATCCTGTTATGATTAATTTTTTTGTTGGATTCAAATTGATAATTAATAAATATTTTCTGTCTTAGTTGAATAGCTATTGAGTGAATATTTATAACAACAATTATAAAATGTAAATAATTTATTATTGGAAAATAAATACAAAAACCTGTTCCTCCAAGCTTGTGTACTTTTTATAATTACAATGTTTTATTAAATAAAGATCTTTTCTTTTCAAGTTAAAACTTATACATAATGTAGACAATAAAAAATCAGCTAATATTTTTCTGAAAAATTAAAGCCTTTGAAGATAGCGCTTTACTGATAATAGCTTCTTGCTATGGAGAAGGCTGGAAGGAGCTGGTAATAACCATTCAGAAAAAGACGAAATATGTGTGCTACTTTGGATTGGCCAACCTTTTTATATCAGTAAAAAAAACAATAATGAACAGCCAGACATCAGTACTGCATAGTTTGATATTCCCTATGTAATGCACTCAGGTTATACCAGTGGAAAGGGGTATACTAAACCAGTACCACCATGAAATCTTATACAGTGGTTTGTTAATGTTTGTGAAGTGATTTAGACAATAAAAAAATAGGTATTAAAATAGGGCACCTACCTGTATGATGCAGAGGCTCCAGATAAAAGAAGTACCCTTTTTAATGTAAAGTCGGAATACATAAGGCAATTAAAAATAAAATGCAACTTTTATATCTATATTTTCTTAAATATAGTACAAAATATCAAGTAAACAACAATAATACTTAAGTTCTAGATGTTATATTCATATTGAGGATACGACCAAAGCTGTAAAAATCTTCAAATATTAAAAAAATTAAGGGTCTTTTTATGTAGCCTCCCAGATACCGAGAGTAATTCTTCCATTAGTTGTTGGGAAACCAGGTAACACAGAAATAAAAAATTAATGTATTTGTCAGATCCATTTCATTTTATAAAAAATGTTAAAACGATTGTATAAAATCGAAATTGTGTGATTTCATATATATGAGCCATTTACTATAAACCCCTTTCCCAAAAAAATCAAGTTAATTGTTTTTTAATATTTACATTTCTACATTATATTTTCATTTTTAAACAAACTGAAACTTACTATCGTAGAGAGGCCTATATATTATATTAGTTAGAATTTGTTTCAAAATTAAAACAATGTAGAAATGTAAATATTAAAACATATTGCTAGTTTTGGAAAATGGGCTTAGGCTATAAAAAAAAAATATATATAAGGAAGAAATAAAATTAAATATATATTTAAATAAACAGAACTTATATAAAATGTACAATAACCTTATAAATTACAGTTTTTTTTTTTAACAAAATCACTTTTCTTGTTCACTTTTGGTTGATGAAATTTATAAAATGTTTTCTTTAAACAAAAAAAAAACATGAACACATAAAAATAAAGAGTTTTCCTTAAGGTTCTGCAGTTTCCATTTCTTCTGCAGTTTCTGATTCCATATCTTCTGCCTCGCCAGCTTTTGTTTCAGGAGGTTTTTCATAAGCTTTATCGAGTGGGGAAATAACTATGCCGTTCCACTGTGTTGTTTCTGCTATCAATGCTGTGAATAAAAATATGATGACAATTTGTTCTTATGTAATTAATGAATTGATACTAGACTATTATGTGGTTGATACAGAATATTTATTTATTGAAATGCACAATCAAGCCCACATTTTTAAAACTAAAATTATTACTCTAGAGCTGAGGTGGGGATCAAGAGGACTTATTATATAATTAATTAAATTTTTTCAAAACAAATACAAATTGAAAAATATAGTTACAATAAAGAATAATCGATTCTAAGATAAACGTTACACTATGGTATGCATGTAGGTCATTGAGAAGAATTCTGTTTGAAGTAAACATAGGTGAGACAGAATAAATGTTGTTGATATTTCGATTGGAAAGAAATATATACTCAATTCCTTTACCGAATCTTTTTATAAATAAACAATGACAATAGAAGTAATTTGTACTTACAAGAATCTCCATCAAGTATTGGCTTGTACCCAGCAACTGCCAGAACTCTTATCAAAGTTTGGGCAGTTAAGCAAACAACATCTTGTTGTTCAAGAGTCATAGAGGTGTGAATTCTGACATTGTTAGTTTCAAATGGATCGGCAATACCTACAAAATTCATTAAATTTTTAACATAAATAATCTAGCTTTACATGAATAACATAATAACCAACCAAGAGCTAAAATAAAAAAAAGTCTTACTCGATGATCCAGGCAAGAACAGACCCGATGCAAGAAGTTGCAGTACTCGTCTAAATGCAATATTTACTGGAAGAGCTTGTCGACTTGGATTATTCATTATTGAGCTATGAGCCTATCAAAAGTAAATAATTAAAATATAAAATCTTTATAATATAATATTGATAAATAAATAAGAAAGTAATAGAAATTACACAATTCAGGTAGAGATACAAAACCATTTAATTAGTATTGCTCAAAGAGAATAGTAAAATTAGTAAAACACCTAGGGCTTAAACCAGAGACCTGATTTCTGCTCAGTCCCTACAAACTAGGCTATTCCGTGTTGTCTCATTAGTCACTATCTATTCTCTTATTTTATATTTGACCTAATTTTTAAAATGTTACATTAATGGGGTGACATACGAGGGTGGTCTGAAAAGTTTCCGACCTAACAAAGCTTTTATTTATTTTATTATCATCTTCATGTTGAGGTCGGAAACTTTTCAGACCACCTGTGTACTACAACTAATATGTCTCTGGATTAGACTAAATATTGAATACATATAATGCAATTAAAAGCAAACATGTTTTTATAAAAATTATTAAATTGAAAAAATATTGCAGTTTATGATGTTTTCTGAAAGTTAATGGGACCCATTAAAAGAGCTTAGAGACAACACAGGATATCTTAGTTCAGTAACCATTTAAATCATAGTGAATCCAAGTCTCAGCCCTCATAGTATTTTGTTTTAGCCCCCGAACAGAATTTGTGGTACATTTGGTGAGAATCTGTCTCCTGTCATCAGGCAACCTTCTCGAAAGCCCTAATCAGAGACTCAAGGGGAGACAACAGTGAGATCTGCTCGGAAGCTAAACTGAGGCTATTTGTAGTAATGCATCATCCGGTAGTACAACCATGATCTAGCCACAGGCCTGAGATATTGTAATGTTACGTTTAAAGTCTCTAGTGACAATTATTATGATAAACTAAAATTCAAATAATTAAGGGAAGTCTCGTGACTTACCAGAGACTACTTTTCTTGTGGATGTGGTCTGACGGTTAGGGAGTGGTTTGTGAAGTAGACATGCAAGGAGGTCAAGGGAGTTCTGTGTCGGCAGCCAGAGGGTTAATACTCACATAGTGGGAGAGTCAAGACACCACATGGGAGCTTTCTTTTTACAAAAGAGAATGATGCTGAGCAGGACATGTTGAAAACGATAAAATAGTGAAGGATAGAAGGTGAGCAGAACCTCGAGGAA
This sequence comes from Acanthosoma haemorrhoidale, assembly GCA_930367205.1. NCBI lineage: Eukaryota > Metazoa > Arthropoda > Insecta > Hemiptera > Acanthosomatidae > Acanthosoma > Acanthosoma haemorrhoidale. The sequence goes on from OV884012.1 coordinate 35,119,960, forward strand.
AGTGGAAGATTTTTCTCTTGTCAAAATAATTCAATCCAAGAACATTGTTTGCATTTCAAGACTGTATTGTGAGTACCCAAAATAATTAAGTCTCCTCGAACATACAAATAACCATGGCCATATAATATGAGCCAAGTTTCTTGAGTTTGATATCTATTTACAATTATACGACTGCTCTTAAAAATGTTGGAATTTTAATCCTTCTAGTTCTAAACTTCCAAAATGCCAATATCTATGGTTTTAAAGTTATTCCTGAGGCACTTAACCCCAATTTCCACGGATAATCAGGACTATACTGCACTAAATAGATTACTCCACCATTTAGTTAACCTTTTCTTGAAGATTATTAATCTAATATCAATGAATGGTAAATATCATGGAGTAAGCGTGCCAGGTTATACTGTGGTGGCAATGGTTAGGAATTTAGATTTAATACTTAGTTTCCCTCCATTAACAATTCTTGAAATAGCACTCACCTGTTGGCCTGTGTTATGGATATTGAATACAATTGCCCTAACTTGTTGTTTTAAAAGACCTTTTAGTTGGATTTGACAAAACACATAGCTCAAATAACTATTAGTTCATAATTAGCTGTGAAATTAGATATGAGTATGTCATAAGCCCACTCTTGACAAAAACACCCACTAATCTTTAAGACTTGAAATAGTTGATTTGAAGATGCCTGTAGTGTCTGGTGTTGCTTATAATACTTATCCTTTTGTTCATTGAGATACTTACACAGGGCTAAAACAAATTGTTATTTTTAAGTCCAGGGGTGAAGTTAAAAAGGGGCTGTTCCCAAATGAATTCACGGAAAAGAAGCTTCTGAAGTGTTCAGGAGACCAGTTGGTTTTATCGATCGACTTTTTTCTCTATCTTTGTATGATGTAATAATAAAAATTCCATTTTTATACCTCACTATTTCAGGTTACAAATTAAATTTGATTAGTAAGGAACCTATCTTTTTGTGAATTATTGGATACTTACAAGGAGATCAATCATCCATGGATTAAGGGGCTCAAATCCTTCAAATCTGTTTCTCAAATCTCTCAATAATCTAATGAGTACTTTGACAGACGAGTGCTGTGCATTTTCTTCAAACCAGCGGCTAATATAACAAATTAACTTAAATTAAAAAACAATTAATGTTTGATTTGTTAGTATTATGTACATAAATAAATAAATATCTACCTGTGCCTTATTGCTGCCAAGTGCCTCTGCAAAATTTTATACTCCATATGCAATTCAGGATCCAGCTTTCTTAAGTTTTGATGAACTGTTGTAACAAGTACTCTAACTGTGGCTTCATTACTGCTAACATCAAACCCTTGTTCATTTACCGACATCCCTAAAACTATAAAACGTAAAAATTATTAATCACTAGCAAAAGAAAAAATAAACTGCTAGGATCGGGAGTCAAGTCTGGGACCTCCCCAATATGCTCATGCAGGGTAGATTAGTTGATAAACCCCTGCCTGGTTATTGTTATCTGATATTATCCTAGGGGGATCCTACCTGTATATATTTTCTTTGACTTGTTATAATTAATAATAGTGGGATTTATATTGCAATATTGCCACAAAATGAAAATATTGTAGTTTTCTTTTTAGCGTTTATGGTTGCCAAGCCAATTGTCAGACATTTGTTCATTGTTCGCATTTATATCCTGATAGCTATCATAAATTAAATTGAAATATTAAATGAATATTCCACAACAGCACGAAACATGCGAATTATGATCTAGTTAAAATACAATGTTGGAAGTATGAAAAAAAAAAAAATCAGTTTTGTGTCACCAATTATTAAGCCTTTTTAAATCACAACTCAAAAGCTATTTAATTTTTCAAGTTCTGCTTCTTTCTCTATGGTTAAGAACACATTTTAGAGATGGCAACGTAAAAAAAATAAAATTTTACGTATAATAAGCAGCCAATTTCAATATGCCCTTTTTTACGTCAATATTTTAACTTTTTACATTTTTTTTTATTTGTTAAAAAAGAAATTTACAGTGACTGACACAACAGATAAGAAAAGGAATTTAATCCTCTCACAGGGATATGTTATAAATATCCCAATATTATTGTTTCACTTATGATCTTTATATAGTTTCTATATATTTCAAAAAATTCATTATAATTCATTATTGATGAATAAAATGTTAATGGGCCTTTTATGGCAAGTTTGCTTTACCTTCTTTTGAATTAGGGGTTCTTAGATCTTCAATTACTCTGTTTCCCAGAGCACCAACACATTCTTTGGTAGGCAAAGTTTTAAGTATCACTACTATATCAGCTACATTCTTTCCAGTAAGCATTGTTCCTTTTTTAAATGAACCAACTTGTCTTGATTCGTCAACCTGCTGTTATAACAACAAAATTGAATATTAACATCATAATGATGTCTAATTAAATCGAAAATGAGTATGCAATTACTTACACATGCATCGAAATTCCCAGGTGCTACGATTAAATTATCAAAGACGGCTTGAATTTTTGTAACTAAATTCAACACTGCCGCTTGTTCTTGAGGAGATGGTGTTAAGTCAGTGTTCCTTTTAAGCAGTGCCTAAAAAAATGAAAATACACCTTGAAAACTTATTATAAACTTTTTATCAGGAGTCAATGTAAATTGACAAAACATTTTGCGGACACTGGTAAATATCCACAACCTAGTCATCTCTTCCAATCAGCACCAAATTATCTAAATAAATCTTTATTTTGGTGCTTGTTCACTTCAATCATCAAATTGTTTCTTCTACTGTAAAAGTGATCAGAGAGTTATTTCTTTTTTTTTGCATTAAAACTAAACAGATAAATTTTTAACAAATTTTTTTTTTTAAATCATTGATGTAATCGCTTTGTTATCAACAACCTTTCACCATCTAGTGTGCAAATTTTGATTGCCGGCTCGATAAAAATCAATTGTTTTTTGAGCAAAACATCTGGAGATTCAAATTTTTTGTCACTAAAAAATTACTTTATCTGCACTTCTAAAAACTGTATTACAATTACTAATAGTTATTAGTTCGGTATCAAGTTTCTTCACTGTTTTAATAAATACCAGCCAAAGCAAGATGGTGATAGAACTAGAGCCTGAATCCTGGAGTGGAGATCAGGATGTTCTGGTTTAAGCGCTGTCGCTACTTTTTTCTTTGGCTATTAATATATTATGATTGATTAAAATAGTTAAGAATAGTACTTATCATGCAGAAATATACCTGAGTGAATGCTTCATCATTTACAGCAGGTTTAACTCTAGGAAATGCTGGCTCACAAAGAACCATGTCAAAAGGGTGTCTAGGAACAAATTTTTGAACTTTAAAGGGCACACCACCTCTTCCAACTCCACCCCTTCCCATTCCACGTCCTCCTCTTCCTCTAGCCATGCTATTAGGAAACATTTAAAAGAGAAATAAAAATTGGAACATGAAAAATTTCAACTAAATGGTTATGTTTGACAAAACACTGACATAGACACAAATCTTTAACGCGCTTCTATGTGTAAACAAGAAGCCGGGTCAGATAAGCTTGAGGTTACTTCCTAACCCCAACTGTTATCTTTAAAAGACTCAACGAATTGTATTGATTATTCTGATAAAATTTATTTTTGAACTTTTCATGTTCTATAACTAAACGAATTGAACATTAAAATAAAAATAAAAACGATGTAACAATATAAAAAAGTTATATAGCATCTCACACACACTGTGATTAGAGATACAAAATTTATTGTATCTATTAATTATAAAACAATAGTAATATTATGAAATATAAAATTAAGATCCTAAAAATAAATGAAAAATAATTATGTTAAAACCCGGTAATAATTTTAATTAAATCAAACAATAGACCTTGAAAAGTAACGATTAAGGTCATCTTAGCCTTCTGCTTTCGTTGCGAAGCTTTGCTGTATCTCCATTTTCGCCTTAGAGCCGGAAACATGGCCGAAGCCGATTCCAAAAAGTTATTAGCTGATTTGCGAGTTGTAGATCTTAAAGTTGAACTTGAAAAGCGGGAAATTGACACGAATGGAGTTAAGGCTGTTTTGGTGAAGAAGCTGCACAAGGTAAATAAGTTTTGTTACGCTAACGTGAAATCTTAAATTCCAGGTGAAGGCTTGTGCTACGGCATAAGCTGTTTACTCAACAGATTATTTTAACTTAATACCAAAACATATAATTTCTTAATTTTCTCTTCGTTAATGTATGTTTCTAATCAATGGCTTTTCTGGTAGAAAATTTTTGTTAATTTGCCATTAGCTGAGTTTTTCGCTATTTTATGGTTATTTCTTCTCAATGATATTGTTTATTTTCTTAATTAATTTGCTTCTAAAGTTTTAATGGCGAGTATTTATTTAGATTATAGGTGTGCAGTTTTGTTATATCTAAAGCTGTTTACCAGTGGGTTCCATGTTTAGTTATGGAAGTATTCAATCATACAGATCAAACTAATTTGCTAGGGTGTTAATGTTTAATTTTACCCCTAACATACTGTAAAAGGCCTATAGGTTATCCCGTCTATTCGTTACGAAAAGAGTTAAGTATTTTGCCAAAAAATTAAATTGAATGGTTGCTTATGGTAGAAGATAAAAAACTAATATTTCAATTGTCAATATTTTACTATCCAAGAATTGTATCTGCAACTCCTTAATTGAACTTGTTATGAAATAATCCCATATTTGATGTAGGGAGACCTGGAATGGCAAAGTTCAAATGCCCGACTACTAGCATATTAGATGTTGCTAACTCGAATCCTTTCATAAGATGTAGTTTTATTATGTGGTTAAATTTTCTTGTAGTGTCGGGTGTGGCATCCTGTAAGTAGTCATCCCCTGTGGTAATGTTGTTCTCCTTAACAGTCCTTGGCCGTAAAATGTACTGCACTATTGACTTAATACACCTCTTATTCTAAGCATGGATTACTTTTATACTATTTCCCCACAAATAGGTTAACAGTTTAAATAAATGTTTACCTTTATGAGTAATGCTCTTAAGCGAATGAAAACTGTTAATTGGGTATTCGGTGATGGGTTAATTAAACATATTAACAATGTTGGTTGGCTGATAATTTATAGTACTTACAGATTCTGTAACATGAAAAAATCTCTTTTTAGGAAAAGTGACTTATAACATTTTGCTGTCTGAGCACAGATATGAATCTTCAGGGCAGTAAAAGGACTATCCTATTAGGAATCGCTTGAAACTTATTTATTAATACAAATTGAATTGCAGTTGTTTGAATAAGTGTAATTCTAAGTCACAAACATACATTTACTTATAACCATTGCTGCACATACTTAAATTTCTCGAAACTGATTTTAAAGGCTTTTAAATTTGCTTATAACAGATCTGATGTCTTTGATATTTGCACTACTACCTGTCTATAATAAGTATTTTATGAATCAAAAGCATTGAAAACTATATTTTTATATGAGTTTCACCACAGGTTTTTTTTTCCATGCAGTTCATGAATCTCAAAGCCTGCTTTGCCGCCTAATTAATTTTTATAGAGGTGGTTCTCTCTATTAGTGTGTCTTTGTAAAATTCCATCCTAGAAATAAAGACTTGTCGAAATTCTCAATAGCCATCTGTTTCTATACATTTTGTTTGTGTCCATCTTATATCACGTCGTAGAAGCCTAGTACTAAAGAGTATTATCTGAAATATAGACTGTGAACTAATTTCCTCGCATTTAAAGGACAGGAACGTGAACTGCCTTTTGGTGCCAATAACTTATGCCTAAGCGATAGAATTACTGTCTTGTTCATCTTATGGTTTTTTCCCCAAGCCTCTTTCATTATGATGTCACATTAGTCCCTTATTATTCCATATGGTCGAATCTTCTAAGGAGGTGTTATTTATTATAGAAGTGAGAATTAAAATATAATCTTAACTGGTTATGTCATGAACATGTGTAAAACATGTTATAAATTAAAATTTGTTGCCATAGTTTCATTATTACATATTTTGAACTATGAATTAAGATCCATATTATTTTTGGAACAAGTAATTATTTTATAATTTAAACTTAAAAGGAGATATATTTCATTTTTGTAAAGGGGAATCTGTTCTAACATTGATTTTATTTGTGTTGCTGTATTTGATCACTGTTGTCTATTACCCACGAAGAAGGTTATAATTATTGTTTAATATTATTTGCATGTTTTGATTTATTTTTTAAATTTTAATATTAACTATTATTCTTAGAAAGATCATTTTAAGGGAATATTTATGAAGAGTTCTGATAAATTGACTCTAAATATGTGTTTTGAATAGATTTTCTCATTAAAAATGGTTTGTATTTTGTTGTTTATAAGTGTAAATCCAATTTGGTTAGGTATGCACTTTAGCACCTTGTGAAATACATATGAGGAATCATTGCTTCCAGTAAACATGGTGAATATATTGAAAATAATGATCGTCCCCCCATAAAAATTTATAAAGATGATAAATGCTGCATTTGTATCAAACTTCAAGGGTACTTGAGACTTCGTATCAAAAATACTAGTTTAAATTGTGATAGCCACTTTTTTATTTATTTTTGCTTCATGCTGTATAGTGTTCATGCCTGTTCCTATTACTAATTAAGGGAGTGGGAGTTAAGGTAAGATTTGAACATTGTGATTCCTCCAGTATTTTATTTTTTCAAAGTAATATGCAGTGCCAACTTAAGTGTGAAAAATTGACAGTTTTATAGAAATAAACTTTTTTCTTGTATCATTAATCGATTAATTATATCCCAGGCAAATTATAGAAATTCCCAGGACTCATTTACAGCTAGATTTTTATTTTACTATGCTCTATTAATAATAGACTTAATAATCACTTAATAAGTGAATTGACTCTGATAAATTCCTTCTAGTCTGATTCTCAAAAGGCATTCAAAATGTATGTCTGAAGTTTTTGGGTAGGTCACTAGATGGGTAGGAGGGGTCTCTATGACCTACTTAAACCTGATGGATAGAATAAAGAGATGAACATTGGTCTATGTCCTTGCTGTGATGGACAGCAGTTTTCTAGTCATATCGAATGTGTGCCCTGATGGTGCACTTTGATCAGGAGAAAAGGTAGATGCTGAGGTAGAGGCAGTTTGTATGACCTCGAATTCACTCATGGAAATCCTTGGGTAGCTTTTTTTAATGTTATCATGTCAGTCAGGACTTGGTCACGGTGTAATGTCAGTCAGTACAGCCATCGCCACAACAAAATTCATGATAAGTGTTAGTAGTCAATAACTGTATTCGTTTATCTTAGTGCACTGCTTCATAAACTGTTATATCTTCCTATATAACTTTTGTAGATTTTTTATCTGGTCTATTGTTTGTTAATAATCTCAGAAGTTATTTCTCATTACATGATTTTTGAGCCAGTGTGCTAAGATCAATTATTATTAAATTTTTACAGAAAGCACTCGATTGAGTCTCCCAGCTTAATGTTGTGGAATTTTTTACTTGAAATTAATTTTTATCTTGCTTTCATATTTTATCTAGAGCATAATTAATCATTTAATGTTATAGTAATGTTGTTGTTTTTTACCGTTGTGGCACTAAAACCCCCCCCTCTCCATGCAGTATTAAATTTGTTGTAATTATCTCTTGATCTTTATGGTATGTAATTATATCTTGATGGTCTTTAAGGTACAAATAAATGTTTTTAGATTCAAATAATTGTTAAATTATTATTAAATTAATGCCTTGGCTACATGATATTAGAATAATGTCAGTCTTCTATTGCTCATAAAAAATTTATGTGTGGACCGACTTATGAACTCAGTTGTGAGATGAAATGGAATAGTAAATATAGTCTAAAGATGATTCTATTTGTTTATCAAAAGTGCTTGTTGTGTACCAAAAACCTTTTATTTTATTGAAGTTAAATTTGAATTTCAAGTAGCAATGTAATTAGTTTATATTGGTTGGTTTCTGACTTCGGCTACGTGTCCCTGCATAAAACTTAGCTATAGATTCTATCTAGAGGCAAATAATTTGTTGTAAATAAATAATGTATCTTGTTACATAATAGCATCTAAAGCATTTAATAATACTATACTTTATTAATTGGTAAATTAAATTGTTTTTTATTTTTTAGGCATTGGTTGATGAGGGTCATGATCCTGACACCTATGTTTTCCAAGTAGAAAAAGGTCCCTCAACTCCAATGAAACAGAACTCCAAAAGTAAGTTCTTTTTGATTTTTCTGACCACCTTTCACCTGCTAACACTTAAGCTTGCATAAGTTTCTTGGTATTTACTTACTAGCAGCACTGCAACCTCAAATGAGTTATAGTCTGTTTAGTATCTAAATAACAATTATTTATAAATGTTAAGCTAGATATCTGAATCTCTAAAGTCAAATGGATTATCAGGGGGAAAAATGTCTATAGATGAAGATGCTTTGTAAAAATTAGTACTTACAACAAGTATTTCCTTATTCTGACTGGACCTATTATTTGCATGTTTGGATTATATCTAATGTCATTTCTATATTGATTCTTTCAGAAAAAGACCACGAAGAAGGACAAGAGAATGATAGTGAAGAAAAACCTAGTGAAAAGGAAGTTGCTTCTGCTGGAAAAGATGTACAATCTAAAGAGGTCAAAGAGGCTCAGGACAAGAAGGATGCTGAAAAAGAAGCTGTTTCAGAAGAAGTAAAAACAACAACAGATTCTGAAAAGAATCTTGATAAGAAAGAAGAAAAAGAAGAGGTAAGGCTACCTCCTCATTTATGTTGGCTAAGTACAGTAGACTTATAACCTGACAGCTATGGGATCAGGCACTTGTCGGATTATTGAGGGGTATACAAAAATATACACTCAATAAAAGCAGACAAAAATACAAAGTATTTACACATATTACCAAGGAAATAGGAGGTACGAGGATACATAATGTATAAGGGCTGGCCCTCACTTCAAATATGTTTGACTATACACAAACTGCACTAAATCGTCATTCACACATCTCTTTTCAATCAATTCTAATTAACTGACAACTAACCACTTCTCCTTTGAAGCATCTCTAAACAACTTAAATCCCATCTTTTATCTGAGTTGTTCCAATTACTGACTAACTACCCAGATGTTAAATTCACTTGTTTCAAATTAAACATTTTATATACTTAACTAATTCTTATCTCAAAGTACTCCTTAAAAATAACATTACAATATACATACAACCTATTAGGTGTATATACCGCTCCGCTGACATTTCTGTGAGTTGCTGACCTTCCTTGCAAATTTTGTTGATGAAACAGCAATTCTTTCGTCTCTTACCGATCCATTAACTCGTCCCCATCCAGCCACCTTCAAAATCACCTCACAGAAGTAGAGAACTGGCGTAATCAATGGTGCATCAAAGTCAAAGAAAGTAAAATAATACTTGAATTTATGAGGTCGGCGTAATAAAAGGGGAAAAAAAAAAATATATATATACTCACGTATGTATAACATAATTCGAAACTGGCTGATGCCGGCCCACTCGAATTTTCCGTCAAGCTGAAACACGCGTATTATTAATTTATTTTAAAATAGCACTATTAATTAATAATGAATAGGTTGTTAATCTTAAAAGTCAGCTTAATATCTTTCTGGTAATGTTACGATGAGTCCAGAAGATTAAACTGATTTTTGGGAAATGACGGAGTGCTAGGGGCTTGCTCCACCTCTATCACGGGTTGACCAGTACCTCCGGAAACGGCCCATATTACAGTCTTTTGTTTCGTTTATTGAGTGATTTTATTTATATGGGCCGTTCCCGGAGGTACTGCAATACCTTCCCCGTGTGGGCGAAAGCCCAGGAAGGGGTTTAAAAAAAAAAAAAAAGTACTGCAATACCTGGTCAACCCGCGCGACAGAGGTGGAGCAAGCCCCTAGCACTCCGTCATTTTCCAAAAATCAGTTTGATCTTCTGGACCCCTGATGGGATTCGTACCAGAGATTAAGCTGATAAGAACAGATACTACACTTTCAATTTCAGGTGCCTCAAAATAAATAAGATTAGTTTTTGGGTAAAAATATCATTATGTTGGAGTAGTTAAAAAAATAATAATTTGATTTCTCTTGATCAAAAAAAAGGATATGTTAATGTTAGATTAAAAAAAAAAAAATTATTTTTTCACCATAGTTTTAACATGCCAACAATAGTGAGTTTGTGATAATGTTTCAAACCAGTTGTAATAAGTTTCTATATTAATATTCTAGTTTTTTTGATTTTTTTTAAAGTTAATATTTAGGGACCAAAGATGGGCTAAAAAAAGTAGTATTTTTTATTTTAAAACAAAACGTATTTTTGTTGGTAATTACAAAGGTATCCTTTTTTTTTTTTTAAGTAGGTTTTATTGCATTTAAATTTGGTCAGGGCAGGATACAAAAACAATCATCCTACATTTATTTATGTATTTTGAAGTACTATTTGTTTACTACATTAAAAAAAACTTAATTATTTAACTAGCAAGAGTCAAAATCTCATGCCCTAGGTGGTAGGGATCGTGAGTTGCTTAAAGAAGAATACGCTTTGCAATTACTAAAACACAAAACGCATTTTAGTAGGCCCAGGTTTAATTATATTTAAATCTGGTCTGGACATAAATGCAATATAAAAATAAGATACAAATAACAGTCATCCTACATTTATTATGTATTTTGAAGTACTATTTGTTTACTACATTAAAAAAAACTTAATTATTTAACTAGCAAGAGTCAAAATCTCATGCCCTAGGTGGTAGGGATCGTGAGTTGCTTAAAGAAGAATACGCTTTGCAATTACTAAAACACAAAACGCATTTTAGTAGGCCCAGGTTTAATTATATTTAAATCTGGTCTGGACATAAATGCAATATAAAAATAAGATACAAATAACAGTCATCCTACATTTATTATGTATTTTGAAGTACTATTTGTTTACTACATTAAAAAAAACTTAATTATTTAAGTAGCAAGAGTCAAAATCTCATGCCCTAGGTGGTAGGGATCGTGAGTTGCTTAAAGAAGAATACGCTTTGCAATTACTAAAACACAAAACGCATTTTAGTAGGCCCAGGTTTAATTATATTTAAATCTGGTCTGGACATAAATGCAATATAAAAATAAGATACAAATAACAATCATCGTACATTTATTTATGTATTTTGAAGTACTATTTGTTTACTACATTAAAAAAAACTTAATTATTTAAGTAGCAAGAGTCAAAATCTCATGCCCTAGGTGGTAGGATCGTGAGTTGCTTAAAGAAGAATACGCTTTGCAATTACTAAAACACAAAACGCATTTTAGTAGGCCCAGGTTTAATTATATTTAAATCTGGTTTGGACATAAATGCAATATAAAAATAAGATACAAATAACAATCATCGTACATTTATTTATGTATTTTGAAGTACTATTTGTTTACTACATTAAAAAAAACTTAATTATTTGAGTAGCAAGAGTCAAAATCTCATGCCCTAGGTGTTAGGGATCGTGAGTTGCTTAAAGAAGAATACGCTTTGCAATTACTAAAACACAAAACGCATTTTAGTGTAGGCCCAGGTTTAATTGTATTTAAATCTGGTCTGGACATAAATGCAATATAAAAATAAGATACAAATAACAGTCATCCTACATTTATTTATGTATTTTGAAGTACTATTTGGCTGCTAAAGTTTTTTTTTTTTTGTTTTTTTTTCTCCCTTTCATATCCCCTTTAAATTTACAGATAATTATATATAATTAACATTTTCTTTAGACGTTACCAGAAACAAAAGGTTGACAATACATGTTTATATATTGAGAATGTGATCCTGTTTTTTAATTACAATTTTACATTATAAATATTTATAAATACTTAACTATTAACCATTACTAAATATGTATACATCTTGATAACATTTGGCTTAAAAATCCTTCTTAAGCGCTAATACATAAAGCTAACTGCTTAGTGAAAAGTATATTTTAATTTTTCTCTATACAATAAAATTGTATAATTATAATTATTTTTCTAGGTTACTAACAAAGAAGATATGACAGAACAGGATAATGCAATCAATACAGAAGATGAAGTAAAAAAAGAAAGTATAGATGTCAAGGAAGAAAAAGTCGAAAAGGAAATTCTAGTTGAAAAAGCAGAGAAAGTAGTTAAAGAATCTGGCGAAGAGGCAGAAGCTACAGAGAAATCAGATAAAAATGAAGTTGAAACCATGGAAACAGAAACAAATGACAAATCAGAAGATAGTGAAGAAAAAACAAAGCAAACTGATAAAGAAGCAGACAATGACACTGAAAAAGTTACGATTAAAGATGAAGATATTTATAAAGAGGAAGAAGAGGAGGAACCTAAAGACTATGAGGAAGGTGAAGATGTTGATGAGGGTGAAGAAGTAGAACACCATGATGAAGATTCTAAAGCTGCTTATGTAAGTTTCATTTTTTTTATTAATTGTTGCTGGAGAATTATTTTCAATTTTTATTAGGGTTGAATCTGACCACTAAGAAACATGCAGTCTTATTTAAAAAAGTTTGTGATTTAGGTTATGATGCTCTTTTTCAACTTTTTTATCTTATAGGTATATTGAACATGCCCCTTTTACATTTGGATACTGTGAATTTATTAATTCAACAGATTCCAAGAAATATTTTACCATTCATATTAATCTTCCATCTTATGCTTGTAGGAAGATGCAGGTTACTAATTCATCTTGTAACATTACATACATAGAACTAAGATCTATCAATTGTCTGTGTTTACCACCATATAATTAACACATCATTTGGCACTACTCTAAAAAAAACTTCTGGCAAATATCTCACTCCCCCCCCCATTATCTGTTCTATCCCTATTGCTACTATACTTGCCTGTCTGGTTTTCATCTCACAGCACCCTTTTAAAAAAATTAAACTCAAATATTTTCCTCACTCTAATCGACGTCTTTCAATTTTATTCAAACTGCTCCCCAATATATTCTTTGTTTTTAAAGAATTGTTTTGAGAAGATGTCTTAGATAAATTGTAGAGTCCTACACTATGATTCTGGATGTTTTGTTGACCCAAAGCAAAGAGGAAGAACATAATAATGACAACGCTATATTATGTTCTTTAGTTATTGATTGGCTGTGGCTTGTGTTGAGCCCGAAAACACTCCACAAAGCATAGGGACTGTCTTTTTAAGTTTTTATTGATGACAGCTCGAGCCTAGTGTTACTGATTAGTGAAGCTTTGTGTGCTTGATGGTGCCGATTTCACACTAGATTGTGCCCCAATACAAAACTATTTAGTAATGCTCAATAAAACTTAAATCAGCTGATTTTGATTTAAGTACCCCCTCTGTTATAATAGCATCTATTGGGTTTTGAGAGGGAAAATTAGATGCTACTTGACAAAGAATAGTGACTCTGATTTATAAAATAAAATAAAATGTGTAATAATAGCCTAGCATTTACTACTCCTCAGTGCCACCGAGGATCAACTGCTTAACACCACAGTAACTGTGGTGATATAGGTGAAGTGCTTCTCAAGAGTACTCCAGGAAGTATCCGACACTTGTTTGCATTGGTAGTTGGTTCTCTACTGTAGGATCTAATCTATTGAATGGGATAATTTTGAGTTACATTGTTTTTTATTGAATAGTACCAACTCTTATTTTAAAATTTGGTCAGTTTTGAAATTGCTACCATCTGCATCGTTAGTCAACTGGAATTCTGTTTTGGGTTGCTGGCTTTAAAATTTTAGCCTAGTTTCAATCATAAGTCTTTTCATTAAATGCACCACAAAAATTTAGGGCTTTAATTTAAGGTCGTCTGTTCTCGAAAAACAATTATTTTTGGTGGTCAATTTGTGGGGCTTTAATCTACAACTGTCACATCTATAGAACCCGACCACTTCCAGCCATAAGTTTTTTGTTAAATAGTTTCTACCCAAAGTTTAATTTAGGTCAGTTTTCAAATGGCAACCACCTACAGCGTCATTAAAGGTCAATTCTGTTTTACGGTGGGTGCTTGCTACAAATTTTGAGTCTAGTTTAGTAAGTGTTTTTGTTAAATGTACCACACAAATTGGGTAACTTTGACACCATCAGTTTTTAAAACGCCACCAAGTACTACATGGTCAGTTAATGTGATTCCTTTTTTATTATTTAAAATAGTTTTCAGCTGTAGTTTGTTCTGTTGAATGTATTTCTTCGGCAGCTTCTAGTCTAGTAGTTTGATAGATTGATCATTTTTCTCTCTTTCAGTTCCAAATTTTATTTATTAATTATTGTCACGTCATCCTCTGAAACCAAGCCATTAAACTTGCTTAGTTTATTTTTAATTTTAATTTTGCAGGAAAAAAATGATAACGATTTGAATGGACTTGACAATGAGGATTCTATTAATTTGACTCTAGGAGAGGAAGATGAGAAATTGATGGCTGGTGAAGTAAGTTAAGATTTATTTATTTCCTTTGATAACATTAGTTGATTGGTTTTTAATTAATTAATCACTATATTGTTTCTAGGTTGATCTACTGACAAAAGATGGAAAAGGTATGATTTTAAACTATGCATGTTTTTTAATTTTTTATTATATGGTAATGGTTCCTACAAATGGCAATACCACTGACTATCATTGGGCATTCTCTTTTCTATATCAGTCACATTGAAGTGCATTCCTAAATGGGTTTATGTTCAAATTTTGGCTAAAAGGTTGGCAAGGTTTTGTCAAATGATGAAAGACATTAACAGAAATAGTGGTTTTGTAATGAGCAGAAATCCATTCAAATCTTATTAGTTGTGAAATACTTATCTCTTGTTTAGATTTTATAGAATCCAGTGCTGTTGTTTTGTTTTTTTTTCAAATTGTCACCGATTAGTTGTATCACTTCTATTAAAACATCTATGACCAGCCAACATTTTAGATATGCAGCGACTCAGTTTTAAGGATTATATTTTATTGTCAACTTTGTGACATATAATTATTTTTCTTCAAAAATATAATGTATGTTTTATCAGTTCCGCAGTATGTTCTAAACAGTCAACATCCCCCTACCTCGTTCATTTCACTCAAGCACCTGATATGTCCATGTCTAGTATGTTTAAACGTCCATTAATAAATATGAAAACCTGATAACATTCTTTCATCAAACTAAGCCGAACACCCCAACACACTCTTCCGCTCGCTTACAATTATATTTGTTGGCCAAGGTTAAAAAAATGTTATAAATGATTGAAATTCCTATTTAAGACTATTAAGAAATAGTCTGTGAAAGCATATTAAATCTAAATCCATAACTTATCTGTATCCAAGAAATCCTAGAGAAATAGAAAGAGAAACCATTTACCATCTCCAGAACTTTTATCCCCCCCCCCCCCTTCCTGGGATTGGTATCCTGCAGAAATATTCAGATGTAAGCACTTAGACTGTATCTTTCCAATAATAGCCATTGCATCATCTATTCTCTTAGCATATCCAATTAAATTGCAAATTGCGTGTTATTTCTTCGGAGCACAATGTCATGTCGTTTCCTGTTAATGTATATTTGCAATATGTTATTAACTTTTAGTTGTGTTATGTAACTAAATAAATTATATAATAGTTACCTCTGAAAAAAAATCACAGTTTGCACAGTTTTTGGAAAATTATCAACACCTGTTGTTAAGAATAGAGTGTACTGACTAATCTTAAGCAGTTGATAATAAGAAGGTATAAATTCTGTCAATTACTATTATTTCCCTTTTAACAATCGTTATTAAAACACACACTAGTAGGATTACATAGCTCTCATTAACAGTTATTGACATATTTAAGGCAGCTTGAGACAAAATTTATGCTGTGTTCTTGACAACAGAATAGATTTTTTTTTGTCTAATAACCAGTGGCTTTCTTAATGTGACCATTTATTCCAGTTAGTGGAATTTTGTACCATTCTGAAACCAATGGTCAAACCAGATAATAAGTCTGTTGTTAGGCCGGTTAGGGAGTCTATTATAATTTAATCCTTAAGCTGATTTCCAAAAAGTGTCATGCTGTGATGAACCATCCTTTTGTTGGCTCCCTAGCTATACCATTTGATTGTTTTTTTTAAGCTTTTAGTTTATTCAGCCCCTATTAAAACTTTTATAATTTTTATTTTTTTATTAATTCATCAGAGGCAAGAGTTTCGGGTTTTAGAGCTTATTCACATATCTACTTCTGCCTTCCTACAAAAGTAGATATTTACTTCTCTTAACCAGCACTTTTGCAGTACACACTGCAGCTCAAGCACCTAATTATAGAAATCCATACTTGAAGTGAGAAGGCGAAGCAGTTTCATTTCTTCAATTTAAACCTGCAGCCATCCTAGACACCTATAATTGTATCTTTAATGTCCATGGATTTAAATATTCACTTACTGCAAATTAAATTTAAATCTTTATTGATAAGCTCCATTAAACATTTTTTGTGATGATGTGTGTGTACTGTTGTATTATCCATTAGCCACTACTTAATAATTACCTTTTCACAGTCACTATTAACACGAGTAGTGATTGTGTTGTTGTTAAATGCGTATTTAAGGCGGTTGATAATAAGTTAGCCATACTTTATGAATAATACCTGTTCATATGTAAAAAGAATGAAGCTGGCAGGGTCCCCCACACGACAATGTATCTTTGATAGTTAAAAGTTCTGTAAACAACTGAATCGGATATTTATTGCCCTGTTGATCGCTTGACGCATAATTGTTACAAATAATTACATAAATTTTTGTATATCACAGAATGATGGCATGGGAACAACTCAGTTAAACTTAAATTTGAGGTGGTTTACACTCATCTTTAAGTAAACTATAAATACAAATTTTTTAAATGCTTTTAAAGTACTGTTTAGTAGCACGTGGTTATCTAAATAGAGGGGGGAAACAAAACAGAGCAATGTCTTGTCATTAACTAGAATTTTCTACCTCTAGCAGAATTATCAAAGAATGATCTTTCTGAGAAAATTGTAATACAAATACATATTATTATTAGTTTTTCTGTTCTAAAATTAAGCCATAATTGGTATAGTACTTAAATTTTTTGTTAGTTAAATTGTTGATGGAAAAATTTGTGGAAACTGGATAGTACCCAAGTACCAAAAAATAACCAATTATTATTAGTCTTTTTGACACTTAATTTGAAATAGTTAACTGTTATTCTATTCTATTGTGAGAGTGATTCATCCAGACAGGGAAATCATTAAGTCCAGTAGAGTTGCTTAACTGATAGCAGTTGATTGCCATTAACTTATTTTGGAAGGGGTTTGCTTTTATATTTTTTTCCTATTAAATAGTCAAATTAGTCATTCTCTTATCTCATTTTTCATATTTTCTAAATTAATATCTGATAATTTCTAGAAAGTACTTGCTACCAATACTCTAGTTATATTTTACTTAAGAGATTAGATGACATTATACAAATTGCTTATAATCAATCCTGTGTTAATTTTAAACTAATGTCAACCGTTTCAAGTTCATTTTTCCAGTATTGATTTTTTGACTTCTGAAAGCATGTTTGAAGAAGATTACAGATTACCAAGGATGGTTGGCTTGACAGTGGATGTAGCTTTCTTCCACTGCTTCTTTTTTGTAATTATGATATATAAGAGCAGATAACATATCTGCTCTATAAGAAGTAGTGGAAGGCTGCAAGAGCTCTCCTGACATCATCATGAAACCTCCATCCTTCGGGAGTGGAAAAAAAAAATATAACTGAAGAGTATAGTTACTGATTGATTGGTGTCTGCCTCAGATTTGAAGGAGCGCGGTGTCAGCAGACTCACATCATCAAAGAAAGGAGGATCAGGACAGGACCAGCAGAGGAAGTCTGACGTTCGAATTACCAGGTGATTACAGTACCACTACAAAAAAAAAAATGCATCTAGTTTACTTGTCTGCCCCAAACCACTTTTTCCTGAGTGGTGAATCCCTAGGTATGCTATCTTCTCCCTACAGTGAATATCGACAAGATCTCTCCACCGAGATGCGTTTTATAAAGAACTGCATTTAATGAAGAGGATATTGTCCAAAGTACTTGTCATCAAGAGGTGCACTCCTTCAGGTTTGTTTTCTGATGCTCCCAGGTATACAGTCCTCCAGGTTTGTTTTTGAAGTGAAGATGCATAGTACTCGAAAAATATTTTGATGATTGTATTTTTGAAGATGATTATAACAATTATTTAATTGAAAGGAAATATGATTAACTAATTAATTAATGGGTGCTGTCTGTTTGTCGTTGTCCCAAACCATTTCATTTATAGTTCGTTAATTTCTCTTGAAAATCATAAATTATTTTTCAAATCAAGTTAATAATAAAAATTATTGTTAAAGCAAGATCCCTAGAGAAGATGTTTTAACTATAATGTTTTTATAATAAAAACAATCAATGTGCCTGTTGGTATCCATTTCACTATATGTATAAGTTAACAGTAGATAGTAGTTGCCTGTGGATAAGTGAGATTCTAGGTAAATATTTCAAATTATAATTGATTATTTTTTTGCCATTGCTGTGCGAATTAAAAATTTATCAGGTGTGACCTTCCACCCCAATGATAAATAAAATTCTAATCCCCCCTCTGTCCAACCCAAGAAATGTATAAAAGAACTGAGCCATCAAATCGTGCAGAGAGAAAGAATTTTTATTAGTTGAATGATTTTAAGATACACACATTTAATAATGGGCTTGTACAATGAACAATCGCTGTTAACATCTCTACCTGACTGGATGCTCCTGAGCCATATCTACAGAACGCTAGATGAATTATTAACACACATGGAAGAAATTAGTCTAGCTTCTTCAATGTTGCAGATTATTCTTATTGGCGTGTATGAATTAGAAACTCATTATTTACCGCAAACTTGACTATGAATAGAAATAAATAAAGCAATGTGCGGAAAAATTAATTTGCTGTATTATTTGTCATTTATATAACCATAATTACGTTATCATTCTTATCATGTTATATTGTCTGTTTTCAGCCTTATATATTATTTAGGTAATACAAAAAATTAATTGTAAATATATACTGGGGTTACCATATATGCTACGTCGTAGTTATAAATAAAAAAAAACACTAATGATTCATGATTTAAAATCTCACGAATGCACATGATACATATTGAAAAATTAAAATTTATTTGAGTAAACATTGCTTTAATAAACTGTAAAATATACTGTCGCAGTTTATCCCTTTCTCTATTTTACAATAGATTAAACACCTATACAAGTATAAGCTGAAATAGTTCATCTAGGTGTTTACTTATCTTCCCCTCTAAACTTACAATTTAATTTTTCTGGTTTCTCTGCCCTATTCTATTTAACTCAATGACATTTTTTTCCCCGCTGAAAAATGTTTGATTATATTTTTAATAATATGTGTTTTGTTTGGATTTCTTAATCGCAAAATTCTATGAGGCACTTGACCTATCTTTTTATAATTAATAAATCTTCAGTTAAGCTTACGTATCGTAGGGACATGAATTAATTGTACTGATTGGAAATCTCGCAATAGTTTTACATTAATTGACTTTACAATAAGCCATTGATTCATTTAATGTATACTCTTATTTAACATTGTATTAACAATAAAATTAATGATACAACTTCATTTTTGTCATATAATAGTCTTGATATCAATTAAATTAGCTTTTGAGCTACCCAGATAAATTTTCAAGCTTTTTAATCTAACTAAATTATTTAAAGAATAAAATTTTCATTTTATGAAATTATTTTTTACACTTAAAAATATTTATAAGTTTGATGATGATTTCGACTATCAAATATACTTTCCCTTGAATTGTTTAAAGTAATTTTCCTATTTCTTTAAGTGCTTATTATTCATGTTAGGGGTCCGATTATTATTATTATTGTACTAATTTTTTTAAAAAAGTATTTGAGTGTGAGAAATTTAAAGGACATCATTATCTGAAATAATTAGGAGTGCATGGATTGCTTAATTGCAGTTTTTTTTTTTAAAGAAAGGTAATTAATGCTTACATTCCGGTTGATCCTTGATGCTCATAATTTTGGGGCTAACTTCTAAAGCTAATTTATACTATTATTATGCGTGCTATTAGGATTTTATCTTGTAGGTTAGTTGAACTTGCCAGTTGCTTCAACACAATAAATTCCTGTAATAACATCTTTACAAAGTTCCTTGTACATAACAATATAAAGTGCTCCACATAAAAAGTGACACACTTCTAAATTTTTGATTTATTTGTTTATTAGAAACTTTTTTTTGTTTGTTTTCTATCATTATTTATTTTTAAAACTTGGGTGAGGCGTAGAAAAAAAACACTTCAATTAAAAAAGGGCTTTCCCCACCAAAACTGAAGTAACAATTGTTGGTTATTTCTTACTTTTCATAATGAGTATTTCTTGATAACTTCCTCAAGTCTTCTTGGCAACCTCCTAATTAAGTTGCTGACTACATCTTGATGAATTTCATTCCATGTTTCCACTAAAGGGATTATTAATTTGGGTAAGGTGGTAAATAAAAGGGGTTATTCAGCATGTTAAACATCTGCCAAGCTCATCCTAAAGGTTTTCAATAGGATAGGGTAGGGTTTAAATCAGGGGGCTACAAGCCGACCATCTTAGAGTTTAAACATAAACTTCTCGAAAGTACTCCACTGCACATCCCACAACAGGTGGTTTGGGATTAAACATCAACGATTAATGGTGTTAATAGTATCACATAATCTTGTAAAATGTCTGTTACATTTAAATTTGATTTTAGTGCTACTCTATTACTTAAAATCTGTTTTTGCGTACAAATAAATCCGTTCTAACAACATCATTGAATTATCACCGAATTGAATCCTTTCGGAACTATTGCATAGTATTCTAGGTCTTGGACAAACTCTTAAGACTATGGATAGCTAAACGAGATCTATCAGTATACAATATATTTTTCCTTTCTTTTTATCCATTCTAATATACTCCCACACCCAACAATTCAATATTTTTTTGTAGCTTCAAATAAAGGTCACTAAAAATTTAAATTGCAACAGATTTTTTTCTTACTTCATTTTTTACATTTTTAAATAGATTTTTATAAATGATGATATTATTAATAGTGCTTTAAAATAATTGTTTTTTCCTTAATACTAACTTTTTTCATTTTGAAATTTCAGTCCTGAAAAGGCCGCTGATGATAAAGGTAAAAAATTATTAATTTTGTCGTGTATTTAGTCTTTAATGTATGTATATGATTTTATAATTGATACTCTCTTTTATTAGATAAGAAAAGCAATCATCGAAATCTTTGGGTCAGTGGTTTGTCATCCATTACGAGAGCAACTGACCTGAAACACCTTTTCACTAAGCATGGCAAGGTAATTTTATTTCAGTAATATTCTATAGAAACTATAATTGAAGTCAAAAGTTTATGTGTGATGTAAAATAAAAAACAACAATTTAGATGCTACTTGCACCAATTGTTTGTAATCTGCAATGTAATAAATAAGCCAGCTGTTAGTCTAAGGGCTGGGCCAGTAATAAGCTTGGTGACAACATGTGACTGCCCCCATAGGGTACGGTACTCCTTGGTTGGTGTCACTAAAGTTGTCTATTTCAACATTACTGACTTAGTTGCCTCAAGTCTATTTTTTTTTAATTATCTTTTTTTATTATGATAATAATAATTTTAAACAAACCTTTTATATTTTGGTAATAAGGATTAAATTAGCAAAGATGAGTTGTAATTGTAAAAAATACAATTGTGAACTGGGTCTATTATTTAGAAGTATTTAACCAGCTCCTTGTATCTTCAAAGTTATTTAAGGTTTTTTATGTTAACTCTTTACATCTTTTTCTTATATATATTTTTTACAGGTTGTTGCAGCAAAGGTTGTCACAAATGCCAAAACACCCGGAGCCAGGTGTTATGGATTTGTTACTATGGCGACGATTGAAGATGCTCAAAAGTGTATCTCCAGCTTAAACCTAACTGAACTTCATGGGCGCCTTATTTCTGTGGAAGCTGTATGTTCAATATTTACCGTTTAATTTGTCCCTGAAATTTTTATTTTATAAATGAATTCCCTGAGCAAAAGAACCACTTGTTAGCCCATTAAATTGTTTTAATCCTTTAAAATTATTAAATTTACTTAGGTGTTCAGAATGCCTTAATATTGACTACCATAATCTTGAAAACATGTGAATGATAATTTTAATTATTCTGAATCAGTCATCTGTTTATTTGAAGAGAAAATAAAACTAAAACAATGTTAATTTTTGTAATAGAATCTGTTTGAATTATGGCTTTGAGAATATAGCCTGACACTTGGATATCTAAACAAGTATTACCTTAATTAAAACAGACTAAATTGAAGAAGAAATAAATACCAATTAAAATCAGAAATTATTATAATTTATGAGGAATTATTAGTGATAACCATACATATTGGTTGATGTAACGCAGGGAAGGAGAAGTTTAAAAGAAATGTTAGAAAAGAAGATAAGATACATTTGGCAATAGCTAAAAAACTGCTGATTATAATCTTACGTTTCACGTTCTGGATCAGATAATTTGTCATCAAATGTATCATTTTACATTAAATAATGAGATAATGACAAATGTATTATTGAAATAACATTGTCAGAGATTAAGGTGAACTTGACTTGTCACTAGCAGAGGAAAGATGATAGCTCTGCTTAACATTGATTCTTGATTTTGATTGATGTTTGATTTTTAATGAAACTAATAAGTGCAATAAATAATACGTACCAGAGGTGCTGAAGCTGAAATATAAATGAAGTCAATTGACAAATATTTGAAAATAAAAAACCATCTCTAATGTGTTAAAGTTATGGTTTGATTTGAGAGACAAATATTTTTCTGAATAGAAAAAACAACTGCATGTAATTATCAATCAATTGTTCTTGTAGTACTTAATCATCATACTTATTAAAATTTCGCGTTGCATAGTCTTGTTCCCTGTGGCTAACGAATTCTCATGGTGATGTTATCGCTGCAAATTCATTTATGCCTTGTTTCAGAACCATTTTGCCAACCTGACCATCAAAAAATATCCTGAAGTTAAGCCATTGGAATCATGTTTGGGTACTTTTTCATTTTTAGGTAGCTAACCGTCCAACACCAGGGGCAAAGAAACCGGTTGAGGACCGTAAGAAAATTGATGAAAGGAAGAGGTTAGATGAGAAGAAGAGGACTGAAGAACGCAGGAGAGCTGATGATAAAAGAAGAAATGAGGAGAAGAGGAAGATTGAAATATCACCTAGAAGAAACGATGAAAAAAGAAGAAAACGTACTGATTCAGAAACTTTAGTACCACCTGGAACAGGTAAAATATACACTTGGTATAGTTTTCTTTATCTTCGTTTTCCTCAGGAATCATCCTAATTTCAGCATTGATCCAGAAGGTTTATTTAAGCATATAATATTCATTTAGTGATATGAGCATCTACATACATTGTTTTTAAAAATTGACTATTTTTATTGGAATCAACGATTTGATGAAAGCATTTCTACAACTGAACTTTTTCCCTGTTATTGTCATCAGTTAACTAAAATGTCATCAGTCAGAAAATCAATGAAATGTTACTACCACAACTTGCAGAATGTAAAATCAATGCTATTATTGTTTTTTAAATTGGTTTTTCTAGTTAGTAAACTGGTTATCAGGAACTACTGCCACCAGACGTCCTGAGGCAAACCTGCAGGTCCCATCGTTAAAAAATAGTGTGTCTACCATGGGTCACAAATTTTCTGCATTTCCTCACTTGAGGGAATTTTTTCTAATAATTCTCCTAAATTCTGGAAGAATTATAAAATCACTGTATTATAAGCAAATTGAGAATAGATATAAAATATTTATTAAATTCAACTTGCCTAGCTTAGTTAAGTGTGCACATGCAAGCAATGTTACATATAGGTTGTTAAATAGAGAGCCCTTTGTTAAATGAGAGCACTTTATTATGGAAATACTGTTTGCCGCAGTTTCTTTTCCGATTTGTGTTTACGGGGTACTTGAGGGTAGGAAATTCCATGGTGCCAATAGTCTGGTGTCAGGTTAAGTCAGAAGGGTTAAATCATGCGCTGTAAATTCTCCATATCACAGCAACCATTGGTTTAAGAAAAATACAATAGTTCTGAAATTCTTTATTTTTAAATTCTCTAACTTTTATTCTATAAAAGATCTTTGTTAAGTCAGCCTATTCTCCAGAAAATGCAGCTAAAGTTATATTTATAGTAACAAGAGTGTTTTACTACATATTAATCCTACAAAAACTGTGAAGATGTAAAGAGAGTGGTAAGCATACAGGCTTACATCACACACATCATAGGAGAACCCTAAATGCACAAAACACCAGATGAAAATGGTTTGAAATTCTTATTATGAAGTAAGAATGTTGAAATAGATTGTTTATCTCTGTACTAACGACTCTACAACTGGATTTATTTTAGAGATGTAGAGGGGGTGGGCTTATTAGCATTCGTGTATCGATTACTTCTTCTTTTCTATTGATATTGTTAGGTGAAAGGGAATCTAATTTAATTTCTATGCTTTCAAGGCTTTTAATTAATTTTCTATCATTTGTATGGTATATCAAGGCAACTCCATATGTTGCACTGTGATGCCCTTCTTCCTGTAAATACTGATATAGCTGGCTTGTTTTTTTGCTAAGGATGTTCTTTGCAGTTAATAAATAATTTTGTATTGGTTCTACTAACATCAGGTTTATTACATTTCCACACTCTTTCACTGGGCTATTATATACATTTCTTATTTTTCTCCATTATGCATGTGGTCCTTACAATACCTATCCTTGGCTCATCATTGTTCAATAATGTATGTATGATTCATGAGTCCATAAATTGCTCTATGACTCGTGATTAAACTTAATCGTTGATATAATTATAATTGTTGATTAAACTAAGAAGGCTTAGTTAACTCTTCTCAGTTAACTATTTCTTAATTTTGGGCAGGTGCTAATTGAAACGATTCACTTTTATGGTAAGTCATAAGTTGATTGAATTGGCAGATAATTTTGGAAAATTATGAAATGAACTAACGATAACGATTTGGCCTGATTCTTATGTCCTATTTAAGAGTATGCCCATACACATTTTTTAAATTATGATGCATTTTCTCGATAAACTGTTGGCTTTATGAAGATATTTTGTATTACAAAAGTTTTAAAGAATTCATATCAGAGATGATTTACCACCCTCTCCCCCTCCCAACATAACCTGCCCTTGCCAATGCCTGCACCATGCATTTTCCTACCCTTAAGGACTCCCCCAAACACAAAATCAGAAGAGAAACTGTGGTGCACAATTTTCACATAATCAAGTCCTCTTATGTCTGCCTCTAAAAAAAAAAAAAAAAAATCCTTTCATCAATCTGTAACTCAGAACTTCATGGAATTATTCGTAATATTCTATTGTAATTAAATTGTTGGTAGAAGACTTACGACTTACTGGTGTTTTTTTTTTATTTAGTGCATATATAAACCTTTGCATGGGAGAATTATTTCTATAAAGAATTTTATCTTAGTTAATCGCCAGTGCTGTTAAACTTCTTGCAGTGTGAATATATGTTATAGAAATAATTATTTGTTAATGTGTGACCAGAGAACTTCATTAATGGATCAGGACGCTTTAATTTCTTCCCTCATGTGTTTTTATTGAGTCTTGATTTATATATAAGTTACGGCATATAGAAAACATATTGCACCATGAATCCCACCTAGACGTACAGGGTATCAATTTTGAGTGTGTTGACTAAATTCCACAGTAATAGTGAATTAATTAATAAGTGTTGGTAGTATGAGTATGGATGGCAGTGGGAGGTCATCTTAAGTGGTGGTATCATTGCATCTGCTTTAGGCATTAAGATAGATTAAATTATGCGATTCTGGAAGTCCTCATCTTAAATTGTTCTTCAATTACTTAATTATCATCTTATATTCTTTATCCATTAATTAACACGCTGATACATATTAAAGTCCAGTGCAGCATACAACAAAAATAAAATATTTATAACATAGGATGATAAATAAATAGTTATAATATATATGTATAAACAATAACTAAATACTTACTTATACAAACAATAATTTTAAATTTAAAACTCTTTAGATTGAAGAATAAAAATTCTAACAAAATAAAATTCTAGGCTAAATCATTTATGAGACAATTTAAATTAACTTTTTTTTTATTGTGCTAATTTATATTTTATCAATGTAGTATTGTAAACACAAGTTTTCTTTGTAGTGACAATATTTAATGCATTTTAAACTTTTATGTTAACAATATTAATTCATATTGTCCTCTATTATATAATGTGTAATTTCAGAGGATATGGCCGATGAAAATGGTGATGCAAATGATCAAGATAAAGCTCTGCAGGTAGAAGAAGGTTCAGAAGTAGAAGGAGGTGGTGAATCTACACGGGGAGTAGAATCAGATCATAGATCTCGATCATCAAGGGATAAATCGCGTGAAAGGAAAAGATCATCATCACCTGGTAGGAGAGGTCATCATGGCGTTCTTTCATTTTCACAAATCAAAGAAGAGCGAGACAGGGCTAGGGCTACGGAAAGAGCGAGAGCTGCTAGAGAAGAAGAAAGAAGACGTCGGGAAAGGCACAGAGCCATTGAGCGAAAGCAGAGGGATGAAGCTATGAGGCTAGAACGGGAACGAGAAAAGATTCGTTTAGAAAGGGAACGTTTAGAGCGGGAAAGAGCTGAGCTTCTTAGACTAGAAAGAGAGAGGCTGGAAAGGGAAAAGGAAGATTTGAAGAGGCAACAGCTCAAGTATGTGTTCACTAAAGATCTTTTCTTGTAGTAATTAATTATTCTTGACAAATTTAATTTTTTTGATGTAAACTGTATTTTAAAGGTTGGAAGAAGCTAGGCGAAACAAAAGAACCCTAAGTAGTTCTAGAGACGGATATGAAGATAGAAAAAGAGTTGCCACAGAGTCATCTAGGCGTTACGAAGCAGTCCACATGTCTCCACCGTATGTCAGACGTATTATTACTACATTGAATGATTTCAGATGAGCTACCAATAATTTCCGAACATTATCTGTTATTCCATGTATCTACACATCTCTAGGATGAAAATTGTTTCATTGTTACGTCTGTCAAAATTATTTTAACAATATGTGGAAACTGACAAGTTGTTCCGTTATTTAAAGTTTTCTATTGATAGGATTGGTTTTAGTCAGGATTGTTTTTCTAAATAATATTTGTGTTTACGTGTGTGTTAATGCAGCTAAGCTCTACTGTAGAGGATAGACATGAATCAGAAAAAAGTGATAGGTTGAAACCAACTGTGTTGTTTAAAACTTGGTGGTGCCTACAGCAACAAGCTGTTTTGGCCAGACCCATTCCTATAACATGTGAACCTCTATCAAGGCTGATTTATTACTATCACAAAATTATTTAACTATCTAGTTCATTCACAAAGCTGATTTATTGTGACCTGCAGAATTGCGAGCCGTTAAAAGTATTATTTCTGAGATTAAAAAAAAAAAATATATCACTGTGTATGTGTATTAATAGTGTAGAAACCATTAATTAATTTTCTCAGTTAATGGATTCATCTATCTCCGTTTGAAGGATTCTGACTTGTCAAAATTGCTACAGGGGAAGTGAGTGAGCTGTAGTGCTGTATGACTGAAAAATATTTGTGTATCAATTTAATCTTTTCCTTTTGTTATGGCTTGTTTATTGTGTGATAGGCAATTTTGCTGTTGTTTTCTTCTGTACATTGTGAATTGCTTTATCCTAATCACAACTAACATAATAACACTTTATTGTTTTTAAAAACATAGTCTTGTGTGATTATAAACTGATCGCAAGCAATAGTTATTTCACAGAATCAAAAGACAGTTGTATGCTTCAACCGCCAGGTTTCCCCTAATTTATTGAAGGGATTAAAGAACCCACTATTTATTATTTAAACCCACTCTATGTAGGTTTTGTGTAACGTAGGATTTATAACCTCTTAAGTTACCCCCAACAATGTTTTAATAGACGAGCTATGAATGACAATGACTGAACTATGTATGAACAAAATAAATAAAACTATGTGTCTCTTAGTATGGCCAACTTGGGTGGGGGTCTATTAGCTAGGTGATATAACTCAAAATATGTTAAGTAAATCAAAAATGAATAATCATTAGTTGCATCAGCCTGATCCCTCTAGTTTCATGAATTCTTGAATTGACCACAGCTTAAAACCGGGACCTCCCAATCTCCAGTATGCGGGTGCTCCATCAACCAACCTATTTCAAACACGAGCCCTAACCAATGTCAATGCACTAAATTTAAAAAAAAAAATTTTTGGAAACAAATTTTTCTCCTTTCCTGTAGTTTTTTTAATGATAATGTATTAAAATGTTTTATTCATAATATGTTAACATTTTAATTTAGTCGCGCGGAGTATAAGAAAGATTCAAGGCGTGAGGCTTTGTCTCCTGGACGAGGCAGGTATGAGGAAGCTACTAGGACTTCCAGGCGAGAGGAACCCCCTGCGCGTGTAAAAGAAAGGTATTGGATTATTTAAAGACTCATTTTTATAACCTGGCTGGTTGAAAGATAGTTGGGACTTTAGGTATTATCAAAACTTAATAATAAATTTAGAAATATATTATTCATTAAACAAGAATTGAAAACTAATTTATGCTATTCCTCCGTGGTCCATTATGTAACTCACAAGCCATAAAATCTTTCATTCAGGCGAACTGGTTAAAGTACTTAAATAGTACATTTGATTAAACAAGAGTGAGGTTTACCTTTTAATGGTCATTTCAGTGAATATTAACATTTGGTCTTAAAGCCGCTTGTATAATTGAAATAATAGTACAAATCTCTAAAGAAAGATTTGTACATCCAATACACTACTGCCATATTTAGTGATTACCCGCACCACGTACATGAATAGTAGGCCTTTCTAGTTCTTCATTCATACATTTATGATTTGATCTTTTTAATTATATTAATTCAACTTTTTATATTTATTTTTCTCTGGAGTCACTACAGCAAAGAAAAATGACGGACTTTTGGACTGTAATTTACCACCGGCATGGACATTTTTTTCCTACATGCTATAAATGTAGCATCTGCTGCATCTTGTTTATCAAACCATTCAATGCACTTGGAAAGCATAGTTTCAGCTTCACATTCACTAATTGTTTTAGACGACTCTTGAAAGACGGCCTCCTTCTTATTTTCACTTTCAAACTTGTCAAGTTCATGATCATCAGTTTATTAGTTTAAAGTCTACCAATTTAGCCATTCATTGACTTCTTTTCTTGAAAATCTTTTCACCCTTCTGGGATACACTAACAGCTGTCAAATACTGTGCCATGATTTAAAATGTATCTACCCAGCCCATGTTCGCTTTGAATGGTGAATCCCTTTCAAGTTTCTTTTATGTGTCGGTAGCTTTAGGCATGGAAAGTAGAATTAAATGATTAGAGGCATTACTATATCCTGACAAGTTGGTATTTGTTTTTATTTTTTGAGTTTATCATTGCGATCTGTAGTTAACATTTTAAAACATTCAATCTTGCATAATGTCATTGATTATAAACCACCTGTTATTGCATTTGGCACAATACAACTTGTACCTTCCCGCTTACTTAACCGCTTGACATACAATAACGTCTGGGAGACGTCATTCATTTCATGTGTCATTGTAAACTTTGACGTCTCCGAGACGGCAAGAACTTTCTTCGGCAAACGCTGCGCAGTATATTATTAGGTTCATTAACTGCTGCAGTTGTGCCTTGATCCTGTTCTGTTAAGATGTTTTCCCCCTCTCATCAGTACCAATAAAAAAAATCGCATTGGCCAAACCAGTAAACGAAGCACAATGAAAGCGGTAATCAGTACAGTAGTGACCTTGCATGATGAACGCCATAGTACATATTTGAATTTAGTAAAAATTAGAAATAGTGCTCCCAACATGTTTCAGTTGGATGTATTATATGAAAGTGACGATGGAAGTCTATTTGGCTGCTCTAGTGATAATAATGAGATTGAAAAGTGTTTATACTGTTGAGTATTCAAGTGAAGCTAGTTCTATTCGACAAAATGTGTGTAAACGTGCAAGGTGCCTATTTCAAGCAGTGACGAATCTGATGTACCAGAAGATAAATGGAATTGGAAAGAAAAAGAAAATATTGTCAATATAAAACAATTAACTGAAACTGCAGGCATCAATTATAAATAATGGACATTTTATTTGTATGTCAAGGGGTTAATCATTGGATTATCATAAAAATTTTGTCCCAGTTGCCTGACACATGAGAATTTTTGTTAAGTGCATGCTTAGAGTTTTAGCTAACATCAGTTGTTGTCATTGTTTATAGACTTCTATTTAACAGCTTTTCTTTTATATCTGTATTTTTTTTCCTAACATATCAGTAGCCTCGGAGATACTTATACCAAGCCCAAATCGTTTCTCTTTAGTTTCTATATATAACAAAACTTCCCTTCAGTGGACACTAATCGTGATATCACCTTAACACGTTGACTGCCTCAAGCATTCACCATCAGGCCACGTGAGATTTAAAAATTATTTTTTCTTTTGTATTACATCTATAACAATTTAATAATCTTATATTCTATGGAATATCTTGCCAAATACCTACTAAAATCTTATGTAGGTATTCGATGCGGCCTGATTACAACATTTGCTGTCACCTGTGAATATGATGTGCCTAATGTGGCAGGCAACGTGTTAAGATAGTACACTTTTTCAGGGGGCAGTGAGTATTTCTTTATACTGTTCCTTCACTTTCTACGTTCTTTATTTTGTTAATATTTATAAAACAAATTAAAAAATGATGGTGTGGTCACTGTCTACATTACCGTCTGTTATCAACCAATCATATTATTTCTGTTCCACAACATGAAAAGTAAATAATACTTCCTAATAAAATAAAACATAAAAAAGTCTTCCTTAATATATCTTGCATTTTCAGTATTAGTGTTTTATACTCTCCAGATGCTAAGCTTATCTTATATTAACATTTATCATTTCTACAATCTCATTAACCATCAAAACATGTACATCATTAACCTAAAGTAGATGGTCAACTAGTTTTATTCTGGGCTTGTTTGAAAACTTATTCGATGTACTGCACTTAGTGAATTAACCAAGGAAGCACCTTTTCATTCTAGATTATACAGGATTATTTTTTGTATTGCTGTTCACTTAATGAAGATTCTGTATGTTTTAATCACTGTCTGTTTCTGGTTGTAAGTATGTTCAATAGAAGCTGGATTGGAAGTAGAATTAACACTATTAAGCCCTGGAAAGCAGAATTGTCCATTTAGGCAAGTTCCACTTTATGTGCAAGAGCTCTCAAGAACCCAGCTTCATAATATTGTCTTGTTGCTATTTGAAATTTATTACATCATATCAGAGATAGCGAACATAACTTGCACATTTTAGGTAGTTCTTGGGTATGGATGAAAAAAATATTTTGTCTTCCCACAGATAGGTATTTTATTTATCCAAAAAACAAAAATCAGCACACCTACAGATAAATTTAGTTAATATAAATAATTATTATTTTAATTATGTAATGATTATTTTATTTACAGTAGGGGCTATTCAGAAAGGAACTCTGCTGCTGGAAACTCTGCAACATTCAGAGCTAGAGATGAAAGGGACAGGCGAGAAGAAACAGGCCACAGGCTGAAGTCCGATTCTGGCAGAGGATCCCACCGAGAAGCCCCTGGCTCCAAAGGTAGTGCAATTGCATGATTGAATATATTCATTTTCATTTCTCACATTATCCTAAACTATCCAATGAGGAAAATCATTGAAGGAAATTGTTGCATGGCCTAAAGGTGTAGGTGGTGTACACCATATATGTCAGATTTCAGTTGTTGGTCATCATTCAGCCGTTGCATTTCGTTCACAATTTAATATGCTGTCAAATCAAAATGATTATAATAAAAAAAAAATCGGCGAGAGAATCAATAACGTCAAAACACATTTTGTATATCTATAAATATTGTTAATGTTCTGTTATTCAGTCGAAGAAAAGTCAGTCCCATCTCTAACAGATCTAAACAAAAATTCTCTGGTGGTTAAGCTACATTAAAAGATACCAAATAAAGATATTCCAAGAAATATAGTTTTGAAAACTTACAATGGATATTAGCATTTAATCTCTTATAAGTTGATTTCAATAACATATTTTGTCAATAATTTAGCTGTTTACAATATTTATCAGTTGAAAAAGCAGTGTATAGTGACTGAGATAATTTGACAAATAAAATTATGTTCTTTTGATAGTAAATTACTATTTTTTTTGCAATCGTTAAATAAGTTTTGGAGAAATAAATGTGGAATCACTTGACTGTTCTCTGATGCTGTTCCTTCACTTCTACGTGATTCTTTTCATTTATAAATATTTCAAAAAATTCAATTTTGTTCATAATTTATCTCGGCCAATCATTGGATGTAGTAGCTGAACATCATTTCCATTATTTATCTTGCAATGTTCTGTGGTGTCTTAAAATGAGAGAAATTTTTCAGGTGATAGATATGCTGCTGAGGGCTGGGGTACTGGAGTAAGTAAAAACTTTGGCTCAGTATCTGGAGGAGGAAGCGGTCGTGACTGGAACATGTCTCAGGATAGGAAGCCTGAAATGTCACCTTGGGCTCGACCACCGGCTCAGTCAGATCGGTAAATTACCT
Source organism: Acanthosoma haemorrhoidale (assembly GCA_930367205.1). NCBI lineage: Eukaryota > Metazoa > Arthropoda > Insecta > Hemiptera > Acanthosomatidae > Acanthosoma > Acanthosoma haemorrhoidale. Next base: position 35,152,614 of record OV884012.1, read on the forward strand.
ATTACTTTTTTGGATTATGATTATTTCTGTTAAGGATCTGATTGTAATTGCAAATGAACTTCAGTAAAAGTGGTACTTCATAAGTTTTTTTTTTATTATTATTAAGCTGGGTACTGATTCACCATAGGAATTTTCACGACGGTTTATTTGTGGCCAATCTGACTTGTTACTTTTTATATTGAAAAGGAGTATTTTATCTTTTTTCCAAACATCCATTTTAAATTGAGGGTGGTCAGCAATAATGGGATAAGTAACTTAGTTACTCTGATGACCTGGTATTATTTACATTGAAAAAACCTGACACTGTTTTAGCGATAAATGTCAACTGCGCCTACCCCTGTATTCGAGTATCACCTAGATCACCAAGGTTGACCAGAAAATTTTATATAGTGAAAATTTTCTTTGTTTCTTGGTGAACTATCCTGTTGTAATGAGATAGTCAGATTTCCCTTTTATCAGTAATTTGATAATACTTTGAATAAAAAATCTAGTGTTTTGCTTTGAATGTTTAGGATTTTGCATTTGAATTAAGTCTTATCATTACAGACTGGGATTAAAAACAAGCACAGATAGGTTTTATTTTTTATTGAAAAAAATTGGGCTTCGCCACTACTAACTAAAAAGCAAACCTGAAATATTTCTTAGGGAAAGTCTGAATATAACTTTTCTAAATATATAATCTGTTATCTAAAAAAAAATGAATTAATTAGAATGTAAAGTTTACACGTGGTAATGGAAGTCATATGTTCTTATAATGATCCAAGTTGCACTAGGTGTGGAACTCTAAATTCTTATTATTGTTAAATGCGAGAGGGTTGCACAAGGTGAAAAAGATGCAGAAGTAAACATGATATACTCCATTGTATTAGGTCGATTCAGCCTTGGATACTTGACCCATGTTGCTGCTGTTTTGCATCTCTTAATGATCAAAAATAATTAGCTAAATCTTCAGCACAAAACCTTATTGAAAAACCTGATTATTAATCAGAATGGGAATTTATTTATGAGTGGATGTTGGTATTTATTGGGGTATTAGCTTTGTATGATAAAAGATATGCTAGATTTTCATCAAATTTATTAACAGTCAACTTATTTTGGTATACAATGTCTATTGTATAGGATGGAAGTGAAACCATCCACACTAGGTATGAAGGACGTAATGCATTAATATATTTGATAAAAATCCTAACAACTATATTCTAGTGTCAGAATCCCGCAACTCTTTCATCATTCTAAGCCCGATATCCCAACAAACACATTCACTTATACTTAATCAGTATGCCTTTGATTTCTTACTCTAATTAATCATGATGTTTCATACATTTTTTTCCTGTATTGTTTGGAAATAAAGGAGAATTTCTGTGGAAAATTTCATGTTTTCAAGGTCTAACTGCTAACATTTAATCTTTGACTGTTTCAACTACACTTTTGTAATGCACTAAAGCCCCAATCTGCAAAACCGTCCCCATAACTCATTAGACTTATTTAAAAGGTCAAATATACATTAACCTCCACTCTTACTATTTGATTATTTTATGTCACTTTTATTCTTCTCTTTTACATTTATTTATGCTAAAAGAGCGTTAATTAATTACAATTTGATTATCATTGTGATTTGCTTGCAATATTAACCAGATGCTTGTTAAATTTCTTCTATGTACAGTCTACAATAGTACAGTAGCTTTGTTTATTTTTGAAATTCCTGTTTGTTAAAAATTAGTTCTATAACTTGATTATTAAGGTTCTTTTGTAATTACTTTCACTTCCCATTAAATTTCCACAATTGCAAATATTTATTATGTGGAGTAATGAAAATCACATTTTTCATAATTTGCTTGTAGCTTGAATTATTCTCATTACTCCAGAAAAGAAAAGTTCGTACTCTCATTAAAATTTTGTTTAGACTGTTACGTTCCCTAAACTACTAAGATGTTTATGTACATTTCAGTGATTCCCGTGTAAAAATATATTAGGCTCTGAATTATTAAATGTTTGAACTCATATCTCTTGGATTCAGGATGCTGCTGGCAGATGAGATTCTTTATTGTTCATATTATCTTTCACAAGCCTATGCATGTTTTTATACTTGTTGAAACCTTATTACATGTGGCAGCTGAATTTAGAAAGATTGACAGAAAATTAATTTATTGTTTATTAGTGTTAAATAAAAATGACAGTGGCTATTAGAAGAAGTCCTTTACGTATTTATATATAAAATTTCTGTTTTTTAGTAAAATAAATGCCTGAAAAAGTGCCAAAAGATTGATATTTTTTTTGTGTTCAAATAAAATTTTATTTAGAAAGTTTACATAATTAATATTAAATCTTAAAATTAATCAGTAGATTAGTTTTATTTATAATGGCCTTTCATATATTTAATGTCACATTGAGTTTTTTCAAAGTAAATAAGTAACTAATTTTTGTCATTTACTCTTAATTAAATATTAATTCATTTATCCATATATTGCATAATCTACATTAGATCACATTATATAAGCAATATATTTTACATTGGTGATGATGTGATAGTAATGGTTGGGTTTTGTATTTCTAAACATGCAGATGGGTATCAAACAATTCCATGATGGTGTCAGGCAGAAGTGGTGGCCCCAGCCACCTTTACCCTCCAGGCATGGCACCAATACCATCTTCAATGGGTATGCCAATTGGCTCAGGCTACCAGCAAGGGGACCGTTTCGACGCTTACAAACCTATGGGCTCGGCACAGAGGAAATATTAATCATGTAGAATTTATAACGAAAAGCTTGTGATCTAATTCTACAATAGACCTAGTGTTTTTTTTTTTGTTTGTCTTCTCCCACTGATGTTTTTGATTTAACTCTTGAAACATTGAAATTCTTTAGTTTTTTATGTAGTGTTTTTTATAAATATTTTCATTTATTTTAGCAAATGTTAGTTGTATTGTTATAATACAAAATAACTTTCAAATTGATGTGTCTTTATTTTAAGCATTAGTAATATAAAGAATCATGTAAATGCTTATACCTTCTCTTGTATATTACACATGTATTTCTAAATGTTTTTTTTATTTTTAATTGTGACATGATATTTATGTTCATTCATTGAATAGTGGTTAATTGTTTTTATTTTTGGACTTATGTATATATAAAGATAATAAAATTGAATCAAGTGTTGTTTTGTTTTTTTTCTCTTGGAAATTTATCCTAGTCGGAAATGGTTCTCATGTATATCTTCATACATACCTTCATAACATTCCTATGAAATATTTTCCACTTTTCAATTGTTTAAATTTGTTTGGATTATCTAAGTGTGTACATAAAAAAATTAAGTCAACGCTTGTGAAATAAAATGAGAACTAAATATTAGTAACATTTGTTATTATAATTTAGTATAGTTCAAAATAGATTGTTACATTTTATAGTAGTGTGATTATGAAAATGTTTCTAATAAATATGTTTGTAATCTTATTTTATAAAAATTGTTTTAAATGTAAAATTACCTTTAAATAAAATAACTAATACATTTTATATTTGAAATTTAAATCAAATCATCTAAGTTGATGTCTCATATACATTAAAATAAAAATTAGTAACAGTTAAGAATTTTTTTTCTCACATTTCTAACCTAGGTTCAAATATTTACCAATATTCACACAGCCCTATTTCATTCGAGAAATGTTATATTTATGAAATAAATATTTGGATGATTTCATCGATTTTTTTAAGTGGAATGCTTTAAATAGGCGATTTAGAGCACTCTCAGTTGTATTCAATATTTTTTTTTTTGTATGACTACGTAAATAAACAGATATTACTTATTTGCTGTTTGTTTATTTCCCATTGATGCTTATGAAGAATCTTCCCTGAAAGGAATAAGATAAACATTTATCATGTGTATCAGTTGATATCTGCAATACCTTTATTTTTTTAAATTTATTTCCCTACAGAAGTCTTGAAATGTACTTCATTTACAAGCAGCCCTTTTATTTAATATAACTTTTTTTCTGTCTAGTGATCAGCAGAAAGAGGGGGAATGCTATTGTGAGATTCATTCTTGCTCAATTATTTAGCACAATAAGAGTTGAATATATTTCTTGTAAGTAAATATTTAATTCATCAGCTCTGGCGCCTAGATTGGGTTAGTTTTTAAGTGGTACTGATCTTATTTGGTTGGTACCTGTTGTGGTTGTTCTATATCACTATTCAGGATTAATCAGCTTGTTATTGTATATTGAATATAGAAGAAACCACTTTTGTAATCTCTGTAATAATTGTTGTTCTGCAGTCTTGTAGGGCTAATATTATTCTCTCCTGTTTACATTTCTATAGGTTTTAATTCATTTAAAAACATCTGAACTGGTGGTTTGGTGTAAATTTGGCCTGGCTATCTTAAGAAAGAAACCAGTTGATGGTTGTGACAATGATGAGCTTCTTACCCACTCCTATTCATTTACTTATTTACTTTAAATTTTGCCAATCGTTGGAATGGGACCCTTTTTCTCTCCACTATACAATTTTTTATGTACTCATCTTCTTTGGTACTGTTGTAGCTTCGGTGTGATAGTCCCTTTAAGAGCCAGGGGGGGGGGGGGGTGTCCATTCGAAACCAGCTCTCCTGGTTCTATGGAACGCACTCTTCCTTGAAGTTTTCCTCCTCCTGTTCATGTCTTGAACATCCTCATCTCCACTGATAAGAATCATCTTTAGTGCTTACAGATCAAACACTTGTGATTTGCAAGATTAAGTAGTAAGGGTTGGAGATAAGCACTTTTGTATCTTTTGACACTTCCTCATTGTTTATTAATCCTCCCCTCATACAGTTATTGAGTTTACTTGTTTCTTGGATTTGGTCTTTGATTTCCATAGTAATGTTTGATTTATTTATTAATTTAATACCTTGTGCTAACTCTTACCTTTTCTTGGAAGGTTACTACATAATATTGGAAGACTCCTAATGTATTTATTTTTCAAATACCACAAAGTCGATGTCATACACAAGGAGAGAAATATGTAGGAACCTTCCTAAAACCTAACCCATAACTTCTCATCCTAGTTTTAGCTTTCAATAGTTCTAAGTCAGGGAGAATAATTTAAAAAAGCATGCTCATGCACTCCACATCTTAAAATTTTCAGATTCATAGATGGATGTCTGTCAAGACTACATTCAGACTTAAGAACTGAAAGTTTCAGACCTCTGGTAACCTGTGTTCTGTACAATGGGACACTAATACTTTCCTTGCCTAGTTAAAAGCTTTGCTCAAATCTAGAAAGCACCAGCTTTTCTCTTTTCCTTATTCAAAAAGATATTCTGATGTTTGCTGCTTTACAAAGATAAGATCTTAAATGGATTTATTTCTGCAACTTCCTTTCTCAATCTTCTACTTATTATGAACTTACTTCTACTACTTTAATTCTTCAATTCTACTGCTGGATGCCATGTTCTTCTTGACATCAGACGATAGATGGTGCTAGAGTCCCTGTCCTGTGAAGGAGTGTTTCTCCAATCATGAAACGGAGCATGGAAATATATCTTGTTGTGCTTGCATTTCTAGAGTTGGGACTTGGCTTTCCCATTTCCTCGGTATAGCGCAAATGTTGAATGGCTAAACTTCAATGACTTGGCGAAAGCAGGGAAATCTTTTCCAACATACTTCCAAATACGTTGTTGCATTTTCGGTCAATCCACAAATTCCCAAAAGCAAGAGAAGCAAATTCCACGGCGAGTGAAGTTGCTCGTGCAAAAAGCAATGAAAGTTTCTGCCTTGCTGTCATGGATTTGCTCAACCTCGAAATAATCGGAATAGGATTCAACTATATCAACATATTGTTATGCGTCAGATGTGAATGAGTCCAGATTGACGTTTTCCCGCGCTAGAGATGGGAATTCGTGTAAGGTCATGGGGCAACAACGAAGTCCTTTCTTTAGATGAAACGTCGGCTTGAATAAACGCTGGGACTCTCTGGTGACAAGAACATGAACACTGGGGCATCTAGTATTCGTTTCTTCGCGGCTTGCTTGTGTTTGTGGGCCCATGTCCAAGGCTGGTCCTTCTGCGCAAGTTCGTGGACTGGCTTCCAGATTGATGATAAATTTGGTAAAAGCCCTCTCATATATATTGCCCTGCCAATGATGATTTTGAGCTCAACTACGTCAGTGGGGCCTGGCATCTCTTTCACTGATTTGTCCTTGTCCGGGTCAGCTTTCAAACCACCCTTAGTGATGGTAGAGCTATGGGGGACAGCAAAATAGCCGAAGATCAAGCCTATCCAATCTTTTTAGTCAAAAGGCCTGAGAACAGTACTTAATGCCCCTTATTACGTCAGCAAGAAAACCTTTTCTAACGATCTTAATATACCCTACATACTTGAACTCATTCCTTCCAAGTTCATAAAATTCCATCGAAATCTATCCCTAGCACCCTAATCCCCAAGCACAGTCTTTACACTGTGCCACACGTCCCTATAATCCTACTCTTACTACTACAATCATATATCATATGCCCAACACAAGCCGGTCTCGAATTATCTCTGATTGCAAAGCCATGCTGTTCCAAACGGTACTTAGCTTGCGTAATCTGGCTGTATACTCGTATATGGATTCAGACATTTCTTGCACACCAGACCCAAACCCATAGCAGTTCATAGATTACATTGGTTTGTTGAATGAAAAATGTATCCAATTCCCCAATAACTTTACTGAGAGTGTCTTTTTTGTCCTCCGCCAGTTTCATATTTTCTAACACTTGCCATATTTCTGGGCCGAAAAAAAACCATGAAAGAAGCCAATTGAACTCAGTAAGCTTATCTCGATGTTTTGTTGTAGAATTTCCATTCTGACTTGAAATAATTTCATGTGTCAGTTACATTTCCCTTCAAACTCATCCTTCCGGGGAAAGAGGATTTGAGGAGGATGAAATGTGAGGATTTCAGATCCTGAATCGTTTCAATCACTAAAAGTAAAGGTTTGACTTACCTCCGGCTATGTTGAAACGCCAACAAGGTTTGTAAAATTTTAAGCTGTTTCTCGATCCCTATTCTTCTATTACCTTCAGGGAGCCTTGGATTTATGAAAGGAGACATCTGACACCATGTTTTAAATAATTAGAATCAGGGAAAGAAAATGAAGGTGATGACAACACAGAAGCTTTTTTTTTTTTTCAGGTAGCCGTGTATTTAGCATGGGGTCGATAGTAACAAAGAGATACATAAACGCATCGATAATAACGTAACACCCCTCTTCCATTTTACCCCGTGAATTATATTTGTTTTACCAAATTTAATATTAATCATGTTTAGTACCTTTGGAAAAATATGGAGTTTGTGGCCTCGAAATTTATGCCTTAACCCACTTCCAAGACTATTTTTGTCACCTTTGTACCAAATTAGGAAATAATAAAGACATCCGAAACATAAGAATATGGTGCTCAGAAACACTATCCCTCCTTCATATTTTGTAAAATGGTAGATTTTAACAATCTTTTGGAACTACATTTTACTGCACCTTCATAATTCCTGTAGTTTTTATGCTGTTTGCTATACAACTCAATCATTTTGCTAAACGACTTTGAAAATTTGCTCCTTGACTTTATCAACTTTCAAGGCAGCGCTACTGCTAGTAATTTAGCTTACTTACGGTTCTGTAAAAAATATAAACTCAGTTGATAAAATTGAAATATGTTTAAAATCAGTAAAACAATTACGTTGCCAATAATATATTTAAAGTTGATTTCATATTATTACGTTGACAGGAAGCATTTGGCCCAGGGTTATTTTTAGTGACGAAAAAAAGTTTATTCTCGATGGGCCCGACGCTTTCAATTATTACTGGCACGACCTAAGAAAAGAAAAAAAAATATTATCACAAAGCTCACATTGGGTGCGGCGAAGTAATAGTATGGGCTGTTTGGAATGAAAATGGCAAGTCTCAAATCGCGTTCATTACTGTCAAAATTACTGCTGTTAGTAATCAAAAAATGTTTCTTTTGGCGTTTGTTATATTATTAGCAGAATGTGAAGAAGAAGAGATCATTTTCCAACAAGATAACGTACTGATACACACAAAACAATGGTTTGAGGATTTCAGGCTCAGTATTTTTGATTGGTCGGCACTTAATCCGGACCTTAACCCTATTGAAAATTTGCTGGTATTATGGCTAAGGACGTCTCTGGCCTTAACAACTAGAGGTCCACAATATCAAGGAAATTAAAGAAAGAATCACACAAGCTTGGGAAAACATATCACAGAGCACTTTGATAAACTTATTAATAAGTATTCCCTGATGGCTGTTGGAGGTGATTAAAAACCGTGGTGGAAGTTCTCATTATTAAAAGTAATTCACACTTTAAATAGTCAAAAATATTCTGAATTTATACTTTTTCACAGCAGTCATTCCTATCATTTACTTTCTAGCTAATCCAGGGAGTGTAATATGACTAATAATAAAATTTTCAGAAATCATACTTACCTTTTATAAAAGGTAATATGTTTTGTTAAATAAATTCCAAAATGAAAGCTTAAAAAAGTTGAAAAGGGTTTTTGGTTTTGAGTTTATATTTGTTTACAGAACTGAATATCAGCTGAATTAAGGACGTAGTTGATGAAGGAACTATGAAACCGAATGGTCACACCAAGACTCCGCGTTGGTTTATTAAAAATTCAAGCTTAAATAAATAAATAAAGCCTTTATTGCAAGAGGAAACAAACAATATTTTGTAAAATAAATAATACCTTGCGACAATATAAATAAAAAGTACTGCTTCTGAGCTATTTACAATCAATAATAATTTATTACAAAGTTATACTTAGTATTTCAAAAAACTGTTTGCAATATATTTACAACTATAAATAAGCAAATATGATTGGAACATGTTGCCTCGTGCAGGCCTCCCATTAATGGGGGCGATGGTCTAACTTCCCTGGAGACCAAAACCTACTGGGAAGTGGAGCTCGCAATTTCATTCCATAGTTCTTTCCATTTTTCTTTATCACGAGCAGTTCTCATCCAATTGGGACCAGCGACAGTCTTGAGGACATCACTCCAGCGCCTGTGTTGCCTTTCTCGCCTTCTCTTTAAATTATATGGGATCCATTCGGTAACTTTTTAAGACCATCTGTCATCCTTAATTCTGGCAAGGTATTAAAAATTCAAGCTTAATGCATAAAAAAATCAAAGATTTCGTTATTTTGAAAATAATGGTCAGCACGATTTTAGTGACAGTTTACAGTTTTAATGAGGTTTTCTTTTGATACCTCAAAAGTCCCAAGATACACGTACTACTGACCAGGGTGAGAAGATTTTTCATTTGATATCCAACCAAATTAGATCGAAACGGATTTAAAAATTATTATATTATTTTCTATGGGGTTGATTTTATTTTAACATTACCGGGTCGAGAACTACCAGGCAAAATATCACCCCTGTATAAGTAGTAAGGATTAAGTTTAAGCTACCTAATTATGGTACACTAAAGTATTATTCCCCTTTTGTTCTTTATCTTCTTTGGAAATGGGAGGCCTCTTGGCCGTACTACAAATGTTTATAACCTTCAAATACTGCAGTGATTACAGTGATAAGAAGTTAAAGAGAGTTCTTATTTAATTTTTATATAGTCGTTTGCCAGCTTCATGTTTTTATTTCCATCATTGGATTTTCATTGAACTAGAAATCACTATATATTAATAGTAAGTATCATTATATTTATGTTTTACTTATTAATTTATATATTTGTTGTAATGATGAATTAAAGGATTAATACTTATAGATATTTTCAAACGGTCATTTCTTTCATATAATTTATATAATGATTGAATTGAGGTATGGGTTTTTATTAATTTATAGATTTACGAACTCTATTTTTTATTATAAGAAAAATAAAGTACAACAGGACATAACATTTTTATAATGCATTTTATTAATGCCATTTGGCTGTTGCTAACACTCAAAATATTAAATTATTTGTTAGAAAGTAGGGATAGGTTCAGGTTTATTACATTTTAAAAATATGTTACAGCCTTCATTTTATTTTTACATTGAAAAAAATACAGGAATAATTGAAAAAAGCCTAATGCCTAACAATTTTTTAATCTTTTCCAAATAATTTTGTTTATTTTTTATTAGGATAATTACTATTTTTCAAGAACAAAAGCACCTGTTATTTTAGACAGCAATTGTTTTCTGACAGTGAATGTTTATGAATCTATGTTGATCTCTTGCCTCCCCAAGCGTAGAAATCCGGACCTCTTCTTATTGGACGAAGCAGTGATCCCCAAGATTTGTCTTTTACTCCGTTAATGAGTACACGTTGCATGGGAAGTGACCTAGCTTGAATGGTATGACTGTCATCATTTCTTTTTCCTCCCCAAGAAGAAAATATGGGTTTGCGTTTGTAAGCGACTGATGGGCTATTCCATGAAAAAACACTTCGTTTTACTATCACACCTGGATATCCTTCTCTGTCAATCATTGGAGTACTGTTGGATTCATTGTTATTTATAAATTTATTTGTATTTGATTCATATGTTTTGTCTACCCAAGGGAACTTGGCACTTATTTCTTCTGTTTCAGGTTCTTGAAACCTACTTGCCAGGCTTTCTACATCAGGAATAGATTCAGTACTTCTTTTTCCTGCCCATGATGAAAACCTTGCTCGCTTTCTGGACATTAAGTCTTGCCAAAGCTTCATGATATTTTCTGACCCGGAGACATCACCTCCATTTGAGTAATATCTTAATCTGTTATAAGGGGTGTTCTGGTTCCAAGCGATGCCAACATAATCAGGAGTGCGTTTGCCCGCCCAACTAGAAAATTTGGCTCTTTTATCTTCTGAAATTTCTTCTTCATTGGCTGGAATGAAGATGCTTCTTTTTCCTGCCCAGCTGTTAAATGGGGTGCGTTTGTCATCTGCAAATAGTGTATCATCGCTGCGCTTTCCAGCCCAACTGTTGAATCTAGCTCTCTTGCCTGCCCATGAAGAGAATTTAGCTCTTTTATTGTCACCAAGGTCCATTCTTTTTCCTGCCCAGCTGTTGAATTTTGATCTTTTATCTTCTGCAAATTCATTAAAATCTCTTTTTCCTGCCCATGATGAAAATTTTGCTCGTTTTTCGAGTTCATTATCGCTTCTCTTTCCTCCCCAGCTTGAAAATCTTGCTCTTTTTTGTTCTTCTGTATCTTCATCGTTTTCGATATCATTGCTTCTTTTGCCTCCCCAACTTGAGAATTTCGCGCGTTTCCCTTCTGGTAAATGTGCCCAACTAGGAAATTTATATTTCATTGGATCTCTTTTCTCTAATTCTGCATCAATGTTATTTTCATTTGCTAAAGTTCCCCTTTTCTCCCTCAAATTTTCTCCTGAGTCATTAAAAGTGGGCTTTCTCTCAGGAAGTTCATTTCGTATGCCAGTCGTTCGGTTATCTAACACATTTTCTTTTTTTGATATAATTGTTGAAACAGTTTGGTTTCCTCCAGGCCAGGCTGTTATATGTTGTATACTTTGACAAATGACAGTTATTGACAGCAAACAGAGTACTCCCATCCTAAAACAAAATAAAAAAATAGTAAGTCAAATGTTGCAGTGATAACTATCCAGAATGTTCTATTCTATCTATGTTCAAAATTTTTACTAAAATTGAATTAAATCCTTGGTTGATGTTGCTGAGTCATTATAGTTTACCCAGTTAATAGTGATGTTTTTCGATGGTCACTCTCCTGCCAAAGCAATAAGCCCACACACAGTGCCTAAAATATGGAGCCATCGTGGAATAAGAGTGTCATTTGAAAATTGAGGCTTAGTCACCTCACTATGAACTGGGCAAACAATACCTTGGGTTCCCAAATTGATAAAGTTTTATTCTTCATAATATTTATGACATCCCATATACATGTTATATTGATATATGTACTATAAAATGTGTAAATACTTGTTATGATAGTAATATTAATGTTTTTTATATATATATATATATATATATACATATATATTTTTATATATGTTTTCAATTTTCTTCTCTTTAAAATTTTGATTTTAATTATTATTTTGGTGATTTTCAAATGATTAATATAATAATTGTTAGGTTCATAAATCAAAGGCATGTATGCATTAAAGGCAGTTCATTCCATTAATATGCTTAACATTTTATAATTTATGCTTTATGTATGTTAAAATAATTAATTTTTTCAACAAGTGTTCACAACCACTATCAAAAACAAGAAATATTATATATGTGAATGGTTCTGTCAAATCAACACTCATTAATTAAAGCACTACATAAATTGAAATTTGAAATTATATATGTACATATATAAATATATGTCAAAATGCTCAAATATCAATATCAAAGGCCATCTTACGAATTTCCAACCAACCCGCTAAGAGTAAAAGACTGACTATATATTCAGAAACATACAGGGACAAGTGAATTACTACAAACATTATATTAACTTACAATTATACATCTTGATATTTCTGATGTAAAACTCAAAATTTTATAATTATTTATATATTTTGTTAAAAAATTATCGATCAGGGTCATTGACCTAATTTCTTACTCAGCACTAGCTGGATTAGTTAACCATTATTATTTATTTGTTTCCACCCAGGGCTATTTGATGTTAATAAAAAATAAATATTGGCAATTATTAACCAGAGAAAAAATATGCAACAAATATAAGAATTCAATGCTTTACTTGAAATACTCAACACACATGAACTACCATTAATGAAGTATGTTGTAAATAAGTAATTGCATAAAGATCTTCTTAACCATTACCCTCTTTTTTGAGGTTTTTATGGTCTCGTTTGTAATTCTGACTCTGATTGTATTTAAAAAAAAAATGGGGGTGCGTCAAGTGATCATGAAGAGGTAAGGTCGACCAAGTTATTGCCATGTTTATGTAAAATTGACAACCCAAGTTTTATGTAGAGGTATGATGTTTTCCTTATTAATTACTTGTTAATTCTGTTAATTGCTAATAAATATGTGTTTATCATATCAAGTAAATACAAATTAAATCCATGGTCCACAGATGGTCAACGCCACATGACTAGTTGCTGGTGATGATGCCAAGCTTTGTGGCTGGCACTCTTGGTATGTTTCTTCTCAACCTTAAATTCGGTCTTCTTTTCCACTTATTCTTTGTTTAAATAGCTGCTCATTTATCATCACTAGGCTGAGTTAAACCTGACCAGAAACATTCCCCAAACAAAATATGCTTGGCTTACCGAGGATCGGACCCTAGTCTTTGCAGTTAAAACTCCATATGCTTGGCGGCTATGAGGTCAGCCATTCTATTTAGTTTTATCAATTTCCATCTGGGATATCAAATGGCACACTAAGGATCAGAGGTCGAGAAAATTTGAAAAATAAATACTATCTTATTTCAAAAAGAATTTGTGTTTTTATTAATAGACTTCACCTAAGATTACTTAATCCCACCTTCCTCCCCTACATGTTTTTCATGAGTTAATGTTTTACGAGTACAATGCAATTAATGTTTTTATAATTACAACTGTTTAATTATCTCTGTGAGCTATTGTAGCTATTTCTCTGTTATACATATGTGGGCTGACTGCATGGAATTGAGTAATATTTGTCATTTTAGAGGATGTCTATGTATATTTAATATCACAACTGTGCAAAATACCCCTCTGTATCAATTTTTATTATAAAGGCATACAATCTCAGAGTCGTTTCGAACTCGGTCCATCATCAAGGAATTCCTACACAATCAGAAGAAAAATACTGGTACAATCAAAATTAGTAAAATCCAATTTTCATATCAACAATAATGTTTCAAAGACTTAATTTTTTTTTTCCATAAAGCAATACAGAGGGATATTGTGCACAGTTGTGATAATTGATATTGAATTATTGAGTGTTTTAATACCATAAATGCATAGCATATTTGATGATCCTTGAGTAAATAATCTGTCCATATTTTTCTATTTATTGATATCCCTATTTTGCGTTTTATAAATGTGATAAGCAATGATTATTTGGTTGTCTATACTGTGGACATTTTTTACACATAATACCCAATAAGGACTTCAATACCTATGCACTTTTCCTTCCTACTTTGATTGACCTCGTCCAGATAAATATTGAAGAAATATGTTGACAGTGAGCAGCATCATTGCTTCACTCTTTAAGGTGATCAGCTAGGCTGTTGTAATTTTCATAATTGATGTAAAAAAACTTAATAATCTTTAATATCTTGAATTGGTTCCATATGCACATTGAAGCCCACCTGCCATTTCAATAATTTTTGTGATTTGAATAATTTCCTAACAAAGTTTGATAAGAGTGTCTCCTCTTTAGGTGCAGCCTATGATATTTGTTTGCTTTCTCTGGCATTAGGTAGTAGAAGGGCAAATTAAGATGGTTATCTTTGATGATACTTCACAAGATAAAGGCCTAAAAGGCCATTCTACAAGGCATAGAGGGATCTTATGTCAAGTATAATTTACATCATATTAATTTTGTTTTAGCAATCCACTCGGAAAATTGCTATTCTTTGAAGTCTTTTTAAGTGCTCAGTCATCAACTGTGAAGACATTACAGAGGCTTTTGACGTAGCGGTGCCATATTAGCATTGAGGGCCTGCTTATTCCTTGACAAGACCGTAATGGCTACTATATTTAAGTAAATTATCTTTGTAAGTTTAAATTTCACAGTTCGTTGATTAGAAGTATGTCGTTTATTGATCGCGGATTATAAGTAGCCTTCGACTACATAATGGCACAATTCCTTATAACATTAGTTCCCAATAACATTTATTGTTATCGACAGAAAAAATACAGTGACAGGAACCTCTGGTCGGGTGATCTATCCACTGAACTATCCCTATCGAGAACGAGTTTAGTCAATACCAAATCTCTAGCCGTGCTACCGCACCTTTACATGAACAACACCGGAAACGAGGTCTTAAGCCGCCTTTACTCGAGTTGCCAATATCAGTATCGTATTAACACTGCATTCCGTAGCGTACCCTGTGTCAACATACGAACGCCAGATTGTTCGCGCAAATGGCTTGAGTGTCTTTTGTCGTCGCATCTAAGGGATGATATTTAACGTAGTCGGAACAAGTCTGGGCGTGTAACCATTACGTTCCTTGGAGTTCCTCCTCATTTTCCCTTTGAAATCAGACCAGTAAACATCTGAAAGGTCCCTCGAAATATGATTTGCAACGGATAAGTAGTGGATACGAGCAATGGTGATGGAAGGGGAATAGAACGCGCATCTGCGATTCATTTTAATTATTCTTTGTGTGAGCCATGGTTCTGGTTGATGCAGATGCTCTTGAACGAACCAGGATTTATCGCCTGGGTTGGACTTGGAACTAAGAAAATCTGTCTCTTTGGTAAAATAAAAAGTGACTGGCACATCGAGGGTACTTATTACACTTTATGGTACTCATTACACGATATCACTTTCCTTCGAACCCTTGACCTTATAGTACTGTTTCTTTGAGGATTAAATTAAAATTGTTTGCAATAGTAAAACTAAAAGAGTTGTGATATCACGCCCAAATGCTACAGCTGGACTGACAGTTGAATGAGCCACAGTGGGTAATAACAGAGACCAATATGTATGTAAAAAAAAGCTCGATTCTCAGTTATCTCTTATGTCCCTAATTATTTTCCAAAAGTACTCGTGTAAGTAACATAGGAGCATTTAAGAAATACTTATGAACCATAAACGATCAAGGAAGGTAGTCAGGTACCTAGGTACGATAGATAACAATAAGTAAGAAATAAAAAAGAAACCACATTATTTTATCCCAAAAAATGAATTACGTGCATTTATTATGGTAATGAGAAAAATAGAATTAAATTAGTTTAACAATATTTAAATAATGGAAAGAAAAAAACAACAAGATAATATCTTACGAATTTATGTGGATATTAAGAACTTAACTAACTCTTTTGATTAAAAGCTTTATTTTTTCTTTAATAATGGTATAATTTTAATTTTAACCTGCGATTGGTAGTAGATAGTGGATCCTTTAAAATTATATACGACTCATGATTAAAATATAGTTAGCTCCAGGGTCTCTACTTTGTGCCATATAGATAATATCTATTCACCCATTCCAGAGTTGTACTCAGACTCCTAAAATGCAACTAGCTAAAGAGGGTCTCTCTCTCTATTTTCTGCCATAACTGGTGGTTCTTTGTCTCTCGGTATCTAGACTAAAACTGCCCTACTCTCTTCCGTTCGCATCGTCACGTGGGTTCTAATCAAGTAGCCCTTCTGAAGTTATCAATTGGAACTATTTTATGCTCCATTTATGGGAACTATATATTTTCACCATATAGCGATTCCAAATACCTTGTGGAACATCTGCTGGTAGTTGACAATTTTCGGATGAATGGAATGAAAGGGGCTTAACATATTAACGTTTGATTGTTTTTGGAATGGTAGCAGTCACAGATATCACGGAAACAGCGGTTAAATAAAAAGGATTTAAGAATGAGATGGGCTTGATTTTTTTACTTTTTATACTAAACGCTTGACTGACATGTAGATACTGAGTTACGCTCGTTGTTACGTTTTTGTCAATGAACTGTCTGTCTACAGTATTTTATTTGCTAATTGCCAGAAGAGCTTTCAATTAAACTGTCATCAGCTGATGGTTGTTACCAGGGAATCTTACATCAATGTTTTAGAAACATCGATATTTCACTCTAAAATCATTGATATTTGTACAGCGATACTTTTATGCCGAAGTATTTACAATATCACCGATATTATCTGTCATATGTCCTACCATAAACACTCACTGCTTATAAAAACTTTGAAACATATTTTATACGAACAGAACCATTCCTTATCAGTTCGTTCAGGGGGCTACAGGGAATAAACTCTTCTGAATAGGCCTTGTCTAAAACTAGTAGTTGTAAAACGCGTAGTAGACATGTAGCCTCATGTCTACAAACTCAAAAGTGGTTGGCTGGCAAAGGAAAGGAACACAACAAAATCGCAAGGTGCCATAGAATTCCTAGACACATCATGTAACTGTTAGCCTATTCCCAACATCGTGAATCGTGATTGAATCAAATGGGTCCCATTAGCTAACACAATATTTCTACTCCCCGAGTAGCCATCTCGCTTGCCACCTTCTGTTTAGTATACATTGCCATCACAGGTAAAAGAGAACCACCATTTATTGTTCACTAGCTTTTGCATTTGGAATTCTTAACGCGAGAAGACTATTGTTATTGCGCCCATCGTCAAATTTTAATTAATAGGAATTCTTCCAATAGAAATCGAAGTCTTAATTTTACTTAGGGCTAAGTAGGAGTAAAAGTACAGTATACAGATTATAAAGTAAAATCTTTTACGAATTCACTATCGTATTAATTTAGCCTAAAACTATATTATAAATGTCGGGGAGGTGGCCACCGGGGGATAAGGTCTTGTCGACCCGGTCACTGCCCGGAGGGCGTCAAGAAAGAGATAACATGGGCAAACCTGTGGCCTTTTTTGACCTTTGCTGGTGGCCTAGTCGGCGGGCACCTTAATTTGTAATTTGTTTATTGATCTGACTCCATAAGATCCCCGACAGTGTACTATGCTCAGGAGAAGAGGTACAGGGTAGATATTATAGGGAGTTTACGTGGTCTTGGAATTTTGGTTCACACTCGGTATCTGAGGGTAGGCGAAAACCGTCTGGTTCCCAAAGGCGAGTGTGAACTGGAGAAAGGCAGACTGGATCGCTGGGTTAGACGCTGTCAGGTACATTTTGTATGCCCCAGAGACCGTCCTCTGCATGGAAAATCTCCTTTCCAAGGATGTGCCAGTTTTAGCGAGACCAAGGCAGAGAATCCCACTAGGAAGGTGTGGGGTCTGACAACGCCGGACTAAAACATAGCAAGGTTAGGAAATATAGGTGCAGAGGTAGTCAAATAAGAAAGCCGTGGTTCGTGTAGAGCAACAAGCGCTAGGGCAGAGAGAAATAGAGCAGTGTTCACTTCAACTGAAAGTTGTTGTCAAGTGTTCAGCCTTCCACTGAATGAAAAAAGCTCAGAATTTCGGCCTTTTATAAGCAGGCCAGAGGCTGGGCTATGGCCGTGTCGTGGACTAGTCCCCTCTCTTTGTAAGGACACCAAAGTTTTTATTGATAAATGGAAAAGTAGGTGGGTGTTTTCTGGTCCGAGAAGAAGGGAACTTCTATTTTTTCGTGGTGAAGTAGTTGCCATAACAATAAAAGGACTATGAGGCTCGGCCCTCATGGTCCAGAATGTAAGCCTCACTGGAAATTGCCATATCTTGTAGTTGAAAGGGATATCCGTCGGAATGAGCTGCGTATATACCCAGGTGTACCAAACTAAATACTCGGCTTGTCAGAGCGCTCAAGCTTAGAAGAGAGTCCTGTCGCATAAACACTATGTTGCTTTCTCTGGTTTGATTATATATCGAAGTTTTATATTGATTTGAAGATCGACTTTTTAATATAAGGTATTGTTTGGTTCATAGGGGTATAAATCCCTATAAAAAAGAACACCACAAGAACATTAGTTGCGAAGATGTTAATGGTAGCTTTTACCAATTATAGTTGGAAAAAACAAAATGAAAACTAACTAACATGGAGGTTCAGTTCATTAATTTTATACCCTACTCAAAATTATTGAAAACTACTTTTTTTGTTACCTAATAATTAATTAGTTATGGCACTGATACTTGTTTTATAGAGATAGCTATATTTTTCATGCTTGTCACTAACAAATGGAACCTCCATGTAAAATGTTTCATGTACATACAGACAGACTAACTGGTGAAAACCGAAGGCTTCGTAATTTTGAAAAAAAAACGAACCCTAAAAACAAAAAGTCCTCTTCCTGAAAGTGCGAACATTTTTTCATTTAAGACTCTTTCTTTAGATTGGAAATAACATCATATTTTTTTAAATTTCTCCCTGAAAAGCTATTATTCTGTACTGGAATTTTTCATTTTTATGAACTATTTTTTTGAACTAAATGAAAAGTTAATGAACCCATATTAGTATTGTATATGATTAATGTTTTTTTTTTTTCTAACGGCCACTCACTTAAAAAGTTGATTAGTTCTAAAAAATGAAGTTTCATTATTCATTATACTTATTATTGAGTGGTGACTATTATTTCACTCCTTCAGTGTATAAGCAGATAACATAAACTCTTCTGAAGGAATTTATTTTAACAAATCCGAAATTTGATGATTGATTGAGATTTCCCGGTCAGCTTGTTTTATTTTTGTGTTCACCATTCATCTATTTGAAACAAATTTAAATTGAGAACAATTTCGCAAGCTTTCAAACGGTTTTGTTATCTAGAAAATAGCTGAAAGAAACACGTATCTTTCTTACCATTTTTGGAAAAACCAGTGTTTTTTTTTTAAACATAGCTGTATCAAAGTCAAGCGAATTTTTTTCTAGAAAAATAAATGAACTCGTATAAGAAATGAACATTGATTACTATGCCCTGAGACCATCTATGTATAGATATATATTATATTATATTAATAACTTTTAAGATCCAGTTTTTCACTATAGTTCAGCTATAGTTAGGTCAGCAAAGTTCACCTATCCAACTTCAGATAAATATATGAGTTCATATATTATATTATATATTAGCATATAATATATTATATTCCTATATTTATCTGAAGTTGGATAGGTGAACTTTGCTGACCTAACTATAGCTGAACTATAGTGAAAAACTGGAACTTAAAAGTTTTTTTTGCTGTAAGGAATAAAAAAAAGGAGTGTTTTTATTTGAAAAAAAAAAGTCAAGAAAACTTTAAAATACTACTCAGTACATATCTGCGTGTTGAAGAGATAAGCATTAAAATTTAAGCTCACGTTCCTTCCCAGTAGTACTTGGTTTTCTTAGCACAACTTCTGTAATAACTTTTATCATATTACAAATTCATGACATTGCTTGACGGCAAAATAAATACGAAATAGACTTAGCTTCTCAGCCCAGGTTTGCTTACAGTCAAATATAGCTTTCTGCCGAGCCTGAAGGTAGAGGCTCTACTTTCATTGAAGTTTGAGACAACAAACTGTCTTTTGTCTTCGGATGCGTCCATCTTTTAATATGTCTGTCTGTAGGTACGTCGTTCTTCGAGGGACGTCGTAAATAATCCACAACTCCTGGAAATACAGTTTGCCAACTCCTATGACAGGCGTAGAAACTGCTGTTGAATGTTTATGCTAATTAAAATAATTCAATAAAACATAGGAATGTATAGAAACCCATACAGTACAGTACTGCACTCTTTACACACTTTTTTCCCCCTGCATAATTTTAATGTAGTTTTTATTAAAAATTTTAACTAGCAAGTTTTTAAAACTAAATTAGCGTTGTTAATTATATTGTTTCCCCCCTATTTTCGATTTGTTTTAATCACTTGAATGGACAATATTTAGTTGTATTAATTAACTTCTGAAGTTAACAGGGGACAGAACTTATAATTTAGAGGAACGCAATGAAAAATATACTCGGTTACTTTACTCACTAAAATTGTTGTCATCCATTATTCATCTTACAGAATTATGAAGTGATCCACTCCTATGAAATCAGCCCATTACTAATGTTCCATCTTGTTTATCTATAGTCGTTATTTCGATATTTGAATGGAGTACCAGCCATTTATCATTTCCGTCGTAAATCAATAGACAATTTGTCTATTGGCAGGCCCAGAGTTACTATCTGACCCACTTACCTAATACTCCGTGGACAGCAGGTTCCCCGTTAAGAGAGAGGTGCTGTTCTCCGGCATTGCGCTCAGGCTCCACAGCCCATCCGTGATCGAATCGAGAGAAGAGAGAGAGTTTTATCACCTCGTCTTTTGAATCGATCCCTTACTTTTTACTTTTACAGTGACTCCTGTACATGGCCGCTAAAACAACGTGACATTCGTGGACCTCTAACTCTTTTAAGTGAAGTGACATTTTGATAAATTTAATTTCCCTACCTGTCTTCGTGTCAAAGACGGTACAAAGGCGTATCTAAAAGGGCAAATTCTTTTGGAATATTTGATTCGATTTCGTGACTTGTTCTAATCCATACTAAGTTCTGGTCTGTGAAATGTTATTTACTTTCATATAGGACATGGGGGACTGTTGCATACACAATCTCACAACAAAACAAGGGCCTCCCCAATACAATATTATAACACACCACTATCAGTTAATGTTTTAAAGTTGGACATATTTATTGACTAAAGCCCAACGAAGTGAATATTAAAAAAAAAAAGTGGCATATTGTGACCATCATACCATTAAAAAATAAAAAAAAATAGGAAGTTTTTTTGGGTGACAAAGGCTAAAAAAGGATCCCAAGTTTTTCATCCCGTTTCATACTCCCTCAGTTATCGGTTTGTTAGTCGTGTTTATTACAAGATTTTTTTTTTGTTATTTAACGATTTGATTTTGATTTTTAATTGCCGATATATGGTGTAGGCGAAAAAACTAACAAGGAATTTAGGCAGGACAAACAGGGCGACCTATATAATAGCCTCAATTTTTTAGGGACGGAAGCCGAAATGCTCACAAATGGTGATTGCTTGAATTGACAGGATTCCACCTCAGTAATGGCCCTAACAGTGTTCGTCAGCAGCCGGTCCTGTCTCCCCTATCTTTTATTCTCAGCTGCAATTTATCTCACTTGATGACTTGATCTGTAGGGAGTCGTCCAGCTCCTTAACCTTTCTGTCAATGATATTATAATATTATCAATGGAGATCATAGATATTAGTATCGAGAATGAAAAGACATTTGCTACTAGTGTGGGTAGATTGTAGGTGACATGTTGGACATTGCACTCAGCGTAGCGCTCACCAGGCCTTCGGTCAACTTTCATACGTCTATCGAGTGTCTAAAGAGAGAAGCGTGACTCATCCGAAAACAGGACGTTGCTCCGTTTGTTTTCAGTCATCATAAGGTGGTCCCGAGGGAATTCCAAACAAGCTCTACGATGTTCTGTGTCAACAATGTCACCTGATGCTGGTCTCCGAGTGTTTAAATTCACTTGAGCAAATCTTCTTACAGTTTTTGCACATATTGCTACTCCCCGAGTAGTACGAAGAAGTTGAGCAGTCTCAGTAGCACTTCAAAACCGATTCCGAAACGTGTGTTGTACGATAAACCGGTCATCTCTTGGCCCTGTCAGTCGTGGCCTACCTGATCCGGGTCTGCTATTGCACAAAACTTTGTCATTGCTCTCTGAAAAGTAGTTTCAGGTAAATCCAGGGGATGCATATGTTTGGCTTCGACCGTCTTCCACTAAAGCAACAACATGGAGTAGTTATTATTAAAATTAAAAAAACAATAATTTAAAAAACCTTTGGCTGAATTTTTAGAGATCAGTTACACAATAAACCAAAATAGAAATTTCTGCATAATTTTTTTTTTCATAATAAATAAAAGTTTTCTTTTATAAATATTTATTAAGGTTTTCCTTTATATTTATAGGCTCTTATTACTGAAAACATTTAATATTAATTAAAAAATGATTGAAAGCCAAAATAATTCTATTAGCAAGCAAATATTTATATATATATAAGTTAAAGTCAGTATTGTAAACTAATGCGATCATGGGACGTAAACATCCCATGATCCCGTATATGTCGGATTACAAAGATAAATAAAGACAGTCTATTTCGAGAGTTGAAGTTAGTCTTACGTTCCCGTTTTCCTTCACTTTATCACATTCTACCCGGTGGCGAATAACTGGTGCCGAAACCCGGGAACCTATCGTTTTTTTTTCTCTCTTATTTCGTCTCTCGTTTTTTTTTATCTCGTTTTTTTTCTCTCCCATTTTTTTGTTCTATTATTTCACGGGAATGCCGGAGGGAGTACTTAGACCAGGGGTGCTTAACGCAGCAGCGGATATATAACAGCTCCCCCAAACAACCATGACAGCCGCTCATGCCAATACTATGGCCTGGATGAAATTTCAGGCAATTACGGCTCAAGATGTGAGAAAATCGATCTCCGATCTGGAGAGATTTGCAGGAGAGACCGGGGAACTGAACCACTTCCTGAAGGGAGGTGACAGGCTGATGACGTGAATAGAAGGAAAACGAGCGGAAGACCTTATCACCGAAGGAGACGCTGAGTCACTGAGAGCAGCGCTCGTGTGTAGGGTGAAGCGAAGCATCCTCAATATGATTCAGGCGGACGAAGAGACCGCATGGAGTACTGTAAAAGAATGGTTAAAGAAAGCGTTTGGAGGGGGAAGATGGGGACCCGAAGAGGATATCTTCAAGATGTTCCGGGAGATAAAGAAGCCCCACCAGACGAACGGCCAGTATGCGAGAACACTCTTAGCGAGATACAATAGTATCACCGAGAAGATGAGGGAGTCCGTGAGCGTGGCCGAGGTTGAAGCAAGGATGACGTTCCTGTCGACGATTTTAAAAGTGCAGTTGGCAAAGGAAACAGGAAGAAAAGAGTGTCTTCCTAGGGAGCGCACGTTCCTGTATGCTACTACAGGCTATGAAGAAGAGACAGACTGGTAGAAGGTAACGTACAGAAGGCCCTAAACCACACCGGTTGCCTGGAGGAGAAAGGAGACGGGGTACGGTGGAAGAGAACCAACGGCGGTGGGAGACAGGAACCGAGCAAATGCAGGCCGTCCAAGGAGACGCGAGGATAGAAAATGCCCAGAGTGCGGGAAAATAGGACACTTGGCAGCACAGTGCCCACGCACCAGGTGTTTCGAGTGTGGCACGGAGGGGCACGTAGCTAAGCAGTGCCCATACATGAGCTGTCGAAGAAACGGAAATCGACCAGAGCCAACGGAAGTAAACGTTCAGAGGGTGCGGAGGAGGGAGAGGCCGCAGTCAGAGGCGTCAGAAACCTCTGAAATATCCGATACCGACAATGAGAGGGAGGAACCAGGAAGCGGAGCGGGCTGGGGGAGCAGCAGTGTTAAAAGAAGCGGTCGACGCAGGCGGCTGAAGAGAGGAACGAACGAGAGATCTGAGAAGAGTGGCAGAGGCGAGGCGACCGCGCACTAATAAGTAATAGCGTGAGCGGTACATACAGTGGTCTGCCAATTATTCGAGTAGCGTGCGGAGTGCAGTGCCTGGTGGATACTGGGAGTACCAACACGATAATGTGTCGGGAGACCCTGGAGAGGATGTGTGTGGGAGTGAGGATACCCAAATACAGGTATGTTCTTGTAGCTTGGTTACCCTGGGGGGGGGGCTGTAAAGTAGAAGAGGAAACGGTAATAGGTCTAGAAAGATTGGGTCGAGGCGGGGAGGAACTCAGAGTTCATATAGTGGGAAAAATGCCCAAGGAATACGGGGGGATCATCGGATGTGACCTGCTAGCGAAGGGAGGAGCAAGGGTGAGGAACGAAAAGGGAAGATGGGACATTCGTATAGGAGGGAAGAGATAAAGGTGCTCGAAACAAGGGAGTGACGTCGGGAACGACGGCGGAGCGCGGATAGGAGCAATTAGGCGAGCGCAGGACTGGAGAGATGAGCTCCGAAGGGAATATGCGGATATATTCTTTAAAGAAGGCGTGAGATTGGGGGTCACTGGTAGAACAGTGCATGAAATCCCGCTCAAACGGGAGGTAGTAAGTTACGTGAAGGAGCGCCGATACCCGCAAGCTTTGAGGCACCATATCAAAGTAGAGTTGGACGACTAGGCAGGGGATCATTGAGGACAGCACGTCACCGTACAATAGCCCTTTGTGGGTAGTCAGGAAGAAGAGTGCTGAAGACGGGGGACCCGAAAAATATAGAGTTGTCGTAGACTATAGGCGACTCAACGACAACACAGTGGACGAGAAATACCCGATCCCCAGATTCGATGACATCTTAGACCGACTGAGTGGGGCGCGGATCTTTACCACGTTAGACCTCAACAGCCTTCACCTTCGAACGAGGGCATTATGAATTCACACGGATGCCATTTGGTCTCAAAAACGCACTTATCACGTTCCAGAGACTTATGGACGAGTTACTCAGGGGTATCGATAAGTCCATGTGCCAAATTTATATGGACGACCTCGTAGTATTTAGCGCGGATGAGGCCCAACACGAAGTGCACCTGAAAATTGGGTTCAACCGAGTGTGGCAATTTGGATCGAAATTGTCAGAGGAAAAGTCCCGGTTAGGCCAGGAAGTTATTACCTTCTTGGGACACACAATCTCCAAGGAGGGAGTGCGACCAGATGCTGGGAAGATAGCAGCGATCCAAAAGATGGCGGTCCCGTCTGATGTCAAGGGAATCCGACGCCTTCTAGGAACGCTAAATTTCTATAGAAGATTTATCCCCAAAATGGTGGTGTATCTAGTCTCTCTCAATGACCTCCTGAAAAAGGGACGGAAGGTGATCATCACTCCCGATATAGAGGTGAACATCCGAAAGTGCATGAGCCGTTTGCAGGAACACCCGGTGTTGGCATTTCCCGATTTTAATACGAAGTTCGCAATTACGACGGATGCTAGCGAATACGCGTTGGGAGCGGTCCTATCGCAGGCGGGAGACAAAGGAGACCAACCAGTAGCGTATGCCAGTAGACGCCTAACTGAGGCGGAAAGCCGATACAGCGTACTAGAACGGGAGTTGCTAGGGATCGTCTGGGCAATTGACCATTTTCGGCCCTATGTATTCGGGAGAAGATTCCGAGTCCACACGGATCACCGCCCGTTACAATGGGTAGGGAAACTGAAGGAGTCATCGGCAAGGGTAACGAGGTGGAAGGAATTCCTTAGCCAGTACAACATGGATATAGTATATAAGCCTGGCAAGGAAAACGTCGTTGCGGACTGGTTGTCACGGTCGGTAACAGTCAACGCCATAGAACCAGAACAAGGGGAATTATCCAGAGATGACCGGCAGTTCCTCCGGGAATGGACGCCAGAGGAGGAAGGTGACCAAAGAGAATCTGGTTCCGCGGAGGATGGGCAGTCTACAGGAGGAGGGAGCTCGGGAGGTGACAGATACGCAGGGATGGAAGAGCTACAGGAAATAGTCAATGATAAGCGTCGTCAGATAATCTGGAAGACGCGAACAGTGGGACTGACGAAGATTGCTTGCAGCGATTACAACAGATCCATAACAACGACCATCTGGTCACAGCCGGGAGTAAAACTGGTCCCGATCTGCCGCCTACTCAACGAAGCTTCCAAGCCGGGGAAAACGCACCATATCTATGTAGGGAACGGGACCATTTGGGAGAAAATTAAGAGGTTAATGCGAGCGGAGTGGATCGGGATTGACCGGACGTTTGTGCGATGCACGATGATGGTGGAAACGGTCACGGATGATACCATGAAAAAAGAAATTACGCTTGCATACCACCAAAGTAAAACAAATCAGCGGGGGGAACAGGAAACAGCGCAGGCATTGAAGCGCAGGTATTTCTGGTGGGGAATGCGCAAAACCATCCAGGAGACGATAGGAGCATGCGAGATCTGTCATCGCACGAAGTATGATCGACACCCACCGATAGGACCGCAAGAAGAGACCCCCACGGCACAGACACCCCTGACCGACCTGCAAACGGACACTTTTACTTGGAAGGGCCGCAAGTGGGTAACCATCGTTGATCTATTCAGTAAGGTGGCCATGGCATACCCCGTCCGTGAAAAGTCGTCAGAGGCCGTATTAGGAACACTGCGCAGGTGGTTTCAATTTTATGGTGTCCCCGATCGAATAGCATCATATGGTGGCAGGGAATTTGACAACGCCGAAATAAGAGAGCAGATGAAGCTGCTGGATGTCAGATGGCATGTCAACACCCCGGGACACCCAAAGAGCAGGGGCGGGATGAGCGTCTCCACAGTACCCTGGGGGATCATCTCCGCGTCTATCATACCGAAAAGGGGTTGGAGCCGGCTGAGGCTATGCCACTAGCGGTGATAGCTTACAATCACTCGATACACACGGCTACGGGGTTCTCACCGTTCGAGATTCTTTTTGGCCTGCGGGGACGTCGCCGAGACACCAGAGGAACGGGGGAGGGAGACGAGACGGCCACACTCCTCGTCAACAACCGCGCGGAGTTGGGGAAACTCTGTGGGGAGGCCTACGCGAGGATTACGGCCGAAAAACGTAGGAAAGTGGCGAGGGAGAACGTGGGCGTCAAACCCATCGAAGGTCGCGTCACAATAGGGACCACCGTATACCGCATGATTGCATCGAACCGGGGTAAAGAGCTGATTCGCTACGAGGGCCTCTTTAGGGTGGTCGCGATTCGCGAACACAATATCGTAACCATACAGAGTGTTCGCGAACCGCGGAAGCGCAGGAGCGTTCATGTAGAGCAGCTGAAGATACCAGCGGGGACATCCTCCTAGCGAGAGTCTTGGGTAACGCCCTCACCCCCATACACTCCTCACTCCAGATCATAAATCTGTTTCAGCGAATGTATTTTTCTTTTTGTTTGTTTGTTTTAGTTTTTACTATTTTTAGCCTTTGTCCATGTGCATTGTCCGCTAAGAGTATCGGGGTACGATACTCAATTGTACATAGTCCGCTGTTAAGTTCCCGACGGATGGTCGGGAACTGGCAGGGGGGAGTTAAAGTCAGAGGTAGCTCTGTATTGTAAACTAATGCGATCATGGGACGTAAACATCCCATGATCCCGTATATGTCGGATTACAAAGAGAAATAAAGACAGTCTATTTCGAGAGTTGAAGTTAGTCTTACGTTCCCGTTTTCCTTCACTTTATCACATTCTACCCGGTGGCGAATAATAATGTAAACAACCCATGATCCTATGTATGTCTGATTATCATCAACAATAAAACAGTCTTTTACTGGAGTCAGAGTGTGTCGGTGCATTTTCCTCTTTCGTTATTTTCTTTTTATCCATCTTAACCCCCGGCGGTTAACTTATATATATAAGTTAAGTCCAGGCACCGCTAGTGCCCAGCCTTAATCCCCAAACATATGTTATCTGTATATGTTTACAGGTAATACCTATAGATAGAGGTATCTTGGTCTAAATAAAGCAGTCTTGTTATAACGTTCTACGTGTTCTTATTACCAACCTTTCTTAGCTTGTAATTCAATAAACATTAACTGGTGCCGAAACCCGGGAACCGTGGAGAAAGAGAGTTATCGAGTGCGAGCGTAACTTTTTTTTGGTTTTTTTTTTCTTCTATACGCGAAAGAGAGAAGATGACTGAAGGAGGAGTTTTGAGACAGCCCGTCTTGAATCTCGTAGAGGGAGCAGATATTAGAAGAGTGGGAACTATGCCAGAAGTTCATGCCACGGCGCTCGCGCTGATGAGGGTAAATC
This sequence comes from Acanthosoma haemorrhoidale, assembly GCA_930367205.1. Lineage (NCBI taxonomy): Eukaryota > Metazoa > Arthropoda > Insecta > Hemiptera > Acanthosomatidae > Acanthosoma > Acanthosoma haemorrhoidale. Next base: position 35,180,849 of record OV884012.1, read on the forward strand.
GATGAATACCCAGGATCTGAGGAAGGCTGTTGCGGAGCTGGAGAGATTCACTGGGGAACTGGGTGAGCTGAACCATTTCCTAAAAGGAGGAGACCGTCTCACAGCTTTAATTGGAGCTAAGGCAGAAGAAAATTTAATAGATCCCAGAGACGCGGAATCGTTGAAGGCGGCCCTGATATGTCGGGTCAAGAGAAGTATACTGAATCAAATTCAGGCAGATAAAGAAACCCCGTGGGAATTAATAAAGATAAGATTGAAGAAGGCGTACGGAGGAGGACGATGGACTCCCGAGGAGGACATATTCCAAATGTTTAGGGAGACAAAGTCCCCAAGACAAAGTAACGGGCAATATGCTGCGGGGTTAATAGTCCGTTTCAATAAGATAACGGAGAAGATGAGAGAGTCGATTAGCGTAGAAGAGGTGGAGGGTAGAATGGGATTCTTATCCACAATTCTAAAAGTGCAACTGGCCAAGGAGACAGGAAGAAAGGAAGGATTCTCCGATGAGCGCTCGTTCTCGGAGTGTGCACAATCAATGATCGACACTAGTGCCAAGGAGGAAGAAGTGAGGGTGCAAGACGTCGACAATGAGTGGAGCCGAGTTGCATACAAAAGAACCCGGACCCTGAAACCAACCTGGAAGAGACCAGAAACGTCCGTTATTGGCAGAGACAAGGGAACGACAGGAGAAAGAAGATTTAGAGGAACGAGACCGAGGTATGCCCCGCCCAGGGAAGAAAGAAAATGCCACGGATGTAGGAAGGCAGGACATTTAGTGGCACAGTGTCCTCGAACAAAATGTTTTGAGTGCGGCGAGGAAGGACACATCGCGAGGCATTGCCCGTATATCTTCCGGAGGAGAGAATACCAACGACCAGAACCAATGGAGGTAAACACTCAAGGAGTAAGAGAGAGACGGAGCATGACACATGGGGAGAGTGGATCATCAGAAGATGAGTCATCAGGGACTTCGGGAACTGAAGGAGAAGAAGCGAGGCGCAGCAGAAACAGGAGACAGACAGGGCAGAAGGTCGAGTCACGTAGATGGGAGCAACGTGATGAAGCCTGAGGAGCGTGTTGGCAGAGAGGCGACCGCATCCTGAGATGTAATGCATTTCGGGAGAGGATGTGTGCGTTGCCAATAATTAGGGTCAAAGGAGGAGAGATGTGTCTGGTGGACACGGGAAGCACCAACACCATCATGTCCCGCGGAGCGCTGGAGAGGCTGTATGGCGGAGAGAGGGCACTCCAGATTCAGGTATGTAATTGTAGTTTAATCACCCTGGGAGGCCCTTGCGAGGTAGTGGGAGAGTTAGTCATAGGGCTAAATAGGTGGGCGAAGAAAGGGGGAGATCTAAAGATACATATCGTAGGAAACATGCCGCGGGAGTACCAGGTGATAGTTGGGTGCGACATGTTGGGGAAGGTAGGCGCGCGTGTGGAGAATATCGGGGAAAAATGGAACATTAAGTTGGGGAAAGTGGAATATAAATGTCAAGGGACTATATGGGACGGAAGAGCGCGGATAGGGGCGGTTAATAAAATAGAGGGCTGGAGGGAAGGCCTACAGAGGGAGTTTGAGGATATTTTTTACGTAGAGGGAGACACGCTAGGAGCGACTGGGAAGACGGTCCACGAGATCCAGTTAAAGAAAGAACACGTCACATACGTGAAAGAGAGACGATATCCGCAGGCACTACGTAGGCATATTAGAGAGGAGCTAGAGAGTCTCAAACGGCAAGGGATTATAATTGATAGCACTTCGCCATATAACAGTCCTCTATGGGCAGTGAGGAAGAAAAATAGACCTGGGGACGAGACGGAGAAATACAGGGTAGTTATCGATTATCGGAAGTTAAACGAGAACACGACGGACGAGAAGTATCCTATTCCCAGATTTGAGGACATATTAGACAGATTGAACGGGGCGACAATATTTAGTACCCTAGATCTAAAGGCAGGCTATCACCAGATCAAGATGAGTGCGAACGACCAAGACAAAACGGCCTTTACATTTGAGAGGGGGCATTATCAATTTACCAGGATGCCATTTGGACTGAAAAACGCCCCGATTACCTTTCAACGCCTAATGGATGAATTTTTGAGGGGAATAGACGAAGCGGTATGCCAGGTCTACATGGACGATCTGTTAGTTTTCAGCAGAACGGAGGCAGAGCACGTTGAGCACCTAAAAAGTGTATTTCAAAGAGTCCGCGAATTCGGATTAAAATTGTCCATGGAGAAGTCTCTGTTGGGGAAGAAAAAAATCAATTTTTTGGGCCACACCATCTCACAGGAGGGGGTTAAGCCAGACTCTACGAAGGTTGAGGCGATTAGAAGGATGGTGGTGCCCACAGATGTAAAGGGGATCCGTCGACTTCTGGGGACGCTTAATTATTACAGAAGATTTGTGCCGGACATGGCGGCATACCTGGTGCCTATTAATAATTTACTGCGAAAGGGAGCGAGGGTGGTAATTACCCCAATCATGGAGCAGAACATCCGGAAATGTATGTCTAGCTTACAAGAGGAACCAATATTAGCATTTCCCGATTTCCAACATCCCTTCACAATCACCACTGATGCCAGCGAATACGCACTGGGGGCAGTGTTGTCGCAGGAGAGAGACGGTGGGGAGCGCCCGGTGGCGTACGCTAGTCGACGGCTCACAGAAACGGAAGCGCGGTATAGTGCTCTAGAGAGAGAGCTCCTAGGTATCGTCTGGGCTATAGACCATTTCCGCCCATATGTCTTCGGCAGAAAATTCCGTGTTCACACCGACCACAGACCCCTACAATGGGTAGGAAAGTTAAAGGAGTCCTCGGCGCGGGTCACGAGGTGGAAAGAGTTTTTGTCCCAGTACAATATGGAGATTATATATAAACCCGGGAAAGAGAACGTAGTGGCAGACTGGCTGTCCAGAGCCATTACTGTGAATGCATTGGAAGAAGGGGAACCATCCGGGGAAATCCAACAGTTTCTCCGGGAATGGACACCCGGGGAGGATGGAAGCCTCGGTACGCGAGGAGATAGCGAAGGTGAGGAAACCCTGGAAGAGGAAGGTTCCGCCGGCGAAAGACCTGTTGAAATGGAAGTAACAGAAGGGATCGTGAACGACAAAAGACGGCAGATCATTTGGAAATCCAAGACCTCAGGGCGGCTGCAGATCGCATATGACAGTTATGGGAGAAGTAGAATCGCGACGATTTGGTCGCCACCAGGGGTTAGGAACGACCAAATTTGCCGTGCATTGAAAGATGCCTCGGAACCCGGAAAGACCCATCATGTATTTGTAGGGAATGCCACTATTTGGGAGAAAATTCGTAGACTCTGGCGAACGGAACAACTTGGAGTGGATAGGATATTTATTCGGTGCACGTCGATGGTGGAGACACTCAAAGACAGAGAACAGCAGCTGGAAGTGACGCTGGCCTATCACCAAGGAAAAACGAACCACCGTGGAGTTCAGGAAACGTTGCAAGCGTTGCGGCGGAGGTACTTTTGGTGGGGAATGAAAAAGAGCATACAAGAAATGATAGGGGCATGTGCAGTTTGTCTCACTACGAAGTATGACAGACATCCGCCACGGGGGCGACAAGAAGAATCGCCCACCGCCGAGACACCGTTGAGTGACTTACAAGTGGATACCTTCACTTGGAGGGGGTATAAGTGGGTTACCACAATCGACAGCTTTAGCAAAGTGGCCATGGCGCACCCGGTGCAAGATCGGTCATCAGACGCGGTAATGTTGGCAATAAATACCTGGTTCCAGTTTTACGGAGTACCAGACCGGATCTCGTCGGATGGGGGCAGAGAATTTGACAATGCCAACATCCGAAAAGAAATGAAGACTCTCGATGTGTCTTGGCATCTTAATACCCCAGGGCACCCTAAGAGTAGAGGAGGGATAGAAAGATTGCACAGCACCCTGAGTGACCACCTGCGGGTATATCACGCGGAAAAGGGTCTGCCGGCGAATGAGGCAATGCCGAAGGCGGTGGCCGCTTACAATCATTCGATCCACACCGCGACGGGGTTCTCCCCGTTCGAGATCCTCTTTGGGCTGCGCGAAAGACGGAGAAATGGGGCAGAGACGGTAGCAGACAAGGGAATGGCGGAGAAAATGGCGAGTAATACTGTCGGTTTGAGGAAAATATGCGACAAAGTCCGAGAAAGGATAACGAGGGACAAAGCGAGACGAGTGGAACGGGAAAACCTCAAAGTCCAGGATCGAATGGGGGAACTTAAAATCGGGACTATCGTCTATAAAAAACTAGGGTCAAATAGGAGCAAAGAGCTGGTGCGATATGAGGGCCCATTTAAAGTGGTCGTGATTAGGGAACACAACGTCGTGACAATTGAGAGTATACGACCCCCTAAGAAGCGGCGAAATGTCCACATAGAACAGTTAAAGCTTCCACCAGGGGGGGAGGTTGTAGACCAGGAATGAGCTGGAGTGTCCTCGCAGCATACACGCAAGGAACATTGTAAATAGTTATAGTTATGTGATTTTTCCCACAGAAGTATTGTTTTTTTTTAAAAGTCAAAGTTTTCTTTTATGTTTTTTTTTACAAGTGACAGTTGGTTTTTACGTTTTATAGGATTAGAGCTTAATGTGAGGGATTACAGGCTGTGTACGGGCGGGGCTGGCCTTTGCTCCTTTGTAACATTAGCGGAGCATTATGTGAATGGACTAAGACGTCCGAGTGTTGGACTTCAAAGTTTGCGAATGGGTGTTCGTAAACTGGTGGGGGGGAGTTAAGTCCAGGCACCGCTAGTGCCCAGCCTTAATCCCCAAACATATGTTATCTGTATATGTTTACAGGTAATACCTATAGATAGAGGTATCTTGGTCTAAATAAAGCAGTCTTGTTATAACGTTCTACGTGTTCTTATTACCAACCTTTCTTAGCTTGTAATTCAATAAACATTAACTTATATATATATATATATATATATTTTAAAATTAGAACCTTCATGAAAGAAAATTAGCTGTGCTGTCAATCAGGTAAGTATACGAGTATAGCCAGGTAAAATACAGCAGAGTTGTTCGGAGGACAAATTTATATGTCATCAGTTTGAGACTTAGTGGCAAGTTAATAAGTACGAACGGGCCGTGAGTAGAGAAATTGTAACATTTATAATCGAAAAATGATAACGGTTAAAGATTTTGCAGTGCATTCCATGGAAATATGTGAAATTTCAATAACGGTTTGAAAACACAGTACCACACACAGGCATTATTTCTTCCGAAGAATTAATTAGTGGTTAATATCAATATAATATATTCAGGACAGCCACATTCTCTAAATTCTGCCATGATGACTAGAACTAAAGCTTTGAACCTGATTATTAAAGCCTAAAAATCGGAATAAATGGCTTGTTTTCTGTGAAACTTATACGGAGCAGAAATCATTATACTTTTCTTGCCTATGTGTCCCGTTCTCAGTAAATTAATGCTTTTGGTCTTAGTGCCTTTACTATATTATATATGCATACCGTATTCCCAAATGAATGGTGAAATATCTAAGTTTTTGGTACCACTCAAACTGATGGTTATACAGTTGTATTATTATTATTAGTTAAATATATCTGTATGAATGCGTAAGTTGTTTCACAAAATAATTTTTGTTCAATTGGATTGTTTGAACGATATCTTCTGAATTTTTGAAAGAGCGATTGGAAAATTTTCATCGACATTCGTAATGGCTTACTTGTACAGTAATTGACTGACTAATTCTGCAACTATGCCTGCCTGACAAATCCTATTTATTTTTCTATCAGATTTTTTCAACGATCTCATTATTAACATTTTTTAATCTATAAAAAAGTTCACATTATAGGAAAATGAATCTAAAAAACATCTGTTTGTATAATGAAGGATACGCAGTGGGGTGGATTAGAGGGGTCCCAACTCACGAATAGTTGATTGGTACAACTGTTTGCAAGTGTGACCTAGAAGCACAAAATTTGCGTTTCACTTGATGTCATGTGAAAACTAATACCCATTAATAATAATTAAGGGACAATTTATTAATTAATTACTCGGGATTTCAATTACTTTGGATGTTTTTGTAAACGGTATGAACACAATTGACATGTCTTGATTATCTGAGTTAATTAGGACTTTACCTTTTTCTCTAACCCAAGATTGTATGGGCTATCATGCCTTAAATAAACTTAGAATTTTAAACGAAACCCTTAGTTGTCTTATACATAGTCGAATGACTAATTTCCATTTATATAGGTTCTCTTTATTTTAGCGGAATATCAGTTATTATTCAGCTGATGCAAATTTCAAGACATTGGGCGATGAGTTAGATATTCAAAGAAGTTAGCAGAAGGGAGGATGAATGGTGAACATGCCAGAAAGTTTAGCGGCCGATGTGAATACATTATTTGTAAGATTAATTAATCCAATTGTGGGAGAGCCCTGAATCAATTCATTCTATTCAATGGTCAATGAAACCAGATTGCCCCCCTCCACCAGACTTTGTGGCTGTTGAAATATGTATGTCTTACCCAGATAAATCTTTCACCCTGCTTGAATCGGGGCTTGATTGAAGCTGCCTCAAGCCTCCTGGCCACGCGCTTCCTGGTTCTGATGTCTTACCGGCGTTGTCCTTGTCAATATCAACTTTATTTATCTTCTCTCTCCCAAACCACATAAATACATCGCCAGAGCGACTTATTTTACACGAGTATATATCTATGATTTCTAGAAATTAGGAGGCAATTCTAAATACATATATTTTCAGGGCAACGTTTTTTTTTGTAATATTCTTGAACATAGTTAGTTCGTTACAAATTAACGCTTTTTTGCACCATTATGATCCAATTATACTAAAAATCAACAATAATCATTCCTTCATGTGGAAAACCAAACCATACGGGGTGTGTTCATAAATTAATACAAGTGATTTTATTCTGAACCGACTGTGCGTTGCAGTTCGGTCCGTTTCAATGATCAAATTGAAGTTGAACAGAACGCTTGCTATCTATTTCCACGCTATAAGTGTAGATAAAAGGGCCCCGCGTGCGAAAGGAGATCGCTGCTACTTCGGTTACTCCCAGTCAATCCGTGAATTCTGCGAATTCGGGACTTGTTGGTGGAGCACCACTTGGAAACGATGCCACTTCCCCCGAAGTCCCGACTTGGTACCGGCAGACCTCTTTGATTTCCGAGGGTTAAGACCTCCCTCAAAGGGCACAGTTTTGACGCCATTGTGTCGATCAAAAACCCCGTTCTGAACGAGGTTCCCGTCGAGGCCTTCCAGGGCGCGTACTACGAGTATGCCTGGGAAAATCGCTAAAAAAAATATCCTATCATGTCTGCTTACATATTCCATTCTCAACTACCCATTTTGGCTATAAATTTTCTAATTTAAAACAGATTTTACACAATCCACATTTCAACTTCTAGTCATGACTACACAGGTGGTCTGAAAATTTTCCGACCTCAACATGAAGATGATAATAAAATAAATAAAAGCTAGTGAAATAAAAGCTAAAATAAAAGCTTTGTTAGGCCGGAAACTTTTCAGACCACCCTCATATACATATGTGCAGCTTTCTATTTCCTACTTCACACTTAACCCTTTACGTCAAACTTGACTTTGGAATCAAATAACAAAAACATTACTTTCCAAAAATTAGTTGATAGAGTCTTCCAGATTAGGATTTTTGGGATGTAACTAGATCAAAATATCTGCTCACGAGATATATTGCTTTTCTAATTAGATTCTATCATTCACCAAACTCTCTTCATTGTCTCCATTTCTCAGTTACTTTTTCTTTTCCTTTCGCTCTGTCGCTACATTATAGTTTATTACTATTGACTAATAACAGGTTTTATAGCCACCAATCTTTTGGCCCAACACATTGTAAAATGCCCTGGTTTACTGCCTATTAGGCATGTATTTGTATGAATTTTTATCATTCTTTTCGTCCGGGTTGGCCTGTGATGATATATCGTAAAATGTAATTTAACATATGTTACTGAACATCAAAGGCTTAATTTGCCGCTAACTTTCTTGACGATATACTGTGGTTATTAGCGAGACTCACTGAGGCCCGGTTGGGATAATCCTTGATTGGCCTCTTCCTGTTGTACGATTTCATCCTGATATTTTGTTTTTATATTTTTGTGAGATCGTTACAAGGACCCGTTAGACTAAACGCGGTTCACTGTACCCTGTATTGCAGTAGATACCCGCTGTTAGCGGGGTTTATCCTTAACAAATTTGTTATAAAACAATAATCACTATCATTTATGTTCGTCATTTTAAAGACTGGACGTAAACTGATAGACTATTATTAGGAGTCTTGTTTTTTCTGTATTGTACGTATCATGCATTAATTACTCGTCTAAAGCAAGTAAAAACTTGTTTTCATAAAATTCTTATATAAAGATGAGATAAGAAAAGAATAGATCAAATAAGCATGTCGCCCTTCCTAGACAAGGGGAAGGAGCGAAAAGGACATTTTGTGTGCTATTGTCAGCTTAAGAAATATTCTATCCAATTGTACAGCAGAAGTCCTAATCAATGTGTCAAGTTTCTGTTGTTGAAGAGCCCCCCCTTTGGTAGAAGTCGGCTTTTTGTTTGTTTGGTTTAATTAATTACTTTTAAAAAAATACGAGTTAGTCAAAAGTTATCTCAAAATTTTGAATGTAATATAAAAAGAAAATATTGATAGCTATTACCAAATATTAGCTTTTTAATATTTTTCTCTATCCAGTACCTACCCCTGGAATAGAGTTTTCAATATACAATTAGTACGTTTATTTCACAATATGTTCTTATAGATCGGTGAGGGTAAGGGTGGGTGATTGCCTCTCTCTGACCCATTCCCTCTGACTTGTGGAGTTCCTCTAGGAGCAGTTTTGTCTCCGGTGCTTTTCCGCATGTACACATCTGAAATTGTTGGGCCAAACTATAATCACTTTTGCCGACGACATTGCTGTTTACAGCAGCAGCATGAATGCACAAAGAGTATTAACACAGGCTGAGTCCGTTTCATCAGTGATAGGCTGGGCAAGTTGAACATCAGTATGAACGCCGGGAAGACCGACTGCGTAATATTCTCTTATAAAATGGGAAAAAAGCTTTGCCAAAATCATATAGTATAGGAGGGCAAGAGAACTCGCTAGTTTTCTCAATGCACTATTTGGGTATAAAAATGGATAGGCATCTCCATGTATCTACTTACATTAGTAGTAAACTAATAACAGTACGACAGAGGTCTTACCGGCTTTCGCACTTGCAAACCTCACCCAATCTGTCGCTGCGTCCCAAACTGATGATCTATAAATGTATCCTCCGGCCAGCTCTGCTGTACGGTGCCCCGCTATTTGCCCACTTGACTGACGCTACAGCCACAAGTCTCCAACGTTTCCAGAATGGGATCATGCGAAAAGTGGTCCGACATACCTCTCTTGAGAGGCTAAAGAACGCCGACCTGCACCCGTTGCTTGATGTCCCGACGGTGGATGAGTTCATCCGCCGGAGACACATCAAGTTTTTCGACGCGTTGCTGCAACTCACAAATCCAGTGTTTAACACTATGACCCCACCACCCCTCCCGAATCGATGGCAACAGACTGTCGGGGAAAATGTAGGTTAAGAATTTGTATGTAAGTTTTAAAGATTTCTTTGTTGTGATCAAAAAGGTGAGCCCCATCACCTTGTAGAGTCTTGTCAATGAAGCAAGTACATTGTGTCTCATTGTACTTGTATTGATTATATAACTTTTATGCCGATTCACACCTTGTATAGAGTGTATCGTGGTTACAGTACATATAAAATGTAGTATGTAAATAGATTCGCCTTGTCAATATGGGTTAGTATTACTTAAACCTTCTGAAGTATTTTTGTTCGTTATATACATTCCTTTATATTTACCTTCTTCATCCTTGTCAATTTTGATTTCATAGGTGTATCTTGATTTGTCTAATGAAATATGAAACGAAAAAATTCCATGAAGAGACAATGGAATGTTTGCGTGTTTCATTTTCTTTCCAGGACAACAAGAATTTATTTTATTTATGTAGTCATAAATTACATGATTCATTGTGTGACAGAAGTTATGCGAGGAAGCACTTAGCCCTTTCAGACCTTAGTAGCATCACGTAGATATTAAATTCTGTTAAAACAGAGAAATGAGAAATTAAAGTGAAATTGATGTCGATCCCACACTTTTGCGTACAGCTACACAATGTCTTGAAGTATTTTCCAACTAGTTTAGGCATTTCGTTTACAAAGAGATTGGCTTCAAGTATTGTAAACGTAGGATCTTTAATGCCAACTTTATTGTTTAGTCTGACGTAAGACATTTGAATAGTCCAAATTAAAAGTTTTTTTGTGAAAATAGTATATTTTTACAATCTTCCTCCTTATTGTCAATTTTTATGTCATAGTGAAGAGGTATTGTTGTGTCAAGTATAAACAAAAAAATTACTATTTTTAATGAAAAATACTATTTTTATTTATTTCTTCCAGGTTAGCAATTGGTTTAAAAAAAAAGAAAAGTTTTTTGTTTCTTAAATATCTAAGATTATTTAAGAAAAAAAATGAAACCTGCCTAGATTTGACTAGGTTTCTATTATGATCTCTCTAAACTTTAGTTTGGAAATAAATTTCTCCGTATCCACAACTATCGTATCATTGACGGTTTTAATGCGTATTGGTATTTTTTTCACTTCTTTATTAATTATATCAAGGAAAAAAAATGGAGATTTTATCCAAATAAAATTTAGAAGGATGTTTGCAAGGACATTCAGTATAGTTGTAGGTTTACTCGAGGTAACATCGATCATTCTTCCGCGAAAACGAGATTCTTTGTCCCTTCAAATTTATGGCCACTGCCCTTCACCTCGCCTATTTTACTACACACAAGTGGAGGTGGGTAGCTTTGCTGAAGGACTAAAAGATAGTGACCCAATACATTTTGCTACTAAAATCGACTAACATCATTTACTTCTTCGACTTATTTGTAATTTTTTTCACGGCCAATGATTTGAATGATAACTGCTTAATCATAAAAAACTACACAATAAAACTAGGTATCTTTTAATAGATGCGATGTAATGATCAGACAATACGTTAAATTTTCGATACATGGACGAAAAAAATTAATATTCCTGCTATCCTTAATTGATCTCGCCTACCGACAATGGATACGATCGCACGGCTGTATTTGCACGAGCTATAAACTTATTGATGTACGACAAATCGTTGTGAATATTTAATTTTTGCCGATGGCTGTCGTTACATATTCGATTTATGTTTCTGATATTGTTTATTTTATTTTACAGAGTGGCGGTTGAAGCACCCTTCAAGAATACTTGAAGACCTTTTGGTTGACACCAGGTGAATTATATAATAGAATATTTTACGTTGCTATTTTGTGTACTGTACTGCCGTCAATTGTATTAATCATTATAGTACTCAGTAGTGTTGTAGTTCGCGGAAGAAACACTAAATATAATTTTATTCACAAATACAACTGTAAAGTGTGAGGGTAAAATCATATAGAATATTGAACAGGATAATTACTGGGAAAATCTCGACCGAAATATTTCCTGACGCTCCCCACATAACTGAATTTCTGAAAAAGGACGTGTGTAGGTTCTCACAACCTCAGGGAATACGAAGAAGATCCTCTAACTCCTTAATTGAAAGCTAACAATATTGCCTGACCGGTGAACATGCTCCCCTCCTGTTCTGTATAACCCCATCACAGAATGCATTCGATTGATTGTAACTTCGTTAAGGGAGGCAAAAGCATACATGGCAACATCTATGGTCAAATACCGTCTCGTAGTATTTATTATAAACCTTCACTGATACCATAGCACAATAAAAAAAAAAAAAATGCCTTTACCTTTGTAACAATCGCAAATCACAGTGTAAAATGTAGCCAAGCTACAGGACATATAATATTTCCTATAGTAATTAGATTCATTTACATAGAATTTATATTGAATTCCATAATTTTAACCATGTCCATAACAAGAGGATATGGGGGTGGGGGGAAACCATTGCTTCTATCCGGTTTAGCTCACTGTGCATTCACTGTCCACACATTCAAATCATGGGACTGATTTCTCACTGTACCCTTCCTGATATCACGTCTTATTAAAATTGCATACTTTCGTGTTACCTATTTTATCACTTTTGAGTCGTTATTCATTTTTAGAATAGAATAAAATAGAGAACCAAATATATTCCGGCATAAAGTCCCTTATAAGTAACATTAATGTTCAGATAACAAATTCACATCCGGCAAATAAACTACTAAAGTAAAAAAAAAATACAGACATATAAAAAGTAAGTGTAAACAACTACTGGAATGATAATAATATTTTTTTAACTGCTTTTAGTAAATAAAGTCATAGATTGATCTACCTTTAAGAAAAAAAAAAACAATATGCAGAAGTCTGTTCAGTATGATATTAAATAAAAATTAATGTAAAAGAAAACAAAATAGTTACATACAAGCTCACAACCAACATCTATCTATGTATAGTAAACAATTAAATAACAATATGAAATACAGAAATAAAAGTCAGAAAATATAATGTAATGAATGAATCGTCCCCAGACTAACGAGCGTTTGTTTGGATGGTAGGAGGTGTTGGACTGGTAGGAGAGCTTTAAGGTTGATTCATTGCGGATATTAGGAGGTGGAGAACTCCAGAGGGCAAGGAAGGGCTCGTATGAAGTTTTATGGGGAGAAGTATAAATGTCAGAGAGACAAGATCTTGTGTTCCAGGAGTGGACTGAGGTTTTGAACAGTAGAGTATTGTACATATAAGGAGGATGATGTGAATTAATGATTTGAAAAAGGAATGAACCGAGGAAATATTGTACACGGAATGAGGGGAAGAGCCACCCCAAGTCGACGTAGTGACTCGTACATAAACTATTCATTCTAAAATCTTGCCTCGTGGACTTCCTTAAGTTCAATCTACTTAAGAGTGAGTCTGTAGACTGCAGACCCAGAGGGTCTATTGTCGATATAATGATAATCTGTATTTTATAATGGTTTGCCAGGTGCAGGCATGGTGAAGAGTAGCATCTCCATAGACGAAATCCTTTCATCGACCGCAGCCTCTCTTTCTATTGCTGGGGTTCTTAGCTTGAAATAAGCTCCTCCCGCGTGTCCGGCCTTATTAGACTTCTGTTCCCATGTTCCCCCACTATCATCGGTATTCTTGATAGCCTTCTTACCTCTCCATTGCTTCTCACCCTCCGCTTGTCTGTCCTCTCATCCATCGTTGGCCCAGTCGTCCTCCTTCCGTTTGACTCCTTCCCAAAAATATTCAGTGAAGGTCCCCGTTCACCCTTAAAAAGTATAATTGGCTTCAAAAGGCTTAGTTTGCGCCACCATTGATAATCTATAAGCTTCAATTGACCGATTTCTCCCGGACTTTCTGATAATAAATTGACTTAAATCTTCATACACTCATGGTATTGCTAACTAACCTGTTGAATGCTCAACCAACATACAGTTACCATTTTCACGCATATCTGGTGACAATATAATGTCCTAACAGCACTGAAGCGAATTAACATCAAAAGAATGGAACAATATATTTATTTTAAAATGTGGTATGAGATAAAAATACATTATTCCTCAATAACCAAATAATACTTAAAAGAACAAATTACTACTAAGCCTCGGAAAAATGAATGTCAGCTGGGGGTGAACTGAATCCTGAGGGACAGACATCTAAGAACATCAAACCTTACAACTCAGAAACATTGTCAACGCTCCTTACTACATCTGAAACGTATCCCCCCCCCCCATGTTTCTCATGTCCCTAAAGTCCTTGATCTTACTACCTTAAGATTTAAAGGATTTCTATAAAAACGTTTGGCTCGTTGGTCTCTCTAGTCAACAAACAAAACTATCCATACAATTCTTATATCCTGATATATTTTAAATAGATAAAGTAATGTGATCCTGGCACTGAACACCATTCGTGGCCTATAGTGGGAAGACAATGTGAATACCTTTGGCTCCGCCTTCGGTGTCTACTAAGCGAAAGAATCCGATGAAAAACTAAATAAGATGAAACTTTGTACTCAGACTTAGTTTTATTGTCTTGGAATTCTCGTAATCTGAGGATGCCGGATGCCATTAATTCTTTACCAGTCAGGTATTATTTGTTTAAGAAATACCTCTTCTTAAGTATTCACATTGCCTTTGTAAGGATCATCATCATCCACTCCACAAAAATGTATTTGATTTTTCAATAGTAAAAAAAAGCGGTCTCTTTAATATGGGTTGTTTCATTAAAAATCGCTTTTTTAAGGACTCTGTTTACTTCAATGCCAATTTCAAATTCTTGAAAATACGAGTATTACTGCCAGACGTTAATTACACATTTTACGATATTAAAAAGTGTATTTGGATACGTGTTAAAAATATAGGGCATTTAAATTATTTATCTGTTTTCATTTTTACTGTAATAAACACATATTTTATATACATAAAATGGCCCTTGGCAGCAATTAAAATTCTGATTAGATTAGATTTACCTCCTTAGAGGTGGGAATCGATATGACGGGAATTGCGTGCCGCTGCTACCCATCCGTTCCGACATGGGAAGTTATTTTATTCTGTGATAAAATTACCTTTAGTCCCACAAGTGGTGTAAAAGGGTGGCAACTTGTAGATAACCAACCCAAACTTGGACATGAACCGACACCTACCCGCTTATTGGCCAAAAACGTGATAAAAGTCAATCTGTGTAGTTATGAGATAAAGCCTTCAAGGAGACGTAAACATTACCCCTTTCAAAGCGAATAAATCTTTCGCCTTTTACTAAAGAATTTTTATTTTGGAATTTTTTTTAACTTTTTATGTATTTCATCAACCCATGAAAGTAATTTTTAAGATTAAGAAGACAAAATGTTCACAAGTTTGTATACTAGCCGCATATTGGTAATACTACCTATGACCCAACTGGTGGTTCTGATTAGTGATAGCAAACAAATGAAATTTATCGATTATTTAATTGAATTTCATCATCTATCTAAACTCGTTAGATATTCAATAGATTAGATATTACAACGCCCTGATACTTAAGTTAATATTTATTTGTAATTGGATCCCTTAGGAGTTACCTATCCCATAATAGTCAATAATATAAGGGATAATGTACGGTTAGTAACTTCAATGATGAAATTCATAAGCTCTCATTTTGCGATCTCTCCTGTTACTTTTTATTCAATTTTCGCTATTGCACTATGTCTAGTTTAGAAATGAGATTATGAAATAGGTATTATGAAATTATGTCAGCCATAAGAGTCATTGACCCTTTTCTTCCTTTTTACCGATGTGCAGTGCGAGAAGTGTTCTTGTACACTTTGATCCAAGATTCTCGGTCCTGTGTAATGGATTAGCCATAGATATTACAAAACGTTATCGCTTTGCTAAAGCATATTTTTTTTTATATAGCTTTGACGATGAAGAAGTACTTTTAATGTAATTTTTCAAGAAAAGAATCATTCACGGTGACGTGATTTTTTCTACCAGTTGCACCCTTTATTCCTCATATTTTATGCTCTTGGCCGTTTCACTGCTGCTAGTTTTAACCTGAGGTGAGATGAAGTAGACACTGTCTCGTACAATCACGTGTCGCTACTAAAAATGTTTTTAACTTCTCTTAACTGCCTGCCCTTCTTCTGCCTATATAAGGGAATTCCCTCTTCGATGTGAAGCATGTTTTTTGCTTTTCAAAAATTATTGTGGTTGTCCTCGGGTAAGGGTATATAACCGGGGTGTAGATCTATAACCGTACAAATGTGCTATTCCTTTATAGAATGCCCTCCAGCTTTTATAGGTGACCAATAACAGCCGATGAATTTTTATGACCCTTCAAATGACTGTTATTGGATATGTTCACAAAGGAGGGGCGGCCTCTTTGTACTGTACTTCTGCAACAGCCTGGAACAGAACCTGGAGGTTTGTCACTTCGGTTTATAATTTAGGGAACTTAAAATGAATAAATTATTCACTGTTCGCTTAAGGATTGGATTCCGCAACTTCCCTTGTGCAACTACCGACAGATATTTCGTTAATACGTCATATTAATGATAACATTTACTTGTTCGTGTTTGGAGACGTCCCCCGTAAAAATGAAGTTGAGCTCATCATCGAAACCATTATTATACTAACAAATAAAACTAGTGAAAAAAACAAAGTAACATTGTTATTTTAAAACAACTGTACAGAATATTAATTATATAAACGTTCGGATATCCAGATATTTTAATTGTTCTTCGGTAGATTGTTAGTATTGTATATACATAACTTGTTAAATTTATAAAATATAACATAATATAATTTGTTTTATGATATATTGTATGTATTGACATAAAATGAAAAAACCTGCCTCGTGAAAATATTTTTATTTATTATATTACTTTCTTTTTTTGTGTTTTTTGAAATTAGTAAAAAATGGTTCTTATTCCTATTTACCCTATCACCATATATATGTTAGTTAGTGACTCAACGGTATGTGTGGTTTGGATTCCATAAAGTTGAGTCACATGTGTGCGATAAAGGTCGATTAGACTTAATAGAAATTGGTCGTTGAAGTTAAGGTGATCTAAGACCGATTAAAATGTTCAGCAACTCTCGTTAGCTAAGTGATTGACAAATCCAATTGCATTCAAATGATATTACTTCCTGTTCATAATTATTAACAAATTCACTTTGACATTAAATAACTTAATACATTTATTGATTTGTTCCTATTATTTCCATTCGAGAATATTTCTTATTATGGTTTGAACTGTCAATTAAAACTACCTCTCAGTTGTGCTTAAAGTGGTTTGAGATTTTTAATGTTCTGTAAACTGCTGGGAAATCCTAATTTAATTTTTTTTAAGTATTTCACCCTTAACTTATAAAAAATTATTAACGTTGGACAATGATGCTAGTATTTTCCGTATTATTAAAACGAAACATGGATAAGGGAATTATGGGACACGAATAATTTAGAGTTGCCCCAATCTATTAAAGTACATTTATATTCCAGGTATAAATGATATATTTATCATTTCATTCTCTGTATTTTCAATCAATGTTCATCGTTTGTATTTAAGATTGGTTTATGGTTTTTTTAAAAATATTTTCTCCATTCGAGGGTTGATAGGGAAAGTTTATGAAACATTTCTGTGCTCACCGTACAATAGAAAAAAAATGTGCTTCATTTCACAATTATCATATTTTATATATCATATAGAACTCGTATATTTAATTCATGAAGATTATCATTCAACAAAATTAGGACATAAAATTAAAGCCAAAAAAAGTTGTGTGTTAGATACATATTTACATAAAACAAATAAATAAAACCCGTTAAATAAAATAATCAAGATAAACACAATAAATTTTTCAAAACATTAAAAAAACTTTAACTATGATGCTCATTTCCTCTGATTACAGTAAGGCCTTCATGACAGAATTCCTTTAAACCTTAGATATTACGTTTTCTATGTGACCTAACCAGTAGGTATATTAATACCATGGTCAAAGTCCGCTGTGGTTTAGAATACTCTAACTACTATCTTATAAATGCAGGAGTTCCACAGGGCAGTGTCCTGGGCCCCATCCTCTATAACCTATACACCGCTGATGTCCCCTCTACTCCCAATACCTTCTTGGCCACATTCGCAGACGACACTGCAGTCTTGTCATCCCATCCAGACCCCGACATAGCATCCCACAACCTTCAAAAACACCTTGAAGAGATCGAGTATTGGTGCAATCAATGGCGGATCAAAGTTAATGAAGCAAAATGCTCCCACATTACCTTCACCCTTTGTCGCAAGACTTGTCCACTAGTTTATTTTAATTCTATTCCTCTTCCTGTACCCGAGACAGTACGGTACTTAGGCTTCCATCTTGACAAACGACTGACCTGGAACCCACATACGAGGCTAAAAAGACAAGAACTAAACAGACGCTTTGGACAACTGTACAGACTACTTCAAAGGACATCCCATCTCTCAATAGAAAATAAACTACTAATCTACAAAGTTATACTTAAACCAATCTGGACATACGGAATAGAGCTATGGGGGACAGCAAAAAAGTCGAACATCAAGCGTATCCAATCCTTTCAATCCGAAGTCCTAAGAACAATAGTAAATGCCCCTTATTATGTCAGCAACAAAACCCTTCATAACGATCTTAATATACCCTACATTCTAGAACTCATCCCTTCCAAGTTTATGAAATTCCAAAGTAGCCTTTCCAACCACCCTAATCCTGTAGCACAGTCATTGTACTGCGCCACTCATCCCTATAATCCTCCTCGGAGACTGAAATGGCAGTGGCCTCGTGACCTACTATAAACGCGTGACATTTTTTTTGTCGTGAATTGCCCTGTGTTAGATTTTGGAGTGGATTATTAGACAGAGTACGTTGTGGTAGCTCAATTAGGAATATTAAAGTATTCACAATGGCTGTCGTCCAATATTAATTATAGTGATGTTCTTTATCTTGCTATTAAAACCCGTTTCATTTCACTCACTGGACGTATTCCGAAGATTATCTCAGGTGGGCCATCCTTTTCGTTCCAACACAATGTTTAAAAAGAAATATAGCATTGCTGTTTCAATACTAGACACTTTTAGTTTTTTATTTATTTTTCATGGTATTTATTTTTCATCTGTCACCATAAATTTACTGGTCTACATGTTTGTTATTCTTTTAGGTTCCCAGTATGAGGTTCATTCTTTGTTTTATTTGCATCGGGTAAAATTTCGGCTAGTAAATCATACTAGTCCAACAACATGTATTGCAGTAACTACTGTCCCTGATTCGCTTTTACGGTCCTGAGGTGGTGTTGTGACAATAATTTAATGTAATATAGTGGGATGAGATTCTGTCGCCGTTGTATGTGGTGGGCTAAGGTGGAGCAACAACGGAAGGATGTCCCCTCGCAGATCTTCGTTCGAGTTGAGGTTAGTCGTGCATTACTGGGTTTAAATAAATATGATAAAAAATTTATCAATCTTGTAAAATCTTGTATAAGCTTGTAGAGCTGTTTTATGTTATAGATTGAACTAAAGGACTTGCAAACAATTCTTTCGGGACGTATAAAACTTTAAAGAGAAACAATACTTAGTAAACGGAACCATTAGGTTAAGGATAAACAATCAAACCTTTCGTTAAAGTTTCAACGAGTAAACTAACAAGTAAATGAATGGTTTATTAGTTTAATGACGCACTTAGGAAGAGGGTTGCTACATATTTCTTATGTCCAAGTTGTATAAGAGAGATAACCTAAAGTAAATAACCTATATATCCTGTGATAAATTTAATCTTTTCTGGGTGTTTATAAATAACTTAACTCCCGGCTAAACGATTGAACTAAAAAGGGGTTGGTAGGTGTGATCAAGACGCAGAATAGAACTTAACTAACTTTTATTTCCATATCTCCCTCCTATATATACAGTATGAGTGGGGCTTAGCCCCACTCTCTATTATTGTTTACAATAATCCTTTAGTAATCTCTTCTTACAATGTTAACTCCTTCCCTCCAGTTCCTTCATAGGAGGAACTTTTGTTCCGGAGTTTCACACAAATTTTATTTACATAGTAGGTACAAAACTCAAAAAAAACATACATCCATTCTAAAGAAAAACATCATATGAATAATCCAACATAAAGGCAATTGTCAATCAATAGGTAATAATACAAAAACAATAGTAAATACAAAGCAATAGTACAGAATATGGCTGTCCCAGCTTCTTCGTCTGGGTGCCCTCCTTATTTCTTAACACTAATAATCATTACAATATTTATAAGTTGGGGCGAGTCGGAGTATCCGTCCGAGCGCCGCCGCCCGGCCCATGAGGCTCTTGTGGCTGGGGGACCCTAAGTTCGTCCCGGTGGACCGTGCGGTTCCGAAAGGGAAAATTTACGTCCCTGATTGTATATAAATTGTGTTCTCTTACCGCCGTGACCTTGTACGGTCCTTCGTAGCGAGCGGCCGTCTTAGTCCTTGCGGTTCGTAACCGTCTGTAGACGATTGTCCCCAGCGATAATGCCCTCCCCCCTTGTATTATTCCCGGTCTTTCGTTATCCCGGTCGACGCGCGTCTGCTTCCTTCTTATGATCTTCTCCCGGACTCGATCCCAAAGATCCCTCCGCTCCTTGCGTGTCTGTACTAAGTACCCGCGCAGCTCCGCGTTCTGAGCTGTCATAAGATCCCCCCTATCTCGCCTATTCTGACCGAATATGATTTCCACAGGTGAAAACCCCGTTGCCGCGTGGATCGTATGGTTGTAAGCGACAACGGCCCTTGGCATTGCTTCCAGAGGTTCCAGCCCCCGGCCCAGTCGGAGTAGCCTTAAGTGCTCCCCCAGAGTATTGTGGAGTCGTTCCACCGCTCCTCGACCCTTAATGTGGTGGGGGGTATTCCGGTGCCACGTTACCCCTAATTCCCGCGTCTGTTCCCGTATATAGTTATTCTCGAATTCGCGTCCGCAATCTGACGTAATCCGCTCCGGTACTCCGTAGGTCGCACACCAATTTAGGACTCCCTCCCACACTGTCTCGGGTGTCTTCGCTTCGATAGGGTAGGCCATGGCTAACTTACTAAACACATCTATCGCCGTGAGCCACGATTGACCCTCGTTCGAGTAGACATCTATCTGTATACTCCTAAGGGGCTCTATCGGCGTCTCCGTGATTACTTGAGGCGTCACCGGGGGGTGTCTATCGTACTTACTACGTTGGCATATTTCGCATTGGGCGATGCACTCGCGTACCGTTTTCCCAATCCCCCGCCAAAAGTACATCCTCCTTATCGCGCGGTCCGTTTCCTCCGTTCCCCTGTGGTTTGTCTTCCCCGTGTGATGGTCTGTAACTATTCGTCGTTGGGTCTGTTCGTCAGTAACTGTCTCTACTTGTCTCAGGCACCGT
This sequence comes from Acanthosoma haemorrhoidale, assembly GCA_930367205.1. Lineage (NCBI taxonomy): Eukaryota > Metazoa > Arthropoda > Insecta > Hemiptera > Acanthosomatidae > Acanthosoma > Acanthosoma haemorrhoidale. The sequence continues at coordinate 35,201,801 of OV884012.1, forward strand.
ATTATGTCGTAGTCTATCCCTATTCTTTCCTGCCGCCATAGTCCTTTTACTTTTTCGGCGAGCAGCCTATTTCCTATAAATATGTGACACGTTCGCCCTCGCGCCGCGAACCCTTGGATAATTCGTCCTAAGTCCCCCTCGTTTATAGTCGAATGAGTCCGTACCGTCAGTGTAGTCAATCCCGCGTAAGTCGTCGTTTGTGTTTCTACCCCTGTTGTCTGTCGCGATTTTACTATAATTTGCCACTTTTTGTCGTTAATTATTTCGTCGACTTCCTTTAATTCCCCCGGCCGTTCCGTCGGGGACTCCTCTGCCCGGGGTTCCCTTTCTACTAGCGGTATTTCCGGCCCGCTCTCCGTCCATTCCCTTAGGTATCTCACCGCGAACGGCTCGGTCGGTGTGGTCCCCCGTTCTTCCGCGCGTCTTTGGACTTCCGGGATTTCCGGACCGCTCTCTACCCAGTCGCGTAGGTAGCGTAATGCGAATGGTTCCTCCTGTGGCGGGTCGTCCTCCGTGGCGTTAACGACTAAATCTCGTGACAGCCAATCGGCCACCGCGTTTTCACTGCCCTTTTTGTGGGCTACGCTAAACGTGTATGCCGCCAGTCGCTCTTTCCAACGCGCCACTCTCGCGGAGGATTCTTTTAAGGTTCCCACGTATATTAATGGCTTATGGTCGGTAAATAATTCGAACCGGCGTCCGTAGACATACGGTCGGAAGTACTCCACGCCCCATACTACCGCCAGCAATTCGCGCTCAATCGCGCTATAACGCCTTTCTGCCGGATTGAGCTGGCGTCCCGCGTAGGCGACAGGTTTTTCCCCCTCGCTGAAGGTTTGTGAAAGCACGGCCCCTATCGCCGTTTCGCTCGCGTCTGTCGTGACCCTAAACGGCCTGTCAAAGTCCGGGAATGATAATAGGGGTCGGGTCGTCAGGATCTCACGACACTTTTCCATGCTCTTCAGTTGTGCGGGCCCCAGCTGGAATCGACGCCCCTTTTTCAAGAGTTCGGTCAGTGGCCCTGTCAATTCCGCGATCCCCGGTATAAATTTCCTATAGTAGTTGACCATTCCCAGAAACCGCCGCACCCCGCGTACGTTCTTGGGTAATGGTGCCTCGCGAATGACTTTTACCCTATCCGGATCTGGTCTCACCCCCTCGCTCGAGACTACGTGTCCCAGGAATCTTATCTCGCTTAGTCCAAACTGTGACTTCTCTAGTGACAATTTTAGCCCAAACTCCCGGATTCTGGCGAGGACTCCCCGCAGGTGTTGGACGTGTTCTTCCCTTGACTTACTGAAGACGATCAGGTCGTCCATATACACCTGAGAGAAGTCCTCCCCCAGGCCGCTTTGCAGTTCGTCCATAAGACGTTGAAATGTTAGCGGGGCCCCCTTTAGCCCGAAAGGCATTCGCACAAACTCAAAGTGTCCGCGTTCCCACGTAAAAGCGGTCTTCCCGGCATCTTCCTCCGCCATTCTCACCTGATGGTACCCGCTCTTAAGATCTAGTGTACTGAATATTACCGCCCCCGACAGTCTGTCTAGAATGTCGTCGATTCTAGGCAGTGGGTACTTTTCGTCCTGGGTGACCTCGTTTAATTTCCTATAGTCGACTACTACTCTATACCTTTTTTTTTCTTTTTCCTGTTCCGTCGACCGTTTTTCCACTACCCACAACGGGCTATTAAACGGGGACTTACTTGCCCTAATTATTCCCTGTTCCTTCAACTCTGTCAACTGCTCCCTAATGATCTCCCTCATTGCCTGCGGGTACCGTCTGTCTTTCACGTAAACAGGCGCCTCTGTCTTTAATCTGATACGGTGTACAGTCTTCCCCGTGGTGGGAAGTATTTCGCCCTCCCGGTAGAACAGGTCCCGATTCTTTTGTATCATTTCCCGCAATGGCTCCTTGATGCATTGGGCCGCTCCGATTCGAACCCCCTTTTCCTCTTCGCGTCCGCCCTTGACGACGTATTTGCCCGTCCCTAGTTTGAACGTCCATCGACCCTTCCCGTAATTCAGATTAAGCCCCGCCATTCTTATTGCGTCGCATCCAATAATCGCGTCGTACTCGGCGGACACCCTACTCACAATGTGCATCCGCACTGCCGTATTCCGTCCAGTCAGTTTTGCCAACCCTATCGTCACCTCCCCGGCCGTCTTACAGCGACCGCTAACCGTCGCAATTACACACTCGCATTGTTTCCTCTGCGCCCACACCCCCAATTCCCTAGCCCCTCTTTCACTGATTATCGAATTGGTACTCCCTGTGTCTAGCAGAAAATTCACCCCGGTCTCCCCCCACCTCGCCACGGGCAACCTTTTACCTCCCATTTCCTTAACGTTATTGATCTGTATCAACACTCCCCGGTTGCCCCACCCCTCACCGTACCCTCAGTCCTCCTTCTGTCTACGCATCAAAACCTCTGCTCCGGATGGCCCCCCTTTCCAAGGGACCCCCCCACTTACCTCACGTTTGTCTCCAGCCGGGCCGCTGCGCTCGGACACGACGCTCTCTCCCTCCGAGGACTCATCGCTGTCATTCTGCCGATCTCCTCGCCGGTGCGTCCTGTCGCCGTCCCATCTCTGGCAATTGACTTCAATCGGTTCAGGTCGATGTCCTCTCCTCCCGAATTCGCCGGTTCGTTTGGGGCACTCGCGCGCGACGTGTCCCCGGCGTCCGCATTCGTAACAACGGGTCAGGTTGCATTGTGCTGCTAGATGACCAGTTCTGTTACACTCATAACAGCGCCTCTCCAGTCGTTTTGGTCGCTCATCTTGTGCTCTGAAGGGTCTTCGGTTTGGGCCTGTTCCCCTTGTTCGGTCGCCGCGTTGTATTCCCGGTGGCCTCCTCTCTCTCCTTGGACTCCTGACCTCCGTCCAGTCCGGCTCCGGGTTCTTGCTGCGCGCCATACTCCTTTCCTGTGCATCGATGAGTTCGTGTGCACAGTCTAAGACGTCTTTGTCCTTGGTCAACGACCCACGCCTGTCTACGCTTTGGTTCAGCTGCACCTTCATAATCTCTCTCACAAAAATCAGCCTCACCGTTGCCTCTGTCTGCCCGTAGGTCTCGATCATTTTTTCATTGAGGCGGTTATAGAGTACGAGCAGTTTTTCTGCGAAGTCGCCCTCGGTCTGTCCCGGTCTTCTATGTTCCCGCAGGAGGAAGAACACATCCTCTTCTGGTGACCAACGGCCACCCCCATATAGTTTCTTCAGCCGGTTTTTCAATGCTTCCCATGGCTGCGACGAGTCTCCCTGTATGGCATTCAGGACTCGGCGCGAGATTCTTCCTACCAACGAAGCTTCTAGGATTTTAATGTCCCCGTCGGACAGTGTCCCCGCTTCCTTCCTGGTCAGGATCAACTCCTTTATTTGATCCCCTCCCTTCAGGAAATGTTCCAACTCCCCCAACACTCCCGTGAAAGGTTCGAGTTGACCTATCACGTTGTGGATAAAAGCGCAGCTCTGGGTCCGAATCTTCGCTAGCTCAATCTGCGTGCTTTTGGCGGACTCGCTAAGTTGCAGTTCGAACTTCACGCGCTCCTCGCGTAGCTGGGTTAGCTCCTTCTGTAGCCTCGCCAAGTCGTCCTCGGCCATCGTGTTCCTTCTTCCTGGTACGCCCGAACTAAATAATCCGCCCCTGAGACCGCTAACTGCTCAAGTCAATGACTGTATCTCAGGTTTGAATCTAAAGGTCCCGGGTTTCGGCACCACTTAACTCCCGGCTAAACGATTGAACTAAAAAGGGGTTGGTAGGTGTGATCAAGACGCAGAATAGAACTTAACTAACTTTTATTTCCATATCTCCCTCCTATATATACAGTATGAGTGGGGCTTAGCCCCACTCTCTATTATTGTTTACAATAATCCTTTAGTAATCTCTTCTTACAATGTTAACTAATATATATATATATATATATATATATATATATATATGTTTTTTGTGCGAGAGGATTTAAACAGGAATAACGTGAAGAAAATAAGATCAAAGTGGTGTGAATTAAAGGGACGGTGATAAGAGTTGCTTTGATGACAAGAATATTATGATAATGATGGTAGTGATGTTAATAGCAAATTCAAATGAAATATAATCCAAATCAGGTTTGATTTGCCAGGCGTGAAATATAAGACTAAGTACGGCGGAACTAGGCTGTCAGTAAGCTAGCTTTTTACCCGCGATCATAAAGTTAGCTGCTTCAATTTATATCTTAGTTGCTTCTATTATAGAATATTCAAAATATATAGTAATTAAGTAGAATTATTGAACTTCCAATCGCTAGGTTTACGTCTACCCATTGAAGAGTCGAGGACATTTGTACAGGGCGGGTAATCAATATAAGGGAATTTTTTCACCATATAATTTTAAATTATTTTCAATACAATAAATACAAATGGTATTTATTGTAAGCAGTTCTTTGAACTTGCCTTATTACGGTCTTGATACTTTTAAGTGGGGAAAGGCCGTGCAGGCAAAACCACTTTGCTTGTCACTTTATGAGCGAGGGTTCCTTCGCTTTAGGCGCTCTGGTTTGCTGGAGATGAGATAGAGGTATAAAACATTCACATAGGGATTGAGGTGTTTGGGAATGGGGATTCTGGTAATGAGACGTGGAAACGTGTATGAAAGAGACGTTGATATCAGAATGAAGGGTACGGATTGTTGGTAAAGAAGGGAGCATTGCCAATCTTGAGGAGTGGTCTGGATAGCAGAGACTAGATGCGATAATTTAGACGGCTTGGCACTCAATAAATCACTTAAATTTACTTCACATAAATCTAATTGGCATTATATAAATTCTGTTAATTTTTTTATTTAGTCTTGTATTTATTCTACTATGATTAATTTACATTAACTATGACTAAAGTTACAACCAATGAATATACTGTAAACATATATTTAATTAAAACCATTTTCAAAGGATTTATTTTCTGAGTATACTTCAAATGTTTGCAAAAAAAAAAAGATGTTCTGTCGAAGAAATGAGATGAACCGACCAGCAAGAAATGTTTATTATTGAATGACAAATGGTCATTTAAGGTAGTTTTCCATCTAAATCGTTCTAAATTGTCCAGTGTGCCTCGAATTCTTAATGCCAGTTTGAAAGGTAATTAGTCCTGGTTTTACCGGGAGCGATGAAATGGAATTGCTTTCTCAATTAATGTTTTAAGTTGTATCTGATTCGAGATTCTATTAACTTGTGGATTGTGCGGTTGCACTTCAAATGGCTAAATGAGGCGCGACCGTAATCATTTTTGGATCGATCGGAACGGCTTCGCAGTCTGCTTTCCTTATGATGTTGAATTTGCGGAACGTAATGTCCGACATATGGAACGGTAGTAATCAACTGAAAATATTTATGCTTTAGTTGTATTCAAATAATATATTCTTGTGAAATAATATATTCTTCTCAATTCGATGTAATTACTTTTTTTTTTAATTTTTAAGACGTGTTTATACAAGGTTTTGAATCTTCCTAATTTCTTTGTCAACCTACAAATATTATATACAAGTAAATAAACTCATTATTGGGTGGCTAGAACAAAACACAAACTATACGAATATAGTGAAATTTTAATACACGTTTCAGTGGATCAATTTATATACAATATCAGATATATGAAAATTTTGAAATAGTATGAATATATAATTATCAAGACTATAAATATCCTTTAAGAAGTCACATGAAATTCTGCGCTCTCTCTCTTTTAAAAAAAAATGAACTCTTCCTTATAATTCAGGCATAAAAATCACATTCAAGCCATAAATCAACACAGGAACACACCTCGAAAACAAAAGACCACCTCCCATTGTACTGTTGTATATACCTCGTGTGTTTGTGCAAAATCGAATGTGCCTGATGCCAAGCTTCGTGGGTAGCAGGGACGAACTGGAAGCCAAAAAACTAGAATAAAAAGTTTAAGCCCTAATGTTATGTGGCATTTATAAAATATATTCGAGGGCAGAAAAAAATTCAAACTCTTATTTATACACCCTGTGACCACTGATGTATGCAGACCCTGCCTAAATTGACAAAAAATAGCATAATTTCAAATGTGCATTATGCATGTAAAAGCACATTGGATAATAACCAGATGATTTGAATAATGGCTTTAAATCATCTGAGTACGTTGATTGACCGTATTCTCCTGTGTATACTTAATATTGTATAAACTACTAGGATGTAGAAAGGTCTTTATGGTATGGTAGTGTATGAATGCCGGTTATTTGTTGATTTTATTGGAAATAAAATAGTTGTCGCCCCACAATTCTTTATTTTACACCACAAGCACTATCAACAGTCAAGCCATGTGACATCGACATCCTCAGGTAATATCTATACGCTTATTGTCTAATAATAAAGTATGAATTGTTCACTATCATGAATAATAAATTACAATAAATTCGCCCACGACTCCGCTCTTTCGTATGCGAGGAAGGCGTCAAACATGTGGGTTGGGGAAATCTCTGGGCTTTTTGAAAATATGGTATTAATGAGCGAGTGAATGACGAACTGTGAATATGGTATGAATGAGATCATTGACCACAATCACTTATACAGGACAAATTGTTATTATCGCAATAAAGGTGGTTTTATGTAAAAGATTATATAGGGTGGATAAGTGAATGACGTGAAAATTAAGTGGAATATAGTTACCAATTCACAAATTATAGTTATTATAACTTTCAATGGGGTTTATGGGTTTTTACTCGATCGCATTCCGTCCTCTGCTGACTATATTAGTCAGTAGAGGTCGGGCAGGGGTGTCCCTAATCATAGGAGCATTCACTCCTGTTTATCTTAGTTTTTTTAGGGTCTTCTGTGATCAGTTAAAATTACTTTCCTTGCGTGTGACATTTACTTTTTGCATATGATTTTTAGTTCTCTGCTTAGTTCTGCCAATATATTATTACGTTTTTTAAAAGAAATTAAATTTATTTATAACTTTATTTCATCTTTTATTATCAAAGGTTTTTAGGGTTCTGCTAATAAAAAAATGATTCTGGCAAAAGGTGAATTTTGTTACAAATAAAAAAAAACTTAAATTAATTTTATATAAATACCTGTCTATTAGTTATCTTCCTTTTCTTCTTTAATTTTCTTCATTCTTTAATCTTCAGTCAAACTAATACTTCTTCTTTTGGTGAATATTGTCTTCTGTTCTGCTTTAAGTCCAACAAGCAATAACTTAAAGTCATTTTTATTACAATTATTATATTCAGATACATGTATCACGGGCTGATCCCTAAACTAGAGTGACTAACTGTGTGTGTTCCCTCAGAACAACAAAAACTAATAGCCAGTTTGTTTTTCCATCCTTCCTCTTTTGTTTTTGTTCGCCTTCTTGATACAAGGTTGGATAACATCATTATATTTCAATTTCTTTATAAAAAAAATTTACAATAACTAATATCACAACAATATATATATATACGGTATTTTATTTCATTAGTCTTCTGGTTGTGCGATTGGCATGTATTCCTGTATGTTTCGCTTAGGTTTTCCGAGGTTTCGAATATGTGAGACGAAAAAAACAACTCTTTTTAATGTTGCAAACAATATGTTGTAGCTATTTAATTTCTCTTCTATGTCTTTCTTGAGTAACGGTGTTGTTGTTTAGTCTGTCAATGAGTGAGTGAAATATCTTAAGTTTAGGTTACGAGTTGAAATGCCAGGTCCGGAGCAATCCCCCTTACGTCTGCGTTTCTGAATGAATGTTCTGAAATGCTAAGAGATGACCCGATGTAAATGAAAAAAAAAATTAATATATAACATTTCCGGTAACACTAATTTAACTAAAATCTATTAAGGAAACGGGGAAAAATACGTTCTAGATTTTACCTCAACCCTTACTTGAAACGATACGGATAATCAGCCATGCATATAATATTTTATTATAGAGGAGATATTAACTTTAGTTGGCAATGGTATTTTCATTCTACATTCTATTGAATTTCTTATTTTTAAGTTACTTTAAAATATTTACTTCAGAGTAGTGATGGTCTTTGTAGAGGACGTAATAATACAGTAACACTAACGTTTTAGGTCCGTGTGTCTCAAGTAGAATCTACATGGTTGTCGTGCCCCCAAGCTGATGCCTCTGTCGCCTCACTGGGACAGGGACTGTCAGGCGTGTGATGTCGCTCCGATGATGGATGTAGATGTCATGTTCTCTGATGTGGGGTGTTAGAACCTTTGTCTAATTATTCGGCCACAACGTACTGTCACCTCCTCAGGCTATTACTTAATTCGTGGTTAGATCTTTCCCCACGTCAATCTATTCTGAATGATGTAATTGTTTCATGATACAAAACCTTATTTTACTTTCAGATATCTTTTGTTTATTCCCCTCATACAAAACACGGGAACATTCCGTGCTGTACTAGCTGCATATTCACATACTGGACTTAATCTTAATTACAGCGATCCCTGCGTGGGGGATGCGTTATCAAAGTTACTGCGCAAAGCAAATCCACATTATATAAGGGACTGAGTTAATTTTCTTAGTGATTATTGAATAAACCTTTGTGTTTAGGTATTTATTTAACACGTTGAATGCCAACTATGAGATAACTCGTAGATTGCGTTCTTTTCTAGGACGCCAACTACGAGTTATCTCGTCCTGCGTTTACTTGCCATTTTAGTGAAGCTACGATAAAACTCGAAATATATCAGTGCTATATCGATAGATGGCTTATGGGAAAAGAACTGAGAAAATAATTCAGGATTTTGTTGAATTTCTGTCCACCAATTATCATTCGTATTTGATGTTGTTGCTTGGAAATCATCTTCAGGTTCGGGATCAACTTAAGGTTCGGAGACGACTTCATCTTGACTATCACTTGAATTCTCAGAAGGTTCATAATCGCTACTGTCGTCAACATCCTCGCCAAAAATCCCGTCAAATTCTGAATCACTTAGATTTGCGTAGTACTCAATTTCATTTTGAGTCAGTGGTATTTTCTTATTCATATTGTGTTCAGCTTTAGAGAAGCGACAGGTTGAAGCGTGTCTGCGTGCGAATTAACTCGTAGTTAGCTCCCGTGGTGGGATTTTTGTTACAGAAGCCAACTACGAGATAATTCGTAAGACTTTTTTTTTTAAAAACACATTTTTTATGCTTTTTGATGATAACTATGCACTAGAATTAGAGTTTTTAATAATATAATGTGATTAAATCAAATTGACATTTTAGGCCAGATTTATGAAAATTGCTGTGGCAATCAACGTGTTAAGACATTTTATGGCGTCGATGAAGGAGGTCCATACCTATTATGACCTTGTCGAGCATACGAGTAATTCTTTTTTGCCCGAACGGCTTTTGTACTAGTGTAAGTTTGGATTGCTTCGAGTGAATACTGCGAACATGGAGGCATTTGATAACTAAGGAACATAGACTACGATTAAAACGGTTAAGAATCTGGACCCGTGATTCTATTAAAATTACTCTGTATATTTTATTTATGGCAAAATATAATTTGTGCGATAAATGTAAAAATTAAAACAAAAACCTTGCTTTGTTTTCTGCCACCATTTTATCCCGTATCCTTCCGAACATTACTTGCCAATTACTGTTTATATTTTCAACTAATCCAGAAACTTTAGCTGTTACAAACTACTCGCTTGTGTATGTATCTCTTACAGAACTCCATGTTGTGAGGAAATATTATTTTGAGTATATATATAATGTATATAATATGTGTGCATATATTCTCTCTTTAGAATTTGTTTACATTGTGGAACTAACTTTTAGCAGTTTATTTATAAATAAAAAATCTCTGCTTGGTAAACTCTTACAAGTATATTTACTTGTACCGTGAAGTAATTTAGCCCTTTTAAGTGAATTGTACAAAATGTGATTAACCTAATAACCATTTATTAGGTTATTGCTGCTTCATATTCGCACTTAGACTGAAAGTTCTGCATCACCACGTTCGGACCACCAGAAAGTGGTTATTAAACAATTACCATAGCGCCTCCAAGCTACGGTGTTGGCTGCTACCTCGGAGAGGTTAAACCCAGTTAAAATAACAGGAGTTAAGGAGTCGTCCTGAGAGACACATGTCCTGGGTCCTGGAGCTAGTTAGTCTGTCAGTCGTTAATGCGTAACTCAAACACACTTAAAGTGTTCTGCATGGGGCAGCTCGAAGTTGACTGTGAACGACTTCGCTTACATAAGTGTTCGTGTCACAGCGACTAATCTTTGACTGTCTGCAATCATGTAAGATTTTACTGAAAATTACTGATTGATATACGATAATTCGACATAATTATTAAAGTCACAATTTATTCATAATTGATTGTTCTATGTTTGCCTTTTATGAAATGTCTATCGTATATCACGGATATGTAGGCGTGATCATCTTTCATCAAAGTAGTGCTATTTAACGGGATTGTATGAAGGATTGTCCTTATAGGTCATTGATCCATTGCTCCTTACGTATTATTTTTAAAAATATCAGATGTTTAGTCTTCAATAATTCGGTCTTGATGTTGGTTTAGTTCATGGCAATATCATCTAATTCTGGTTAGTATCTCATACTAAATTAAACATTTTTGGTCAGATTGAGCATTTCCAGAAATATCAGAATGCTTACTTCAAAATTCTTTTCAGAGGGGCAGCATAATCTCTTCGTATATATATGAATATTATATGAAAAAATGCGGGATAAGTTTTAATAAAATTATCAAATAAGAATAAAATAAACGTTTAATTAGAATGATATTATCAAAGATGTATAAACAATTGAGTTACCATAAAACTCCAAAAGGAAGGGGTTCCTAAAAAAAGAGGAAGTTGATTCATAATATTTTAATAACAATTCTAACTATCTGTTATGGAAAAACTCACCCTGTTCGCACACCTGACCTAATACTGAATGTACCTAAATTCGTTTCCCAATTGTAGCATTTAAACGAAAATTTTGATCAATGCATTGTTTATTTAATAAATAATATTTTTTTTATTGTTTTTTTGTTTAGTGAAACCATAATTCATGATGAATAATGACCTGAACGTTGAACTTTAGACTTACCGATATTTAATTATCTTAGACTCCCCCTTCCCTAACTCTGATGATGGAACAATTTTAAATCGGTTCTCCATTTAGTTTGCGAAATCTTGCAATTTTTAACATTTTGTTCAAAGACAGTTACGGAAATCCACTATATTTTTTAAAGGGAATTTATTCCTGTCTATATGTGAGTACATACGCTTAACTTTTTTTTTCTATTTATCTAGACTACCCCATTTATTAGGATGGTGTATCAGTGAACCCACTTAAAATTTATTAGGATACTAATAATTATGCATTATAAAGGATAATACGTCCATTTAGGCATTGTACTTAAAGAGTCTCAACTTTTTAAAATAAAGTATTGGCTAGTTTTTCAAGCTCCCAGTTTCGTAGTCCATCTGAATGGCTAAAGGCACCGTTCAGGACCATACGATCAAAGAAACTGTATAAAAAATTAAACTACACAATATTTCCTATAATTTATGCTCTTATATCTTTATAGTTATGGAAAAGTCTTTATTTTTGACATAGAACCACTCAAAAGCCACTTCTCCGAAAATATCTGTGTCAGGTTAATTTTCACACTATCTCATTGCATGAATCATGGACCTGTGATCCAGCACATATTATAAAGATATTGAGATAAAACGAATTGTATTTTTAGACAAAGCTAGTCTTATTTTCTGGTAATAAATTTTTCGTGGGCTTCTATATTTTAAAAATTGGTCAAATAAGATATTTTTTGTTGAGTTTTGTATAGAGTTTCTTGTGAAAAAAATTTCATAATTTGTACCAGAAAACGTCAAGACAATCCCCTTATTTAATCCTGAATGACCGTGAAAAAAAAATTCTTTCGTTCAGCTGTGTATTGTACGGGGGCTAAGCCATCAACTCCGTTGAGTCGTGTGGAATGGTAGAACTCAGCGCCTTAACTCCTTCCGATAGAATTCTTACTTTTATCTGGTTTACTTTTAAATCGAATCTTTTATGTGGTTTTTTTTTTTATGTTGGCCAAGCTGTTGAATAAATTTTATAGATTATAAAAGAGTTATTTTATTCTTAATTGTTCCGTATTTGTGGATGAAATGTTTCAAAATTGTATTTTCCGTTATAAGATTTTTAGTAAGTGTTAAAAATTACAGCACCCCAATACTGCTGACTATTATTTAAAATAAACGGTATTCCATGTTTGATATAACGCTCACCCTGTTTGCCTTCTCGTCTGCAATAATTTAGCTATTTATAATAATTTAAGATATTTATAAAAAAGTCATTAAAGATTATGAAATGTATAAATATTTCTTTATCTTATGTAAATTTGCATCATATACACAATCTATATATGTTGGAGACAATCGGAAATAAACATACGCTTAGGGATACTGTCTGTACTAAAACAGCAAATAATAAAATAAAATTAAAAGGTGACCATGAACATAATATTTAGTTCAAACGTAATGAGGTTACTGTACAATAGAGATTGTTTCTACATTGAATAGATTTTGTTTCTTTTGCTGCATCTGCATCGATCTATCTTTTAAAAAGTATTTTTATTTTACAATAAGTTACTTAATCCATTTGTGAAATACACTTTCATTGTCTTGGATAATCCGTAATAATAATTAAATAATATCTCATGCGTCTACAATAAAAATACTTTGTGAATTCATGAAATCTTATAAAACACCCAATAATTTACATCTGAGCAGAACTGATAGCTAACTGAAGTTGCAAAAACAATTTAATTTAAAGTTTAATTATCTAGCAAAAGCGCTATAATTGCAGTCCTAAGGTTCACACCGTTCTCTCCTCTATCATATTTTCATTTAATTAGGAAGTAATTTATCCTTCCCGGCCGGCTGTTCTGGCCGATCGTACCTGAGAATTCGTATGGTTTACTGCTAACTCAAAAGAATTTACTCATAATTATTACTTATTATGATTAACAAGATATTTTAGCGAAAGCACCCTACTCCCTTCGAGCTGTTGGCCTTATGTGTTTGTTATCAGCAGTAATTACTTGAGGTTATTAAGAAACCCTTTTTACTTTATTAGCTACTGCTAGAATAATTGGAGCCGACGTAGTTATGATAATGAGAATACAAAAAAAAAAAAAAGTAATTGGCCATCGTTAGAGTATTTGGAGTATATACTAGTAACGGCCGTTAAATTAGCTTTTATATTATTTCACATTTACTACCCATTATTATTTTATGATAACTTTCTTATTTCAGGATTAACTCCCGATTACCCGAACCGTGTACTCCGTTAAAGTTGTCTCCGTCCAATAATTCGAATCCAGAAGTTTTGAGAGCCACAAAATGTGGGATCTATCGTGCTAACATGATTGTCGATATTTCTGTAAACCTAAATAAGCACTTGGTCTTGATGCATTCTGAACATGCATTTGGTTATTTCTTTTTCCTTGAATGTTTTGATGCTTTACCCCTAAATCATTATTGGCGGGGAAATGGAATACTATGTAAAAATTGTTTTGACACACTGGGTCAAAAAAAAAAAAGAAAAAAGGAAAAAAGAAGCTCTAAACGTCATCGAAAACACATCGACAGGCGGTTCTGTTGCATAATAGTCAGAGAGTTGAATTTGTTCTTTCTTCATTCAAATTATTACCGAATAAGCCGATGCGATCCAAATCCTAAGAAAATAGTTTTTAGGCTTAAGAAACTTTACTGTCCTGCCAATATTTACGGGATCAGATAAAAAAAAAAGCATTTCTCATTAACTAATAACGTAAGTAAAGAAGTTCGTTAGTATTAAGTAACTAGTTTTATTGGAAATTAAATATATTCTATTTATAAAAGCAATCAGAAAAAATCTTCGTCTAGTGCTTTTTTCTTATTGCCATAGAACAAATTAATTTATTTGAATGAAGAACTATTAACTTCATCTATCTTTGTCTGGTCCGCTAAGGGATGAAAATTGAGATAGAGCTGTAGATTAAACTGAAAATTTAATTAAATCAGGGCTGAATGATTAGATGCTGTTTAATTTTATATTGTTTAATTTTTTTTTAATTCAGCATTCTTATTCAAGTTTTTTTTTTTTATTCGTATGCAGTTATATTAAGCTGACGAATTAATTCGGTCTACTTAATGGGAAGAAGCGTCTGTACTTGATTTGGCCGACAAAGACCCCCCTAAGTGATGTCAGAAGCATACAGGTGGTTCTGAAAATCTATTAGCTTTCCATCTCTACAGCCGATTTCTTAACATTAATTTTGGATTAGGCTTAGGAGTTATAAATATGCTTTGGAAGCAAGTCGACGAAATCTAATAATTATTAACTATCACAGTTTATGTTGTCAGTTAAGGTCTGATATTTATATTTACTAAATAATTTGTGGATCCGCTAGTTGTTTACTGAAACAATTTCGATTGTGCTGTAATGATATTCGGGATCTGCAACGAAGCATGCGAACGATGATGCGAAAACATTCTATATTTTGACAAAATAAGTATAACCTAGGTTGAGGCTTGTGATTATTGGGTTAAAATATAGTGTTTTATTCCATTGGAATACATTTAAAATCGAATATATGGAATTCAACAGTCTATATAAAAAAAATTGGAGTAAAATTAGACAAATAAACACTCTTATATCTACAACACATAAAATGTTTTTATTATTAAAAAAATAATTGTTGAAACGTTACGGTTTATTATTGCATTACATGAGTAGCTTCGTTAATTATTTCGTACCTTTTCCAGATTCTATTTTTATTTTTATGCTCTTCGCCTTCTTCCCGTTTATGTTAATAGAGAGCCTGAAAGCAGAGGAAAAATCAACCTTCCGATGTCATCCCACCAGAGCAGACTGGTTTCAGCACAGGCTTAAGTGCGAACAACAACCTGGTGAGATTGCAACACCACGTCGCATCGAACGTCCGGAGCAACAGAGCTACCGCTATGATTTCACTGGACTGTTCGAAAGCTTTCGACTCTGTCGACCACCACATCCTACTCCAACGTCTGAGGGAATATGAATTCTCGGATCAGCTGCAGAACCTGATGAGATCCTATCTTACAGGCAGAACTTTTTCGGTTCGTATAGGCACTACGTCTACGACCCGAAGAAATTACACTGCCGGTGTCCCCTAAGGATCGGTGCTAGGCCCCCTGCTGTTCAACATTTACACCGCCCACATCGTAGGAGCCTCGTACCCCAACTGCGAGGTATCGGCGTATGCAGACGACATTGGTGTTTACAGCACTAGCATCAATCCCACCAGAGCCCTGAAATTTGCTGAAAGCGCCAGTCAACAGATCGCCGAGAAACTCGATGCCGTCCACATTAAAGTCAACCCGGCCAAGACGCAAGGAATTATATTCAGCTATAAATCCGGAAGAAAGAAGCTCCCGAAATCCTTCGTCTTAGACGGCAAAGAGTGCCATGTAAGCAACAAGCTATGCTACCTTGGGATTACCCTCGGTAGACACTTGTCGTTCACAACACATCTCGGCAAGAAGTTAAAGAGTGTTAGAAAGAAATTCTTCAGCCTCGGACACCTACTTCACAGCCCGGCTTTATCGGTACGCCTCAAGCTGCTGATATACCAGAGCGTCCTAAGACCTGCTTTAATGTATGGGACCCCTCTCTTCAAGTATCTGACTCCTAACACTCTCAAAACGCTCCAGCAATTTCAGAACAGAGTTCTCCGTACCTCCCTCAAACATACCCCGTTCGACCGAATGAAGGTGGACGAGATGCATAAAACATTTGAAGTGCTCACCATCCAAGATTCCATCAAGAAAAGACACATCAAATTTTTCGACTCACTCCGACACAGCCACAACCCACTATTCTCCGACCTTCAACCACCACCAATGCCCGTCAGATGGAAGCACTGCTGGACCGCCGATTCCTGGAGACAGATGGACGTGATCGAACCCTAGCCCCCTGACGGAGACTGAAGATCTACACCCAGCCGAGAGATCGAGGCCGATCTCCGAAGCTACTAGACCCCATCTACCTGTTTAAGCAGGGTCGACCTTCCGGCCGAGAGGCCGACTTATTTCAGGCCCCTGCCGGGGCTGGCCGACTACAAACCCTTGCCTAGGTACCCCTAGGCTCCACCCTCGGTAGACTCTCACTACCTTCCTGATTCCACCCGCCTCCTTTAGGCATACCCCACCCTATATCATTCTCATACATCCTTCAAATGGGGGACTCCCCTTAGTGAAAGGCACTCATTAGCCCAAAGTAATTTTCCCACATCCTATTTTATAAGTTTGAGAGCTAAGAAAAAAAAACAAAACATTTTTTTGTTGGGAGTATTGAAACTGAACTTTTTCATTTTTAGTTAAAAAATTATGTTGTCTTGGTAAGCTGTTCGTTTGTACTTTTAAATACCTAATCCTTTACAGTAATCCTCTTTTCAGGGCATTGCGACCTCCCCGACTTTGAGACGCGAGATATTATATAGAGAACATTTATGAATATGTTAATCAATTAATTATTAGCAATCAACCAAAAGATGTATTAATAATCAGTAGTTTGGTGTCCATATAGTGTAAGTTTTGTGAGAGCTGAAGACATGTGACATTAATTATCGCTATCCGGGGATTATTAACCGGATTCTTGTTTTTTTGTTTCGAAACGTTATTGATTTTCGGACAAGATACCTAATAAGCTTTGAAATATAAACCTACATCGCCCAATTCCAAACTCCATCGATGTTTTTTTTATTTATCTGTTGAATATTTATCTAAAAGTCTTTAAAGATAGTGTCTGTAGAAAAGGGTTTTGTATTGCTTAATCCTTTCTTAAAGTTTTCTCAATTAGTACCACGATGTCCACTTCTCTTCAAACGTCTATTGATCTTTGTTCTCTGCCATATCGCCTTTCTACTGCTTTCTTAATCGCCTTTCACTGCTTCATCTTTATGTTGTGGGCATACCTCATGAATTGTTTGTTGTGAAACACCTGTCAAAGTAAAAAATACATTCCCTGGACATTCAGATTTTTTTCCCTTTATTCTTGATCCAGGTTTCAGAGCCATGTTGCACATCAACCCTATATGCAATATTACCATTGGAATCTTTATATACATCCGTTCTGTAGACATATTTGAATTGGTAATATGCCATCACCATTTCTCATTAGCTCGTCCCTACTGATCAAAGCATCTACTAACCATTGTCCAGATTCGATTCACGTCTTCCATATATTTGTTTTTTTCGTTTGGATGAGTCTGGACGGTCATCGCAGCCTCGTTATATGACTAATACATGAATTAATGAATCCACGAATACGTGAATCCTCCTGTATATTTAAATTTAAAATAACAAAATACCCTTTACTGGAGATTTTTTATAAATTGTTAAATATGTCTATTTGATTCTTTCATTGATTCGAATTCCTATCTATTGATAGAAGTTATTGTCCCGGCTATTCTCTGTTTTTCTGCCCCCGCCCTTTGATAAGATATTCTTTTCACCTCAGTTGATTGGTCGCTTTATGGACATACAATTCTGTTATTCAGATCCTGTTAAATGATTCAAATAGAGTTAATAGCTTATATACAGTGGTCAGGATTGCGCCACTGTCGCTATATCGATTGCAATTGCAGCACGAACTCGATTTATTGTTTTGGTTTCATCGTGGGACAATAGTTTGAGTACTGTAAATTATCCGTTCTCACTGTATAATCAATGAATGATATGGCTTCAGTTTATTTAGTGATCGTTGTAAAGCTTGTTGAACTTTTATTATTTTATCTCCTTTGGAACCAATTCGATGGTTTTTGTCAGTATTTATGTTAGGTTAGACAGGAAATGTCGTAAAAACGATCTGCTATAACAAATTAAAGTACCATATAAAATTCTTCATAAAAAAAACAAACTAGGTTAGGCTTCGTTGATGTTTAATCTTTGCAGCTCAGAAGCTATTTAAAATTTAGGCTTGTTATTGTTTTTGTATGATTGAGATTTGAAGCGATGGTACAATTTAAGAAAAAACGTATAAGAGAAGCGAACAAGTATTGAAAACTGATCTTTGCCGTAGTTAAGAGCAAATGTTTTGAACAAAATAAATCGGGAAATAATTTTGACCTGGTATATTTCAATAGTTTTTTTTTTTTTTATATTATAGCTATTATAATTTTTTATGTATGTTGTAATAAGAAATTTTAGTATCGGATAAAAACTCGTAAATGATTCACTATTCAATTACAAATAAGAAAACCACAGTGGATTCATGTAAGCATCTCTCGTCTTTGTTTCTTCACATCTTTTTCATCCGATTCGTTTGTATATAAGTGTTTTAAAAAAATAAACTTTAGTTTATAATTGAAGGAAAAACATTTTGTTGGTTAGAATGGAATGGAGAAATAAACAGCGATGCTGCTTATCTTTGGATAAATTAGTTTATAGAGTTTCCACATTTAATCTCAATAAATTAAACCCACAACAAGCCAAAAATACATGTTAAATCTTATGTCTGTGAAAATGATAAGTATGTCATAAATCCGAAGGAATATGTTGTAACTACGACACGATTGACCATAATGTTGAATAATAGCATCTGCACTTAACTGATTTTCTAAAGCAGCGGTAATATGAGTGGGATGGTGATTTAGTTTCCCAGTCACGGTTCTGCAGTAGCATATAAGGTATGTTGTAATTGCCCCTTGGTGAGATATCTACATATCAATGGATAAGTTATAAACAGAATCCGATACGTTCCTGATGCTCAGGGATCTAGAATGCATCAGTGATGTGTGAGACCGTTTCTCCGATCTGAGAGGAATAAAATTAATTTTCATTTTTCCATTTGGAGAACGTTAGAGCGGCTATTGTCTGGGAAAAGCTGACTGCTAACACATTATTTCCCTGGAGTGCCATCGTCGCAGTCGAGCGGGGACACGAGTGAGTAAACACTCGCTCCCTCAACAGCGTTTTTATTTACATGTAAAATAGAACTAAGGCGGTGACTTTGAAAACGTTAACGTCGACCTCAAATTGTTCTCATGTTTTACCTGAAAGGCGTTGTTGTTTTAGTTGGGATGGAAAATCAGCTCCCAGTCTGCAGATCTCATTTAAATTGAGTGCTCCCCTCGAACCACGTTTAATTACATTTATATAAGGATGTAAATCTGTATGGAATTAACTTTGAAGATAGTTAACTCCAGAGATCACAAGATAGAATATTCCATTATATGCTTAAAGAACTTAATTTTGATTCTCAAAGATAGACATAGTTTTATATTTAAAAACATAAATGATGACAGCTATAAACTATAAATAAGATGAAGAGCATATTTGAGCCTATGTATGATAATACTTCCATAATAAAGATCACATACCATTTCATAATTTTGAGATTGGTACTTTTGGAGTGGAATGCATTAATAAAACGCAATTAAATTTTACTGAGTTCTTAGTACACACAAATTGGGGGAAAATATTATCAAATATTGGAGTATAGGACTTTTTTTCTAAAGGAATATAACAATTAGTTTGTTATTAGTCCTTAAATGAGAACAAGGATTTTTTTTATAATTATAATGGATAATTCTCCCCGCTCCTCATTTATATTTCATTGACGATATAAAATGTAGATAATATTTATTTTTATATCACGGAAATTTTGTTTTATTATATTAAAGATAGTGTCTAATATTTTTCATAATTGTAAACATCGCAAATTAACTATGCGTTAAATAGGTTAACCCACGCCGATGAGTTGAAATTACAAGTGCATAGAATGAGTATTTGTAAGTGATTCACAAATACTTTTACAAATTCAGCAATTATGTTGTTTAGTCATTTGATAGAATTATAGGTTTTCAGTTATTGATAGGTATAACCAAATAAATGAAACATTTTTCAAACTAAAATATCGAATGCTGTATTGGAAATGATTTTTATTATCGTGTGCACAGAATTAATGGCCTGAACTTTCTTACTTTTGATGTCAGGAAGCCATAACTCACGAACAGTATCCGTCTAGGGATATTGTGAAGAAGTTACGCTAATTTGATTAATATTTGAGTAAATCAGTTATTCAAATCAGTTTACATAACAATTAAATGTTGTGGAAAACCTCATTTCTCTTTTTGATCGAACATACCTCTTAATATTCTTGTGATTTTTTTTTAAATTTCGGCAGTCTTTAAATAGTTCTAAACCATAGGAATATCAGGGTTCAGAAGAAAACCTCCAAGCAATAAGAACGGAACCTCCTTTTTACAAGTTTAATTTTATTTCTCGTAATATCCGTTAAAGCTTCAGCGTCTTACCATCATACAATTCGCGTCATTTCTTCGAACCTCTGTTAAGTGTGTATTTAAAATTAACCGCCAGGTTAGGGTAAAAAATGTATATTCCCAACAGACTTGTGCATATGGTGATTGTGACTGAACGAAAACAAGGCACATAGTCATTGCACCTGTCCAAGTTATAAGTTATACAGTATGAATACCGTGTTGCCACTGATCATCTGGTTGGATAATCTGAATTTATATCTTATTGTTGGAATCCAGCGTCCCAGCGTAGCTTGACAAGTATTATCGGGTTCTATTAATATGACGTTTTATTATCGGTGTAATCTTATTTATTTATATTTGTATCAATTTATTGGTGAAAATATAATTTTATATATTTCGATGAAGAAATTGCGGCATATTTACAATTATTGCATTGGCTATACGTTTGAATTATTTATAGTCGATAGGGTCTGTTTTTTTTTTGTTAAAATAACAATGTAATAAATTAATTATGTTAGATTGATTGTGAGAGGACTGTTTGTGAATCAATTAACTTTAGTGTGTCAAACTCATTTGTATGGGGTGTTGGCTGTAAGTAACTAATAAAAAAAAAAAATTGTGCCTAACCCTACATCAATATATAATAATCCTGAGTGTTGTTGAATATACTTTTAATATTTCGGATTGAATGGATCATTTTTGTTACTGCTATGGAAGTACATAGATAAATTTCAACCTTCCTTTGAGAGTAACGCGTCTCGACGATTGGACCCTCGTTGGGTTAAGTAGCCTTGTCTCGTTTCTTATTGGAGTTCAGCTGAATCGCAGGTCCGTGAGTCACCCTCCCAATTGTTTGGTTGTCCTCTGTTATGCAGATATGGGAATGCAGACTACAATAGACCGTGTTGCCACTGATCATCTAGCTGGATAATCTGAATTTATATCTTATTGTTGGAATCCACCGTTCCAGGGAGCGAATATACAGTCACAGAAAATACTGTGGAAAATAGTGTAAAATAACTAAGGTACTAACACCCAATCTAAAGTACGGATATGCATATACTACAGTTTCGTATAGATGGTTCATACATACGGTTCATGGGGAATTAGCCATTACATTATATTTTATGGAAAATATGTGTTTAATAACAAATGATTGTGTAATTAAATTTTGCTTACAATTTTTTTTATAAAAGTCTTTTTTGATTATCACAAACAACCCATATACAAATAGAAGAAAAATCTTGTTATGATCAAAATAAGTAAAGCTTATTTTCATATTAAAACTATGTTTAATACTCACATGTAGTGTCGTTCTGAATTGAAATAATAATAATTAATATTTAGATAATAAGCCAAGAAAGTAGTAAACTCTCTCACAATGCTTGATGAGGAATTGGAAGACGGCAATGTGGCAAGAACGGCTTCGTGGCTTACATGGCGATTTCCGTAAGTTTAGGAAACTCCTTAGGACCACTACTAAGAAGGACTCAGGTGTCCGCCTTTATGACGGAGACACCCTCTACACATCGGGAGAACAGGCGAAAATACTGGCCGACCACTATACCGCAGACAACGCCGCAAGGACAGGTAACTACTACGATCCTCAGCAGCTGAGGACAGGTCAGAACTATATGTTTGTTTTCCCGAAGCAGATCAAGGCGATTCTTTGCCGGTATCAGGGAAATCGAGCACCAGGGGGCGACGGGGTACAAACGGTATTGCTGAAACAGCTGCCGAGGAGAGGGATTGCCTAACTCTTTAACCTGTACAATTCATGCATCAGGTTGCGATACTTCCTGACTGCGTGGAAACAAGCTATCTTGTTCCTGCTGCGCAAGAGAGGCGACCACCCAGGCCCACTATCGCCCGATCAGTCTCCTCCCTCACATGGGGAAGTTTCGCGAAAAGATAATACTGAACTACCTGAAGGAGTTCTGTTTGGAAATGCTATCATTCCGTACGAGCAGACAGGTTTTCAGGCTCATCTGAGTACAGAACATCCGCTTGTGAAGGTACAGACGGAAGCCAACCTCGGTATCAACAAGAATACAGCAACTGCTATGATCGTTGGACTGCTCGCAGGCTTTCGACTCAGTGTTCCACGGGATCCTGTACCGACAGCTTTGCGACTGGGAATGCCCAGAGCAGCTATACACCATGTTGGTTTCGTTCTTGAAGGACAGATCGGTGAGGGTACGGGTGGGTGATTGCCTCTCTAACCCATTCCCTCTTGAGTTCGTCAAGGTGTGGTTCTGTCTCCGGTTCTTTTCAGCATGTACACATCCAAATTGTTGGAAGAAACTATATCGCTTTCACCGTCGACATTGCGGTTTACAGCAGCAGCATGAGTGCACAAAGAGCACTTACACAGGCCGAGTCAGTTTGTAACGTTATCAGTGACAGACTGGGCATGTTAAACATCAGTGTAAATGCCGGGAAGACCGACTGCGTAATCTTCTCCCCCCCAAAAGGGGGAAATATCCTTGCCAAAATCGTATAGGATAGGAGGGCAAGAGAACTCACCAGCTTTCACAATGCACTATTTGGGTATAAAAACGGATAGTCATTTACATTTCTCTACTCATTTTAGTAATAAAATAGAAAAAGTACGACACAGGTCTTACCGGTGGCTATCGCATTTGCTGACTTCACCTAACCTGTCGCTTTGTCTCAAATTGATGATATATAAATGTGTCCTCCGGCCAGCTCTGCTGTACAGTGCCCCGCTATTTACCCACTTGACTGACAATACAGCCAAATGTCTCCAACACTTCCAGAATGGGATCATGCGAAAAGCGGTCCGACATACCTCTTTCGAGAGGTTGAAGAACGGTGACCTGCACCCGTTGCTTAGTGTGCCGTCGGTGGGTGAGTTCATCCACCGGAGACACATAAAGTTTTTTGACTCGTTGCAGCACCTAACTAACCCAGTGTTCAACACTGTGACCCCACCACCCTTCCCGCATCGTTGGCAACAGACTGTCGGGGAAAAATTAGGTTAAGAAATTATATGTAAGTTAGTTTTAATGTTGATCAAAAAGGTGAGCCCCATCACCTTTATTATTATTAGTCTGTTTAGTCCAGTCACGTATAATGTATATCATTATACTTGTTTATTTATTATATAATTTTTATAAAAAAACAAAACCTGTATATAATGTAGCAATGCTACAGGAAATACAAAAATAATTTGTAAATAGATTCGCATGAGGATCTATAATTATATATAATTATCTGTATATTTAAGGGGGCTATGAAAAAAAAAAAAAAAAAAAATATGTAAATAAATTAACTTCATCATCTATATATGTGTTGGACATTGTCTAGAAGTTTTAGTGAGAAGTGTGTTCTTATATAAAATTCTTCAAGCTGAAGTCGACATATACTCTCCACAGGACATATGACAGGCCAAAGATGGTGAAGGCATTCAGAGTAAGGTCTAACATTAATATAAATATAATCTGTCAGAGTTCACAAGCACTTACACGACTGAGCTGTATACTGTAATTGACTAATAGAAATTTCTTTATTGTGATAAAATTAAAATATGGCCTATTGGACAATAAATGATCTCATTCATACTATATTTACAATTTTCATTCACTCCCCTGCACGCGAACGAGGAAGCGAAGTCTTGGGAAATCCTCCAAACTCTTCTGTCAGGCGTGTCACTGGATACGAGCCAGTGTAGGCTGACCAAGAATGTGAGAGCCACAGACGCTCAGGACATGATTGGAGAAACTGGCCATTGCCACGACTCCTACTGTCAATATTTATAGCAGGTCATGAGACTACTGCCGCTTTAGTCTCCGGCGAGGATTGTAGGGATGAGTGTCCCTGTGCAATGACTGTGCTAGGGGATTAGGGTAGTTGGATAGTCTACTATGGAATTTCATGAACCTAGAATGGATACGTTCAAGAATGTAGGGTATATTAAGTACAGACGATCTCGAAGCAATAAATCATGCTCTAATTACTTCTTATATAATTTTAGGAGCTTTGAATTCATTATTTTAAAATTTTATACTAAAAATAAAGTGTACTTTAAAATTGTATACTAAAGTAAAAAATAAAGGAACCCCACAGAAATTTATAGTTTTCCTTATTGTTGAAAGTAATCCAATTTTATTGTTTGAGGTAAAATTAAATTGTTTGGACACTGCTATTACAAGCTATGTTGTATTTGTCCATGTCTGTCGTGGCCCTAAGTTGTCGATGCGGACGACGTACACTCATTTGGAAGGGAAGTATGTGGGAGGCTGAATGGCTGGAACAGCCTTCGGGGATACCTGACACTGGCTATCTTCTAATGCAATTATCTATGGTCTGAGCCCGGCTTTTTATTCTAGTCTCTGTAATGGCTTTCACAGTTGGTCCTCTTGGGGACAGCCACAGTTCTTGATTAAAAAAATTATCAAAATTTTAAGAGAGCTTAGGCGTTGGTTAAAACACCACCCACCTTTCAGGAGCCTGGAAAGAAGCTCACTCGATGTCATTTGAAATTTGTATATATTATATTGTTCATCAAGCGTCGTCCACGTGGATTCCGTAGTTAAAATCTATTGTAATACGAAATTGTTATTTATCCAATATGTTGAATCAACGCTTCATAAAAGTTATTATTTCTGGGAGTTAGCTCAATATTCAGAATAATCTTTTGTCTGCCATTAAATATGTTTTCACTACGATTGAGATCATAAAAAGGATTTCAATTTTTTTCAACTTTTGAACGGTTCTTCATCTTCTAAAAACTCCTTAATTAGGTATAATACCTGCTGGTATAGTAACCATCAATAAAATAAAATCTAAATATTTAAAAACTTGGATCTTTCTGTAGTAAGATTTTTTTTTACTTTATAATTAGTTGGTAAAAGTTATTTTTTGCTTTTATACATATCCTATTGACCTCCTCAGTTTAAAAACAGAAATGATCTTTTTTTTTTTTAAACATCCAGTTGTTTTATCTGGTTTTATTTAATCTTAAGGTAATTCATGTTTCACCCCGTTGTCTTTTTCATATCTTTTACATAATTATCAAGTCATTAAAAGTTATTTCCAAACTTATCCGCTACTCCTGTTTGATGTAAAAACATGATGTATTGCCAGGTGGTTCCAAGTAATTCCTTGATGATCCTCCAAACAAAATTTGCCTAAAGAAAAACAATGAATAATCATTAATTACCCAAATTCAACAGGCGATATTTATATTTTTTTAACGTTTAAATAAAACGGCTGCGGCCTTGCTGTTACTTGTTTGAACGAATATAAAAAAAAAATTAAAATAAAGAGACTGCCAAATTTTACAATAAAAAAATATAGCTAATAATTCTTAGCAGTATTATAAATTAAAATGTATTAGAGGATATTAGACATTGATTTTGTTTTTTAACGATTGTTTTCTAATTAAAGTTCATTAACGATGTTTCTTTTCTAGGAATCCATAGTAGATTATCAATAATTAAGTATTAATCACAGATGGTTATTATAGTAAGATCAAAAACTCTTAATTGTGCGATAAACCCAATTGACTAACATGTCATTATGAGTCTTATTCAGCCTATGAAATAAATAACGTTATGACACTTAATAAATGCACCATATTGCCTTCCGAATAAAACAATACATACACAAAACAATACAGCATCACAATCCTTAGGCTGGAACTCTATCAACTCCGGCAATACCGACTAACCCTCAATGACGCCAGAAACGGAAATGGCAGCTAGATTTACTGTAGGGATTGACCTGAGCCCCTCATTGTTATTGACAAAGTCAAGTAATCTTAAGTCATAATTATTGTAAACCAAGTGAAGTTTGGTCATTCACGCTTATGTATTCTGATAGAAATAGGTTTTACTGATCTAATATGATATTTTAACTGAGGACTACAAGTAATTCCTTGATATACCTGCACACGTAGGCTGCCTAATGAAAAATAATGGCTACCAAAATGCAGCAGACAATAATTTAATTTTTTTAAACGTTTAAATAAAACGACTGTTACCTTGGTAATTAGTATATATTATAATAAATATTATGTCTGTTCACAATAATTTTTTTTTTATGGAATAGATTGGATACTCTGGTATTTCTGCTTTATCTTCGTATTCTTTTGGGAATGGTGGGCATTCCTCAACTGGTCTTGCTGCTTATCATCTGTCGCGTTTCATCTCTCTCTCTCCCTCTCTCTCTCTTTAACATTGTCTTCAAAGTCGCTTTATAATACCCTATTTTGTAGTGGTGACTACAAAATACGCTACTCTGATGAACTACTAGTACTAATACTACTAATTTGCTCCTAAGTAAATATGGCCTTTTATACATAGACCTCTTTTGAAGTTAGAACTGTGCAATGAATTATTTCCTTGAACAATAGTTCAATATTCATCCTCAATTACATTAGCTTTCCGTTAATGGCTGCAGTCTCAAATGTTTGAGGTATCATCTTAAATACCACCTTTCTAGGGTGGATTCCATCTTTTAAATCCAGATAACTCAGCTAAAGCTCTACTACAGTACTGAGAAAGCCTTTAATAAGATTATTAATAAGAAAAAGAGTGCCAAGTTCAATTTATTTCCAGCTTTGAAGCCTTCAGCCTTTCGACGTTGTTGGCCACCTGGTTCTTTACTTTTATGAGCTATTATGATGAAGAGAAATGCGATTTATAGTATTTTTTTTTTCACGAATAACTGTACCTACTCAAATGCAAAGACTTGCTTATACATAGGTCACGTAGAACTGAAAAACACTGCTTACTGAACTACATAATGGAAAAGTGAGACAACAAACTCTAAACTGAACATGGTTTGTACTTGTAGGAGAAGGAAATACCACAAATCTCTTTCAAGTGTTTGCTTTGGTTGGAGAAAGCTTCCTAATTTATGTTGGGTGAAAGGGATTATTACAGGTAATAATTATTTCACTAACATGCTATATGATACTGATCATGTTCTGCTGTTATATTTAGATTTTTTGATAACTTAAGGAAATTTACTCTGATACTCCAATTGGAGGCTCACTTCATCGGTGCCGTTACGTTTCCTACTCTGTAAAATAATAATAATAATAATTCTATGGTATAAGTAATAAATTCCTTCATATTTATAAAGGAGGAAGAAATGAACAAATTAAATAAAAAATTCATTATCATTGAATAATAATTGTAAATAAAAAGGTTATACATTTAATAGAAATAATTATATTATTATTGTATATTAATTATCATTTGTTTCTAAATATCGTGGCTACTGAATGGCGTGCCCTTTTTTTAAGTAAACCATTGTTTATGTTTATAAATCCAATATATATTTATGTACATTAGATTTACTAAGGGTTACGATTTATTCGTTTCTGATTTTAATCATGCTGCTTTGCATTGTAGAGTCAAATAGAATTAAAACGCTTTTATGATCAGTAATCTGTTTCCTGAATAGATGAATACTAAGCTACTAAATTTACGGTAGATCCAATGCCTTTTAAAATCTCAGTTATGGATGTGATAAGTTGAATTATTAAAGTTTTATTATTAAATGTTTTATTTATTTTTATTATTATTTCATGTATAATATCACATTCAAAGTTGGAGTCGTAATCGCTAAAACTTGTATATTACGTTGCAATAATATTTCCTCAAACATTTTTAGAGCATAAAAAAAATTATGTTTCAAAATGTTCTTGTGAAACTGTTATTTGAAAATTTTTTATACATCTGGAAACCAAGTAATGTAATCTGTATTCTTAGGAACACCTTGATCGTGTTATATCATAAATTTATTATCATAAAATTTGCGCATATTTTGGTTATTTGACCTGTTCCGTTCATCCCTCCATATTACTTATAATAGCTAAGTGTATTTTTTATAGCAGCTGGCTAGTAAGTGAATGCTTGGCTAGGTGCTTTATAAGCTTAGCCTGTTGATATAGCCGTGGCTCTGCCTACTGAATATGCATTGAGCCGGGAGCCCTAACGGTACAGGCTCTAGCTCATACTGCCCTTGTTTGACTGAGTATTTCGGTAGCCCTTGTTCCGCAACTATTATCTTATCTTTAAATCAAAATGGTTTTCGAAAATTTATTTGTTTTCAAGAAAGGGATCAATGTTCTGCCATTTATATCCACTATAAGCGCAAAAAAGGCACTTTAGCGTAAAATCCTCTTCCAGTGTCAGCTGGGGTGAGATAGACACTATTTTAACATATTAATTTTCTATGAGACTCATGAAATGTATTTGCGGTCGATTTCGTTCGTCCAACTTGTCTACAACTTCTATTCAACATCACTCGGAACCCATTACATTGTTTGAATTTCTTAATTTGAGTGGTCTTCATCCATGAAATTATATCTATATAAAGGTGAACTCACGGTCGAGTTAGCTGGTCCTGCTAAAGTTAGTTAAATTGTGTCAACTTCCAGTAGACAGATGATCGCAACCGTTGGTCCGACTTCAGCCCCCTGCTACTGACGTCTGTCCCTTTCAAAGTGCGCGAAAGTTTGCTGGTGACTTTTGATCACGCCGTGTTGAAGAGTGGTTTAATCAAGTTAAACTGTACCAAATGCACTGGTAAAACCTGCTTATCCAAATCACACAAAAAAATTACAACTGTTTGCTTTTATAATTTTGATTATAATTGAACAGACTCGCAGTTTTATGAACATATCTTATAAAAATAACAGTAGCGTTCATAAATTGTTGACTCCTTTACGAATTGTTAGTTTTGTTCTTTATTAGTCTTTAAACACCTCTCTTTAAAGACCTCAGTAATCTGTCTGTCCAATCGCGACTTATATTAATGGAAGTGAATTGGACTTGAAACTCGTCTAGTGGTTTGAGCCTAGGAACTCAAATTCATCTGTAGATGAAAAACCACGAACTTGTGCTAGTGCAAATCATACAGCGAATGATCGTAGACTAGAACTAGAGACTAGAATAATTGACGTATTTCCTAGCTTCAAGGTGTCAGGGTATTATCGTTGTATACTGTTGGCTCCTTTCTAAGCAAGTTATTAGCTAAGGCCTGTTGAATAATCAGGATGTGTACCCGTTTAATCCAAATTTAATGGAATTTCGATGATGAAAACCAACGGCTCAGCCTCGTATAGTTGTTCCACGTGAGCGAATGTCACGAATATGTACAATGTTCGACGGTAGTGACAACTATTCCAGCTTTTCGAGAGGTCTACTCTGCTACGACATTGCCCCTCTTGACGGCGGTTCGCTTGCTGTATATAAAAAGCCTATGTGCATGTACATCATATTATTTATGGCACATAGCTTCCAATGCTTTGCTCAATAGATCTGGTGTTCATTATTTATTTATAACTACCATTTACTCTAAATCAATAATATGTAAGCATTGGGAATTGAAACAATGATTTATCCGCATCCTTGAATGTTTTATCATCGGTTTTGTCAGATTATTCTGGAATCCTAAGATTTGTACTCAGTTGACATTTCGACTTACTGGGTGGGACCCCCATAATCTTATAACGAAACAGATTTCGTAAAGTTTGTTCCGACTTCTATTTGACTTGTTCTAAAATGAACCCAGAATTTGAGTTATGTCCCCCTTAAGTTGTCGATAATCGTTTTCTTAGTACTACTCAAGTAATTATAAAACTATTATTTTACCTACACTATTTTCATTCGAGAATAGGTCTCCTAATATTTATCCCCAATTGCAAATACTATGTAGAACTATTTTGGTTTTATCAATTTATTTTATTATTTTTTTTTTTGTGGTATGGTTCTGCGTATCCGAATATGTTCTCGAACCCTTTTATAAAAAGTATCCCATGATCACCTTGCTTTGTTAAAGTGTGGTTAAAACTTTGACACGTGTTACAAAAATAAATACAAAGTATAATTCAAATTGATTTCTCCTCACGTGCGTTTGTATATGAAACATCAAATTGTCATGGAAATGCTTTTGCTTTACTAAGCTGAAAAAATAAAAAAATAATTGAAATCCTAGACATGGTTGAAATAAAAAAATGTCCCTATTTTTTCTTTGGATAAGAAGTTGGGCTCCTTAGGGTGGGTACCCTAGTAGTCGGTTTTAGAAAAAGTGGTCTGGACTGACTGAGTGGCTCAAGTAAGCACATTCGTTGGTCGGTGAACAAAGTACGTGAACACCTACACCTACACCTACCTTACCATTCAATAGACCTACCCTAGAAATTCAATAGATCTTTCTTTTATTTTAAAGTAATACATATTTGTTAGCTGGTTTTAATAATTCTTCACGCATGGATTCCAGTCTGTAACAAATATTGTGAATAAACAAAATTTTAAAAAGGAAGACTATTTCTTGAAAATTTCAAATTCTAAAAGTTAAAAACGACTTGTGTCCCCCTTACTGATGGGTTCAGGTCAGGTGATTGAGCAGTTCACAGTAGAAACCTTCTCCCAGAATCATGCATGAAAATACGCACAACTTACTGTGTCCGTGTGAACATGGATGGTAATTGGGTCTCACTTTTTGTGTAAGAGACAGGGCAATTGTGTTGAAGTACATCGTAATCATAAACTCAGTCATTTATAACTCGATTACCAATTCCACCCTCGACCTTAACGGCCTTCTCGCTGATTTTGGACATTTTTCCAACCACGGGACGTCCTGCGTTTCCATTTTTTCTCTGCCATCGTATTCTTATGATCCCTAGTCCAAACGTCGACCTTTACCAGGGATCAAGACAGTCATTCAGGAAGTCAACGATTTCAAACATAGAAGAATTGGTTTATTTCAATCTGATGGTTCTTGGTAACACAGACAACTTCAAATGATAAAGAATAACTACAAGGGATTGGTTTCGGACAGCTGCATGTGATTTGTGTCCTTCAGCGAACTCAGTAGAACTGCGGTCTCGAAAAAGGTGGAGTGTGCTCGTATACACAGGTGGTCTGAAAAGTTTCGGACCTCAACATGAAGATGATAATAAAATAAATAAAAGCTAGTGAAATAAAAGCTTTGTTAGGTCGGAAACTTACATCGATCTTTAATTCCACAAAGAGGCCTGTCTTTGGACGCACTGTATGTTGTTGTCTATTAAAACTTGTATCTTGATCAGAAATATAAGAATGTTTTAAGCATGATATGAGGGTGGTCTGAAAAGTTTCCGACCTAACAAAGCTTCTATTTTAGCTTTTATTTATTTTATTATCATCTTCATGTTGAGGTCGGAAACTTTTCAGACCACCTGTGTACATCAACGTATTTTTGAGAAACACGCTCGGTAGTTTGTTGGTTCACAATATAAATAACTTTTTTTCGAAAATTTAACACTTTATTAAAAACACTTAACGAATTTACCAATAAACTCTTAATATTCAGAAGCCTTAAATTAATAATTTCAATTCATTGAAATGGGAGAGCTTAATATTGTTTTTAATGATAAAAGGAAAAGTGTAGTGCGTTTCTATTGAAAGGGTTTAACCATAACCTAAAAGAAAAAAAGTCACAAAAATTGTTGTACTTGACCTGTGGATACTTTAACGAAGTTCTCTATTACAACTTTTGAATTTAAAATATCGTCTAAAAGTGTATGATTGTGATCCGACCACTCTCCTAATGTTGGGAGATGTAATTAAAAAAAAATAATTTACCTGTCCGCTTCTCTACACAGTCTTTAATATTTATGAAATAAAAGCTATTTTATGTCGACTAGACCTTTATTTATTTATTTTTGGGGGGCATAATTCGAAGGGAGTTTTGCACCCCATGCCAGTTGGCTTTGTCACTGGTTACATTATGCTTTATTTGGAGCATGTTATAATGTATAGATTAATTAGGTGATTACAGCCTATTGAATCAGTAGGCATTGATGATTGAACGCAATATAACGTGATAATTGATTGCCTTTTATTCGTGGCTGTTTGAGGGGGTTTTCGTGGGTATTTTCCGAATTATTTCTCCCTTGGCTCCCTGAAACAGGCAAAGGGGAGTGAGTTGGTGGATACTTCTACACAC
Source organism: Acanthosoma haemorrhoidale (assembly GCA_930367205.1). NCBI lineage: Eukaryota > Metazoa > Arthropoda > Insecta > Hemiptera > Acanthosomatidae > Acanthosoma > Acanthosoma haemorrhoidale. The sequence goes on from OV884012.1 coordinate 35,234,019, forward strand.
CTCGTTACCCGCCTCTCCCCATAATCTAGCTGACGCTGAAACTTCACAATAGTACCTTAATAATATTGTCGCATATAAATTGAATTTCTCGCACATTATATATATAAATTATTTATTTTATATGTCAATCAAACAACTGTGCTTATGTTATGTGTTTCTCTAATATATATGTATTTTACATTTGAAAGCAGGCTGAAAACCAAAGTGCATAAATTAGTGTTCATTTGTTAACACATAATTAGTGGCTTATTACATTATGGATATGGTTGTTGACCCTGCGCAATATCACACCAGATCTGTAGGCGTTCAGGAGTTTCAGTAAAATTATTGCTATAAAATAATGTCTTTTTTTTTGTTGAGATCTGAAATCTTGAAAGTGCAGATCAGATAGTGGTGTACCACTGTATTTGTGTTGGGTAGATTATTTTGTACCGAAGTACGTGGGAGTCGTGAATGTCCTATTAATGTTCTGGTTAGTACAATTTCTTATTCATTATTACATTGTACAAGTTACACAGTACAATTTATTATTACTAGATGATAAGGTCTGTTGCGTGTTTGATTTTGTAGAGTTTTTCTGTGTTATACCAGTTTCTTTTAATAGTTTTCTGAATTTTTCATCAAATATTCTGTATATTTTTGCTCGACTAATTTAAGAGGTGTTGCAATAGAGATCTGTTAATCTTAATTAGGGGGAAGAATTTCTGCAAGCCATTTTTTTGATATAGTAATGATTATTCATCATTAAATTATTAATGATAATTTTCTAACGTTTATTGATTTTCACTACGAAAGCAAATATAGAGCTCCACCTCACACTGGATCCACTGTGGGCTAGTCACGGGGACTTAATAAAGGACGAGTTTAAAAAATATTATGCCAACCAAACGTTTTTAGCAATCCGTTGAAATGTTATTTAGTCTGCGTGGTTAAAGGGTGTAAATACTACCACATAATCCTTGCCAGCTGTCATGTTGGCTAGGGTAGCAGAGCTAGTTTGAAAGTGGAGATGAATGCACTTGTTAATTATTTAAATGTTAAGTGCTTGACAGACTGTTGAATATTTTCGCTGCGGCTAAGAGCGGCTGCTGATTCACACGGCTAACATTTAGCCATTTGTTATCTTTAGATTGTAGTATTCTACACAGCGAAATGTACATGGTCATTGAATATCTTCAAGGGAAAGCGGGGTTGGTCTGCAACATCAAATGGATCGGAAACTAGATGCTACCCAAGAGCTAGCTGGAACCCACATCAGATTTAACTTTCAATTGACAGTGAAATCCACAAAGAAGATCCTATGTTTCTTGACGAAGGTTACAGTTGGCCACCGAGCAAAAAAAATGTTCATGAAAAAGGAAATCCATAAGCATTTGTTGCTACAGTAGTACGTGACTATAAATATAATTAAAGCAACTCTAAAGCAGTAGAACTTTTTAAAAAGAACTTTATTGATTTACAATACACTAAGTTGAAATTAAATTATAAATGGCTAAGCTGCTATGAATAATAAATGAATGTACTGAATGGAATCACTGAATGGAAATGCTTATCTCTAAGCGAGGAGGCTCATATATAGGATAGGAAAAGAACGGTGGTCAGCAATGCGATAGTGAGCTGATAGCGAACTGTGTCAGCATTTAACTATATATTCTCTGTTGCCAGGGTTACAGTAGTTTAGAAATAATAAAAAATAAAATAAATGACAAAATACAGTTATATGACTGACTTTTATGAATACAAATTAAGCTGTCCATTTATAATTATAAAAACGAGGAATATCTTAAATTATAAATAAAAGCATACAAAAAAAAAAAAAAAGAGTAATTCTGACTAACTGTAAATAAAAATTAACTAATTAAAATGAAAGACTATTGACAAGAGGTTTAAAGTAACAGTTGGACATATGATGAGTCATTTATGTTATAATCGAAAACTTTATTCATTGTAGCACTTGGCTTATAATATTTGGTAAGATCCTTTACTTGTGCAGATAATTCGCTTAGATTATACAGGATTTGATTATTATTATTTTTAGAAAGATCTACTAAAAAGTGGATTAAGAAAGCGTGAATGATATATTTATCCGGGAGGAAAGCTGTCATAACAAATTAGGCGTAAAAACGTAATCTAACACAAACCAAATTGTTATATACCCATTTTTAACCCTGCTACTAAGAGTATTTACAGTTATGCTTCACAAACCTGAGCCTATATGAATACGAGGAACCATAAATTATGATTATTTATTAAGAAAAAAGAAATCAGATTACCTAAAAATTCCCTGCACTGTTACTTACATTAACAAACATTGCATATATCGAATAAATATTAATATTGAAGCATATTAATTATGTTTTATTAGAGATTGACTACCGAACATCGCTTGGCAACGTTAGATAGGATACTCGGCTTGTCCAGGAACTTGGAACAGCTGTCCTATAAATTATGAGCTAAGTCTTAACTATCGGGGCATTGGTGTTTTTTATATATAGATGATCCATTGATTGCCACAAGATATTCTGGTATAAGTAATTGTTCTCTTATTATTTTCTATAGTGCTGTAATATTGTGATATGGAACGACGAGATAATCGAATACTGAAATAGTTTTTCTTATTTTATTTGAAAACCGTACTCATTTTATTTCCAATTACGATTCAGTCGGTTAGTGGTAAGACACGCACCAAGTTCAACGGTACCTCTCATATTCACTTATCCGAGTCCAACCTGACGTGCCCACGCAACACATGTTAGCTCAACACCTACTGCTTTTGGGTAAGTTGGACGGAGGCCTTATAAATTATCTAACTTTCTATATCATCAATGACATTATCAGGTAGTTTTTGATATTTTCTGTGCGCCCAGGTCAATTTTGTAGTTTTACCACAGCTAAAGCACGTTCACTACTTGTGTGTTGTATAACACGGAATTAATATATGTTTATCTTGAAATAGTATATTTGATTTCATATGTTAGGTGCTGTTTGTGGGTTGATAATTTTCTTAATCAATAATTTTGCCTCACCACAAAATTTTATTTGGCACAAGCGCTTTTCATTGTGCTATGCAGTCATTATCAAGCGCTGCTTAATTTCATAATAATCAAAACTTTAAATCACGAGTACTCTACTTATGTGTTGAAAGCGCTCCTCTCCGATAATTTTTTTTAGATAGGCAGAATCATTTATCAAGTGAGTTACATATTTTATTTCCAAGGAATCAACAATCAATATGATAATGTAGAAAAAACAAAAAACAAAACTGAATTCCGGCTAATCTCGGGCAAAATCAGGAAGATTTATGTCAAACAATTCAACACAATTCATGACCGACCAGGCAGTCCTGTCGATTAACCATTTAATCCCAAATCAATAAAAGCCCTCACGTGTCTGTAAATAATATTTTTATCAATTGACAACAGCGCTTTCAGGATCATGTAGCGCTTGGGCTAACATTCTTAAGTGAGATGTTATATTAAAGAATTTTATTTACCTTCTTTTAATTGCGAAATTCTAAAAATATAATATGCATTGATCTCTTTAAAGCTATTCATCATTGTTCCCATTTCCTGGACACCGACGGCTCTCAAATCTGTTTATCCTTCCCCCTCTCAGATTTTTTAGCTGCGTTTGCCAAGATTCAGGGGGTCCTTGGTCGGAGCTAAACTGAATAAACGGAGCAAAAAATCAGGCAATTGCTGTCGGCTTCAGTTTCCTTTGCCGATATTCCGGCTTTAAAGCATAATGGTCATCCCATCACTTTCTGCTCCATTGGTAAACGCCTAGAGAAAACATTGACCAAATTTTTTCGTGGAACCAACATACCTTCCAAACTTTTCCGTCCGTCTATTGGTTGGTACCCTGAAACTATTCCATCGTTCTCACTTTCTGCTCTACAAGACTACACGTAAGCTCCTTGTTTCCTCCCTCACTTTGACTACGGCTGTGTGGTGTATGGGGGTCTCTCGGTTGAACTCTGGGGCAAGTTGAAGTGAATCATAAATCGCTTCGTTAGATTTGTCTTTTGGGCTTCGCGGCGCTCCCACGCCTTTCACCACTACGCCGAGATAGGGTTAGGGTGGATCTACCCTTCCTTTCGTGCACTATATTTCCGCGGTTCATTATTTTTTCAAATCATCCATTTGCGTCACCCCCTTCCATAAATAAATAGTATTTCACAGGAGTATGCTCCCAGAACCCAAGATCATTTCTCTCTGACCCGTTTCTGCCCTTAAAACTGTAGCATTCGACTCAGTCCTTTTTTGCTCGTTCTACTGCCCTCTGGAATTCTCTATCTCCTAATATCCGGCATGCTTCATACTTACGAATCTTATTCTAACACCTTCTTACCATCAATAGAGACGCTTGTTAGTATTGGAACGATTTATTCATTACATTATATTTTCAGACGTTTATTCAAGTATTTAATACTTTCATTTACGTGTTTACTATGTATAGCTGTTAGCTGCCAGCTTGTATGCTATTTCTTTTCTATTAATTTAATGGTTTTAATTTAATATTTGCACTTTGTAATATTTTTTTAGTTATTATAGGTGGATGGAGGAAGCGGTTAAATATGAAACGTCGGGTTATTTGGAATCCGTGTTCTCGGGTTAACGATTGGATCAGGCCTATGTCCTTGACGGGTAATAAGTATTGAAGCGGTCGGGAGTCGATATAAAAAAGAAGTGGTCAGGCTAAGAGGGAAGGTGGAGTCGGGAGCCTATGATGGTGTATTTGACTTATCTGGGTTTACGTTTATGTCCTTATTATCGCCGGCCCATAATTTTTGTATTAAGGTTTAATAAATGTTACAGGCTTAGGTGCATTTATGCACAGTACTTAGGTTTAGGTAATGTGTAAATATTGGTATTACTAATAGTAGTTTATAAGTCGTTAGATCTAGAAATGTTCGAGTTAAGTGTGTTGTATTCCACGGGCGATGTGGAAAATGATTTTCTGTAATTATAGTCCGCTAAATTACCAGCATAAAACACACATTAGTAATGATGGCGTTAAGATCTTTAATTTGATACTCTTTTAGATATGATAAAAAAACATTTTGTTTTTATCACCAAGTAATCAATTAATGAACCTTCCTTATTTTCCATTTAGATGATTTTATTTATTAATCAGTTTTAAAAGTTATTGAGGAAAAAATCTTTTCAGTGCCGTAAACAAAGCAAAGTTTTTTAGAATACGTTATATTAGTAACAAAAATGACAGTTTTTGAATCTGTACAAACCCCTAAATGGACAAGGGGCGCGAGCGTTGTGCACTCAGAAGAAGTAAACAAGAAAGTATATGAAGGTACTATAAATTCGCTTAGTACTCGTTAAGCTGTATGTAAACCAAGGGCATGCATGCAACCAAACTATCCGCCATTCCCTATGAATTAGACCACTGTTATTCACCAGTAAAGATCATTATACTCGTACTTTTGTACAATGCTAGTGATCACTATTAGTGAAAAACAGAATTTGCATAAAATGTAGCCAAGCTACAGGAAATATAGTGAATCAATTGTATTCGTTTGTAGAATCTATATTTTGTAACAAGAGGATATGGGGAAAAAAAAATCAATTAAGACTTGGTCATGTCCAGAAAATGTGGCAAGAGAGCTATCCTGAACAAGTGGCTAAAACTCTATACGGTAGGATAATGTCGTCAGTGGCGGATTGATATGTGCCCAGGCCACTGCAAAATTAGCAGACAGGAGGGCATGGCGTTTCTTGTGTTACACATCATGGTGGAGAGGTATGGATAAACTATTGGAATAACAAAAAGGTATTCCTTTAGCTCTAAGGGACTTGGCTAAGCCTATATATATATATTCATTCCATTATCAGGAGCCATTGCCAGGACTTCCATTGTTACGCATTTATAGCAGGTCACGAGGCCACTGCCGTTTTAGTCTTCGAGGAGGATTATAGGTATGAGTGGTACAGTGCAATGATTGTGATAGGGGATTAGGGTGGGTTGGATAGGTTTTTATCGAATTTCATGAACTTGGAAGGGATGAATTCGAGAATATAAGGTATATTAAGATCGTTATGAAGGTTTTTGTTGCTTACGTAAAAAGGGGCATTTACTATTGTTCTCAGGACTTTTGATTGAAAGGATTGGATACGCTTGATGTTCGAATTTTCAATTATGATAGTAATTAGTAATAGTCCTTTTTCTGTGCTACGTAACTTCAACTTCCGTGCTAGGTCAGTTTAGTGAAGTGAATTTGTTGGAAATGAGTTGTGTATTTGTCGAGCAGTTCAGGTCTAAATATATTTAAAAGGATAATTTTAGAAATTTATTTATTTTTGCTCCGTCTAGAAGTTAAGTTTATATATAAGATACTCGTAAGTTTGTTCTATTCTTTACAAACTATAAGTATCGTTCGGATTTTCAAGTAGTACAAATTGAGGAATTTAGTTTTTAATAAACTTGGTTACGATTTACACAGGATATATATATATAGGCTAAGTGAAAATATATCTTATATTTTAGTTCAATCTTAAATCCAAAGAGTAACGAAATAAACTTTGATGTCTTAAAAAATTATTCTCTTGTATGCACAATATTCGCACCGTAATTCTTGTCCTGAGTAACCTAGAATAAAAATTCATTTCAGTCACGTCGATGGAATCGATACCCAGGTTGATGTATGGTTTTGGATTATTCTCGATACAATTTATTATTCATGAAAGAGCTTCAACTTATTTTTGAAGAAAATCCGGTATATAAAAGCTGAAGAATGGAGGTATGAAGAGCGCTTAAGTCAATTAATTAAAACCATGGGCAGAGGTATAATTTTATTTAACCTTACATTGAATCAATGGGTTAGTTGTTTTCTAGAACATTTTTTTTTAAAGTTTGGTAACGTTAAAGTATGTTTATTATGATTATTTAAACGCCGGTTTTCTTTGTTTAAGTAAAATAGAAGGAATAAGGAATTGAAAATGGATCTTTCGTATTCCCTAGAGGCAATAGCATAAAGATGAAAAACATGTAAAAGGAGAGAAAAAGTGGTTCTATATGACTTGTAAGCCGTAACCTTTCCGGTTCATCGAAAACGAAAAGCTATAAGTTTAACAAACGCAATTAGAAACAAATACTTCCTGACCAAGGATCGCTATAGTTTCCTGTGGGACTAGCCTAGTCTACAGGAGGAATAAAAAAATATCTCAGTTCACATTTTTGTTAACTTGCTATTATATTGTGTAAACTGCTTTTAAACAATTACAAAATGTTATTATTAAATGTATCCTATGTGTGTAGTAAATCTCTGTTTTATTTTAGTTTATCTTTCTTTGTAACTCTTTTTTTTTTTTTTTGTTGGTTATTATATTATTTTCCTAACTGCCATCATGGAGGTTCAAAGAACAAATTTGGTAGAGATCGCCTGTATTGTACGCCTGTACAACTGTACTGTTGTATTTGGTATACGCCTTTATCGATTGAGGTAACGATGTAAATGTTTCTTACTTCTGTATATTAACGCATAATACGATATTTGGGTGAGGTATTAGTACGATAACAATCATGTAAAAAATATTGTTGATCGAGGGCAAATATTAGGTTGTTGCGGTGGGCATTCAAGGGGGGGGGCCTTTCGTGCATTAAAATTTATATATCGTCGTATTAGAACGATTGTATTTATGTTTATGATGTATTTATATTTCTGATTCGAGATTTCATATATATATACTGTTTTGTTACCATTACGACCCGTTATGCAGACAAATATACAAATTATTTAATTTTCCTTAGTTTATAATAATCCTAAAATTTCAAAGCTTAGATAATATAAAAAATGAAATTCGTTCTACTCATTTCCCTGAAAACGGCCAAATTTCTAGCTGGGTGTTCAGATGTGAAAGATTTAAAAAGAAAATATTTTCTGATTTCTCTTTATATCCAAGTTATTGCTGTTGTACATCATGTAAGAACACTTCCCGAGGAGGATGTGACCTATAAAGGTCCTTAATAAAGTTCGATGTGTTGGTCATCTTAGGAACAGGGCTCTAATAAGAATCGTGGGCAATTGCTTCTTGCGGGTCATCATCAAACACAATCTGCTGACAATGGGTTCTTCTTGGTGTTTACTTTTTCGGGACATTTATTGTCAGTCTCTGATATCTAGTTGTTATAGGTGTACATTGTGTCTTAGTAATTGAGATGAACAGTTCGTTTGCGCCAGCAAAAAGTTTTGTACTTAATTCCCATTACTGCTCATAGCTAATAAAAAATCAAATCACACGAATGCCCGTTACATAATACATAATAATTCTGCCAGAATCCGCTGAGCTATGCCGGTGAGGGCATAGGTAAAAAAAATAAAACATTATTTAATGCTAAAACGTTTAAGATTTAACGGAGTAGTTTTTTTTATTTAGAATACTCATATAATATCTATATACACATCAATTGTGTCTCAACTATGTCCTTTGTATTTCTCTTACAATAGCAATCAAGAATATCAAAATCGAAATAAATATTCAGAACATTATTGCGATAAAATGAAATTGCCTTATTAGAGAATAAGTAAATTTGACCATGATTAGCCACCCATGCTCCTCCATCAGCCGCATCACCGGATACGAGTAAGTGGTGACTGACTAAGAACGCAAGAGCCACAGACGGCCATGATTATGATGAGAAACTTGTCATTGCCAGGACTCCCACTATTACGTATTCATAGCATGACACGAGGCCACTGCCGCTATAGTCTCCGAGGAGGATTATAGGGTTGTGTGACGCAGTGTAATGTCTATGCTAGGGGCTTAGGGTGGTTGGACAAGTTTCGATAGAATTTCATGAACTTGGAAGGGATGTGTTCTTATGTAGGATTTATTAAGATCGTTATGAAGGGCTTTCTTTCTGATGTAATAAGGGGCAGTAACTATAGTTCTCAGGTCTTTTGTAATGATTGAATATTTTTTGGTGTTCGACTTTTTTGAATTAAAAAAAATTAGTGGACAGGTAGAGGGTAAAGTTAATGTGGGAACATTTAGTTGCATTAACTTTGATCCGACATTGGTTGCACCAAAACTCGATCTCATCAAGGTGTTTCTGAAGGTTACTTAAAAATTTTAAGAGTTATTAGCCCGGGGCTACACAAAAAAGAGGATATTGATACGTCTACCAATATCCCCAACAAAAAAAATGGTGTTCCGGAAACACGATTTAGTCTTTATCTAATAAAAAATTTAAAAAAATGGATCATTTAATTATAACGAGAAGTTAAGATTTATCAGCTGATTTACTTTAATATCCATATATGGGGTGCTATATCAGGGTCTGTGCGGGATGACAGGACTTCAATGTCATCTACAAATGTTGCCAAAAAGGTATTGGGGGTAGAGGGGACATCAGCAGTTATAGATGATGGGGCCCAGCACACTGCTCTGTGGAACTCTTGCTTTTATGGGATAGTAGTTAGAATATTCTAAACCACAGGGGACTTGGAAGAAGCAATTTGAATGGTATGACTGTAGGATTAGGAGAAGGGTCTGTGGTAATTATGTTTTGAGCTTGTAGAGCAAACCTGCGTGCCAGAACCTGTCAAAAGCTTGAACTATATCGGGAAAGGCAGCAGTGCAAGTGCAGTGTGCTTAAACATCAATCAATAAATTCAAGTTTCAGTAATTTCTTTCACATTTTATAATTATATGATATGTATTTCCTTTGGTTTTTAGTAACGAATAAATGAAACTGGTTGATCTAATAAACATTTGTTTATTATTTGATAATATGTATCGACTATAAGTTATCTAATCAGAACTTTGAAAACCTTTACTTTTTCACCAGTGACCCCCTGTAAAACATAATTAATAATACTATAAACAAATTTTTATTATTTTAAGAGTTATTAGCCCGGGCCTTCACAAAAAAAGAGGATATTGATACGTCTATCAATATCCCCAACAAAAAAAATGGTGTTTCGGAAACACGATTTAGTCTTTATCTAATAAAAATTTAAAAAAATGGATCGTTTAATTATAACGAGAAGTTAAGATTTATCAGCTAATTTACTTTAATATCCAGAAAGGCAGCGATGCAATATTGTTTAATTTTAAGGGCTGAGGATACACGGAGGCCTTGTTGAGCACTGGAATGTCGTGGACGGAAACCAAACTGGTGTTTAGGGAAAAGGTTTTTGAATTCAAGAATTGGTAGACGTTTTAATTGGAGTTTTTCGAAGCTTTTTGAAAGGATAGGAAGTGGATTGGTCGGTGAGATGAGACAAATTGAAACAAACGCCAGTTTTCAAAATTGAAATATCCAATAAAATGTTGAATCTCTGAGCTCATTTGAAAACTATCTATCTCCCTTAGAGATTTCAAATGACTGTTAAATAAAACTATTTTTGCCTTAGCGGTACAATTGAGGCCTTACTTGTAGGCAGCTGAATGTTTCATGCATCAATATTACGATCTCGTTCTTCATTGTTCGGTGTATGCCACTTTTACGAACAGCCCTGTAAATGATCTGATAAGCGTTCCTCTTTACGAGAACGTAAGAAGAACGACGATAGCTTTGATATAAACAGGTGTGGCGGTGGCATGTGGATCATATCTTTCTTTTTATCTGCCTTTGCCTCTTCGCTTGTACATAACATTTTTTTTACAGCTTACAGTGCTATGTACATCATATTATGCGTACATCATAGTATTAGTTATCTATTCGATTGAATGAGCATCGGTTGAAAAAATGTCCTCACATTGATTTAGTTCGCAAGGGATTGATAAATGTTTTATGATGCTTCCTTATGTGTTATGTTACTGGAGGAATTTCTCATAGAATTATTAATTGATAAATTGACGTTGGCATCCGCCAGTAACGGGGGGTTCTATTCAAGCTTTATGCTTATAGCTCTTTCTATTTTATTTACTCTTTTTACTCGAGGGTAAAAGAGAATGCTTCTTTGTCGGCAACTTAAATGTAATATTATAAAATGTTCGCATCAGTTAACATTGAATTACCTTTAAAGAAACCCATGCTATTTTCAAGGAACATTCCCCTTGTTAATTATTACATCTTGTTTTTCATGTTCATGCCAAACAACATGAAATTTATAAGGATTATTAATTTAACAATGGCGGGCGGTCAGCGTTTTCTGATGACATTTAAAAAAACACACAAAAGAACTACCTTAATTATGCTAATGGTCACTGCTAGGAAGCTAAAAGTTGAAAGATATTTTTAAATTCATTTTTATCATTAACATTGGATGATACATTAAAGTCAGGATATATTCACACGGTGCATTAAATATGGAAACAATGTATATTTCTAAAGCTTCGATTTAGTTTATTCTGCATATACCTGTATGCATGTTTTCCATTAAATATGTACTAATCGCCGTTAATAAATAAGTCTAAAACCTCGACAGTACAGGAGAGTATTTCAATAATTTATTCCATTTGTAAGATTTAGTTTTTTCTTTGTGGAAAATGTGGATAAATTTATTTTATATTTTATCATAACCCTATTTCCCATGTCCTGTGATAGTGCTGATAGATCCGCTTGAGAATGAAACCCCTTTCCTATGGTTTTAAATTAGAATAGAATAGACAAAAGAATTATGCCGGAACAAAGGCCCCTATCAATAATGATCCGATGACAAATTCACATCTGACAAATAAAAAGAACTATTACATGATAATAAAAAAATTATGACAAAGTAAAATAAAGTGTAAACCTCTAAAGGAATGATAATAATAATTATAAGATAATTAGTAAATTTAGCGTTTAGTAAATAAAGTCATAAATGGATCCAAACCAAAACAAAAACAATCTGAATAAGTCTATAATAATAATACAAATTAATGCCAGATATTTGTTTTACTAACCCTTAAGATGGATATGACCTTTAGATATGAAAAATACTACCCACTATTTGAAACTCGATTGAGTGTCACTAGCAATTTAATAAATGGTAATTACAATGCTAAACTAAGATTTTGAGTAGTTAATCTAATTGATGATATTATTGCGTGGAAGTCGTGATCAACATTTTTTTAAATTATGTGGGACTTAAATGGATATAAAAGCCATGTACAGGTGACCTGATGTTGCTAAAAGAAACAGGAACTCCACGAAAAATTGTAAGTTATTATTTAGTGATTAAAGAAAAACATAGTTTTCTAATATATAGAGCAGGTTACCTAATTGAGATAATATGTAGATGAGGATAATAATTGAAGATGTTAATGGTTTTGATGTGTAAACATGCTTAGTTGGCAGTTGTCAAACGCGTGATGGATTTTACTTGACCAAATATTTCATATAAGGTGAGATAGATTATCGGCTATTTTTCAGTTTCGCGTTAGTATCACCAAAACACCTTTGCTTTCTACTTCCTTATATGAAGAGAAATAGTGCTGGATAAAACTTCGAAATGCTTCGTAAGGCTCTCCTGATGGCGCTAACTGTTTTTTACTGGAAAGCGTTAAGTTTTCTTTTCAGTCGGGAGTTCTTGTCTAAGTGATGTCGCAATACCACCTCCTCACATTTTCCAAAAACTTTTTCTAACCTTTTTTCTGTGTTGCCGTTTCCTTTTATAACTTAACAACTCCACGCCACTGATGCTAATACACTACTTTTGCTTATTCAGAACGATTTTTTCCTTGGTTTGTTCCAAATAACTGCCTATGAATATTAATTCTTTATTGGCACATTTATAAAACACTATTGTATTAGGAGGCTTATTTCTATTCTGGTGCTGTTCGATCGTCTTCTGTCTCTCAGTATGTGAGCATATTCTGTGATAGTTGTTGCAAAAATTATTCAATCTATTTTTATTTTTTTTTTGTGATTAGGTATTTTTTATTTCTTAGAAGATGATGTTCAGATGCCGAGATGGTTTAAGAAATAAAATAAATTAGTTTTAGTAATACATTGATATTTGCGAGGGTGGTCTGAAAAGTTACCAACCTAACAAAGATACAAGACGTTTTTTCATAGTCGCCTTGTAACTCTACACACTTCTCCCAGCGATGCTCCCATCTCTGTAACCCGTCCAAATAGTACTCGGCGTTTGCCTCTTCATTTGACGAAAATCTCTGTCCTCCGAGCGCAATTTTTAGATGAGGGAACAAAAAGAAGTCGCTTGGGGCTAGATCTGGTGAGTAAGGCGGATGGTCAAGCAGTCAACCGTAATTCATGGATTTTCGCCATGGCGACTGCTGAGGTGCGAGACGGTTCGTTGTCTTGGTGAAACAGGATTTTCTTTTTCTTCAAATGTGGCCGTTTTTTTCACAAGTTCTGCCTTCAGCTTGTCAAGTAATGATGCGTAGTATGCTCCTGTAATGTTTCTTCTTTTTTGAAGATAATCGATTAAAATAACTCCATGACTATCACAAAAAACAGTCGCCATCACGTTCCCAGCCGAAAAAACAGTTTTTGATTTTTTTGGAGCCGGTTCCTCCTTTGCAGTCCACTGTTTGGACTGTATTTTTGTTTCGGGCGTATAATGGTGTATCCAAGTTTCATCCACAGTAATTAATCGGCGCCAAAACTCGGATTTATTGCGCCTAAACTGCGCCAACAGAGCGTTGGAAATGTTCATTCGAACAAGTTTTTGGTCTAACGTGAGCAAACGCGGCACCCAACGCGCGGACAGCTTTCTCGTCTCTAAATGTCGATTTAATATGTGACAAACACGTTCTTTTGAAATGTTCATAACCTCTGCTATCTCTCTCACTTTAATTCGGCGGTCGTCTAGCACCATTTGGTGAACATTGGCGATGTTTTCGTCGGTAGTTGCAGTTTTTGGACGTCCCAAACGTTCATTGTCTCCCAAGCTCTTACAACCACGTTTAAATTCAGCTGCCCAAAATTTCACGGTGGTAAATGATGGTGCAGAGTCCCCATACACAGAATCCAACTCATCTTTGATTTGCGTAGGCGTATTGCCTTTCAAAAACAAATATTTAATGACAGCTCGATACTCGATTTTGTCCATTTTCATATAAAAACTCACATCGACTCACTCAATTGACTGTTACACAATAACTACGCGTCCAAAATGGCTGAAACTTTGGTGAGTAACTGTCAACAGATGAACAACGAAATTCACTAGCTCTTATTTACGACTGCTGCTATCTTCATGTTGAGGTCGGAAACTTTTCAGACCACCCTCGTATATATGACTTTGATAAAAATACTATACATATATAAAATAATTTAAAAGTTAAAAATAAAATTGATAAATAATAATTAAAACAAAAATGGTGAGACTGGATGACCAGGTAGTATTTGTATATTTTTTGGGAACTATCACCAGGCTAGTATTTTATGCTCAAGCATACACACTTAATATGTGGAAATCAGAAACCCTTATGCTCTCTTGGCGTCTGTCTATCTATATTAGAGATGCATTTCACTTGGAAATTTTAACTTTATAAAAATGTATATGGTAATTTATTTATTAATAGCTTTGGTTAAATATAATTAGTAGAGAGATAGTAAGGTTGCCTTTGGCTACTCGCGCTTTGATCTATTGTAATAAGATTTTAAGTTGAACTTACGCCGAATCAGTATAAATACGAGCAAAATAGCAAAGAAGGGTACCGAAGAGGGTTGAGATCGTGATGTTATGAAACGTACTGAACTATTCGCTTGACAAATTTGGTTTGTTGACAAAGTTACCAAGACAACCCTTTATGGTCATCAAACATGATTGATTTGTTTCAAAACCCTTAAACACACAGTGAGTTACACATTATACAATATGGATTTTTTTTCCATTTTAAAAATGTGCCTAAATGGTTACATAATATAATTTTACTTTCGGGATTATATAGGTAACTTTATCTTATTGTTTAAATAACAATAAGACTCATGAAGACATCACATCACGTTGTACTAACTCACAGGCCAGGTGTGCTAAATGTGCTATTTAAGGTGGTGAACTTTTAGAAGTAGTAACTACTTAACTGAGGGCTGTTCTTGCTTTCTTCTTCGGTTGTAACGCAATGCTTTTATTTTTTAGTGTTTGGAAACTAATAAAATTTAATTATCCAACTAATTTTAAATCAATAAGACTTTGAACTTTATTAGCACTAAAAGCTAAAAAAGGGTTTTTATCTATTTATCCGAAACCTTAGGACGTTGTGAATTTAGCAATTTATATACAAATTAGTGATGGATGAAATTTGATTTCGCATTATTTAATGTAACAAGTAGATAAATACGGTTATTATGTATTATGTTAAAACGTTCGACTTTTTAAGTTGTGTTTTACTGCCTAATATAAGGTTGTTGAAATTTGCATTAATTGCGGATTCATTAAATATATAATATTAATCGAACACTGGAATTATGAATATTTGTGTGTTTGACTAAAATTTAAAAGTTAAATTTAGAGATAAATCACTTTTTCATTTCTTTAACTAATTGATAATATAACATTTTATGTTTTTATTTTTTTCATCACTTTTACTATTTAATATTACAATGATTTCATCGAACGCGAATATCATATAGTTTGTTAACAAATATAAAATATAAATGTAATGGACTGTGTCTCAGAGAAATTGAAATCAGCTTACAATAAGCAAGATGGAATTCCGCATATGTCGGGTGTTCAATTAATTCGCTTGCAACATGGTATAATAAGTTATGGTGATATAATATTTTTTTGACCAATTTCGCTGTAACGACTAGATAATATAGAAAATGTTTATCGCTACTTTCAAGCTTTTTTGATGTTGAAGATTTTTAATGATTTGAGAATAATCGGAAATAAGCACCTTATGAGGTAGCCGTCTATGCAGCTACAGGGTCAAGCTGGAGTGGCAGTGGTATAACACACATATTTTGTTACTGTAAAGGCCAGAGTAGTCGGTTAACATGTTTTTATCTCGAGGTGTAGAGGGAGTAAGGTATGTTTTGTCCTTTTAGTGGTCAGTATCAGGCGTGTTCAGACTTTTGAAGTGATGAGCTACAGCTGACTTTGGTACTAAAATTTTTGTGATACGGGACCGTCCTACTAGAAGGAGCTTAGTCCAATAAATCGAGTCGATTGGCTGGACATTTCAAAATTTAAATATTTTTGATTAAGTTCGTATTATCTCGCGATCGCACAGTTCAAAATGTTTTATTTTTAGGGTTTATTCTCACTACCGATGAGTCATTTTCTATTTGCGGTTATAATTATAAACTGGACGGTTAGTTAATATTTCACTTATTCTAATTTTTAGTTTTAGCCTATAAGTATTTAATATTGTCAAAATTAAAAAAAAAAATTGCTGTAAACAAAATAAGCGAAATTATATAGTTAAGGATTAGTGAATAACGTGAAAAAATAGTTGTGGAGATTTCCTCTCGCCCTTACTACATGACCCATGTTGAACTCCCGGCAATTATTTCGTTAACATATAATCCTAACATATAATATATAATCCTAGAACATCAAATTGAGATATTTTTATAATTAAGAATAAAATAAAATATACATCAAATAAATTGTAGAAAACACCTATTCAGTTCTTTAAATAATACCATAATAATGATGTTTTCAGAGGGTGAACAATCCCACTCGTAGGCTAGTCATAATACCATGGATGTCAGTATTAACAATTAATTCTGGTACTTGAAATATATTTGTTTTCAAAATTAGGTTTTTTTTAATAAAATAAAATAATATTTTACAGGAATTTAAATCTTAAACCTTCCTATTATATTCATACGCACAACTACAGTGAACCTCCAGCGTAGACTTAAACGATAAAAAAAATAAGATACTTTCTCATGATATTATATTTATTTGTTTTTAATTTTTGAATCTGTTTTAAATAAGTATGATTCTTGCCCGTCGCCTTCTGAATCGTCTTTTAAAACAGTTTCCTTCGAAAAAGTTAATTAACGGGAGCCAATTTCCTCCCAAGTCCCCGCTACCCAGCGGTTCCTTTCAACAAGTAACTGTCTTTTGTGCTTGTCCCAGGTAAGTTTAATATTCGCTTATTTTCGTTATGAAAATTAACTCCGAATTTGAATATATTTAATAAAATCGCGCATAAATTTTAGATAATTACAGCTACATTTGTCTCTTTGGATTCGTTGGCGGCCACTTTAGATTTGATGACGCCCAAGTCCTATGGGTTAAAACGTACAATAATTACAATGTCATTAATAAATAATTACATCCCTTATAAAAGATCTAAAAGTTTTATTTTCTTACCTTAATTCAAGCTTAATCAAGTATGTAAATAGCGTTCTGGCGAACGGGGAACTTTTGTAATAAGAAAATGTTCCTCATTAGAATATTTTTCACTTCCGATTTTTTTAGGATTGGAAAAACTTCTCTCATATCTTCTCGCGGCAGTTACTCAAACGGGATTTGGTTATTCTCGGTGATATAAGAACTGAACTGTTCTGAAGCTGCTAATTTTGTTTTTTGAGACGAAAAAGTCCATGTTTAAGATGGCGATTGTTATTAGTTTGATCATGTATTTTTATTTGGTGTTCAGATAAAATTTTGGTTACTTTATGTCTATGAAATATAAATAACTGGCCATAAATAATCAAATACTAAGATCGAATTATATATTTCACTACAAATTAAAAGAAAACTTTTGTTTTTTAATTTTTAATTTGTTAAATATATTTTATTGCAAAATTACACAGACAAGTAGCTGTCATATCAACAAGTCGGTCACCTGGAAGATTCCATTTTGAGGGTCGTGGAAAAAAAGAGATGCCTGTTATCCTTTCATGATCATTCGCCTCTACATTTTTAAAGCCATGGGTGTTGAAAATATTTATATATAATAATACAAAGATGTTTTAAGTGTGTATCCGCTATACACTTTTTCGTTTCGGGGATGTTTTTATTTCGGGAATGTTTTTATTTTTCGCCAATCTATTTCGTGCGGAGGAACGCGCCAAAGAATGAAAGGTAGTCAATTCACTGAAAGAATTTTCAATAAAGAGGTCAACTTTATTTTAGAACTTATTCAATAAGCTAAATTTAGGGTTATCATCACTTTCCAAATCTAAACGACAAAAGTGTAGTGCAATTCCCACCTAACTTATGTAGAATTTCCTGTATTGGTTTTAGCAGCAGTCTAATGAATTAGGAGTAGCCCTTTCGTTGCTAGATGTCATACAGTATGTTTGTCGTTACCTTTGCTTAAAAACAAACGATAAATGAAGTTTACTTGACGTTTCGTTCAAGGCATTAATTGTAATTGTCGGATTCCATACACAACTCATCAAAAACAAATTCAGGCATCTTCAGTTCTATGTTACGTATTTCTTTTCTACGAAATTCCACCTACGCGAGTCTCTCAAGTTTTTTCCTACTTACTTTTAGAAATATATACTTGGAGTATTAAACAATTTAGTGAATAACTTTGGAAAAAAAAATAGGTAATATAAGGCGGTAATACCTAACTATGTGTGCGCTTGAAAATTAGTTCTTTTATGTTCTAAAAAATATTAATTCATCAATATTGTAATAATTATTGAATTTTTTTTTTTCTGGAAACAATCAAATACGATTTTATGACTGGCTGTTAGGAGACCGACAAAAAATTGCAGTAATATCTTTCCAGTTAGAAGCTATTTCCTAGTAAATTTAATTATGTCTGAAAAAAGATCAGCACCAAAATCACCGAGCATATACATTTCATAGTAGTAAGATTTATTATTCTTTATTAATGTTTTTATTTTTTCTGTTAAATTTTAATTCGTTTTTAAATTTTAATTGCGGTTTGGCAACGTTCATGTTCATTCAGTGCAGGAAAGATAATTGTGCAATCCTATAAGTGGCAATCTACTTGTTTTTACAAAGTTTCTAGTCGAAATTGCTCTCTATCTGGGAATTTGAATCCATAGCCTTATGGTGAAGCTAGCTGCGCTAATAACACACCTCACGAAATCTTTAAATTGTTGTTATATGGTAGTTTTGTCATATATATTTCCTTATTGGTTTGTCAAGAAATGGATGGGATGTTTTTTAACAATTTTTGATTTTAAAGATACTACGTACATTAAACATGTACACTAAACATCTATATTATGGATTAATTGTCAGAATATTTCATGGGTTTAAGAAAATAAATCTTTGTCTAACCAGAAGAAATTGTATATATCAGCGATTTTAACAGTAAATTGCCACCATCAGAGCAGCAAACAGAAAATTAACTACATATAATAATGATAGATTTTGTTATAATAAAATATATTTAATTTGAATTATTATGTAAACACAGTTATAAATGTTATATAACTTTTCTATAATATTTCAAAAGTTGATAAGGTCCCTAATTAAATCATCCTACTGATTCATATTCATTCTGCTGTCTATCTTTTCTCTATTCATACGAATTAAATTCCTACCATAGAGCTAAATAAAAGACGACCATTGGAAAGCAGACAAGGCACGTAATTTGCTAGTTAAATGCACCATACACACCGCTCACTGACTCATTGTTAATCATCGTAATGCAGATTATGGCTACCCCTTCGCCAGCACGATACATAATTCATAGGAGCTGGCTGCGTTGAAGGAGTTCTCCAGGAATGAATTCCTCATTCAACATTGCGATTGCGTTTGGAAATTTTAAAATATTCAACAAAAAGTACATACAAAATACATTTAATTTTCAGATCCTTTTTATAGTTAAAAACGTTTGGTCTTTTCTTTCTACTCGCGGTAATAAATCAAACCAACTACATAGTCCATAGTATGCTTATTTTATTTATTTTTTACAAAATTTGCCCTATTTGATTTTAGAATTTAAATTAAAGCTCAATATTTCAACCGGGAATTAACGAATTATTCCCTAAGGCACGGATATTATACCGAAAGCTAACTTAAATTTATTTATAAATTTTAAAATAGTGTAGTAAATATTTTTTTTTTTTATCTGATTATGGTTTATTTCTAGCTGTAAGAATATTTCTATGGTTGAAATAAGAAAGATTTGTGTAGCCACATGAATCAGTAGGATGATTCAATTAGGGACCTTATCAACCTTTGAAATGTTATAGAAAAGTTATATAACATTTATAACTATTCACGTAATAATTTAAATTAAATATATTTTATTATAACAAAATCTATCATTTTGACTACGGTTATTAAAATACACTTATTATTATATGTATTTAATTTTCTGTTTGCTGCTCTGATGGTGGCAATTTACTGTTAAAAGCGCTGATATATATAATTTCTTCTGGTTAGACAAAGATTTATTTTTGTTAACTCATGAAATATTCTGACAATCAATCCATAATGTGTTAAACGGTAGATACTGCATTATCAAGTGATGCTAATAATAAAAGAAAGAAAAAACTTGTGGGGTTCACATTTACGGCGTTATAAGCTACCATTCCGCAGTGCACTTCAGCTGGGCGAGTTTTGCTCACTGGCGCTCCTACTTTTATACATGACATTATATATGATATATTTAACATATTACGTATTTTTTTATTTCTGAAATCATAATATAATTATTGTTCGGGATCCCTTAGGTTTGAATCAGTTTCAGTTGCAGAACTTTAAATAAGACCCTAGGTTTGTGATCGTACGCTTAATCACCATTTTTTAATTACAAACCAAAAATCACCATTTAATATTATAATAATATATATATATTTTTTTAATCGTCATAATTTACTTGAATTTATGCGAGAATAAAAGGAAATATCTTGAATGCATCTTAAAAATTTAATGATTGCGTGATATAATATTGGTTAATTTTTAATTAGCACAAAATTGAATATCTCACTAATATTTTTCAAATTATTCTATTCATAGCTATTACCCTAATTATAATGCCCAATTCGATTTTTATGATTTTGTGAATTATAACTAATACACTGATTTTTATATTCTTTTCGTTTTATTTCATTGACAATCAAGAAGAATTGATGTCGATTTTCTGTCAGCACTTTCATAGTTTGTACCAATCATTATCTGATGATGAATTATATGATTCTACTCATATTTCAGATAAATCATTAGTTACTTTTCCTTCTCTGATTTTGTTCTATACTTTAATGTTTACATTCTCTGTTGAACCTGTTATTTACTCTTTTTTCATATGGAATATTTGTATCATTATTCATGATGATGTATTTACTGCAATCTAAATTGATTGCGTATAGTATACATTTATTTATCTGTACGATAATGTAGGGATTAAGAAATTTAGTTTTACTATATTGGTCTTCTAGTTTAAACTCTAAAGATTTAGTAGTGAACGAGTCAATGAATTGTTATTATTCCTGTTGACATATTTTTATTAAAACTTTTCTTTTTGATAGTAAACATAGATGCTTTAATAAAAAAAAATTGAGAATATGTATAGGGTAGACATTTTCTTCATTTACCTCTCATTACCCGTCCCTATAGATTCTGCATGTTTACATACACATTCATGTTTAAATTTTTCAAATATTTTTAAATAATCATATTATTTCATTTTATATGACGATAAGAAATCGAAATAACACAAAAGAAAATAACAGAACTGTAAGACATACAAAACAAATGTAGAGAATATGTAGGTATAACTTAAGCTTCATGTTTAACTAAATATAGAACAACGGTTATAATGCGGTCATAAAATAGTTTTAACTTCGTTATTTTACTATCATTGTTGAAATTCTGCTTCCGGACAGGCCATGTGCAGCCTTTTAATATCATCGTTATCAATTAACTTCTGCCTTGACCTATGAAGTAGTCGTTAATGAATATGAAGCAGTCGAAGGCCTGTTTGATTATTTAGCGATTATATTTCCCCGGGAACATTCAAACGGAATCTATTTTTATTTCAATTTTGATGAATCTCGCTTATAAGTAATCAATATTCAGCAATGTCATAATTGATTATCATTTCTACCTTAATGACTTTTCAGAAAAGTGATGAGTATAATGCAAATATGTACTTTTTAAATTGTCATCAAAAAGAATCATCACAGGTTGCTTTGAATACCTCTATACCTGACAAACTTTAATATGTAACGTGAATATGTACTACATGTGTATGAGAAGGATATGGTGTGCTATCCCCTTGCGTGCTACTTACTTGCTGTCCAGAGGCCCCACACGTACTGTTCAGTACCGAGGTGGGTACTGTTGTCATATAGTTGTTCGGCCGGTGAGTGGTGGGGGCAAGGGGGCGGGACTACCGCGGGGGTGGGGCCCACTTCTACGAATTTTTCCCTCTGTTTTCCCTGCCGCTGTTTTAATCCTTATCGCCAGCCGCCTGAGCGCCGTCACCAAGTCGTCTGGAAGGTAACTAACCGTACAATACATGTTGTACTCCCCTTCCGGTCTCTGCAGAATATGCTTCTACTCCAGTTTCTTTTTATCCCTCTTTAGTCTAGCATGTTAGAGGATCACCCATTTTTTTTTTTTTGCATTAGGCCAATACACTTTAAAGTCTGAATGCAACATTATAGCTTTATCATGTTTAAAGATTTTAATAACGCCAATAAATCTCGTTTTGTATTTTATTATTTGTCAGGCTGAGAAAGGAAATAGGTATAAGGCCGAAGCCTGGGATTCCCCAATTTTCAGCCGGGTGCTATTCCACAGAACTATCTTTTTTTGAGCCACAGGAATACCCTTGTCTAGTCAATTTCAAATATCTTCAATACATTGTTGAACATTACACCAGAGAGTGTTTCTTCTAGAACGATAGGTGTTCGCACTAATTAATAAATGAGTTCCCAATTGTCCCGAACGCTTGTATGCTGATGCTGACGCAACCTGCAACAGACTTAATAAGACCCTAGCAATAATATAGAAACAATTCTGTGCAAGATTAAGGCAAATATTAATGAATATGAAGCTATTATGCTCAATGTAAGTGAGACCAACTTTACTATACAAAGTTGTAGTTCTTCTGTCCATTAGATTTTCCAGTGCTGTCTGGAAGTACGGAATATCCCAAACTTCAGATAACTCAAAAAAACAACTGATTCCTCTCGGTACAACAAAATCAGCTCATAACACGAGGATGTTGGCACGCCACTTGAGATTGTTGCATGCTGATTTTATAAGAAAAGCAATATTTTTTACTGTACAATTTACTTTCTCGGCAGTATTCAGATGAGGCTGTTTAGAATTTGGCAATATGAGGTGCATAAATAGTAAAATATAAAATGAACAAAATTATTGAATTGTATACTTTATTTTAGTATGCTAGGTTTTAAGTTTAGGCTTTTGTTAGATATTGTATATTAGGTTTCCTTTACATGGAGCAGGGGCTGGTTTTTTGTTATATTTTTCCCTAATCACATATTTTTTATGAGGCCAAGCACAACAAAATTTGTTTGTAGGAGATAAAGTTTGTTTGAGACTGTGCTTTTTATTTATTTGCAGTTTTGTCACGCTGTTACTGCCATTGTTTATAATTTTTTTTTCCCCTTCCATAGTCCCTTTAAATGTACAGATAATTATAGATCCTCAGGCGAATCTATTTACAAATTATTTTTTGTATTTCCTGTAGCATCGCTACATTATGTACAGGTTTTGTTATTTTATAAAAATGATATAATGAATAAACAAGTATAATGATGTACATTATACGTGACTGGACTAAACTGACTAATAAAGGTGATGGGGCTCACCTTTTTGATCAACCTTAAAACTAACTTACATACTAATTCTTAGCCTATTTTTTCCCTGACAGTCTGTTGCCATCGATGCAGGAGGGGTGGTGGGTTCATGGTGTTAAACACTGGGTTTGTCAAAAAACCTTACAACGAGCCAAAAAAACGCTCAAAATCTCGGTGGGGATGAACTCACTCACTGACGGCACACCAAGCAACGGGTGCAGATCAGCGTTCTTCAACCTCTGGAATGAGGTTAGTCGGACCAATTTTAGCATGATCCCTTTCTGGAAATGTTGGAGACACATTTGTTAAGTGGGTAAATAGCGGGGCACCGTACAGCAGGGCTGGTACGGTACGGAGTAGAGAAATGGAGATGCCTATCCATTTTTATACCCCGATAGTGCATTGAGAAAGCTGGTGAGTTCTCTTGCCCTTCTATGCTATACGATTTTGGCAAGGATTTTTTCCCCTTTTGGAGGGAGAAGATTACGCAGTCGGTCTTCCCGGCGTTTACACTGTTCTTTAACATGCCCAGTCTGTCACTGATAACGTTACAAACTGACTCGGCCTGTGTAAAAGCACTCATGCTGCTGCTGTAAACCGCAATATCGTCGGCGAACCAACAATTTCAGATGTGTACATGCTGAAAAGAACCGGAGACAGAACCGGAGCTTGAGGAACTCCACAAGTTAGAGGGAATGGGTTAGAGAGGCAATCACCCACCCGTACCCTCACCGATCTGTTCTTCAAGAACGAAACCAACATGGTATATAGCTGCTCTGGGCATTCCCAGTCACAAAGCTGTCGGCACAGGATCCCGTGGAACACTGAGTCGAAAGCCTGCGTTTAGTCCAACGAGATCATTGCAGTAGCTGTATTCTTGTTGATACCGAGGGTGGCTTCCGTCTGTACCTTCACAAGCGGGTGTTCTGTACTCAGATGAGCCTGAAAACCTGTCTGCTCGTACGGAATGATAGCATTTTCCGAACAGAACTCCTTCAGGTAGTTCAGTATTATCTTTTCGAGAATCTTCCTCATGTGAGGGAGGAGACTGTTCGGGCGATAGTGGGCTGGGTGGTCGCCTCTCTTTGTGGGCTTGCGCAGTGGGAACAAGATAGCTTGTTTCCACGCTTTCGGGAAGTATCGCAACCTGATCTATGAGTTGTACAGGTTAACGAGTTGGGCAATCCCTCTTCTGGGCAGCTGTTTCAGCAATACCGTTTGTACCCCGTTGCCCCCCGGCATAATTATGCAAATAAATTTCATTTCTGTCTACGCAGACCTGCGGGAATGGTGGGAATGGGAATGAGGCAGAATTGGTAGGCAAAATAAAGAGTTTTGCTCCCATGGTGGGTGGGACTTCAAACGCATGGATAAAGGAAGGTTCCCCAAAAAGCAGCTCCATCAGAAGGAGGTTGCTGCTTAGAAGAACCTGAGTTAAGCCTCTACAGGGTAGACCCTGGTTGAGGTGGTTGGATGACATGACAGTGGACCTCAAGCGAATGGGGGCAAGATGGCACAAAACTACCTGTGGATAAGGTGGTCTAGTAGGCATGGGCCGTAGTGAAAGGGAAATTTGCTCATAAGATGAAGTAGCGTAGAATGAGCCAGAAACTTTCCTAGGAGAAAATTAGATGTATTATTTTGCCTGCGTCTTAGCAATGATAAGTCTTGGATATTCCAAAAGTTGACGCATGGAAAATATTAAAGATAATCATAATAATTGAACAAGTAATATAATATTCTTATTATAATTCTATAAATTGTGAGATATATTATTCATGAATTTGTTGTATTGTTTTTTAATATCCATAATATTATGGGTCTCAATGGGTTGACAGGACTGCAGTGTCATCTGCAAATGTAGCCAAGAAGGTCTTGGTGGTGGAGGGGACATCAGCGGTGTATAGATTATAGAGGATGGGACCCAGGACGCTGCCCTGTGGAACTCCTGCTTTAATGGGATAGTAGTTAGAATATGCTAAACCACAGTGGACTTTGAAGAAACGGTAAATATCCTCTGAGCTTGTAAAGCAAACCTGCGTGCCAGACCCTGTCAAAAGCTTGAGCTATGTCCAGAAAGGCAGCAGTGCATTGGATTCAAGGGCTGAGGAGATGTGATCGACAACGTGAAGGCCTTGTTGAGCAGTGGAATGTCGTTGGTGGAAACCAAACTGGTGAGTAGGATAAAGGTTTTTGGATTGAAAGTAGGGGTTTTAATAGGGTTTTTCAAATATTTTTGAGAGTATAGGGAGTAGGCTAATTGGACAGTAAGATGAGGCGTCATTGGGTGGTTTGCCGGGTTTGGCGAATAGGACTATAATGTAGTGTTTCCAGAGGAGAGGAAATTGCTTCGTTTGGAGAATGCAGTTATAAATGTAGGTTAGGAAGATTATGGCTTTAAGAGGAAAATGTTGGAGAATTCGAATTTTTTCAGACGATATTTGACCTCAGAGGGGTTTACGGCTTTTGGTGGTAGTGTGAGAGAGGGATAGGTGAAGTGAGGAAATCTTTAACAGTTGAGCGATGAGTATTGTTTTGAGGAGTAAGATGAGGAGTGAAAGTACGGGACAGATGCAGTGCGAATCCTTCCGACCTCTCGCCATCCGAAGCCGCCCAGGATCTATCATCACGACGTATTGGGTGTGAAACAGGATGATATTTTAGGATTTTCTTACTTAGATTCCACAAGGAGTTGACCCTGGTAGACAGCGAGGAGAGATAGGAATTAAAAGAATCGGAACGGAAGGATGCCAATTGCCTTTTACCAACCTGCAGTACTGATTGTATGAGCGACGATCAGCAGGATGTCGGGATCTTTGCCACACTGTTCTCGGGTGGTGTTTGGATTGGATTAGGTCTATGAGATACTGAGGTAAAGGATTCCGATTGGGATTTTTTAAGATGACGGTGGGGTGACTCCCAGGCCGACCTCTGGATAAGAGTAGTAAAAGAATGCACTGCGTCATCTAGGTCTTGGGATGTTTTCAGGGATAATTTGAGGTCTATAGAATCTGTGAGAATCTGGCGAAAGTGGTCCCAGTCAACTGGGCCTCTTCTGATAAATGAAGAATGAGGTAGTTTATAGACAGGTCTTAGGGAAATGGTAAGGATCACAGGGCTATGATCGGAGGAGAGGTCATCGACTTCAACATTATAAATATGTAACTATATATATACTATTTCCGGTTAAAGAGGTCAATCCAATTATTTTCCTTTATTTATATAATATATATGTGGTATATAAACTTGTCAAATATATATATATCGGAGATATATAGGAAGGGACAAAATGAAAAGAAAGACAAGGAATTGAGATGACCTGGAAATAAGCTTAACACTTTGAGATAGAGATTTCAGTCGTGTCAAAGAGAAGGGTGATATTATCGCAGTAACTAAGGCCTTGGCGGGATTATTTAAAATCCATAACTGTGAATAAAAGTGTAAGTATAACATCCCTCTTCAAATGAGGTCGTAGTATACATTTTCTCGTTTATCTTCTGCGGAGGCTCATACGCGGGTTATCTTCTGATTTTTGCAAAGAAATCCCCGTTCTTGTCCGTTCTTGTTGTGTGTCTCCAGTCTCATCAGTTTATTTGACCTTATCTAACAAAGTTTGGGATTACTAATTCATGGTTAAATCCGAAATTTAAATTATAGTTAAATGACCTATTAAGAATTAATTCTCATTCAACTTAACACAAATTCATCACATTTTCCAGAGTTAACCCCGAATACCAAATACAGGTCGTCTTATTTAAGCCAAATCAAGTAAAGCAGTCATGATATGCAATCATAAATACTCAACTTTTTTATTTTTTCGACTTTGTGCAAGGTAATTTTGGTTTAAATCGGTCTCAAAAGGTCTTGTAATTTGATATTTCATTAGTAAAACAAATGCATCTATTTTTACTTTGTATGGTACTGAAATGCTCACCTATGACCATACTCACAACACGGGCATTGACCTACTTCTCATAATGAATAATGACAAGTATTTATTAAAATACGAAGCATTTAGTTTTAGCGGACTCGCTTTTCATTATCGTATAGGTTTAAATAGGTACCGCATTTGTGTGGAAGTTTGAAAGTTATTCTTAACCATTTGTTTTGTGTTTTTTTACGTAGTTATGAAAAATTAAAGGCAGATGAGTATTTATGAACATCACGACCAGATACCGTCGGGTATTGAGCTGAAGTGAGCTTCACCACAATTTTCGATCAGCGCGGTAAATAAAGTTATCTTAACGCGAAGAAGGAGACGACCGGAACCTTTTTAGTGATAATTCGGAACCGGGTATGTCTTTCTTGACTCAAATATTCTACTGTTTAATAATGCAGGAATAAAGGTTCTGATCTTGACTGTGGTAAACTTCTTGGTCTGGTGAATAATAACAAAAACTTCATGTTTTGTCAATGTGATAGTCATAGACTCTCACGAGCCTCAACGAGCCTGGTTAGCTATGATGTAAATTTCGAACAAATTACATTGAGAAATATTTCTAAATATGTCTTAGAATCCTTATCCTTTGGTTAGGTATCAAAAAGAAAGAAAAAAAAAATTGGGGAAGCGATAATCACTGAAGTTAGAAGTAGGTATGTTACATACTGTGCTATGAGTATTGGATGTATATTAATACATTTCTTATCCATCTAACAAATATTTAAGTAGCACAAAACTGCCCAGGTGTGCTGCAAATGTACCGGGGTAAAGGAACCAATATCTATCATATTTGCAGAACAAACAGACGTAGGCCACATACTATTACTTACTTTTTTAGGCTTATTTGTTTTTGTTTTTTTTGGTTTAAATCCTGAAATAGCTGAAAACTCATCAAGGCTCAAAAGTAAATTTTTTACCCTTTTATTTTCCCAGGGTGCTAATGAAGTAGTAGGCGTTAGAACAAGTTTACAATAACGTTTTATTACTTCCTTTTTTGCTTCGAGGCTGCGTTTTCAGCCTCGTTTAATAGCGGACTGATGACGGTCGCTTGTGTGGGATTTTCATCATTATTTTAAACTATTCGAAATTACACAAAATTCTTCTTCTTTACCTAAAAGTGGAAATTTTTGTTACATATCGTTTGATTATGAAATAGCCGTACAAAACTAACAAGTGCGCAGGCTACGGCCATGCTTTGATGCTTTGTTTTTTTTGAGCTATGATTTGGTTAGTTTTTATGCACTTTTCAAATTTTCATAATAATGAATTATTTGCATATGGATAGTATAACACCAGGCCTATTAATCGAATATATGATGTCATTTCAGGCAAAGTCTTTTACATATGTAATATTTCTAGCTTTATTGAAGAGATGTATTTGTAATTAACATAAATAACTTGAAAAAAATTAAGTTTTTTGTCAACTGAATTTTATGAATATTTTAAGTGTATTCGTTTTACCTTTCTTCAAAATTTACACAGGGGCTTTGGAGTGGGACTTAAATTATATTATGAATGTTTTACTCGTGATCGCTTGAATGTTTACTATAGGAAGAAATATAATTGACGAGACTTTTTAAGATTGGTTTATTAAAATAAAATGTAACCTAGCCAAAGTGCTTAAAAAATGATAACAAAACCATGGTTATTATTCTAGCATAGAACCATGATAAAAATGAAACACATAAAAAATAGCAAGTCAAGTTTCGTCATATGTTATGATCTAGAAAAAAAATGAATTATTTTTTTTATTACAATTTAATAATTT
Source organism: Acanthosoma haemorrhoidale (assembly GCA_930367205.1). Classification (NCBI taxonomy): domain Eukaryota; kingdom Metazoa; phylum Arthropoda; class Insecta; order Hemiptera; family Acanthosomatidae; genus Acanthosoma; species Acanthosoma haemorrhoidale. The sequence continues at coordinate 35,263,304 of OV884012.1, forward strand.
TATTACTTTATAATGGGGGAAGACCGACCAAAAGTTGTTGCCGTATTGTATAAGTCGTGCTGAGGCATTGGTGCCGTAAATTACAGGCGTTACCTTCCAACTTTAAATTCGGTTTTCTAAGCTGGATTCGTTACTTCTTTATTCAAATGGATACTCATTTATCTTAAAATGACTGGTTCGACTCCAAAGAGACCCGTCCCTCCAGGAAAAATAAAATACCTATTCTGACACATTGTGCGAAATCTTGGACGGAGACTAAGAATAAGGCAACAAGCTCATCCTGTTTCAACAATTAATAAAATTGAAAAATACCTATCGAAGAAATACCTTCAGAAGAGTCTAGTGTGTAGTCCTTTAGTTCCAAATCTTTCTGTGAGTTTTTCATATTGTTAAACAACGCCATAAATGATTACTAAGCGAGTTCATACTTTTTGTAATATTGTGTCTTGGATCCTTGAATTGACTGGGAGATTATAAAATACTTTAATAGCATAGATATAAAGCATATCTTCGATTAGAGCGCAGGGGCCGGTTGAAGTGCCCCTGGGACACACTACTGAGTCGCTTACTCCCACCCAGGGATCGGCTTTTGATGATGCCCATGCTCGTTTAGTAAGTCGAGGTGAAACTTGATAACAACAAGGATTATGAAGGATTGAAAATAGTATTTTCTTTCGCAGGATCAAGTGTTTATTTTCGGTCTCCTCTCCTAGAATATCGGTATCGCAAACATCCAATACAGTTTATTCTCATATTGAACTCAACTATTCAATAATTGTTTACTTATCCATGCTCTTTCCTTTGGTTTGTTTATATAATAAAAACCTTTTATCCAAGTAAATTACTTCAAACGAGAAGTTAATTAAAATTTATTTTTTCACTTTTCATCCTTAAAATATTGCTGTTATTATCTATTAAGTCCTTGCATGACATTTGTGGATAGATTTGTTAGTTCTTTTATGAATGCGTTTTGTTACAAACGCTTTGGGCCCCATATTCACTATTAAACTTTGTACAGCATCTGATGTGGATAATAAAATTCATCAATTCAATACCAGCTGTTGTGCTGCATCTAGAAAACCAGTCAGTAGACCTTTTCGAAAGATTTCATCGTGAATGGAACTACCGCGTAAATGTAATATACAGTAGAAGTGGTGTTGTTTCCACTGAATTGTTTTCAATTAGAATGGATGTTTGGGGTATTAAGTTGTCATGTGTGAGCCTGTGAGCAGCGGATCGAGGCAACATAGGCCTTGGGAAAATTCAACGTACAACAGCAGCACAACTGACAATATCCCAACAGTATCGCTGGCGGAGATTTTTACTACTTCTGATGCGATGCTCCCCAAAATGGAAACCTCATAATTCGAGAAATGAAGGTTGAACCACTGTTCGCTGAAGGATACGATTATCCGTGCTACGCGCTTGGCTTTTTCCTCCGCAATCCGGTCACGAACTTTCCGCCACATTTTTCCCATATATAGGTGGGTGTTTATTAGTTGTTCCAACCTCTCTTCATCTGCCGCTGTCTCCGCCCAGTTTCTTGGTCTCGCGCGCAGTCCGAAAAAGATTTCAAACGGGGCAAATCCCGTCGTGGTGTGTATAGAATGGTTATGCCGCTGCGAAAGGATATGCCGCCACCGCCTTCGACATTGCCTCATTCGCCAGCAGTCCTTTGTCAGTCTGGTATACGCGCAGATGATCGCTCAGGGTGCTATGCAATCGTTCGATGTTCCCTCTAGTCTGGGATCCCCAGGGGTCTTAAAATGTCATACAACATCGCGGTTATTCGTTTTAGCTCGAATGTTCGCGTTGTCAAACCCCGTCTGTCGAAATCCGCTCTGGTGTGCCATAAAATTGAAACCACGAATTTAATGCTTGAAGTATAGCAGTGGATGACTTCTCCTGCACAGCATGTGCCATAGCTTTTTTGCTAAATGTATCTATGGTGGTGACTCATTTAAATCCCCTCCAGGTAAGATTGTCCACCTGGAGATCACGGAGTGGTGCCTCCGCTGTAGGTGTCTCTTCCTGACGGCCATGTGGTGGATTTCAATCGTATTTCGTTTTAAGGCAAATATCGCAGGCCCCTGTAATCTCTTGGATCGTCTTTCTCATCCCCCATCAGAAGTATCGCCGCTGTAGCGCTTGCGGCGTCACTTGCACGCCGCGGTGATTGGTCTTCCCCTGGTGGTAAGCAAGTATGGAGAAACAGTGGATAAAGGAGCGATCCATGCCCAGCTGCTCTCTTTGCCACAATTTTCTGATCTGCTCCCACACGGTAGCATTACTCACGGATTAATCGTAAGTCTTCCCTGGTTTGGATGCGTCTTTCAAAGCCCAGCCAATTTGCCGCGGCAAACCGTTGTGATAGTACTCCTGCCAAATTTTCCGTATGTAAACCGAATCAGACCGGATGTTTGCGTCTTCCAAATAATTTTGCTGTGTTTATCATTAATTATCTCTTCAGTCGTTTCCATTTCCTTTGGTCTCTCCTTGAGAGAGGGGAGACTCATTCGATGCTGGGTTCTCGTTCCTGTCGCTGTCTTCTCGCGAACTGTGACTTCCGGCGCTCTGTGGCGTCCATTCCGCGCCAAATTGCCGGATATCTCCAAACGTTTCCCCCTCCACTATGGCATTGACGGTAATGTCGCGCGATAACCAGTCCGCTACTACATTATCTTTCCCTGGTTTATATTTAACTTCAAGATTATATTGTGACAAGAACTCCTTCCACCGTGTCCCCCTTGCGGAAGATTCCTTGAGCTTCCCTTTCCTTTGGATTGGTTTGTGGTCCGTACGTACCTATAATTTCCTGCCTAAGACAAACTGGGCGGAAATGACCGAAGGCCAATATGATACCGAGGAGTTCCCGTTCGAGGGGATTATACCGCGCCTCTGTTGGTCAGTCGTCCAATCCCATACGCCACCGGGCGCTCCCCACCGGCTTCTTCTTGTGACAACACTGCTCCAACGCATAATCACTTGCGTTCAGTGGTGATCGTAAAAGTTTTGTCAAAGTCGGGAAACGCCAAGATTGGTGCCTCTTGTAGACGGGCCAGGCATTTGCGAACGTTTTGTTCCATAATCGACGTGATTATCACCCGCGCCCCCTTCCTCAGCAAATTACTGATGGGGACTAAATAGTCCACCATATCCGGTACGAATCGTCGATAATAATTGAGGGTACCCATCAGTCGCCGAATGAAGTTGGCACTGCCATCCTCCGAATCGCATTAAACTTCGCCGAGTCCGGCTGTACTCCCCCCCGAGAACTCGTAAGCCCCATAAACCTAATCTTGTCCTCCCCTAATGAAGATTTCTCGATGGACAATTTTAGCCCGAGTTCGTGTAATCTTCTAAATACGCTTCGATGTTGTTCGATATGTTTGGATTCAGTCCTACTTAAAATTAATAAATCGTCCGTGTACATTTGACATATCGCCTCATCAAGTGCTCTCAGAAGCACGTCCATTAAACGCTGGAAGGTGATCGGTGCGTTCTTTGAGGTGAATGGCATCCGAGAAAATTCGTTATGTCCCCTCTGTCTTGAAAGAAAAAGCTATCTTGTGCTGCTCATTCTGATTTGATGGTACCCCGCTTTCAAGTCCAAAGTACTAAAAATCTTTGCTCCGTTCAACCTATCACGAATGTCTTCGAACCGGGAAATCGGGTATTTTTCATCGAGTGTGTTGTCGGTTAATTTTCTGAAATAGACTATGATGTCATACCTTTCCTCTTCTTCTCCCGGTATGTTCTTCTTTTTCACTGCCCACAGGGGACTATTATATGGTGACGTACTATCTCTGATTATGCCTTGTCGCTTTAGGTCTTTCTCATTCCGAATGGTTTGGCGAAGCACTTGCGGATAACGTATTTCCTTCACATAAGTTATGTGCTCCATCTTTAGTGGGATCTCGTGTAACGTCTTCCCTGTCGCTCCTAGCATATCTCCGTCTATATATCTATAAAAAATATTTCTCTAAACTCCCTCAGTAATCCTTCCCTCCAATCTTCTACTTTCTTGACTGTCCCTATTTGAGCTTTCCCGAACCGTACGGTCCCATGGCATCGAAAGGTTATCTCCCCTAACGTAATCTGCCAGTTTTTCTCCTCATTCTCTATGCACGTACCAACTCGACCCAACAATCTGATAGTCACGCGGCATGTATTCCACAACGAGTACCGTTATGTCATCTAATATCTTCGCCTTTTTTCTAATCCTACAACCGCCTCTCCCGCAACTTCGCAGGACCCACCCCCCAGGGTGATTTATGTGCGATTATATACCTTAATCTGGTGTGCCTTGCAACAAATGGCCTGTCTTCCCGCACCCGTGGTATTTTCTCTCTTTCCTGCGAGGTCTATACCTGGGCCTCGCCCCACCGGGCCTCCTTTCTCCTGTTTTCCCTGTCCTCGCCAGCAATCGATATTTCTTGCTTCTTGCAACCTGCTTTAAGGGTCCTGGTTGTTCTATACGCAACCCGAATTTAGTTCTTATCATCCTGCATCGTCGATTCCTTCCTTCCTCCTTGTCCATTTTGCCAGCTGCACTTTCAGCATGGTGGTCAGAAATCCCATCCTACCTTCTACCTTTTCAGCGTTGATCGTCTCGCTTATCTTTTCTGTTATTTGCTTGTAGCGAACTACGAGGCCTCCCGCATACTGGCCGCTGCTCTGCCTTGGGGACCTCGTTTCCCTGAACATCTGGAAGATATCTTCTTCCAGGGTCCACCGCTCTCCTCCATATGCTTTCTTTAATCTTCTCTTCGCCGTTTCGCACGGGGTTTCTTCATCCGCTTGGATCTGATTTAGGACACTCCTCTTGACTCGACATATCAAGGCCGCTGTCAGTGACTCCGCGTACATGGGTTCTAGTAGATTTTCCTCCGCTTTTGCTATGACCACGTGAGGTGGTCTTCCCCTTCAAGAAATGGTTTAGCTCTCCCAACACAATGGAGAATCCTTCCAACTCCGAAATCGCCTTCCTCAAATCTTGTGTGTTCATCGCCTTCACCCTCATCAAGGCGAGTGCGTTAGCGTGAGCTTCCGGTTAGAGGCCTACTCGTTTCGTTGTTAAGTGCTCCACTCCACCTGCTACATTTAAGACAAGTTGTCTCAACACACCTCCTCCTGCCTTTCCTTTGATTCTACCCACTGATCAAATAAGGCTAAAACGAAATTCCGACAATGGTCACTTTTCAGTTATCTACCAGCTCTGCGATTCCCGGGTTTCGGTACCAGTTAACGTTCGTCGGTTTTAGACTCGAAGAAAAAGTGTAATAGAAAAGATACGCATGGAAGTTAGTACAATTACTGTTTATTCAGAGTTCTTAATGCTGTATCTATACATTCGGGATGTTTACATCCCGAAGTTTGGGGATTAAGGCTGGACACTAATACTCCAAGGGATACCGATGGACAGAAAAAAGAAAATAGGAAACGATTCAAAAATCGACAGGGTGCTGACATTTCCAATGGTAACTATCCCGACAACTCATGGTTCTGGAGCTAACGAAATATATAGCTTTATAATTACAGAAATCAGCTAAATAAATTTGTATTGGGCATGTTCATAACTATAGTACTTCGTAGCGAAACACGGTATTTAGCTAGTAAAGAAACGCGAATAATAAACTATGAAAGCAAAAAAGAATACAATGTCTGTCATCGAAAATATTAAACAATACCAAGTGAAATGTTACCTCATGGTTACTAAATAATATATACAATTTTAATAATAATGTGCGCTAAATAAGTGATTACACGCATAAATTTAATGTCCATAACCATTATTTGCAATTTATTACTTATTGATCTGTTATGTACAAATAAGTAATTTATTAAAGAAATGTGAAAATGCAATTTTTAAAAAATAATAAAAACTTATAAAGGATACTACTAATAGTAGACTCTGGAAAGGGACAAGAGAGGAGAAGGATTCATCGGGATGTCCGTAAGAATGAGCGAACAAGTCATATCCCGCTGGGACTAGAGGGTGAAGGCAAAGTTTGTACTTGCTAATGGATCTCCTTTCCCCGTTCGGTTCTCTAGGAAAAGACGTTTATGGTCTGTACAGGCGCCGATAGGTTTGGCAGATGTTTCTTTGGATCGCCACATCGCTGGCACGGCGCAGAGTAGAACGACACGGTCGTTTCTCTGGACATGGGTTTCACTTTTTTATAGGAGATCATAAAATATTTAACTCACGTTCCCACCTTAGTGAAATTAATGTATATGTGAGGGCGTGGGTTTGCGTTCAACGTCTGATCTGGACGATGGGATATCAGAAATAGCCGGATCGGGATTCATAATAGAAACACTCTTTTGAACAACTGAGATAACTATTTAATGAACTATAAACAGTAGTCTACGATAGCAAGAAGGTTGACTCCTTTGACAATAGTCTGTACACTATCAGTGACCACAACAGAATGAATGCACTGGGCCTTCCAAGAGACCGTCTTAGTCATGGCGCTGCCGCGAAATGATGTGCTTGTGAAGTCACAAACTCACAAACCATTTTAGTGAAAATCATCTACTGAAAATTAAACAGTTTCATCACATCTGTTCTTAAACCTTTGAGGTTACTTGTAATTGACAAATAAATGTTTCTGATTAAGTAAGCCGATGATTAATATGTGTTACATGAAGTGGCTTTTGTGAACATAAAAAATTAAAAAAAGGCAATTAAAACTGCCGATACGATTGTTTTAGCAACTGTAACAAACACTTAGTTGCTTGATGTATCGCACTTGCCTTTGGTTTTTACCGAATGAATTTTTTTACTATGAACTAAATTGTATTGTTTCAAATAGGCTGTTTTTTTTTTATTAATCGTCAAATTAGATGTCCTAAAACCAAATAGTTCCTTTAATGGCGTTCTTTGCCATATCACAATGCTGTGATACATATTAAAAATAGCTCAGCTTGTTACACTTTCTTAATTATTTTCTAATTTAAATTAGGAATGCACATTAAAACAATGTAATTAAATATAGATCTGGTGAACTGTGAGCCTGAGCTAATGATGTTTTTCTTAACCCGAGTTATGTGCTTGCAGATGCTATATGTATTGAACTTTCATGTTATAGCCTCGTACTGGCTTCATTTAACCCAAAACTACATACAAAGTTAGCATTAAACTTGTAGACGTTACAGGATTTAGTTAAATAAAACTTAGTTCGTATTTGTGTATTGTGAGTTGTTATTTGACATCTGTACTTAATGTGTCGACTTACTTAAGTCATGTACTCTAAATCGCTCTTAATTCCTCGTGTGGTTCATTAAGCGAACTAAAATAATTATTTAAGTTAAGATCGTTTTTTTCTTATAAAAATAGACTCTCGAACATAAATTCGATTTCATTTTGTTTATTATGTCTATACAACTAGTTAATCAAAGGAGGATCCATTTTGAATGAAACAATACTACATTATTTAGCCGTCTCACGTTTTTTGATTTAGCTATATAAAGTGCATTTATAATTTATAAAGAAGGATCAGTCGATATAGCCCTTTAATCGATATAGGTGTGCATACTTGTGACTCCAGGTGTTTTTAGGGTTTTATCGATTTTTTTTCTAACTAGAAACCCTTTTTTAAAAACTACTCAGTATCAACCAAAAGTAGTTCCTTTTAATTTTTGAATTGATTTTTTTAACATTTCAGTCATTTTAGAAATAACAAAAAAATTAAGTAGGAAAACTATTTTTTGAAAAAAAGGCAATTTAAATTGTGCCAATGACATTAAATAATCCATAAATAATGACCATAAAATGTGCAGTTTCTGTCGTAGCTCTTGGACTTTTTTTCCATTGCAATATCTGAATTTAATTTCCGTTTGTCTTTTTATAACCCTTTAACCTGGAGGGAAAAATCAGAACTTTGTATCTAACATTGCTTCTTTATAGAGCAGTGAATTGATAAATTTTGGAAGTTAGCAGCTGGAACTGGTGCAGGTATTTTTCATGTTTATTTATCATATGTATGTTTTTATTTTATCCAAGGCTAATTAACATTTTTTCAGTTTTAATGATCGGATGGGTGGTATAGTTCAATTTTAAAAGCCTTTTTCATCTTAGACCAATCTACTCGTCTTCCTAATTAAAATCACTCCACTTCTACATCTCCATCCAATGGTTTGTACATTGCTTTCTTCTTGTACAAAAGTAGTTCTGAACAAACTCCCATCTGCTCATCGGGCGCAGACCTGGGATTGTGTTTTTCTTCTCTTTTGCTTAGTTGCTATATCAGGGATCTCCCTAAAGACATCATTATTATCTCATAGATCTGTTTTGCCTTAACTCCCTCTAACTCAACAGCATTGTTTGGTGAAATTAAGATCATGGACAAACACATATAAATTATTGGGGAATCTGCTTATGCTAACAAAAGAGAGTTGTTGTGTTTTCTTCAAATTTACTACTGCTCAAAATTTCCACCTGCTATATATGCCTGCTGTACAGGCACTCACTACATCACTCGCCATCATACGTCATCTCCTGGTATTCTTGCTCATCCCCCTCCCATATCGCCCAATACTTGATTCATAGTCTGCTGGTAAGACTCAAGTCACGTTGAAACGAATCATGAATTTTTTCATCAGATTTGACATCCACGCTATTCACGTGTCTCCCATCTTAACTCTGACGAGTTTTGGGTGGCTATCCCCCTCCTTCCTATGTCAATATTTTTTTGGTCTCAGACATTTTTTAGTCACTCCCAAAACTCTGCCTTAATATACATTCCCTAAACTGTGCAATAAAGGAGTATAGACCAAGGAACACAATAATCTACGCCGTGTCCTACAACATTAAACCATTCGTTTCTTCCTTACAATATCAATATTTCAATATCTTAACAATTGTCAATCTTCCTTTTAGAACACCACTTCAATCTAATTTTTATTTTATTTTTTTCAATGTAAAATTTCGCGTTTTATTTCCTACTTAAGTTACATAACTATTCTTATCTTCGTCATTGTAGATGTGTGTGTGACACACGTTTGTAGACTGATATCACTGAGTAATGTGGTTGGTTCGGACTATTGGTTGACTTCAGCGAGGTGAGCCGTTAAGATGTTTACCACGGAGATCTGTTTAATGGGGAGGTAGGTGGAACTCTGTGTGGCACTAATGGGAACTGAAGTCATGAATATAGATTCACTAATATTACCATATTCATACTTATGTTTGGGGCTGCTGCTTTGCTCAGAGTAGAATTTCTTCTACCTAGCCGCTTGGTCCGGATTTCTCATCACTACCAACCAATTATTCTCAATTTGAGTTTGGATTCATCCTTTTTTTTAGTTTAGAGATGTTTAACAATAACGACTCAACGACTCGATCTTTGAACAAATAGTCCTAGTAGTTTCTTAGCAAACCATTTAATAACTGTTTTATAATCTCACGAAGTTAATGAAGCAAAATGTTCCCATATTACCCAAATCCTCTGTTGCAAGTCTTGCCCAATAGTTTATTTTAGTACCATTCCTCTCCGTGTATCCGAGACAGTACGGTACTTAGGCTACCATCTCGACAAACGACTGACCTGGAACGCACATACGAGGCTAAAAAGACAAGAACTAAACAGACGCTTTGGACAACTGTAAAGACCACTTCAAAGGACACCCCAACTCTCAATAGAAAATAAATTACTAATCTACAAAGTTATACCTAAGCCAATCTGGACATATGGAATAGAGCTATGGGGACAGCAAAAAAGTTGAACATCAAGCGTATCCAATCCTTTCAATCAAACGTCCTGAGAGCAATAGTAAATGCCCCTTATTATGTCAGCAACAAAACCCTTCATAACGACCTTAATATACCCTACATTCTTGAACTCATCCCTTCCAAGTTCATGAAATTCCATAGTAACCTATCCGACCACCCTAATCTCGTAGTACAGTCATTGCACTGCTTCACTCATCCATATAACCTCCTCGGAGACTGAAACGGCAGTGGCCTCGTGACCTGCTATAAATGCGTGACAGTGGGAGTCCTGGGAAGGGCCAGTTTCTCCAATCATGTCCAGAGCGTATGTGGCTCTCGCGCTCTTCGTCAGCCTCCACTGGCTCGTATCCGGTGACACGGCTGACGGTGGAGCGTGGGGGACTTCCCAAGAATCCGCTTCCTCTTTCGCATGCGAGGGAGGTGACAAGCATGTGGATTTGGGGGGCCTCTGGGCTGTTTGTAAATATTGTATGAATGAGCAAGTGAATGATGAATTGTAAATATGGTATGAATGAGAACCTTTATCTCAATTACTTATTGCCTAATGAGGCAGATTGTAATTTTATCATAATAAAGTTAATAAAAATAATATAAATAAAAATAATATATTAATATTAATATAAATAATATAATAAAAATAAAGTTAATAACAATAATAAAAAAATAATCTCACGAAGGCCCCTTTAAGTATAACTCGCTGTTATTTCTTTTTCTTTTATATATATATATATATATATATATATAAGTTAATGTTTATTGAATTACAAGGTAAGAAAGGTTGGTAATAAGAACACGTAGAACGTTGTAACAAGACTGCTTTATTTAGTCCAAGATACCTCTATCTATAGGTATTACCCGTAAACATATACACATAACATATGTTTGGGGATTAAGGCTGGGCACTAGCGGAGCCTGGACTTAACTCCCCCCCACCAGTTTACGAACACCCATTCGCAAACTTTGAAGTCCAACACTCAGACGTCTTAGTCCATTCAAATAATGCTCCGCTAATGTTACAAAGGAGCAAAGGCCAGCCCCGCCCGTACACAGCCTGTAATCCCTCACATTAAGCTCTAATCCTATAAAACGTAAAAACCAACTGTCACTTGTAAACAAAAACATAAAAGAAAAGTTTGACTTTGAAAAAAACAAAACAATACTTCTGTGGGAAAAATCACATAACTATAACTATTTACAATGTTCCTCGCGTGTATGCTGCGAGGACACTCCAGCTCATTCCTGATCTACAACCTCCCCCCCTGGTGGAAGCTTTAACTGTTCTATGTGGACATTTCGCCGCTTCTTAGGGGGTCGTATACTCTCAATTGTCACGACGTTGTGTTCCCTAATTACGACCACTTTAAATGGGCCCTCATATCGCACCAGCTCTTTGCTCCTATTTGACCCTAGTTTTTTATAGACGATAGTCCCGATTTTAAGTTCCCCCATTCGATCCCGGACTTTGAGGTTTTCCCGTTCCACTCGTCTCGCTTTGTCCCTCGTTATCTTTTCTCGGACTTTGTCACATATTTTCCTCAAACTGACAGTATTACTCGCCATTTTCTCCGCCATTCCCTTGTCTGCTACCGTCTCTGCCCCATTTCTCCGTCTTTCGCGCAGCCCAAAGAGGATCTCGAACGGGGAGAACCCCGTCGCGGTGTGGATCGAATGATTGTAAGCGGCCACCGCCTTCGGCATCGCCTCATTTGCCGGCAGACCCTTTTCCGCGTGATATACCCGCAGGTGGTTACTCAGGGTGCTGTGCAATCTTTCTATCCCTCCTCTACTCTTAGGGTGCCCTGGGGTATTAAGATGCCAAGAGACATCGAGAGTCTTCATTTCTTTTCGGATGTTGGCATTGTCGAATTCTCTGCCCCCATCCGACAAGATCGGGTCTGGTACTCCGTAAAACTGGAACCAGGTATTTAATGCCAGCATTACCGCGTCTGATGACCGTTCTTGCACCGGGTGCGCCATGGCCACTTTGCTAAAGCTGTCGATTGTGGTAACCCACTTATACCCCCTCCAAGTGAAGGTATCCACTTGTAAGTCACTCAACGGTGTCTCGGCGGTGGGCGATTCGTCTTGTCGCCCCCGTGGCGGATGTCTGTCATACTTCGTAGTGAGACAGACTGCACATGCCCCTATCATTTCTTGTATGCTCTTTTTCATTCCCCACCAAAAGTACCTCCGCCGCAACGCTTGCAACGTTTCCTGAACTCCACGGTGGTTCGTTTTTCCTTGGTGATAGGCCAGCGTCACTTCCAGCTGCTGTTCTCTTTCTTTAAGTGTCTCCACCATCGACGTGCACCGAATAAATACCCTATCCACTCCGAGTTGTTCCATTCGCCAGAGTCTACAAATTTTCTCCCAAATAGTGGCATTCCCTACAAATACATGATGGGTCTTTCCGGGTTCCGAGGCATCTTTTAATGCACGGCAAATTTTGTCGTTCCTAACTCCTAGTGGCGACCAAATCGTCGCGATTTTACTTCTCCCATAACTGTCATATGCTATCTGCAGCCGCCCTGAGGTCTTGGATTTCCAAATGATCTGCCGTCTTTTGTCGTTCACGATCCCTTCTGTTACTTCCATTTCAACAGGTCTTGCGGCGGCGGAACCTTCCTCTTCAAGGCTTTCCTCGCCTTCGCTATCTCCTCGCGTACCGAGGCTTCCATCCTCCCCGGGTGTCCATTCCCGGAGAAACTGTTGGATTTCCCCGGATGGTTCCCCTTCTTCCAATGCATTCACAGTAATGGCTCTGGACAGCCAGTCTGCCACTACGTTCTCTTTCCCGGGTTTATATATGATCTCCATATTGTACTGGGACAAAAACTCTTTCCACCTCGTGACCCGCGCCGAGGACTCCTTTAACTTTCCTACCCATTGTAGGGGTCTGTGGTCGGTGTGAACACGGAATTTTCTGCCGAAGACATATGGGCGGAAATGGTCTATAGCCCAGACGATACCTAGGAGCTCTCTCTCTAGAGCACTATACCGCGCTTCCGTTTCTGTGAGCCGTCGACTAGCGTACGCCACCGGGCGCTCCCCACCGTCTCTCTCCTGCGACAACACTGCCCCCAGTGCGTATTCGCTGGCATCAGTGGTGATTGTGAAGGGATGTTGGAAATCGGGAAATGCTAATATTGGTTCCTCTTGTAAGCTAGACATACATTTCCGGATGTTCTGCTCCATGATTGGGGTTATTACCACCCTCGCTCCCTTTCGCAGTAAATTATTAATAGGCACCAGGTATGCCGCCATGTCCGGCACAAATCTTCTGTAATAATTGAGCGTCCCCAGAAGTCGACGGATCCCCTTTACATCTGTGGGCACCACCATCCTTCTAATCGCCTCGACCTTCGTAGAGTCTAGCTTAACCCCCTCCTGTGAGATGGTGTGGCCCAAAAAATTGATTTTTTTCTTCCCCAACAGAGACTTCTCCATGGACAATTTTAATCCGAATTCGCGGACTCTTTGAAATACACTTCTTAGGTATACCCATTTTTCCCTGATATTCTCCACACGCGCGCCTACCTTCCCCAACATGTCGCACCCAACTATCACCTGGTACTCCCGCGGCATGTTTCCTACGATATGTATCTTTAGATCTCCCCCTTTCTTCGCCCACCTATTTAGCCCTATGACTAACTCTCCCACTACCTTGCAAGGGCCTCCCAGGGTGATTAAACTACAATTACATACCTGAATCTGGAGTGCCCTCTCTCCGCCATACAGCCTCTCCAGCGCTCCACGGGACATGATGGTGTTGGTGCTTCCCGTGTCCACCAGACACATCTCTCCTCCTTTGACCCTAATAATTGGCAACGCACACATCCTCTCCCGAATTGCATTACATCTCAGGATGCGGTCGCCTCTCTGCCGACACGCTCCTCAGGCTTCATCACGTTCCTCCCATCTACGTGACTCGACCTTCTGCCCTGTCTGTCTCCTGTTCCTGCTGCGCCTCGCTTCTTCTCCTTCAGTTCCCGAAGTCCCTGATGACTCATCTTCTGATGATCCACTCTTCCCATGTGTCATGCTCCGCCTCTCTCTTACTTCTTGAGTGTTTACCTCCATCGGTTCTGGTCGTTGGTATTCTCTCCTCCGGAAGATATACGGGCAATTCCTCGCGATGTGTCTTTCCTCGCCACAATTTCGTTCGAGGACACTGTGCCACTAAATGTCCTGCCTTCCTACACCCGTGGCATTTTCTTTCTTCCCTGGGCGGGGCATACCTCGGTCTCGTTCCTCTGAATCTTCTTTGTCCTTGTCTCTGCCAATAACGGACGTTTCTGGTCTCCTCCAGGTTGGTTTCAGGGTCCGGGTTCTTTTATATGCAACTCGGCTCCACTCATTGTCGACGTCTTGCACCCTCACTTCTTCCTCCTTGGCACTAGTGTCGATCATTGATTGTGCACACTCCGAGAACGAGCGCTCATCAGAGAATCCTTCCTTTCTTCCTGTCTCCTTGGCCAGTTGCACCTTTAGAATTGTGGATAAGAATCCCATTCTACCCTCCACCTCTTCTACGCTAATCGACTCTCTCATCTTCTCCGTTATCTTATTGAAACGGACTACTAACCCCGCAGCATATTGCCCGTTACTTTGTCTTGGGGACTTTGTCTCCCTAAACATTTGGAATATGTCCTCCTCGGGAGTCCATCGTCCTCCTCCGTACGCCTTCTTCAATCTCATCTTAATTATTTCCCACGGGGTTTCTTCATCTGCCTGAATTTGATTTAGTATACTTCTTTTGACCCGACATATCAGGGCCGCCTTCAACGATTCCGCGTATCTGGGATCTATTAAATTTTCTTCTACCTTAGGTCCAATTAAAACTGTGAGACGGTCTCCTCCTTTTAGGAAATGGTTCAGCTCACCCAGTTCCCCTGTGAATCTCTCCAGCTCCGCAACAGCCTTCCTCAGATCCTGGGTATTCATCGCTTTTACCCTCATCAGCGCGAGCGCCGTGGCATGAACTTCTGGCATAGTTCCCACTGTTCTAATATCTGCTCCCTCTACGAGATTCAAGACGGGCTGTCTCAAAACTCCTCCTTCAGTCATCTTCTCTCTTTCACGTATAGAAGAAAAAAAAACTTTAATTACGCTCGCACTCGATAACTCTCTTTCTCTACCGTTCACGGGTTTCGGCACCAGTTAATGTTTATTGAATTACAAGCTAAGAAAGGTTGGTAATAAGAACACGTAGAACGTTGTAACAAGACTGCTTTATTTAGTCCAAGATACCTCTATCTATAGGTATTACCCGTAAACATATACAGATAACATATGTTTGGGGATTAAGGCTGGGCACTAGCGGCGCCTGGACTTAACTTATATATATATAAATTTCAAATGTACAATTTGATTCATAAATCATGAAAAAATGAAGTATGGTACGAATGAAGAAGAAGAAAAAAAGTCTATCAAATAATGATTTAAAAAAATCGAGAAGCGACTAGTAATAGGTAACTTATTAGTAACCCTTTATAGGTAACCCTTTATAAATATAACTTAGTCATATGTGATTATTCACTGCAACTTATCGAAATAACAACGTTTGCAACTTCCAGATTATTTAAGTTATTTGGCTATTGAACCTTTGACTTTTCTATCCCCTAATTAAATAAGTAGGCTTTAACATTTACAAAAATATTTTTGTGTTGAAATTATACAAAACCAATTTCACGAAGACTTTAACGATAAACATAGTCGGGTATATGTGGTCAAAATCAAACTTTTAAAGTATATGCGAAACTCGTAACCATCCGATGGCATATAGTTACATAATTGTAATACATAATGCACTAGTTACAATAGCGTTAGAGAATTGCCTCCTAGGTAACCGTCGTTGGTTCTCTATTTTTTTGCCTTAAATTTCGGCACTTGTATTTAGTGACATGTTTAGTTTTTCTTGATCACTTGACTATGTTGCTTAGTAGCAGATGACATTTCGCGGAAAAGACAGCACAGGACAAAGAATGTGTACTTTGTGCAGTATGAGACCTGCCAATACAGATGGCTATAGGTGGGATAAGGTTTTATGTCAGTTACCGGCCTCATCCAAGTGTCTTTGACCCTACCTTGAGCCTTCTGCTACCGTTCCAATTGATCAGTTTCCGTAGTTTATACCGAACGATCATGGCTATAGGTCAAATTATATGGTATTATTTGCCTCTGAGAAATATTCATGTTGTTACGTTAAGAATTGTTGGTGGAAATGAGGTCATGATGTCCAAAAAATGGAAAAAAAATGTTTAGATCAAGAATATTTTCAACTAAACCGAAATATTGTTGTATGCGATTTATAGAGAGATGTAGAATTTATTTAATAAATAAAAAATACTCAATTATAAGGAGTTGGTTATAATTATTATTAAGATGAACCAGCATACTAATCAATTTTACTGACATAACGAAGTATAATTACAAAATATTTATTTTTAAGGCCTTTGGTTGTATATATCTGCTGCCCACCTGGCAGAATCCGCGCCTCTCTGACTGTGTTCTGGAAAATAAATCGTAAACGGTCTCTGCTGATGTAAAAAAATAGTGAATCCCCAATGTATAGGCTTTTGTGTTATATGTTGCTATACCATACTAATAATAATAGAAACATATAACATAAAACCAAAAAAGTGTCTTGGAAAAGTTTTGAAAGTCCTGAAGGGTCCGAATATTGTTAAAATCAAGTCCTCATTAACTAATAAAATCAGAGGTTATATGATGATTAGCAATTCTTAATTGCAATAAAGGAGTGTCCAGGAAAATTGTTCATATGTTTAATGGCATTAACTACTGCTAGTTTTTCAAATTCATAAGAGTGATATCTCTATTTCTGAGGTTTATTGTAGTATGCAACAACGCGAGGTTTGCGATCTGCAATAAGTAAATAATAGCGCCATATCCCAAAGAACTTGTGTTAACTGTGTGTAACTCGATAGCAAGAGAAGAATCTATAATCATTAAAATGGGGCTGATTTTTTGGCTCGCCTGTTCATGTTCCGATATTCGTTTAACGATTTTTGAATCTGAACGAAATATTGATCATCCTGTGCAACGGGGAAGCTAATATTGAAAGTTTTTGAATAAATTCTTTAAATTATGAAGCTAAACTCAAAATTGTCTCATAGAATGAAGGATAGAAGGAGGTGGTAAATTAGTTCAAGCCTAAACTTTTTGTATGCTTGCACGAATATGTCCATCTTGCACATTATGACAAAGATATGTAATCCGTGTCGACATAAAAGAGTATTTAGCTATAGAAGTTATGGGAAAAACAGGCGTCAGTCAAAACCGTAACGTTGTGTCAAGTCGTTGTATGTCTTCTTCATACATTTTGTATTTATCAATGGATCATTCATATATACATCTTCATAATCATGCGCTGGTAAACCCAATATTTCTAAAATAGCGTTGAAAAATACTGGCGAAATTTCGAAGTCCAAATGACATTGGCAATTGTCCATTGTCAACATTGCTAGGCATTCCTATGCTCAGCCAGATGTAATGAAAGCAGTTTTCTCAATAGAATCTATGTCTACCGGAATCTCATGAAAACCACTAGCCATGTAAAGTGATGCAAAATATCCATTTTATAATCTTCAGTTTTATTCGGCATTATTGAAATTGGCCTGGAAAATGGGGATTTACTAGGTCGAATAACCAAGGCTGCTTTTCGGTGTATACCCTGTCGCTTACTACCTGCTTTTAAACGTGGCTCAGCTTGTACGGCCGTTTGTCAACCACGTTCCAGAGATCCATTAACCTAATTGGCTATTCCCTAAAAGAAAAATGTTTCAAATTTGCTCAGGATGGTCAGTTATTGATGCTGTATGTAGAGGGAAGTAAGTTGTGTGTTCAGTTTGCTAAGGTGGTTTTTAAAAATAGCAACTGGACATAACTTGCAAGGCTGGCCACTGGATATAACTTGCAAGGCTAGCAACTGGAATCCTATTTACTGGGAAGCGTTAATGTTTCATTAGAAGGCATGTCACTAGAATCCTTTAGTAGACTAACATTATTATTAAGATTTTTCCAGTTGACAATATGACAATTCACTAGTGTTATAATTATTATTATCAACATGTAAATCTCCATTTAACTGACCATTATAACGTTCAATACTACCCGAATCGGTTATGCTTTTTACGGTTTGAATAAATAAATTTTTGGCTAGTCCATAACCAGTATTATTGAAATTAGTAATCTTTGGATTTCCAGTACACTGTAAAATGGAATAATTTTCTGTGATAAACACATAAAATTTTACAACATATTACAATTGGATAAATTAAAAATTCAGAGAAATTAATCAAATATTAAACACCTGAATTAATTAAATATTTTTTTTAGCTTTCAAACAACAAGAAAATTTGGCAATAATTGTTTATCGTACGTTATTAAAGATTACCTAAACATTCTAAATTTACTATTTCAGTAAAACTGTACATAATAAACTTAATTTTTACTTACAATCGCAAGAGTGAGTATTCCGATCCCGAGTCAAATTAAAAACAAAGCAGTGAGCCCAATGGTTTGGTTCTCCTCATCCTAGCCTTCTTCGGGTGGTCTCCAGTCTTCATTCCTTTTCACCTGGGGTGATTTCCTGCATTCCACTCACATTACGAGGAGATGTGTTCCTTCCGGTTTCACGTAAAAATATCATCCTCAGTCCTGGGAGTGGTAGGGCGAAACAGCTTTTCTGGATTAGCAGGTGGCGTTGAACTTGGTTGGCGTTGTGTCGGGTGTAGATTGGTTGTAACGGCTCCTGCTCTTCGAGTTCTTTGCATCCTAATCAGCTGTTATTTTATTAAAAAAACTCGAAGATCCTTCAGAAGTTTGTCAATAGTCTAATTAGTGACCCAAGAAACAGATTCTGATTTTCTATTTTTCGGCTCTGAGTTTCCAACATCTCGATCCATGCTCTTGGAGTAGACTGCCAATCTCCCTTGTGGCGATTCTTAGTATATAAAGTGAAATCACCCTATACGTTATTGCAGATATATTATAGACAAAGGTAAATAACATGAACAAAAGTAAATTATTATAAATCTATTAGCAATAAAGAAAAGCAGAAGCAAGTAACATGAGACGGGACGACGACTGTCAGTCATAAATTAGAGAGACCCTTACAGCCCAGGCCTGCGGGACCCTTGTCACATGTAAACCACAGCCTAAGTAGTCCTGTCAGCAGTCTGACAGATTACTGAGAATCGGCATGCTCCTCACCACATGTTAGGATCT
This sequence comes from Acanthosoma haemorrhoidale, assembly GCA_930367205.1. Lineage (NCBI taxonomy): Eukaryota > Metazoa > Arthropoda > Insecta > Hemiptera > Acanthosomatidae > Acanthosoma > Acanthosoma haemorrhoidale. The sequence goes on from OV884012.1 coordinate 35,282,289, forward strand.
CGCAGGCACTAAGCAACCTTTTTGTTTTAGCCCCTCCGAGGAGGCGTGGGACACATATTTAAGGGAGGAGGCTAGCCCCAGACAGCCAGTCTTTTCGCGACCGTCCTCCGTGATACTTGCTTCTGTTCAAACTCAGAAACTTTGACTTATTCTTTATGAATCCTCTGTACCCATTGAACATAGTGCATTGTCGGGGCACATACCTATCAGAAATGGAGTCAGATATTAACGCCGACCTGGAACGATTGTCCAGGTCACAAACCTGAACAATTCGCACTTGTCACCAGGGCTAGAGTGATTGGGCACTCCCCTAGTGACATTTCCCGACATCCCTTATGACCTTAGAAATGCGATATCAGACTGCTAAATGAAGAATATACGATATATTCACAAATCTGTCTCAAAAATGTCCATGTGATGACAATATAGTGTTAGTATAACATTATTTAAGTTTATTATAGTAGGTTAACTTTAATTTTTTTTTTTTAAGCTCATATCACGCATATAGAAAATTATTGTACCAAACATTAGCGTCACATCTGTACAAACTTACTCATATGTATTGCAAATAAAATAGATAAATATTTACTTATAAAATTTTGGGCCAATATTGGGTGAAGTGAGATTTCTAGAGAATTAATTCTACTAGGTTAGTCAGCTTTTATTGTAGCTTTCGATCGAAGGACGAATCAGAGACACGCATTGTTAAGAAAATAATTAATTATACATTTTAATTACATGATTGATATGCAGTACAAATGTCAGTGTTAATAATTTATCGAGTTATCTCGTATTTATTAGGCTTCGTGGGTTCACAGCAGGTGTTACCAAGGTCTCTTTCGATGATTTCAGTATTGACGTTGTTTTATGATTACTACAGGCTGCAAGATAAATGGGTTTGGATGATTTCGTTTCAGCCTTTATCCTTAATTCTAGACATTATATTTTTTAGCCAATTAAAATATACGATTAACAGGAATATACACTTTTCCTGTTTACAGTTCCTGTATTTAAGAACTTGATATCATTGCCTATAAAAATCTTCATTTGTTGTTGAATGCAATGGGTTTCCTTATTTAATATTAAAGTTTCTTTCGTATAATATTAATTATTATGCATTTCATTCACTATTGAGTCTTTAATAACAATAATTAGTGGTGGTTAGTGGCTTGATCCATTTAGTTTGATTTTTATAGCTGCCAATTATAGGGAAAATATGAAATTGATACAATTTTTAACGTGGTTAAATTTCACAGTAGACCGAATTCATCAATCTCATTAGATTTGCGTTGTAACATACCATACTGGAATACTAAGATGTCTGTTAGTATTGTAAGTAGTCATTTATCACGCCCCTTTTTGTTTAATTCTGCGAATAATTTGTTGATCCTTCAACAAGTAAAGTAATAAAAAAAAATCGCCATTATAGTCACCAAAAATATTTTTATAAGAAAAAAATTAACTATACATTTTAATTACATCATTGATATGCAGTTCAAATGTCAGTGTTAATAATTTATCGAATTCTGTGGTTGCAAATAACAAGGCTTTTGTAGATGTTTTTAGTAAATTTTAGACTATTCTTAAATCAAAAATTTTCGATTCATCTGTGAAACCATATTTTGAACTACCCTTTTGTCGGACCTCTAGGGGCTAAATGTGATCGGGAACTTGTTGGAAAGTCAACTTACGCTGATAAATAATACTAGTGGAAAGTATACAAGCTGTTCGGTCGCATGTGGAACAAACTTTAATATTTTCTATTTCGTTTGACAACGGTGATATGCTCAAGAAACTATTCTGTTTCATCCCTCGCGTGTATTTCAAGTGTATTATCTATGTTTTACGATTAATTTTTATTGCTTTTCGTTATTTGAACCAACGAACTGTTATTCCTCCAAAGGAAATGTATATAAAATGAAACACAAAAACTTTGTTATTTTAATAAATTTTATGTAAGCGCGGAAGTGGTGACTTATTTCTTAGCTAACATCTCGCCGCTGTAATACAGTCTAAATTTAAGTATTATTATCGCATTGTAAAACAGCCCATTGCAGTCCATCAGTGGACGCTAATTTCACTGTATTTTCTAAATCCCTTACTCCCTCATTCTACAAATATTTCCACTCTGTTTTAGTTTCTCAATGTTCTCCTCTATAGGTCCTAAGAGTCATCATATAGCCGTATGAAAAAAACAACAACAAAACTACTCGATTTGATTCAATGCGGGAGGTTTTGCCGTTAGATTGAAACGATATTAATCTCCAAATTTCTATTGTTTAATTTTTTTCGTTACTGATTTTATTAGCTCCTTGACCATAAATTAAATAACCATATGATAATAACCAATGACCATACGTAAAACCTTAAATAACTTCTTAGCTCTGTTATGACTTAATAGAAGTTAGAAACGCGAAACCGACGTTTTTCGGATTATTTTTTTTTCAAAGTTATAATTATTATTTAATACCAAAACATAATAATCGTACTCCGGGAAGTTTATTGATATTTATAATACTATATTATTGAAATTCCAGGTACATATGAGTGCTATCATAGAACATGGAAGCAGAAAAACAGACAAAAGGCGACCGCTTTGTACTTGAATGAAAGTAGATCCTCTCATAGCTGGCGCGTTTCTTGTAGACTTCAATACATCAAGAGATAACAGACAGGCCCTAAGTACTAAGTTAGCAGTCGCCTAACCCGGTTTAAGGGTTTAAGCACACACGGCTCCTTAGAACCTGCTAACGGGTGGATTTATGTACGTCAAACTGTACTTCGTCAGTATTTCTCCGTAGCTTAATTATATATGGCTTAGCTGAATTATGTCTAAGCAGTGGGCCCACAATGGCTGGGGTGTCTTTGTCTTGTACAGTCCAAGGATCCCATCAAAGGACAATGCCTCTTAAGTCCTCCAGCCGCTATTGGCTGCGAAGGAGTCCTGAATAGGAGTTGAGGTAGTGGGTGCGGGTCAAGCATTACCTGGCCTTGCCCGAATTAGTCAGTATTAAGCTAATTTTGAAAGTATGAAGGCGGTAATTAAAAATTCCGCGTGTATGTATGTTTTCGGAATCTGTTATTTGCATTGTTTCAAGTTCATGCCAATGTTGGTTGTGTCCCGTGCTGTAGATAATAATAATGTTTGACTTTAAAATCATTCTGCAATTTAGCTGGACATTGTATGGATAAATGAGCCAGTTGACGTAAGGATCAATCACTTTGCCGTTTTTTTTGTTTTTTTTATTTGTTTGTTGTAACTGATTAATATTATTTACGGATTATTGACTAATTACTGATTGTAGCTGTGACACTGAAAATTGCCTTATCAACTGCCGGGTCGTCACGATGGGCCTAGTTACCCTAGCCCTTGTGACGAAGTGAAGGTTGAATAGGCTATGACCTGGACAATTGCTTCATTACAGGTCTTACTACTGTACTATCTGACTTCATATCTAATAGGTATGTGCCCCGACTGTGTTTAGGAGAAGAGGTATAGGGTAGGTATTATAGGTAGTTCATGTGATCTTGGAATGACCACAAATTCACACTCAGTATTTAAGGGTAGGGGAAAACCGTCTGGATCCCAAAGGCGAGTGTGAACCGTAGTGAGGCAAACTGGATCACTGGGAGAGACGCTACTAGGTAAAGTTTGTAGGGTCCCAGGCGACGGTCGTCCGCAAGGAAGGGATCTCTTCCAAGGAGGTGCTATTTTAGTGAGACAAAGGCAGAGAATCCCACTAGGAAGGTGTGAAGTCTGACAACGCCGGAGTAAAACATAGCGAGGTTCGGAAAGAGAGCTGCAGAGGTTTTCATAAATGAGAAGGTCAAATCTTGAAACATTAGTGCAGCTGAAAGTACCAGTCCAGAGGCGAGCCGTAGTTAGCGATTTCAATCATTGATTCTCAGTCGAATCTATTCACATATCAGTTTTATATTTCCTGTAGCGTCGCTCGCTACATTATAAACAGGTTCGTTTTTTGTTTTTTTTAAGTTATATAGTTCTATACAGTACAATGATACACATTATAGTTTACTTGTGTGAAAATACTGTATAAGGTGATGGGGCTAACGTTTTTGATAATGACAAGTCGGCTAAAACTAGGGGTTATATATATAGCCCAAGGCAGCCAATGGGCTGAGGTTTTATTTTTGCCAACCGCATTGCAGGCCTGGCTGCTGGATGAGGCTGGAAAGGGCCAGACCCTCCTATACCTGGCTTGGAACCCCGCTCTTTGGACGTCATTTATTGTTTACACTATTTACAATGATATGACTTTGGGTTTTGTAATATTATTTACATTTGTTTAAATTAATTTACTACATATAACCAATTTACAATATATACAACAGAGTATAGGGTGATTTATCTTATGTAGTTATCAACAAAAAAAATCTTAGATATTGATATAACTTTAGTTGCATATCACTAGAACGTATTAAAAACACTCAAAACATTATTTCTTGACACCTTTAATCAAATTAGTTTGCTTTATTGTAATTCATTGTTAGGAAAAATTTTAATTTAAAGTATTGAATAATTTATGAGAAGTCTTAAACATTTTGTGAAATAAGCCCTTAGCTATTTCACTTTTAACGTTTTTTCCATACTAAGCGTTTTTTTATTCTAAACAAAAACGAGTTATCGTGGAAAATCCTTAACAATTATATATAGGTTGAATCATGTTTACGATTGGATAGATTGTAAATACGTGCAGATAGAAAGAGATATGTAAAAGGCGATGAAACGTCTCCTCTTAACGACGGAAAAAAAAATACTCGAATTGATACTAGATATCAGTTATGGTATGTAAGCCCAATGTTGTAAATTTCAATTTCACTAATAATCATTAGGAAATACTCAGCAATAACTACTGTACCTATTCAGCCCAGTCTTAGACGTCAGTTTCCAAATGGAGAGTTGAAACAGCGATATGATAGAGGGTAGGGGACAGGAGCTATTTACAGTGATAGGGATGCTGACAATGGGGCAGCAATGAAAGAACAAGATCTGGTCCACTGGAGCTACTCTCTAAAAGCTTCTGTTAGAACCTCATGAAATTGCTGCATTTGACTCATACCTACTCTACTCTGTTTCACACCTTATTGTTAAATTACCCTATATTATGCTCAATTTAAATCTATTCTACTAAGCTCCTGTGGGTTCAAAAACTATTCTATTTGTCCGAATTTTTCATGGTATATTCCAAGAAACCAGGAAACGAAAAAAGGCGGGAATGATGTTCGTCCTGTTTTTTTAACTTTTCAGGTTCCTCAAGTCAAAGCTGAGAAGACGTTTAAAATTTTATTTCTGATTTTTGCTATGATTACATACTACAGACGGTACTCAAAAATTATTTTCCATACTATTGTACTCAAAATAAATGTATCCTAAAAAGTAGTTGTGTATTGAAAAGGTCACTTTCAGTGACCGTGATGGTTTATAATGAGAATGAAGTATTTTTATTTTATTTAAAAATGTTTATCACCATTAAACGGGGTGACTATTTCGCATGGAATGAAAAAAATGACAGGATAGTGTCTTGACAAAGATGCAAGTTATGACTCCGGTGGAGTTTCTGTATTGTTTTTGAACTTCGTCAGAGTCATAAGTTGCTTCATTGCTAGGAAACTATCCTGGCAATTCTCACCCTAGAACAGTCACCAATTTTAGAACCATTTAGTCTATGTATAGGTGGATAGACTTGTCTATTTTCACGAAGTACAAAGACGTTTTACCAATAGTTTTAATTAAACACACTGTCGGGTCGTCACGAGGGGGGTGCCTAGTTACCCTAGCCCTGGTGACGAAGTGAGGGTTGATTAAGTTTATGACCTGGACAATCGTTTCATGACAGTGTTACTATCTGACTTCATTTTTTTATAGGTATGTGCCCCGACAATGCACTATGTTCAGGAGAAGAGGTATCAGGTAGCTAGTGTAGGTACTTTGTATGGTCTTGGAATGACCACGAATTCACACTCGGTATCTGAGGGTAGGCGAAATCCGTCCGGATCCCAAAGGCGAGTGTGAACCGGAGAGAGGCAAACTGAATCGCCGTAGGGAACATTGCTTGGTAAGCTTGCAGGGCCACGACAACCGTTGTCTACTAGGGAGAGGTCTCTCTCAAGGAGGTGCTAGATTTAGCGAGACGATGGCAGAGATTCCCACTAGGAAGGTGTGGGGTCTGACAACGCGGGACTAAAACGTAGCAAGGTGAGGAGAGAGAGATTCAGAGGTTTTCATAAGACAAAATTTTTGTATACCGCCGCAGCTTCAAGTCATAAGTAGCTTCGTCAGGAGGAGAATAAGGTACAGCCCGAGATCTGCCCCTATTTATAGTTAGTTGTGGCTCGTTAGGCCTAATCATCTGGCTCGTTATTGTATCCAATGAGGCCCCAGTATGCGGTTGGGCTTTGTGAGGGCAGCCCTAGGCCTGGCCCGGCAGGGTCGTTTCACTACCTGATGTGGGGTAGCAGGTCCCAGCTCTTAACTTGCAGCTGCGACTTCTTTATTGTTTACACTTTTACAATGACTTATTTATGTTATTTACATTTGTTTGAATTAATTTACAATATATATACAATAGAGTATAGGGTGATTTATCTTATGTAGTTAGCGGTCGCTACACACACTATAAAGTTTTGGATAGCCATCATTTAGTTAGAATGGTCTTCGGTCAGTCAAATTATTTTACAGTCTCCGAGACCTTTGGTAGTGTTTTTTCACGTTTTATGCTCTGTATTTTCACGTTTAATTAAAAAAACATTCTTGACCGTAGAAAATTAATTTGATAGGCCAGAACTAGAACCCCGAACCTTCTGTTCCTCCCTTCAATCGCCTACTCTTCACATGAGCTGTCCTTATACGAACCTTGTATAGTTGTAGTCTTGTAAATGTGATGGAAAAATGGTAGGTATGCTGATTTATGGATCAAATAATTACTTTTTTAGTTGGAAAAGGCAACTTCTTTTGGTTTCAGAGAAAAAATTTGTTCCCGTCATTAGGCGATACACAGCAGGCACGCCCGGCAAGTTAAACATCTAAACCACGTTAGCAGGATTGGCTGAAAGGCAGTTAATATCCTAGGTTGGTCAGTAGAGTAGCAATATGACAGGCGTAGGCTGTTTAAGTCGCTCAATAAAACACATGTTAGATTTTACAAAGATCAGAGTGTTTGCTATAATCTGATTATGATAATGGCTAGTCACCAGACAACTTGTTATAGCGTTCATTACATAAATAAGGGCAGAGTTAGTACAATCTTGCTCAAAAGATACTTTTTCCCTCGCTTCCGTTTCTAATCTGCTTAACTGTTAGTAGATACTTGTCAGTGAGTGGTTCTGATCAAACTCTGTGATGTAAGAGATACTAGGATACTGTGATGCAGCCATAGACACATTAGATGACACCAACAAGCATTGGATTTGAAGAAGTATTTACTGGACGCAATTAAGAGCAGCATGTCGTACAAATCCAGTACTTCTGTGGACCAGTCCAAGGTTAATCGACCGTACAGAAAAAAAAAAAGTTCTTACATTTGCATAATATAACTGTGCCAACAGCATCTTCGACAAACCCCTTTAAGGTTCTGATTTGTCGTTCAAGGTTTATGAACCGTTAAGTCAAGGCATAGTTGGAAATAACAGGCCAGTAATCTTCATTAGTGCGTTGTTGCCCTGTGTGTTCGACCGGACTCTCTTGATAGCTCAATCTTCTACGATTAGTGCACACGTATGATCCTTGTAGGCAAACTGACTGGAAAATATGTTCTGAATGCACATTGACTGTGAAACCGTGGGAGCGTCCGTTATTACTTCACGTTACGCTGACCTTTATGTGATGTAATCAGACATAGCAAGCAGACTTATTTAGTTTACCCTTTTATGTATGGAAATTTTTGGGATAAACATATTGACGAAGGAGAGCGTAACGATTAAACGGACTGGGAAGTAAGGACAGGAAGGGCGTGAGTTCGATTCTATGCTGTTGAGCAAATTACGTGGTAATCCCTTCAGAGAAAATGTCCCTTGAACCAAGCATTCGTAAACTTGTCATCCTTTTCTTGATTCAGTCCGCTCCATAGTACCATTTGTAGCTCTACTCCGTATTAGCTAGTTACTCGTAGCACAATCCTCTGTCAATTGAAGCCTCACTTTGTTAAAGTCAAAACAAAATTTTGGAAAGATATGACATTTGTCATAATAGCCCGTTGGGTGCCTACTGTGGCTAAATAAATAAATTTGTAACAAAGGTGATGTAAAAGTGACACTGATGTTTTAATTTTGTTACTTTTCATTTATACATTATTTATATTGTTTTATTGTATAAAAAATCTAATATTTTTTAAAAAATCCTTCGCACGATATTCCCCGTTTAACAATCCTGTCACTTTCTGCTGCATCGCTCACAACTTAAGGATAACCATGAACCAAATTGAGGTGAGCAGGGAAACCCCAGGCAATTGCCATAGGCTCTAGTTTCCCCCTCAGATCCTTCGCACGATATTCCCCGTTTAACAATCCTGTCCCTTTCTGCTGCATCGCTCACAACTTAAGGATAACCATGAACCAAATTGAGGTGAGCAGGGAAACCCCAGGCAATTGCCATAGGCTCTAGTATCCCCCTCAGATCCTTCGCACGATATTCCCCGTTTAACAATCCTGTTCCTTTCTGCTGCATCGCTCACAACTTAAGGATAACCATGAACCAAATTGAGGTGAGCAGGGAAACCCCAGGCAATTGCCATAGGCTCTAGTTTCCCACTCAGATCCTTCGCACGATATTCCCCGTTTAACAATCCTGTCCCTTTCTGCTGCATCGCTCACAACTTAAGGATAACCATGAACCAAATTGAGGTGAGCAGGGAAACCCTAGGCAATTGCCATAGGCTCTAGTATCCCCCTCAGATCCTTCGCACGATATTCCCCGTTTAACAATCCTGCCACTTTCTGCTGCATCGCTCACAACTTGAGGATAACCATGAACCAAATTGAGGTGAGCAGGGAAACCCCAGGCAATTGCCATAGGCTCTAGTTTCCCCCTCAGATCCTTCGCAGGATATTCCCCGTTTAACAATCCTGCCACTTTCTGCTGCATCGCTCGCAACTTAAGGATAACCATGAACCAAATTGAGGTGAGCAGGGAAACCCCAGGCAATTGCCATAGGCTCTAGTTTCCCCCTCAGATCCTTCGCACAATATTCCCCGTTTAACAATCCTGTCCCTTTCTGCTGCATCGCTCACAACTTAAGGATAACCATGAACCAAATTGAGGTGAGCAGGGAAACCCCAGGCAATATCCATAGGCTCTAGTTCCCCCCTCAGATCCTTCGCAGGATATTCCCCGTTTAACAATCCTGCCACTTTCTGCTGCATCGCTCGCAACTTAAGGATAACCATGAACCAAATTGAGGTGAGCAGGGAAACCCCAGGCAATTGCCATAGGCTCTAGTTTCCCCCTCAGATCCTTCGCACGATATTTCCCGTTTAACAATCCTGTCCCTTCCTGCTGCATCGCTCACAACTTAAGGATAACCATGAACCAAATTCTCTCCTGGAACCAACATATCTCACACATTTCTTGTCGGTCAACAGTTTTAAGTCAGACAATCAATGTGTGTTTAATGCGGTTTCGTGCAATCATATTCCGTGCCCTTTATTTTTTCAAGTATTTTCATAGAATTTTGAAACTTTCATGCCTTTACTTTCTCTTTCTTAGGGCCTCGGTAGAAATTATTTTTTTATAAAAAAATCTTTGTTAAAAAGTCTATTACTCCCTTTTATTGTGGTTTTCACTACTTAGGCACTGGCTATTCTTCGGGGCTTCTTGATAAGGTATATATGAGGTTTACCAGAATAAGGGAAGATTGCATCGAGCAGGAAAGAACCTTTAATTACATTATAATAAAGTCCAAATTTGATGACACTGGCGTTTCACGAAGAGGAAGAGCTCACATCATGTGTCATGTACACATGTAGATAGCTATACATGCAAAATTTCAGATTTTTCCTATTTTTAGTCTTTCAGTTATAAATTTTTAAAAAGTTATTTTTTTGAAATATGGTAAATGTACATGTTATTAGGATGTATGGGCCATATTTCATGATGGCATTCCTATGGATTCAATTATAAAAAAAAATAAAGTAATAAGTTAAATGCTTGAACTTGATGTACATAACTCACCGCATTTGTGATGCTATCATGCCTTTAAGTTATGCTATATTTAAATAATTTCTCTGTACTTTGCCAATTTAGATACTATCAAAAAACTTACTATCATCTACTTTAAATAATTTTTTTATTTAACAAAAAAACTCAAAATTTCGGTTTTGAGTTTTGAAAAATGTTTGTTGATTTTTTTTTACAAATTTTAAAATTAATCTAGTTTTTATTAGTGATATATCAAATTAATTTCTTCGTTATTCTTAAGAGAATACCGTTTTAGCTTTATAGGACAAATCGTTTTTGAGTTGCAGTCTTCTGAAAATTTTAAATCAAAGTGAAAAACCTGTATTTTAAAACAAAAGTGAAAAAAATTTAAACTTTGCATTTTTTATTATATTTATGTGTATAACATAAACACATGTTTTGAATTTTGAAAAACCTTGAGGCTAACGTTATTTTTTTATTGGATAGTTTGGTGTAGATGTACTGAGGGGGAATATAAGACTATTTGAAGTCGACTGGATTTGAAGAAGGTGGGCGTTGAATTGGCTGAATTAGGCTTTTGGTTGTGGTGTACAGTATAGTATAGAGGATACATGAAAACCAATTAGTAATAATTTAGTGAGCTTACTCCAATTAGTATAAGGAGCAATATACGAAATATTTGAGCAATGGAAAGACAACTGAAACCATTAATTTTCTGTTCTTGAAAAAATGAGGCAGCATGATGCAGACATCAATATAACTTGGAATAAGAATATTGAATAGGCCGCCTTAGCCTTACCTACCGTTTTAAACATAAGAATACATATAAATAAGTATTATTACTAATGAAAATTTAAAGTTTTATACAAGTTACTTGCTTTGAATGCTTAAATTCTTCATGGCCATCATCATAACTGATATTATTAATATATTCAAAATTTGTAGATGTTACCAGTATTGTACAGTATTCATTTTGATTAACCCTGGTCAACAAAACAGTTACATCATGTAATGTTTTCACATATATATATATATATCATTAATTTGCCTATTTATTTCGTTTAATTGAGAAAAAAGTCTTTGCGAAGAACAAAATTTTATTAAATCATTCAATTGAAAAAAAAAAGTTTAAACACATTTAAAAATGTAGTTTTTTGTAAAGAGTCTGTTACTAATGATGTGCCGGTATACTTTAATAATTCATAACTCTCTATGCTAGGATTTATTTTCTTTGATATCTCCATTGCCAAAATCATATTTCGTATCGGCTTTGCATTTCTTATTAAGGCCTACAACTGAACAAGAAATCCTCAACAGCAGGAGGGTCCTTCGTGTCCAACTTTGTTCAGGCGTCAATTTGGAAAAGTTTCATTCTTAGTAGAAAGTTTTGACATAGTATGAATACTTACAGTTATTAGTAATATTGCAATATTTCTTTTCAGCTCCTTCAGTTTCTTGACTCGTATATTAAAAAAAAAAAGATAAAAAAACAAAAGAAATTCCAGAATCAAAGAGGTTGGTCTCCATCCATTTTTACCCTCGATCAGTATGCGCCTTGGTGCGGTTGGTGGTATGGTATTTGTATGTCTAACGTGGTAAGGCACGTTCTAGCTGTAGTAATTTAGTAATTTAGTGAGCATATTACGCTATAAGATTTTTTAATTCGAAGGGATCAGTATCATATCAGTATAAAATGAAGCTGACGTAATCCTGAAATCTTATTCTGTTATATGTGATTTTTATTTATTTACTATGACCTTAGTTCTTTCATACAATAACCAGGGTAAACAAGGAATATGAGTTATCAAATCATAAATCAGCTGATTCCATTTTGATATAGTTCGAAAATCAACTTTGTAAATTTATTACTTTTTATTTTAATAGACAAGTGCAAGAGAATGGTTTCTTGGGCCAAATAAGTGCACAATGTGTACTAGGATCTCCGTAAATCGTATATTGTTCCAGTTCAACGCATTAAGCGGCTTGGGAATATTGTTGGAATGGATATATCAAGAGTAGTGAAAAATGTTTACTATGGGGCACCGGATGGTATACTATGGTAGCTCGGTTGACCTCAAAGAAGGCAGAAGAGGAAATGAAGGAGTTGTGTCTTTGAGGATTTGAAGAAGGATATCTAACAGATATCCAAACTGTTAGACGTGCCATGGAGTGGAGAGTGGAAGAGTGGAGAATGGCAATAGAGCCTGCAGTACTGCCTGTACTGCCCAGTTGAGCCTGAGTACCTGCACTGCTTCATAGGTCTGTCGTGCTGTTGATTGGATTAGATTCCACTCAAAGATTTTTCCCTAAAATGGCATTATGAAGCACTAATTTATTCAATAACTTTATTCTTAACAAAGAGCTCTTAAAACTATCTAAAATAACCAGGATATATCTATCTGGCTAGTGAATCAGTCCTTAACCATTTCTTAATTTGTTCTCATATTGAAAAGCTAATCCGAACCACTTTATGTCTCTTGTAAATATTTTTTATTTTTACAGTTTAGTTGCTAATGCTAATTCATTTAATTTTTTTCAGTTGGTTATTATTTATTACAGTAGCAATGTTGTGTATTCTGTAGGTGCTTAATTTGTTTAAATTAAGCCAGTAAATTCAATGTTTCTTAAGTATTATAGACATGACTGCTTGGCCCAATGGCAAAGGGTACTTCTAAGATCCGGCCTAGAACTCTCCCTTTGTGCCTAAGTTATCCTTAATAAACGACTATTAATCATCATTTCCTCAACCTCCTTTTACACATCCACGAATAACTCGGTTCGCTGGAGTGGATCAGTGGCTTTAAGGGGTCGTTTACAGGTTTCCTATTACATCATCCTCCTATAACAGGTTTTCCTTGTTTATTGAGGATGGTATTTATCAGTAATACCTTAAGCAATATTATGATATTACAGCTATAAGAACCATTTCTATCTATTGTGATTAGTTGTTCTATATAGTTATTGTTCGTAATAATATGTTCGAGAATTAAAATATTATATGCTGGTGCTGATGATAATTTATGGCAAAAACTTGTTAGGGGATGATGTTTGCGCTAGGGCTCTTAAAAATTAAGAAGTCCCCAAACGCCAGAAAATTGCGCCGGTTACGTCTTGAGAAGCTAGAGGTTTGATTGTTTCGGCTAGCTCACAAACTTGCCAAAAATAAGGCATATACAATAAACAAAGTCAAAAATATTAAAGAAATAACAATTCATTTTATTAAAAAACAAAACAAAAAAAATGACTGATCAGCAACTTAACCAGGCCTGAATATTAGTATAAATAATGGTTAGTATAATTAACGTATAAAAATTACGAAAAAGTTTATAGTCACGATACGCTGGATGTTCGGATAGCAACCGCAGGGTGGCGATGTGCATGGAGAGGTTCATGTTCGTGTTCGCAGGGGAACCGTCCGGTATGGAGTTATCTTCATCACTGACTTAAAACAGGCTCAGGCCTCCTAAAGCCTTGTCCTCTAATACGCAAAGATGTGTTTATTTACTTCCTCGAGCTGTATAATCCTTCGTACTATTTCCTCTGTCTGTTGATGTATAAGATATTTACATACTAATTGCCTCCAGCCGAAACAATCAGAAAAGGAAAGAAAATAAATTTATAATTTAAAAATAATTACGATCATAAAAAAAATCTTCTCAAATAAAAAATTAAGTTTAATGAAAACCTATTTACTGCCTAAGGGCCCGAACAGGATGATGTTAAAAGAGCTCTGTGCTTCTTAATTGGCGGTCTTTATAAACTGGAACTCGATATACGTTTCTCAAGCGAGAGTACCACCTAAATATCCGTATAATTATTTTTTTTCCTTTCGATGCTGTGCATGTAAGGTGTGCAGACTAGTCAGAGGGACGACATTGTGTAAGTCCGTGGACTAAAAGCTCCAATTCGTGCGTGACTTGAGGCCATCTCACTCCAATGATACTTCGTATAAATAGATATATCCCTAGGGCGTTATTCATAACCGCCCACGTGACGGATAAGTAGAGAAGAATAGATACCTTATGTTGGTTCCGATGTACAAATTTTTACTCTCTCAAAGAGAATTAAAGTGATCAAACGTTTTACGTGCCAAACGTATATTTATTGTTGCTGAAATGGTAGCGAAATACAAATATCAAATAATGGAAGAAAAAATATCTAACTGGCAAAGTGACTAGTCTTCATCAAACTTCGACGAAGTAGAGTTATGTACCTCATGATTTAAGTAAAATGGTTGCAAATAAATTCTATTGAGCACTGTAAGAATACGATATAAATAAATAACGCATTGACATATTTTTACTTCACAATCATCAACCGTTTGGTTGATCGTAAATTAACCGTAAATAATCAACCGTTTGGTAAATTTAAATATTGTAAGACCACCAAATGTCAAGTACTTACTCTCACAAAGCCGATACAACTAATTCTCAGACTCCTTAACTTTGACGGAATTTCCAGCTAAGAAATGCTCAAATATTACTAAAATATTTAAATCAAATGTATGTATAAATATTTACTTTTTGTGGGTTGTCATTATATTAATAATAAAAAAAAACATAATCATTACAATTGTACAATTTTGTATTACGTGCTAATGATTGCCATACTGATCTCTGCACGTCAATTTAAAACAGTTTTCTAATTTGTGGTGATAATTACATATTGGACGTAAAGTAAGTTATAGGGCAGGCTATCCTGGTATAAAATGTCCTGCTATCTTGTTCAAGGGCCAGGCTGGCATAAAGAGTGGACTTAGCTTTGACAGAGGACACCCTGTGTTCGGAAGTACTGGGGAATGTTGATGTGGTCGCGTTCACTGGCGAACCTAAGTCTATTTCGGTGCTGGATCATTTGTGGACTTCCTTTCGGTGGATAATTAAATATTCATTTGATTTCTGCAATAAATATTGACCGTTTAATATTCAGGTGACCTAATTATGCTCATCCTATATGACTAATTTAGGAGAGCATAGGAAATAACCCATGGCGTGACTCCTACCGTACAGATTGGACCGACCGAAGGTTGCCGCTGAGAAATACTATTTTTGCAGGCCGCACTCAGGTTGTTTTATATTTATTAAGGGAGTGAGATTTCTTTTGAATTAGTCTTAGGAGTGCTTATTTCCTGTGGATGTACCTTCCGGTCACCCTTGCACCTGGTAGGTTGGTGGGTACACGGTTTTTTGCAACATACGAGCCCCTCCCCTCTGCTATGTGGGACTTTGGTACTGAGCTATTCATAATGTCGCCAAATCTAGATGTTGTGTTCCCTAGGTCGCTAAGCGTTTATTATATACTGGTTTTCATACATCAGAAGTGTTCAATCCTCTTTTCATTACTTACTTCCTTGCTTCCTAAACATCCTTCTATCCAATGATTACCGCAGGTATCTAGATAATAGCTTCATATGCAAAGGCTTCTTTTTTTTAATTGTTGTATTGTTTAATTTCATATTACAAAATAACTCCTCTAACCACCGCGCATAGAGTTCGCGATTACCTTTCAATATAGGTTTTGATTTTTCGAACTAGATTCACTGCATATTCATTAATTAGCAATTCAGATTAATGCCCCCAAAGAAAATATCTTTAGATGCGCTGTAGATCGAACCCGTGTTTCTACATCCAGAATTCAACACTAGATCCACCTGTGCAAGTACACAGCAGTACATTAAGAAATACCGCCATATGAGGTTGGTTAGAATGTCAATATTTGGATAGTTGTGTGCTAAAGAACTCTGTCTGAATTCCAGTCAATTTTATCGGTCTGGGTAAATGTATCTGTATAAAACATTTGCTCAGTCAATGTTTGTTAGGTGTGTATGAACCTCAACCTAACATCTACTGTCTCTTGAAGTAGGGAGACACAGAGGGACGAAGAGATTGCACACAAAAGAATTAGTTCACAACAGCTCTGTCTGTAGGAGCAGGCTGTACTTCCATTCATTTTACAATAGCGACGTAAAAAATAATTGAATTAGTCTGAAATTTTAGTTAGTTAAATTCCTTTATTGTGCAATAATTACAATCTGCCTTTTATAAGGCAATAAGTAATTAAGATCTATGCTCTCATTCATACAATATTTACAGTTCATCATTCACTACTCGCTCATTCATACAATATTTACAGACAGCCCAGAGACCCCCCAAATCCACCACGAAGAGAAAGCGGAGTTTTGGGAAGTCCCCCGCGCTCCTCCGTCAGCCGCGTCACCGGAGCCAGTGGAGGCTGACCAAGAGCGCGAGAGCCACAGATGCTCAGGACATGATTGGAGAGACTGGCCATTGCCAGGACTCCCACTGTCACGCGTTTATAGCAGGTCACGAGGCCACTGCCGTTTCAGTCTCCGAGGAGGATTATAGGGATGAGTGGCGCAGTGCAATGACTGTGCTACAGGATTAGGGTGGTTGGAAAGGCTACTGTGGAATTTCGTAAACTTGGAAGGGATGAGTTCTAGAATGTAGGGTATATTAAGGTCGTTATGAAGGGTTTTGTTGCTGACATAATAAGGGGCATTTACTATTGCTCTCAGGACTTTTGATTGAAAGGATTGGATACGCTTGATGTTCGACTTTTTTGCTGTCCCCCATAGCTCTATTCCGTATGTCCAGATTGGTATAATAAGTATATTAGTATATAAGTATAATAATAAGTATAACTTTGTAGATTAGTAGTTTATTTTCTATTGAGAGATGGGATGTCCTTTGAAGTAGTCTGTACAGTTGTCCAAGTGTCTGTTTAGTTCATGTCTTTTTAGTCTCGTATGTGGGTTCCAGGTCAGTTGTTTGTCAAGATGGAAGCCTTAGTACCGTACTGTCTCGGATACAGGGAGAGGAATAGAATTAAAATAAATTAGTGGACAAGACTTGCGACAAAGGGTGAAGGTAATGTGGGAGCATTTTGCTCCAATCACTTTGATCCGCCATTGATTGCACCAATACTCGATCTCGTCAAGGTGTTTTTGAAGGTTATGGGATGATATGTCGGGGTCTGGATGGGATGACAAGACTGCAGTGTCACCTGCAAATGTAGAGTCTGAAATTTTAAAATTATATCTCATAACTCATTGAAATGTGCGATCAGGGCTTGGTTAAAATACAATAACGCAGTATGAAAACAAAATAGTTAACTAAAAACAAACATAATACTATGTTACAAAGATAATTTAAAATTATCATTCTCCTTTTTTTTTTTTTCTTTTTTTTTTTTTTCCTTTACAGACAATTATATACAATTATAGATCCTCAAGTGAATCCATTTACAAATTATTCTGTATTTCCTGTAGCATCACTACATTATATACAGGTTTTGTTATTTTATAGAAATTATATAATCGAATAAACAAGCATAAAGATATACATTATACGTGACTTGGCTAAACTGACTAATAAGGTGATGGGGCTCACCTTTTTGATCAACCTTAAAACTAACTTACATACTAATTCTTATCCTAATTTTTCCCTGTCAGTCTGTTGCCATCGATGCGGGAGGGGTGGTGGGGTCACAGTGTTAAACACTGGATTTGTCAGGTGCTGCAAAAAGTCAAAAAACTTAGAAATGTTGGAGACATTTGGCTGTATTGTCAGTCAAGTGGGGCACCGTACAGCAGAGCTGGCCGGAGGTCACATTTATATATCATCAATTTGAGACGAAGCGACAGGTTGGATGAAGTTAGCAAGTGCGATAGCCGGTAAGACCTGTGTCGTACTTTTTCTATTTTATTACTAATATGAGTAGAGAAATGGAGATGCCTACGGAGAGGTACGCCACATTCTACTGATGTGAAGTTAAGTACATGCTTCAGTAACAGACTTGCGGACAATCAAATTCGATGAGATGCTCGGATAGGGTTATTATTACCATTTAGATTCACTTAATGATTTATGGTATACTGTTTAGAACATTAAGTTACAGGAATCACTGGATTACTGGTCTTATGATCTCGCCCATTCCGTCATCCACACACCGGATTCAATCGAACAGAAGCACCCTCAAATTTCATCTTTGGGCTCGCAACAAAGCACAGTTCGCATGTCCGTTGTCCTTTTCGTTTTTAAATGTATAATAAATAAAATTCAATTGTATTTTTCATTTTGAATTATGATAAGAGTACAGTCATAACTCACAGTTTAGTGAATTTGTGAACCAAGAAATTATTTTAAACTCCTCCACAAAAAAAAAGTGGCAGCAGACTTGAAAATATTAGAATTATTTCGGCTTTTAAGTAATTCTTTTTTTAATTATTATTGAACGTTTTGAGTTATAAGGGACTATAAATATGAAGGAAAGCCAGATAAATATTTAAAAAAATTATACAAAAATTTCTATTTTGATTTCTAGTCTAACTGATCTCTAAAAATTTAGCAAAAGGTTTTTTAATTTTGATTAAAAAAATGCTATTGACGGCATCGAGCAGGTAACTCGTGTTCTTGCTTTAGTGGAAGACGGTCAAAGATAGACCGTGCATTGGGTTTAACTGAAACTACTGTTCGGAGAGAAATTACACGTTACTATGAGACAGCTTTGTGCAATCGCTAACCAGGATTAGATCGGCCGCGAGTGACAGTGCCAAGAGTTGACCGGTATATTGTACTACACACGCTTCGGTATCGGTTTTCAACTGCTACTAAGACAGCTCAACTTCTTCGTATAACTTGAGTTTTTAGATTCATTTTCCTATAATATCAATATTTTTATAGCTTAAAAAATGTGAATAATAATATATCGTTGAAAAAATCTGATAGAAAAATAAATAGGATTTGTCAGGCAGGCTTAATTGCAGAATTAGTCAGTCAATCACTGTACAAGTAAGCCATTACGAATGTCGATGAAAATTTTCCAAACGCTCTTTCAAAAATTTCAGAAGATATCGTTCAAAAAATTTAATTCAGCAAAATTTATTTTGTGAAACACCTTACGCATTCATACAGATATATTTAATTAATAATAATACAACTGTATACCCATCAGTTTGAGTGGTACCAAAAACTTAAATATTACACCATTCATTTGAGAATACGGTATGCATATATAATATAGTAAAGGCACTAAGACCAAGCGGGTTCTATGATGTTTACTGGTTATCAATGGCCCTGAAGCAGGTCCCTGAGGGTTTAAATGCTCTTCAGCAATCCTTCTTCTAACAGTTTCTCGACATATTGCTATTCCTGGAGTTGTACGAAGAAGTTAAGCAGTCTCAGTAGCAGTTGAAAATTATTCGGAAGCGTCTGTAGTACAATAAACCGGTCATCTCTTGGCTCTGTCACTCGCGGCCAACCTGACCCGGGTCTGCTATTGCACAAAACTGTCTCATGGTAACGTGTAAAAGTGCTTTCTGAAAAGTAGTTTCAGCTAAACTCAATGCTGCATTTATTTCGCTTAAACCATCTTCCACAATAGCAACAACACGGGCTACTTGCTCTACCGTCAAAACCATTTTTATATTAAAATTAGAAAAAAACTTTTGCTAAATTTTTAGAGATCAGTTACACAAGAAATGAAATTAGAAATTTATGAATAATTTTTTTTAATAAATATGTTGAATATTTATTGGGGTTTTCCTTCATATTTATAGTCACTTATCACTGACACCGTTTAACATTAATTAAATAATAATTTGAAACAGATATTTAAATTTTTCCAAGTGTTCCACTTTTTTTAGCGGGACATAGTAGTTCGAGGTTTTCAGATATCTTAAGAGCCAAGCTTGAAACGTTTAATGCAATGGAAAGCAGACTGTCCCTTCTTAATAACCCCTCAGGATACTAATTTTGTTAGTGAGAGTAAACTAAAATCTTTAAGAGACTTCTGAGGTACAGGCCAGGGGTGATAGTAGCAATGCTACTTTAGCTATATAATAACCATACAGCATTACCTAGCTTCCTGCATACAACCCTCTAGAAGAGTAAACTTCCCTATTCCTCATCGTCCTCTCTATTAGGGAGGGGTCTTCAAGCAAGGAGACCACCTCGATCTTCGAATATTTCTTTTTTAATAATTAATAGTGCAGTTCGTACAGATGCAAAAACTATTAATATTTAAATCAAATAGTCCATTTCTATTGTCCTCCCAAGAGTTTTGATCTCATCAGATTTGCCTTAAAATTAAAAAAAAAAAAAAGAAAGGGTGGATTTTTTCTGTTATTGATCCCACTCAGGTTCATAAGGGTGGCTTTGAGTTCATCAAGACTGACAATTTATTAATTTTTTTTCTTTCAAAAAGAAAATGAACCCACTGGACTTGACTTTCCACTGCCCTGGTTCATTCACCTTTAGGTCGCCGTAGGGTATTCACAATTACCCCGTAAATAGTATCAAAATTGAATTATAACTCTCCAGTGAAAATTGCGTGAATTAAAAACAAAAACTAGACTACAGAAATTTTCGTTAGGTGAGAAAAAAAATTGCCTCGGTATTTCTTACTAAATTGATGGAAGAGGAGACAAGAGTTTTTTTGTTAAGGGTGAGAAAACTTTTTGAAGTAATTCTTCAACAAGCTGTAAGCACAAGCAGCCATCAACAAGATAAGGCGGCCATTCGTCTTTGTGACGACTCTATCTTCACTGTTGTCAAATGTTAGTGGTATTTGCACAGATGTAGAGATTCCATACCCCATAGGTTTAGGTCGGTTATCATATAGAACGATCCACCTTAGTCGGTCCGAATGGACGGTTTCCTCCCTCATTCTCTTTCTCTTTCTCTCTTCTGATTCTTGATTATGCCTATCACTAGTTTAGTAGTAGCAAGATTGCTTCTGTACAATGTAGTAACATTGGCATAAAGTTGGACGTGACTTGTAAAGAACTATTCATTGTTTTCAAACTCAACAATTGAGTATAAAGATCAATGGACAGACATATAAATGGGTTAATCTCGAGATAAGTTGTCTCGTCTTGTTTTCCGTTGTATATCAAGAATTAATTTTTTTTTTTCTACTTCGAAAGTGAACGAACAACTTCACTTTCAAAAACTGTTTGATTGCGATTACATTATTGTAAAAAAAAAATGTCTTTGCATTTAACTTTTGATAGCTGTTTTAGTGATAAATGTATAAGTATATTCCACGATTTCTTTGGTTTGCCCTATTAGCTGATTGTAGAATTAATTCCTAAGAACGCTAAAGAACAAATGGTTAGGAACTCATGGAATTATGTAATAACTTTAATTATGTCATGTGACAATCCTAGATTCAGTCGCTATGTTAATCAACAGTTTTACATCTGAGAAAATGCGTTGTCTGTGTAATATGGTCTGTTTATGCTGGTGTGTAGAATGGCTTTCTCGTGTCCTAGGGCCGGATTTTCCTTATCTCTTTATGTTCAACCCTCCCGAGCTTTTTCGCAGTTTCGTAGCTTTGTCGCTCTACAGGTTTCTCTAAAATATTGTACCTACTCTCAGTTATTATTTTATTAAAATAACTATACTTGCTAAGAAGTGTAAATCTTAGATGCGACGCAATTTTAAAGTTCTTTGGTTGTTATTATTAATATTATGATCTTTTAAATTTATTATTTGATCAAATAATCAGTACCCTTTGCCCGATTTTTTGTGTTCAACAGATTTGTAGTTAATCCCATGCAACCTGTGCCTGAATAGCGGCTGTATTCTTTTATATTTATGGACTGGTAACGTATTCTTGTAAAATGACCATCCTTTTTATAACAAAGCCCTATCTTTGTTAGTTGGGCCTTTGTTAAAAAGGGTGTTCCATTCAAGTTACCGCTTGCTATCTGAGATGGGTTGCTCCGATGTATAATGAAATAAATAAGGTGGAAACACATATCACGTCTCAGATGCTCTGCGTGAGTTCCAAAAAATTGTTACATAATGATAGAGGATAAACAACATCCTATTTTTTTAAAAATAATAATATAGTCCAATTTTCATATTAAAGCGTTTTGCCAACTAGAAAAACTTACATTAGACATTGAGATCGTTGATACTTTTTTTTTCGCGATATCTTTTGAATACCCTTTTGCGTTTCCATATATGTCTGTAAGTACGATTATATGTGCGTTACCATATATGTCTGTACGTACCATAATATGCGCGTTATCATATATGTCTGTAAGTACCATTATATGTGCGTTACCATATATTTTTGTATGTAATGCCTGACTTGTGTGAACGTTTAAAAGTTAGGGAAACTGTTAAGTTTAGTGTTTAATTTTTTTTTTTAATTATGGTTATTTGAAGTATATCTTTGAAAGTAAATTTGTACGCTATCATATCTTGGTGGATAATTAAATCGTCGTTTGTGATTTTATTTATAAGTAGGAAAATGTAAAATGTTTTATATGTGCCATACACAATTATGAATTCTCGTGAAAATTACTGATGATACTTTTACATATTATCTTATGTGATTGTGGTCTGAAAGGGAAAATTTTTACTGAAAACATAGGATATATTTTTTTTGCAGATTTTTTTTTTCCACCTCGGCAATAGTTACAAATGTTTGCTTAGGAGGAATAGACATTCCTGGAGGAGGTTTGGTGTGTTTCCAGTCATGAATATTTCATTAGTAGCATCCCACAATTTGAGGGTTCACTCTTCATGCACACGAGTGGCTGCACAAATCCTCTAGCTAGCCCAGAAGGTTTATTTTAGTTCTTGAGTTTGGGTAATGTACGCTAAAATTAAAGAGGTGTTGTTGTTTTTTTATTTGTCTCCTTTGTAATATTATTTATTAATAATTACTTGCTATGAGCTCCCTGCACCTTTGCTCTCTAAAATCAGATTTTTTTAGAGGTGCCGGGTAGGATATATAATTAATTTCGGACTTGACCTTCTTAGATTTTTATTCCGGGTGTGCTCGTGCGAGCTTCTGTCTGCGGTTGACATCTCAGGCCCTCGCAGTGCGGTCCACTTCACTGCTTGTGCTCTAGGCTTACCATTCACCAACATAACAGACAATTTTTCCGTCTCGTTCAGACATATGTTAGAGTTTTTGTGATATTTTTCACGTTTGTATTCTTGCCGAGTCTAAAAGAAAGAGTTCTATATTCATACTAGTCTGTCTGTCTTTATGTTTGTATGTTTTACCGGTATTAAAAATTATTCATTTCATCTAAAATTTGAAATGTATATTCAACAGTTCTTTAAAAAATGCTGACTCAAGTAATGGGTAGTAAAATAAAACATGAATAATTTCGTGTCCTATTCGATAGCTTCAAATAAGTCCCGTTACACGATAAAAGTTTTATTGTGTATGATAGTGCATCAAAAATGTACGTAAGGGAACAATTAAAACGTGCGTTTAATTTGTTTTAGCCGATTACCGTAGGACTTTTTTCTTTGTAAATTAACTTTATTATGATGAAATTACAATCTGCCTTATAATAGGCAATAAATAATTGAGATAAATGTTTTCATTCATACAATTCATCATTCTCTCGCACATTCATACAATATTTACAAACAGCCCAGGGGCCCCCCAAGTCCACAGGTTGTTGCCTCCCTCGCATGCGAGAGAGGAAGCGGAGTCTTGGGAAGTCCCCCACGCTCCCCCACCAGCCACGCCACCGAATACGAGCTAGGCTGACGAAGAGCGCGAGAGCCTAGGACTTTTTTTTATAATAATAGTATAGTTTTAACTGATTAAGTTTGTGACAAAGGTAAGTTGTCAAAATATACGGGAGGATCATAACACTTAGGACTTACATTGGATAGGAGACTGACTTGGGAACCACACGCGAAAATGAAACGACTAACACTTAGTTACAGACTAAAACTATTAAAGCATGTATTGTACCCAAGTTCTTAACTTCCCTTGTCAAACTGTAACTTGTAAACCCATACAAACTTCTACTGAAACCAATTTCTACATGTGGAGCCCTAATTTACGGATACGCTAAGAAGAACAACATCAGAACTATACATATTTTTCAATCGAAAGGTCTAAGACTTCTCATAGGTGCATCAAAACCAAACTCATGACACTTACCCCGGAATTCCTTACGTTTACAAACGCTTTAGAACATTATACACGTTACGACAAACTGCTCGGACACCTAAACCCTCTGATACGAAGACTGTCTACACCTGGTAACATTCAACGACGACTGACGTGGTTTAGGAATAGAGATATTCTTAATTAATAAAAATAAAATATCCACAAACTTAGCTTCAACAATATAGGGGAGGGATCACTGGATAGATGCCCTCTGCCTTCATGCCAGACATGCCATTTTTATGAATTTTACAGCACATTCGCTGGTTGTGTGTGTCGCTGGTACTCACAGTTTTGAATTAATAAAAAAATAATAATAATGTATATTTTAGTTAGCTATGATGTTGTTTGGTTTTTGATTTGAAGGGAGTAGTGGCCGAGGTGGTTTAACAATCACATTAAGTATGTTGTCGAAATAAGTTTTTTGGGTAATTAAATTAGGATAATTATGTTTTGAAAAAACTACTGGGATTTTCGATACTGTTTTTTTTTCTGCACATAATTTCAATTGTAATCTATGTAATACAATCTTTCAAATAATAAAAAAAATAGTACTGATCCTTGGCCAACTATTTTTATTTTATTATTACTCCTAATGACAAACCAGTGATAATCCAGTAATAATAACTTTAATTTTTAAGCAGAAAATGAACTTGGGTATGAAAAAATAAATGATTTATAGATAATAATTGTCTTATGACGGCTTTGATTTTGGTTTATGAATAATCAGATTTCTTACTATTTTGTCGTAAAAACATTAAGCTTCATTCCAATAAAATCCGTCGGATTCGATGATTATTTTAAGTTTCTTTATTCTGTATACGTTGCTCATTTTCGTCTGTTACTTTTATGATATACTTTAAAATACGCTTTTAAATTTGATCATGGTTTTTATATGCCCGGTAGTGTTTTAAAGTAATGCCCCGTACTTGTCTGCATGTATTCAAACAAAAGTAGCAGTCAGGGACTTATAGACGTTTCGCCCGATTTAAATAGGCTATTAGTTAAAATAATTTTATCTATTCACGATGATTCTATTTTTGATGTTTGAAAAAGTGATTTTCAGTAAATAACCCATTTGTTTTAACAAACAGTTTATCGTATCTGAAATCACTATTCGATACATTGAATAATTGCTTTGATTTGTTCCCGTTCCTTCATCAGCCCCTGCTGTGAATGATTGAATCCCTCAAGGTGGTTTGGCCGGGGAATGTTTGTCGCCGCGCCTGACTTGACTCGTTGAACATGTCTCGTACTCTCTGTTTGACTAAAGAGTTGTATAGTATCCCTAGGGGAGCTGAACTCATACAATTGGGGAGGGTAAGTGCCACGTGTGTGCTCTGTCGTTTTTCCCAATTTAAAATAAAAGGAGAATCAATTAGTTTTTCCAGAATCATTTAAGTAATATTTGATAAAATTGGAAGAATGGACACAGCATTTTTCTTGTTTTACATTAGTGTGTTTACTTGATGGCTTATATAGTTTCAAAGAAAACTCGTTTTGCCCTCAATGAGATTTCTGACTGGAAGGAAATAAAGAATTGTTTTGAATTAATTTATGTTATATTAATAAAAACTAAATGGAGAGCCCAATGATCCTTCGATGAAGTTTTAGGTCTGCGTTTGCGCATACAGAACCACCGGATGTGAATAGTACATGCTGGATATCTATGATGAATAGCATTGTCTGCAAACGTAGGGATTTGACAGTTCAATTAAGTGAGAATTAGGCGCTCAGATCTGCGACGGGGGATGAGTAATTGCCTAACCATAGAAATATTTCAATGAGGCGCAGATATGCCTCGCGGTTTCTTTCAAGGTATGTCCGACAATCAGAAATGCATTAATGTCTTTATGCATGAAATGTTTATGTGATTGAGGTTAAACCCTCGTAGCTACTAAGTGCTAAGTTTCATTCCTCAATAGTCGCGAGTGGATTATTTCACCGGTGCTACTCTTCGCACTCGCGAGCGCGATTTTTGGGGGCTATTTAGTGTCATTTGTCATCATCTGCGTCTGGGCTGATGATAGCTGCTTTTCAGTATTGTCTCAACTACCAAGAAGAACCCCGATACATTAGTAGTTTTTAGCGCGTTGTGGGACTTAGCTGTTTAATGGCGGGGAGAGAATGGAGGATGAGTCCTAATAGTTTAAAAATTGCGCGGTTCCGCGATAGCTTTACTGACCAGTCTTAATAAAGGGCTTCTAAGATGCCTCCAAGTCGTGAACGTGAGCTCTACGAGAATTCATGTTGTACACTTTAGCTTTTTTGTAACGTGTGTGCTAGTTGGGTAGTTAACTACACGTTCTAAAAAAAACCATAGAATACTAAAACAATTTTGCATTGAAAAATGATTCGATTTACCTCAGCGTTGTGGTATATCTTAAGCTCCTGCCTGTGATAATCATTGGGTATAAATAATATTGTTGTGGCAACCTCTTAATTACGAATAATTAGAAGTTCCCCTCTTCTCGGCCCAGAAAGTATCGATCTATGTTTCCATATTTTAATAAAGACCTTAACGTATCAAGTAAGAGAGAGAGGGAAGCTAGCGCACGAAACAGCCGCAAGTGGGGGAACCCCGCCACCACGGATGGCCTGGCTATATAAGCGGTGAGACTGGCCGAAGTCCCCAGAGAACTTACCATAACGTAATTTGGAACACTGCTCTCTCTCTCTCTCTCTGCACTAGCGCTTCCTGCTCTACTCAACCCATGGCCTTCTTATTCAACTACCTCTGCACCTCTCTCTCCTAACCTCGCTATGTTTTAGGCCGGCGTTGCCAGACCCTGCACCTTCCTAGTGGGATTCTCTGCCTTCATCTCGCTAAAACTAATACCTCCTTGAGAGAGACCTCTCCCTCGTGCACGACGGTTGCCGTGGCCCTACAAATTTTACCTAGTAGCGTCTCCTACGGCAATCCAGTCTGCCTCTATCCGGTCCACACTCGCCTTTATGATCCGGACGGTTTTCTCCTACCCTTAGATACCGAGTGTAAATTCGTGGCCATTCCAAGACCACATAAACTACCTATTAAACCTACCCTGTTCCTCTTCTCCTGAACATAGTGCTTTGTCGGGGCACACCTTCTAAGATCTTATGGAGTCAGATCAAAGCGAATCAAGCTGCCCACAGACTAGGCCACCAGCAAGGGTGAAAGACCACAGGTCCACACGTTTTATCTCTTTCTTGGCGCCCGCCGGACAGCGGCTAGAGGCTGTTTCGATCCTAGCCCGCGGTGGGGGTCCTCTCCCCACCTTGGGGATCCTCACGTCTGAGAACCCGACAAATGCAAGGACGACGAGGCAAGGAGATGAGTATTAAAGGAGGCTTAGGCACTTGTGATTTCTGGATTCCACGTCCCAAAACACATTTAATCTGCTACATGTAATCATTTAACTTGCTTGCTGTAATCATTGAGTTGTTACCTAACTTGTGATCATGTCTCCCTAAGCTTGAAGAGAGAAGAAGGCTAGTTATAAATGATCGTACCGGATGACCTTTATTCCGTGGCTGCACCACTCCATCTTTGGCCTATCGAATCCACTGGTACCGTGTGTGGTGAGTACACTCGTCAAACTTTTGATCTTTCCCTCCTGGTCGTTTCTGTTGCCTAGTGGTTGCGTGCCGACTTATACTATGGCAACTGGCTGAGACCTAAGGCTTATTTACACCTTTTCTTATAGCTCCACTTACTAATTAGTGATTGTGACAATCATTTTTCGGCCCAATCTCCTTCGAAGGTGTTGCTTTCTTATTTTTTTTTATCTTCTTTGGTAGAAGGAATGCAGCCCCTACTTCTTCCTTTATATCCATATCCCACCATCCGGCCTACTTTCTTTAGTTGTTTTGTCTATGCCTGGGACACTCAAGTAAGCAGAGGGCGTTTTATATATAGTTTTATATTCCCTTTCTCAGGAGGAACTCTTGCTTCCGAAGTGCTTGTCTAGACCAAAATGACCCTATTTTATTTTAATTTTTGCGAGCGAAAAACAAAAGATTTAAGGACAGTGAATGAAGACAAAAGACACTTATTAAAAGTTTCAAAGAGAGCACTTTGTCCGACGGGCGGGATTAGCCTGCCATTGGTGGATTAATCGTGGCAGTGACGAGACTCATTCATTGTGTCCTGCCTCTCATTAGGTCCTTTAGTCTCCGCTCATACTCTCACGCAAAAAACTTGATGGAAAAGTTACTGACCGTGCGGCTTTTTTATGTCTCCTCTATTCATGTGCCCGTTTAGAACTAAACTCTTTTCAACCGATGAAATTTATCAGGTGAGATAGTGCGATTCCTCAACACTTTGACATTAAAAATAGACCTTCATGGATTGAGTTGTTATTTGTTTTTTTTTCGTTTTTAAATTATATCACAATGATTTCATCCTCTTGAGTTCATAGGTAACTAGTAAAAGGTTAACCAAGCTGGACCAATGTAGTGTAGGTTTGATTTGAGATTTTCCTGTCATTCCGTCTGAAGAAGAGCCACAACCTACTGTCATGGACGACAGGGGCGCAGAAGGGGATCCGAAGGGATTACGAACATGGATCTCGCCTGGAAATTCTCATTTTATGTTAACAAAAATGTAAAAAAAAAGCATGGACTGTTCTATTCTTAAAGTGAGTACCCATAGTCTGCTGTAAAATCAGACATAAATGTTTATTTTTTTCGATTTGGTTTAGGTACATGTCAAAAAAAAGGTTGCGTCACATTTGTCTCTGTGTTTCAAAAAAGTCGGGGCTATCCCTCAGACACAAAATGACTATAGTTATGCTTTTATTTCGTTTATATTAAACTTATGACGTATTCTTATTCTCGCAGCTATTATTAGTTGCCATTTGTATCAAATTATTTGTGTTTTATTGAATGTAGGCAATTTTATATTTGTATTCTTAAAACAAATATTACAAATCTGTGTGTACCCTGCTCTTACTTTTTTTTTTTTTTTTTTAAATATAAGGGTATTTATAAAATTTTCTTTTCGTTTCTTGTTGCCTGATGCAGACATACTTACAGTCAAAATGATGAAAATTAAACATTTATCAAAAACCTAAGCTGATTTTCAACACAATACCTTGTAATAATAATGCCCTATTTCCATTAAAATTTTTATTTACTTACGTTTTTTTTTTTTAAACAATTTTTATTAAGATAAAATTACAATCTGCCTTTTATTAGGCAATAAGTAATTGAGATAAATGTTATCATTCATACCATATTTACAATTCGTCCAAGTCCACAAGGTTGTCACCTCCCTCGCATGCAAAGGAGGAAGCGGAGTCTTGGGGAGTCCCCCACGCTCCTACGTTAGCCGCGTCACTGGATAAGAGCCAGCGGAGACTGGCCAAGAGCGCGAAAGCCACAGATGCTCAGGACATGATTAGAGAAACTGGCCATTGCCAGGACTCCCACTATCACTTAGTTATAGCAGGTCACGAGGCCACTGCCGGATTTACTTACTATATATACTTGCCTTACAGTTCCTTTCAAGCCATGATCTGAAGCTCAATCACATCACCGCCCTTGAAGGAAAATCATGGCCTTGTATTAACCCATCTATAATCTTTTCTCAGTTGAATGAAAATTCTGCACGTGCAATTAATATGATGGGGTAATAGGAAGAAGTGTTTTTGAAAGGCAAATCAATCTATTGCTTCATAAATTCCATCTCTGGCATAATTTTTTTTTCACCTTTGCATTCCTTGTTTTTCCTTTTCCATCCCGATTTCGTAGGATTATTTATATTTAATGCTTTAAATATAAAATGCAGCAACAGGGAAGCTTGGCTGTAGCCATTGTTGGATTTTCAAATAAAATTGAAAGCCTGGTTAATTCTCGCCCAAAGAAAAAACTAATGTTGAATATCGAAATAGGGAAAGTTTCATGATGGAGAATTGATGTCTGGGAATCGTTTGGTTAATTTAATCTGTCATCAAATATCATTCTAGTGTTTGTTAGGTAGCAGATCAGTTTGTAGGATTAGTCTGTGACTTGGTTATTGAAAATGAAAGCAGTTGTATTTTGGTGGAGGAGGTTGAATATACTTAGTAAACAAATAGTATAGCGGTGGGGGCTTTAAAGAACTCCCCTAGGCACACATGTTGTTACGACAGTTGTTAGATTCTCAACTGGAGGGGTGACGTCAGCTGTACCTGCGCCAAAAAAACAAAAACCGAACTGGTTCAAATGCCTGCTCGACATTCACGAACATTCCGTGCCTTCGTACGTTTTTCACGAAACGTTATGAATATTCCGTTGAATAATTAAAGATTTTACGAAGAAATTAAAGCTGGGGATAAGAGTTAACCTAGAAGGGTTTTAACCTATATACCTCTCCAATACGTAAGCTACGTTGGTTTGAAGTAAAAGAGAATATAGCAGAAACATAAATTTAAAAATCTAGTTTGCATATATTTGCATATTCAGGATGAGTGGTTATGGTTGAATAGCTTTATTTGTTTGAGAATTGTTTTAAGGCGTATTTATGTATATGAAATATAACGGTTGAATTATTCTCCAACAAAAATGTAAAATCAAAAAATAAATAAAACATATATATTCTAGGAAATTATACTCCAAAATGTATATATGTACATTTTTCACCCTTAAGACCCATAATTTTGACGGCTGCTAAAAATGAAAATTATTTTACAGAGTACCACTGTTTAGATAAAAAGTGTTTGAATATGTATTTACATAACAATAAATAAATTACTTATATATTGTTACAGAGAACAGGTATAGAGATGGAAGTGAGAGAAGAAGGACGGGAGCCACAATAATCTTTCAGCAAATCCATGATCCGGGCAACAGTAGAAAAAAGAAACCATGCTAGTAAATCGTTTTGTACCTACAGGTCGTTTGTCAGCCTTCCCACAACGGATCGTTATTGTGGTTAACCGATGAAAAAAAAAAACATGGGTATATTTGTGAAAAGTATAATTAATAACCATTCAACTGAAAACTTGTTATCTTTTGACATATTTCATGGTTTCGTTGTTTTGTTTTGTTCAAATCTTAGACCCCATATATTTTTATTGCTGAACTGTCTGTCCGCCTTTGGTATTTATGAGTCTCTGACCTACGGGCATTTAAATTATACGGGGAAGTCATTTGATGTTACTACGTGATAAAATAACATCTGTCATTTCCAGATAACGTCTAGAATTTTAAAGGTGTCTTACATTTATTGATAACATTTTTTTTTATAATTTTGAATTAAAATTAACATCTAGACGTGCAGATTAAAAATATTAAAATTTTGTTTTAAAACATGTTACGTGTTGTTAAGTTATTCGCTGAAAAATGATTCCGAAACTCAGACTTGTACAATAATTGAATCGCCCTTGACTTAAATTTTTCTGTTAATACATATCAAGGTAGGAAATCCAAAAATTACTATGCAACTTAATTCCCAGTGTACTATCGGCTTATAACATATAATATTTAGCTGTATGCCGCGATTACAAGAGAATAATACAATCTTATTTATTGGCAAATTTATCGGCATAATAATAATATTTAATAGCAGCTGATCATGATAGCCGTTGAAAATTTTCGCTCTAAAGTAAAAATCTAAGAGAGGCTTGAACATGTTTTGTGAACCTAAATAAATCACCTCTTCTAAATAACGATTTAAATAAATATTATTTTGACCTACAATTAAGCATTTTTAGTTGATGAAGTTCTGCTCCAAAATATGAATGAAAGATGAATTTGATACCGGATCTCTCGATAAGCACCCAACCAAATGTGATTCGGTCATCACAAGATATTTTTTGTATAATGCTTCGAAAAATTAAACTATCGTAAATAGTTGTAAAACATAAGCGTACCAAGCCTTCCGTTCTGCGCATCAACATGAGTAACCTTGGAGGCAAGTAATTCTCTAATCTACTTTACCGGTAACTCACAACTTAATTAGTAGCTATCACCGTGCGATACGATAACATGACCTGCCTCCTGTACTATCTTGGAGTTTTCATAGAATATTCTCTAGCAAGAGATCAATTAACTTGTTTGTGCTTCGTTCAATATGGATACTGAATTAGCTAGACAATTAGAAACGAAAAATCTTATTAAAAATAATAATAAAAGTATAAACCTTGTATCAAGTACAGACAAAGATCCTTGGCAGAAATTTTGTAAAAATTTTATTGATTATATTTGCAATATGTGTTATAATTAAGTTAATATACCGCAAAGTATAACCTTCAAACTACCAGGAATGTATTAGAATTCGCTTAGTGTGGTTGATTACTTCAGCACAACCATCTTAATGACAGATATCTTTGCCTAATTGGGCATAAAATAGTTAACCAAATGAAATATTTGGCATATTTTAAACAATCCAATTAAAGTAATGGCGGGATAACACAGAATTATTTCTCAAAACTTCTTTGAAGCGTTTATGGCTTCCTATGCTGTAATGCGTGAAGAGTTTTAGTTGCAAAAAAAACCTCCTTCGAGCAGTTATCCACGATCCTGCTGTATATAACAATAAGTGGAGGCTAAAATTCAATCTATGAAACAGAGGAAAAAATGTTCGGTCTCAGGAGGTCTCTGGTTTCAGGAGAAGACGAACACTTAAACGGACGTTCATAAAATCCTTTGGACAGTTAAATAATCTTTGTAGAGGAGAGTATTTTAAAGGAAAAGAAAGAAAAGCTTTTTAAAGGAAAAGGAAAAGAAAATATTAAGTACAAGCAAAACACTGGTATATACAAATATTAAGAGTTATGTTACTACATACTAGGTTGGATGTTTAAGGACGAGTGTCGGAGAACAAGTGGGGACTGGGGCTAAAGCTGAGACATATGTGTATAAGAGAACGGTAGTTCAAGGAATTGGGATGGAGGTCTTGGAAGGAATGCGGTTGCTTACTTAAAAATATCAGTGACTTCCATGAAGTCACGAGGCAGGTATACAGTTCTGCTCAACCCCTGCTACTTTTAACATTATATATATAATATTAGCATTATATAACTGACGACAAAAGACAGAAGCATCAAATGCCTAGGACTACAAATAGACACTAAGCTTTCATTCAACGCTCACATCATCACAAAGTTATACCCACTTAACTCGTACAGTAATATCCACTCATGAAGAAAAAGTACACTTGACCTGTACAACATTATTTTATACATCAATCCTGATACCAATCCTTGCATGATACAAGGATTAAATTTGAGCTTGCCAAACTGGTCCAATAACATAATAAAACAAGTAATGACTACATTCGTTAATGTACGGCGAATTCCCGCACCAATAAACTCAACATGCAGTGGTAGTGTGTTGTCTAACAGGAAAGCTACACTTGTCAAGATGTGCTCAATCTTTTACAATATAAAAAGAATTTTGCCCGAAATTCACTTCGTGTGCTGGTGTATTATTGAATAAATTTAAATCGAAAAATCTGATTAAAAATAATAATAAAATTATGACACTTGTATGACGTTATAATAAAACTATAAATACAAATAAATAAACTTGTATATTTTTTACATAAGCATATTTTTTGTTCTAAAATTAGACGAATTACCCCCAGGTTTATAGTAAAACTACATGAAGGTTTTACCCCATATTTTGTTAAAACATCTTCGATACAGACGAGGTATGTAACCTTCCTCAGCTATTTACTCTTCAGATAATGATGAACAAAATTGTAATTATACCAATAGTAAATCATGAATTTTCATTCTTACGTATTTGTTTCGTAAAATGTAACCTTTTCACGAAAGTTCTTAAAAACTAAATTTTCATATTTTATTCAATTTATCCGACTAAACACCTTGTAAACGGTAAGCGGTCTTTTTCTATTATTGCGTTATACGAATTGACGAGGAAGCAGTGGTATTTGTTGCTGACTGATTCGTGTGGATGGAGTGCTTCGGAGCTTTCTTGGAACCAAACTTCCTAATTAATGCCTTTTAGGTCTCTTTACTTGGGGAAAGCCAGGAAGGGAAGAGGCTGTTTATAATCAAGTTGGGCTGTAGACGCCAGGCGTTATTTCTTCCTCCGCCGATAACCGAACGATGGAGTGTAACCTCTTCCTTCGTACCTATGTATGCACAAAAAACAGAAAATGTATCTTAAAAAATTCATTCATACCAACTTTAAAAAACAAAACTTGTATAATTTCTCTAGGAGGAGCCTAATGGTAAATTTAAGTATAACCATTACGAAAACATAAAACAATTATCATACTGCTGACATTCTACACAATCGATTATGATTATGAAAGGATTTTATAAGAGCTAAAACAAAGGTAATTTATTAGCTAATATTTACCGTGAGTTTTTAACAATTATTTTTTTACTATGTCTTTTAAGGCATAAATTGTCCTTGATGAACTCTATCATTCTCCTCCATTGAACACTATGATATTCTTTCTTAGACCGATCCTCGCTCTTATTAGAATCTGTTGTATCTTCCTCATGGGACGTCCTTTCCGTTCATCTTACTCATCTAGGGTCAATACGCTATAAAAAAAAAGCTATACAACTTTTCAACAATTCCCTCTCGCTCCAAACTGTGTACACGGCCTGTCCTTTTTATGCTTCGAAATCTTTCAAATGAGAAAACCTTCATATCTATAGTGCAGACGATAAATATCCATAAGTGTGTCTCTTCGTTTTACGCTTCAAGACTCATCTTTCAAATTTGTATTTCATACCCGCAATGTTTTTTGTCACCCTTCATGTGTATCAAGCGTAAATAATCGCGGGTCTGACAAGGTATACATAGAAATCAAGTTAGTTGGCACTTGACAGCGACATTTTTTAATAATATATACAGTAAATACTAAATAAGACTTTATTGTTTGTATTTTATTGTAATTATGTTAACAATTACGGAACAAAAAATAGGCCACTTCTAAAGATTTGTTATTTATGGCACTCTGTTTAAACTAAACATTCTCTTCTCCGTGGTTGTTGGTTATGCGTAGGGGGCCCTGCCACAATTACCACGGAAAATTTGCAGCTGACTGCTGGAAAAGTATTTATTTTTCTTCTTTGGTGGATCCGAGCTATGAGAATCTAGATGCCATCCCGATTCAATAACTGCCTGTAACTTAATGCTCCCGGTTTCGCATGCTGGTTTTGTCTTCAAGATGATTTATATTTTGCTACATTTATTAATAAATCAACCTTTTAACCACGTTTCGAACTTCTTGGAGATTCCAATGGGATGCCCTTCTTGCTTTGGTTCTTAGGGAAAATTTTAAATAAGTCTGGTTTTAAAATCTACTTGTAGTAACCTAACATTCTCATTTTTTTTTTATGAATATTCGTTTGGAGGTAAAAATATCGCCCTCTTGTGACCCTATTCTGTCGAAACCAGTATTGGTATTCAACTTTGTCTCCTCCACATATGACGCAATTTTGCGGGGAAACGAAGTTACCCCCTTTATGGGTGCAACAATTGTCAGTCTTTTTTTTTTCATGTTTCAGCTATTCTTCTACAACTTGACGTGCATGGTTAGCTTATTGAATTCTTTCATTAGCGTGATTCTTTTCCTCCATGGAATATTCCTGATTGGATCAATATCTTTTCGGAATAACGGAGTGTCCACACTCCCACAACTAGTAGTCTTGGGACCAGTGTTTTGGTTTCGGTATTTTCTTTTTTAGAGACATTGACTTCACATCGACTGTACAGTCGACTGTTCTTGAAATATAAACAATATCCGCTATATTGTACCAAGCATGTTGAACTTCACCTTCTAGCGGTAGGTAGAAAACGACTGGTTTTAGTCCTGGAAAGCACACGACAGAGCGACTAAGAAAGGATGTGTTGTGCATTACTATTTGTTGTTGATAAGTCCTCTTAATATTAATTTCAGAGTTTGTTAGGTCAAGTGCATGTCGTATATAGTTTATAAAAGGATAGTGGATCCACTATAATTTACTGGTGTGTAATGTTTTGTTTTAAATCATATGTCAGACATTTACTCATCCCTTCCAAGTTCATGAAATTCCATAGTAACCTAACCAAACACCCTTATCCCCTAGCACAGTCGCACTGCACTGCACCACTCACCCCTATAATCCTCCTCGGAGTCTAAAACGGGAGTGGCCTCGTGATCTGCTATAAATGTAGGTGTCCTGGCAATGGCTAGCTTCTCCAATTATGTCCTGAGCGTATGTGACTCGCGCTCGTGGTCAGCCTCCGGTGACGCGGCTGACGGAGGAGCGTGGGGGACTTACCAAGACTCCGCTTCCTCTTTCGCATGCAAGGAAGGTGACAACAAAGGTCTCTGGGCTGTTTGTAAATACTGTATGATTGATTGAGTGAATGAAAATTGTAAATATGGTATGAATGAAAACATTTATCACAATTACTTATTGCCCAATGAGGCAGATTGCAATTTTATCATAATAAAGCTGTTGTTAGGCATTTAGTTTTAATGCAGATTGGTTCTGATATTTCTTAAAAGTTTATTCAGTTTCTGTTTACATTAAGACTGTAAATAATTTTATGTGCTATTGCAGCAAATTAAACTAAGTATCACAATAAATGGGATCTAACTTTGGAATCTAACTAAGGAACTTGAAGGAATAATGGTAACCGAAACTAAGTTAAAATGTATTAAATTTTGTGCAGAACTCATGATTACAAGAAATGATCAAATAATAGAAAGTATAGATACTAAAATTGTACTATTTCATGTAAGTATATCCCAATATTCGAAGAGAGGTAATAATAATAATTCAAACTTGGTACTGAAAACAATCTACCATTAACATCACTAACATGATAAAAGGAACAAATTATATGAATATGAAATGGCTTCCGTAACATAATCTATTACAAAGGAATATGAATTATTACAAGTATACTTAATATTTACAATTACGGACAAAAGTGTTTGGGCCCATTGCATATTATTACACTAATAAAGAAGAGTATTTACATTATTAAACTATTCTATATAGACAATAAAACGGTACGGAACTATGTATACTAACACAACACATCTGTGTATACTAACATATGATTAAAACAAAAGATTAAACACCCATTAAATACGCAAAAACAGTAAATTATGGTTGATCCTCTTTTCTTTTACAAACTATGCACAGTATATGCTTAACTTAAAAAACTATACTTAATATTTACTAAGTCATATAAAAAATATTTACAGCTGAACTCCTTGTTTAACAACACATGTTTCCTTCTGGCCTGCCCGGTACTCTCTGTCCCTTGAGTATTAGAACCAATGCTAGCTGCGCTCTCAGCTAACTGGCGGGGGCTGATACCATAATTTTAATCTTCTTTGTACATTAGGGTAATAAACATTCTTGTTTAAACAGGGAAAATGCTCAAATTCTGGTTAGATATTGCAAACAGTAAGTGTAAGTATCTCTAACATCTACTATCAAATGTGTCTTTATAGTATCTAGTTTCTTTACACGATTGAGTTCATGTTAACTGACTTTATTTTGTTAGTGATGTATATTTATAGATTGCTTCCAAAGCTAAGTTACTATTGTTCAATGTTTATAATCCCCTCTTATATCAATAATGCATCGGGATACAATTTAGTGAAATAGTATAGTATTATTATATTTCATTTATTTACCCTTTTAACCTTTAATTATTAACTGTTAATCGAGTAATATTTCGGTTTGGTTATATTGTTTGAACCTATAAAATAGCATTACATCATATAAAGTAGTGATACTTTTCAAATTCTACTTGGTGATGAGTATGATGACTAAAGTTGTAATTGTAATTCATTTGCTGAGAAAGGGGCGAAGTCAATCAGAGTGTGGACTAAAACCTGATTATTTTGAAAAAAGGGTCAAATATTAAACAAATTCAGTTTATGCTTTAGGACCTTTTATTAACTATAAAATACACTGAAAATGTGTTAAGTTAGTGATCGGCGGACCTCTTCCTGGCTGCCCCGGGCCAGGAGGGCTCCTCGTCCCTCTGCAAGAAGAGGTACTTTGCGAGGTCCTGCTGCACCTGCTTGGCA
This sequence comes from Acanthosoma haemorrhoidale, assembly GCA_930367205.1. NCBI lineage: Eukaryota > Metazoa > Arthropoda > Insecta > Hemiptera > Acanthosomatidae > Acanthosoma > Acanthosoma haemorrhoidale. The sequence goes on from OV884012.1 coordinate 35,320,382, forward strand.
GAGGGCGGAGGTAGCAGGCTGTCGACGCAGGGCTGCTGGGCGAGTTGCCGCCCCCGGTGAGCCCAAAAGGGAGGTGGCTGTTCCTCGCCTGAGCCGTCTGCGCGCCGGCCCCGGCTTGGCCAGAACCCGGGCTCTGCGGGGCCGCTCAGGACTGCCCTCATCACGTCAGTCCTTCTCTCCTCGCAGTGGCTCAACTGCGACTGAAACAAGGCATCGCACAATTTCTCTTTTAGATACCTGTCAAATTGACGATTTAATCTTTCATTTTAGCTATGGTTTCTAATTAATGCAATATACATAAAAATAATAACCAATCGGACAATCCTTTCGGTATAGCAGTAACATGAACCAACAGTAGCATCTTCTTGCCGCTTGTAGTAAATCGATGATACAGAACAGCTGAAAGGATGTGTTTATAAATAATAGAATAACAGCAACATCTGCTTAGCCTCCCTTCAACATCCTTTGAGATGTAAAATGTCAACATTAACCGTACTAGTAACAAATAAATCATTTGTGAACTATGCCTACTTGATTGGAATGGAATAATAACCAAAAAAATATATTTTATGTTTCAGGCATTTCCTGCTAAGAATTTTATATCACACTAATTGGTAAGTAAAAAATACTATCTAATTACCAATCGTGTTATATTATAGTTATGATTATATCTCCTCCCCTGAAGGTTTTTTGGTCCTAACAAAAATTAAATTTTCCCCCCATAATCCCTTGTAACAAAATTATTACAGAATTCAATATATATTCCATAAATTAATCTACTTACAATAGGTTATTATATTTCAGCTTGGCTACAGTTTATACAATTTCTAATTATCCTACATTGGATTTGCGCTTGTACAAAAGTATGATAATGCACGTTATACATTAATTTATAGAACATGTTTATAAGTGATGGGGCTCACCTTATTTATTATAGACTTAAACCTAACAATTAAAACATAAACTAAATCTTAACCTAATTTTCCCTGACAGTCTGTTGTTATCGATGCAGGAATGGTGGTGGAGTCATAGTGTTATCTGTATTTGTTAGATGCTGCAACGAGTCAAAAACCTTGATGTGTCTCCGGTGATGAACTCACCCACCAGCGGCACACCAAGCAATGTGTGTAGGTCGGCGTCCTTTAACCTCTCCCGAGAGGTATGTCGGACCACTTTTCTCATTATCCTATTCTGATATTGCTGGAGACTTTCAGCTATATTGTCAGTCAAGTGAGTAAATAGTGGGACACCGTACAACAAGGTGGTATGTTTCTATTATTTATCTGTGTACCATTTTTACATATCATATTGACCGGGATTCGGATGTATACAAACGGTTCTCTTTTATATTGCGCTGTGTCGTCGATTTCTATCTGGAAATAAAATCTATTCTTTCAGGAACACAAAAACAATTATGTGGAAGTCGTGACTCTAAGAAACGCCATAACCGATGTATGATTATAAAAACCATCCCATTTTAGAATAAGTGTAAAATTAGTATATACATTCCTAATCATCGCATTAAAATATCGTTTTGTAACAATACGAAATGCCCTTGTGATATAAAAGGAAAGATCGTACTGTCCGATTATAGATTACCGATAGGTCTGACTGGAGAATCTACGGCGCACCTGTTGAGTGTGTCCCACAGCTAACCGAGTTAAGCGATCGTAACTGAGTTTGCTGGACATGACTGGAGCTGGAAAGAATTCTGAGGCGAAACCTCCCCCCCCCCCAACTTCAAATTGGATTGTCTGGAAATTTGGTTTTATTTGTGTATCGGCGGGGATGTACGTCACCAAGCGTGGCTAACCAACTTAGTGGTCGGCCGTTAATGTCCATTATTGTTTTTCAATCGTCTCTCAATTCCAGAAATTTTTTAGGCTTGGATAGAACCTCTTATGTAGACTTGCATAAAAAGAATCTCGTAATGTCTGAAAATATCGATACAAATATAGCAACAATCATTTCCCAAGCTCCTTGATGAAACTCGATGAAACATAGCCAATACCCTCTATTCCGAGACATGACATCCCCACCGCTACCGGCAAGATGGCAACTCTCTAGATCTAGTAAAGCAGACCAAATGGTGGACATCACGGCGCTTGGCCCACCAACAACAAGCCTCTAACGGGCACCCATCACTGCTATCCGACTAAATAAGACTGCACTACATGCCTAGAGGGACTCTAGGCCCAGCCACCAGTGGACTACTGTACCGCAACAATCAACCTCTACCGAGGCCTCCCACACTCCTTAATTCCCTCACACCACCTTCAAGCAGGTACTCCTAGTACAAGGATCCGCTCAACCCAAATATTCCTTTATTTTTCCCTCATCCTTAATCTTATAATTAGTGAGCTAAGAAGAAAAAAAAGCTCTTCGATTCTAACTTTACAATATAATTAATGAGAAATCCACCTTAAGCGATGCTTTATTTCTTTTAAAAGATAAGCTCATGTAAAAAAATCTACCACTCGAAAGTCATAAAATCATCCCTACATCCTTCATTCCTCCTATTAGAATCCATATTCTATAACTTCAACCATAGAGCCCGTTCCGCTGACCAAAGCTCAGTTGTCTTGTCAGCTATTCTTTTCTAAAAATATTTATCATATTTAGTAAAGTCTTATTGAAATATATCACTGTGTATAATGTATTATATGAAATACCTTTACATTCAACTTTAGAAGTATCTATGTATTGTAACATCTCTCGCTATGTCATGCCCGAACATTTGCCTCGATTCCATATTTTTTTTATTTAACTGCCTCATACAAATGCCAAGAAGTTTATTTAAGTACTAAATCCCTGTAAAGACTGTAAATGAAAAATGTTTCTTTTACTTAACAATCTCTCTGGCTGTGGGTTGCACCTGCACAAATGAACTGTCATTTTAAATACCCGGGGATGAACTTGTACCTTACATGTTTCAGTTAATTACGGGAAGCGTTTGAGAAAAAATTATGACTGAATAAGTCGCTCAGGTAATTATAATCTGATCCGCTTCTCTCTGTTTTTAAGCTTATAAAGTATTGTCGACTCTTATAATTAACTCTTATATATTTATAGAAATCAGTGGTCTGACAACGTTATTTGCTGTTGATATAAAGCCATAACAACACAAATGTTTGTGCTCATTATTCGTTTAATGTCGGTTCAATATTCGTTTTATTTATTATTATTATTATGTTTACCTGATTCTTTGTACGTTTATTGGCAAAATAAAATACTTTTTTCATGAACTATGGCGTATCTCATACTGTTGAGGTCCTTCGGGATGTCTAAGTTTTTGGGTACAGAACACCTCTCCTAAATAGTGGTAACTATACAAATTAATCCGTAGTAAAAATCGAATTTACTGTAAGTATCATAGAAAAAAAAATTCTAAAATCGAAATCTATGCTAACAAACCCCGATCTCCCCTTTTTATTTCAATATAATTTAATAAACAATTCATGAGCTCCGTAAGTACCTACCTATCGATGCTGATTCATTTTTTATTTCGTTCATAAATTTTGAAAATAATATTATGTAGTTAATGATTATTGGAAAGAAAATTTTTTAAATTCCAAGAGGAAACTCTAAGTCATTCCGTACGTACGGTAGTGTTGGTTTTAACAGGCAAGATGCCATGTCGAGCCGAGTACATTAAATAATTAAGACCATCCTTTTCTACGAAAATATTGGAGAAAATACGATGTATTGTCGCTGAAGCGGAGATGAAACTCGCACTGCATGCAGCAAACGCTGCGAAATCCTGAACTTGAAGAGTTAACAAATCCCCAACATTCGCTTCTTCACTAAAGAGGCTTTGCGTATCTCATACTGTTCATTACTCTGCTTCCTCGTCAATCACAAATGTCAATACGCTGAATTCATTTCCGAAGGGCAGAAGAACCTGTGGCTGGCCTAACCACGGATATAATAAAAAATAAAACATAGAGTTACAATGATTCAAAGGTTTTGAATAGGAAGGATGTGAATTGACTATGATCATGACACAAGTAAGGAGACTGTGAACAAGTTACGCTGCAATCTAATTCTAATAACTATTCATAATTATTTCTACTAAAGACTCACCCAATTCTGCTAATGAAAACGAAATAAATTCACTTTCCACTCTGGGATTGGAACCCTGCCCGGAGCTAATTAACATAAAGCATTTACGCTATCCATTGCATCATATGAGATCCTGGAAGAGATGTTGACTCGGCAATACAGGAAAGGGACACTGTATGTATCCTATAATCTCCCGTAATCCGCCCAAGGCACCACGAAGGTAGTTTGTCTTTTGATAATCCTATTTTCCGCCTTGCTTAATCTGTCTTGGTCCTTTGTCTTCTACATCCTGTGACATTAATAATTGGTGATCCCCGTGAGATGATGCCAAGTTCGCACCACCGAAGCAGCGTTCAATGTTCAGTTGAATTGGTCGATGATTGATTGGTATGGGACGGAGCGGTGTTGGTTGACTGGTACATGTCCTCGCTTATTCCATATTGAACTTACATATTTTTAAAAAATATTAATATCAAATGCTGAATATATCAAAAATTTATTCGCAATTTTGTTACACATCAATCATAAATCAAATTGTATTTTAAAAAGTTTCGAGCGATATAGGACTTCGGGAGCTTTAAAAAAAGTGCATATTGATAGTGAGAAATACCATCATAATATTATTTGGTGAAAGCTGTGAACAGTGTTAATTTTTTACTTAAGGTAAGTCATTAATTACTAAACAGAACCTGCAACTTCCTTTGAGACCAAGCAACATATTCTGCATAACATTCTACAGTTCAAACAATTTTGTAACTTGCTGGCTTCCAACGTTATTTTTAAGTTATGCGACCTATTAATGAGCATTGTTTTGTGTATGGCTGTCGTGGTATAGCACGTTTCCTATTCATCAGGTTTATCGACCCACAAACTTAAATATATCACTTACCCTATCGTCTATCCCTGGCGAGGTGAAACACCCTTGTGAAATATACTGTTCCACTCAGTGATATATTGTTAAGGGTTCCTATAAATTCTCGTAAAAACAGATTAGCGTTTCAAACACACAAAGACTTCCTAGGCAGGTGTGAAGCGCTGTGTGAAATTTACAACGTCGTAATTATTTGTGCCAGGGTCTTGGAGTTGGCATGCGTTAAATATTGAATACAGACGAATAGGCCCTTACAACAACCAGCTACTTACTAATATAGAAGGTAATGGAGGTTTCAAATGCGCTACTGCCATTTAATCACAAAAAAAAACCTCTCATTTAAAATTATATTATTTCTACATTTTTAGGAAATTCCTCGTTGTAAATTAACAACATTAATGAAAGCACGACCTACGGTTAATATGATAAACCAGATTTTGTATGTCTGATTTACTTTCAAGTGATGTTCCAACAACCCCTATACCCGTTTCCTGGTCCCCAACTTATTTTTTTTTCAATATAAAATCCACAGTAAATAATTCTTGGAAATGTACTTTATGAAGTATTTTTTATCACTAGATCTTCTCTACCCTCGTGTTTGATTTCAATTGAATCGGTAGATAAATCCCCACGCAGAACGATAAGCATTTAGATGGAAAACGGGTACATTTGAATACTCGTCGTTCGCCTTCACTAATAGGTCGTATCAAAACGGAATGAGATGTACTCCCGATACATAGAAATGTATGCACGAGTCAGTTGCCGTGTTCTAAGGAGAAATAGACCATTGAAAAAAAAATACTCGGTATGTTTAAGTAGGCACTTCACTTTTAAACATGTTCTATTGTTTTTATCTGTATGTACAACACAAACGGTCATGAAGATAATTTAACCGAATCAAATTAAGGGTGCATTGCACCTTTAACCTCCCGTAATACACTGATCAAGTTTGCTGGCTCAATAACAACTTTATCGCAAGATAAACATGTCACTATTTCACCCCACGGTTTATTGCTGGTAAAAATAGTACCTAAAAAATCGATTCAAAATATTTGAAAAATATCATTGGACTTATAGGCTTCTATACAAATCAATGTTAAACCATAGGTTTCTAAATCCAACGTACAAAGAGAGATCTCAGATGAATGTCATACTCGCCTTATCTATCTATTACCTTTCAACGAGGCGAAATACCTTTACGTTTTGTGCCTAAAATACAAATACAAACAAAACGTACTTACAAATAAATCGATAGAATGTAATGGAATAATATCATCCCAACAGGCTGTGGGGTGGGACTCTAAATGGAATACCGATTTGTTTCATTTTTATCTATTTCAGCTATTGTATTATAACTCTCAGCCCCTAATGAAAGTACATTACATAAGAGCGTACTAAACTTAGATAATATAGAATTTTCGTGCTTAAAAATATTCAATACTTCTTGTTATTCGATTAAGCAAATTTCTCAAATCAACAAGTAGTTTCCCGGCGTAGATATTATACAGGAATGTGTAGAGTATAATTGGCATTCTGGCCTCTCTGAATAATTATATTCAAATCGCTTTCTACCTCTTTGATACATACTTTTTTATATTTAAAAACATATTAGTCTAACACGAATTTGTTAGTGAGACCTCCTTGGGAGTTGAATTGCATGCTAGTGGAAGACTGCTTATTCAGATGTCATGAACTGACTTCTGATGCCCTCTCTTATACTCAGTTATTTCATCTGTAGAAAGATGAATGTAGCAGTAATAATAATAATAAAACAACGCAGTAATATAAAATCGCGGAATCTCGTACTTATCTATGTTAACAAAAAGTATAACAAATTGGGCATCGAAAAGATGTGCCATGTTTTGACGTGGAGTTACCTGGAGCGCTAGGAGAGCGAAGAGGAGCAAAGACGGCAGCAGGGACATGTTTGAGACGGATGCTGCCCAAGTGGATCGTTATATAGGAAGTGGAAGGTGTGGTGGGAGCACATCCAGGGGGGAATTAATGTAGCTAAAAGCAAACAGAGATTGGCTAATTCTATCTCTTTGTGTGCGCCTAACCTAATCAGCCACTAGCCGACTGTCCGGGTCTACCTTCAAGGAGGTCTTTTCTTCTTCTTTGGTACTTACTTAATGGTTATTACTCAATATACTGTGATATAAAGCATGGTTAACTGGAGTTTGTCTTAAATGAAATATCTTAAAATTCAGACGATTATTACAGGACACATCATATTTTTATCGGATTAGTTTAAGCAGGTAGTTTAAAAGATAGTCCACTTTTTTGGTGCATTTCATATTTCTTTGTCATTCCTATCTCTTGTTTGGAGTTCTGGATCGTAACTTTTTAGTAAATGCTCGTTGTCTGCCTGAAGGTTGAACCAAGAATCGTTATAAAAAAAATATATGAACCGTGAAATGTGATATAAGTGAAGAAGGAACGTACGAACGCTAAAAGGGTTGAATTTCTGCAATTAGAATACACCCCTAGTTTTGTTTTTTATGGCCTATTTTTGGGGGAGGAGGTTTACCTACATTACTATTGACTCTTGTAGCGACCGCTAACTACATAAGATAAATCACCCTATACTCTATTGTATATAAATTGTAAACAAATGTAAATAACATTACCAGAATATAAATCATTGTAAATATAGTAATCAATAAACATGCAGCTAGGAGCCAATTAGTTATATGAGCTAGGACACCACGTGTCAGGGCAGGTATAGACCAAACCGCCGAGAGACCCTTACCCGGGTCACGTCTCTTTGTCAGAGAACAAAGAAAAATACATACTCAACGGGCATTGGGTACTATAAAAACAGTGCTGATTGGCTACTGACGAAGCCAGCTGGGTATTTAAGACCGGCGGTTTGGGGCCTGTATATCATTCTCCTGGGAACTAACTGGCTCGTGGCTGCTCTGCTTTAAACTCTGAAACTTGGCTTCTTCTTTATGAAAACCTCTGCATCTCTCTCTCCTCACCTTGCTACGTTTTAGTCCGGTGTTGTCAGACCCCATACCTTCCTAGTTGGAATCTCTGCCTTCGTCTCGCTAAATCTAGCACCTCCTTGGGAGAGACCTATCCCTAGTGGACATCGGTTGTCGTGGCCCTGCAAGCTCGCCTTTGGGATCCGGACAGATTTCACCTACCTTTATATCCGAGTGTGAATTCGTGGTCATTCCAACTACCTACACCACCTACCCTATACCTCTTCTCCTGAACATAGTGCATTGTCGGGGCACATACCTGGATATACATCAAAAATGGAGTCAGATGGACCGTCATGAAACGATTGTCCAGGTCATAAACTTAATCAACCCTCACTTCGTCACCAAGGCTAGGGTAACTAGGCACCCCCCTCGTGACGACCCGGCAACTTTATCTCCGTAAATGCTGAAAGTATAAAAGTAGTATACTTTTCCGCAAATCGATTTCCGCAGTTGATCCGAAGATCAGTTGCCTCCTCTTTTTCCTTTTTTTTTTATACGAGAATGTGCTTCCTGTTATTAATAAATTAGAAATCAAACCTCTGAAAAATTCTTCATTTTATTTTTTAACAGTTTTTTCAGTTAATTAAAAAAAAATATTGCCAAAAAAAATATTAAAACCAGTTTGTACCAAATTAGCTGAGCTTTATATCTTAAATATCTGAACTTTGATTTGATAAATCTTCCTGTTATTGAATTTGAACTTATAATTATTCAGCTGTCATTTCAGTGTATGGATATTCCTTTATATTTTACGATGGATAAGATTGGTTTATGACCGCTATAGTCTACATACACACCGCTGTCGAATAGATACATAAAGACGTCAATCTGTACCCGTATGAAAGAAAGCTCAGGCTCTCCCTTCCAATTCGACATTTAAATAACATTTTAAAAAAAAGTAATATTATTTTATTATTATGAAAAATTGATACTATATTGATATATATATTAGATCTTAGAATATAAAACAAAACAAAGATTATTAGATCACAGTTGATCCTGTAACGTAAATTCTTATCAAAGATATTCAAACGAAAAAATTGTGTAAGGGGTCGACTTTAATATGAAACAGGGTCAAACAAAGAGGGCCGATAGAAAGGGTGATTTGATCCTGTAAACTTAGTTATACAAAAAAAAATTAAAACGTGCAAAATCCGAAGCTAATTAGATTCGGGGCAGGTGGTATCGACAAAGGCGTGGCTGACCAAGCACTGGAAGGGGGGCATTTCCCCGAAGCAGCCCCCTCCTTTCAATACCGTTTGAATTATTAGATTTTTAGCCTCCCCTGAGCCGAAACAAATAGAGTGCTACTTTTATGCAAGGAATTTTGTGACTCTTGGTGGAAAAGTTGCCTTGTTTTTGCCTGACCCACTTTCAGTAGTACACGGCACTAAGGCAACCAATAATAGATTTTTTAAACGTTAAGTCAAATTCACAGTATTGAAAACTTAGTTTCCTTCGCACAGCTTCTTAGTCTAACAATGGCTCACGATAAGTTTGTTTAGATTTCATAGGAATATTAAACAATGGTTCTTTAATTAAAATTAAACAAGAGCTCTTAATTTCCGAATAGTTCAACGGATAATTTGCATACAATTTTTATTAAACAGTTTTAATCGTAATCATAATCATTCAAGGGTAATAAACAGTGTTGAACTATCATGTCGTCAAATAGTTGCAGGTTTAGGGTTACAAAAAGAAACTACTATTTCACATTTAACGAAACTTCCACAAGACCTACACCCTCAAGATCTCAAAACTTCTACAAGATATAATCATTGGAAATAGGTTCCATTACAATAAATGCATTTTTACAACCTTTTTAAAAGCTACCCTGTTGTGTCTATCGAACTATGGTATTTATCGATTCATCGATTAGGTGAAGTTGTTGTTATCTAAGGAAAACCTTATTCATGTTCATGTTTTTTTTTAGTTATCGATCACGTAATAAAGCAGTGTGCTCAATAAGTATTTATTCTATTTAATTCAACCCGTACATAATAAACTGGCGACGAGGGTCAAAATTGAACGTTAGGTGTTACAGTGAACTGTTAATAGTTGTGCATTATTATTTATTATAAATACTGACTGTAAATAGTTTACCTACATTCAATTCCAAGTAAGGTACAATATTAATATTAAACAAGATAAGAAATTAAATATGGATCCGGAACAATTTAAACAATTTATGGCTGCTCAACAAGCCCAATTTCAAGCATTTTTACAGGGTGTAATTCCAATTCAAAAACAGTCCGAATCTATTATTTATAATTTTGAAAATTTTGATAAATCTAAAGAATGTTTTTCTCAGTACCTTGAAAGATTCAATAATTATTTATTAATAAAAGGTTTGGAAAATAATGAAATCGCATCAAAAACAATTCTTTTAAATAGCATAGGTGCAGAACACTATGAACTCTTAAAAATTTCTGCCGCACCTGAAGAAGTTTCTAACTTAAATTACAAAGAAGTGATTGAAATTTGAAAGAATCAGCTAATTGCCAAATCAAGCGTAATTGTCGAACGTCATAGATTTTTATCACAGAAGCAGGATTCTAATGAACCAGTAAATACATATGCAAACGAATTGAAAAAGTTTGTTCCTAAATGCCAATTTGTGTGGAAAGTCAGTCCCAGATATTTTCTTGTTGTCACAGTTTATTAGAGGCCTGAGCGATCAGTCGATGAGACAGCAATTATTACTACAGAGCCCTGGTACATTCGATGAAGCTATAACAAAGGCTCTGGCATTAGAGGCATCTATCTCTGATAGCAGGGAAATTTCGGGAGAAAAGTCATATGATTCTTCAATTAATAGAGTTTCAAGACCTACAAGATCTTTCTCTACTGTACGCTTCCGACAAAAACAAACAATAAATTTTAAAAATCTTGGAATTGAAGGACTATGTTTTCGCTGAGGCCGTAATAATCACAACGCTAAAGATTGTAGAGTAAAATTCAACCAGATAAGGTGTAAATATTGCAAGAAAGAAGGTCATGTTGAGAAAGTTTGTTTAAAAAAGCTTATCTCTTCCAAGAAAAATATTAATTCTGTTAATAATGTGGATGCTGATTCAAGTTCATAAGAAACATATGATGTTTACCAGATAATAGATGTTTATGCTGAGTAACCTCTTAAACGATTCAAGATGCGCAAAAATATTTTGTTAATGTCAAAATTGAAAACAAGTTACAAACCTTTGAAGTGGATTCTGGTGCGGGACAGACTCTGCTACCCAAGTCTATTTTTCATAAACTTCAACTTAAAGCAAAAATTCAAAGCACCAACATACGATTTAGGTCATACACATCTGAAATTGTGACTCCATTGGGTTATGTGGAAGCACTCGTTCAATACAGAGATATAGGATCGACAGAAATATTGTTTGTGGTTCCGGACGGATTTACACCTCTACTGGGCCGTACCTGGATTCGACATTTGAACATTAAACTGCAAGATTTAGACAGCAAGAGTATTTCATCCCAAAGTGATTCTATAGCATGCGTAAACACAACAAATTTTTCACAAAATATTTACTCGAAATTCAAATTAATTTTCGAGCAACGTGTTGGTTGCACTCCTAACATTCAATGTAATTTAAAATTGAAAGAAAATTCAAAATCCGTATGTCTAAAAGCCAGAGAGATTCCATTCGCTCTAAAAACAAAGGTGGAAGAAGAGCTTAATAACCTTGAAAGAGAAGGAATTATTACTCCAGTTCAAGTTAGTGATTGGGCATCACCGCTAGTTGTTATACCTAAGCCCGACGGGTCAGTAAGGCTTTGCATTGATTATAAAGTAGCAGTCAGTCCTCAGCTTCTTTCAGCGCACTACCCGATTCCTAAAATTGATGATATTCTAAGTAATCTTCGAGATTCTAATTTTTTTTGTACATTGGACTTATTCAAAGCTTACTTACATATTCCGGTCGATGAAGAGAGCGCTAACGTTCAAACAATCATAACTCATAAAGGAACATTTAAATTCAACCGGCTGTCTTTCGGAATCAAGACTGCTCCAAGCGAGTTTCATCGCATCATGGACCAGATCCTGGCGGGTCTTCCTGGCGTTACAGCTTACTTTGACGACATTATAGTGCATGGTTCAACTCTACAAGATTGTTACAATCGACTTTGTGCTTGCCTGGAAAGACTTCAATCTTACGATTTACATTTAAACCAAAAAAAATGCCAATTTTTCAAAACTAAAATTAAATATCTTGGTTACATTGTTGAAGGAAACAAAATTTCAAAGGATCCATCAAAGATTAAGGCTATTACAGAAGCTCCACGACCTCAAAATCAAGAAGATGTTAAAAGATTTTTAGGAATCATCTCTTATTATTCAAGATTCATTCCAAATGCTTCAAAAATTACACATCCAATTCGATTATTACTCCAGAAGGTAAGAAAATTTCACTGGTCTTCGGAGTGTGAAATCGCCTTCAGAACTTCAAAAAATGAAATGGCTAATGATAGATTCCTAACACCTTTCAATCCTGAATTACCTGTAGTTGTAGCTAGCGACGCTTCGCCGACCGGCATAGCAGGTGTGTTGTCTCATGTAGTCGATGGCATAGAAAAGCCAATTGCATATGCTTCAAGATCACTTTCGAAATCGGAAATGAATCATAGTCAGTTAGACAGAGAGGCTCTAGCCATTGTATTCGCCTCGAAAAATTTTTTTTATTTTCTATTTGGAAGGACCTTCACGTTGATTACAGACAACAAACCACTAAGTAGAATTTTTCATGAAGGTGCAAACCTACCAGCGATGACATCCGCTAGCTTAATGAGATATGCGGCTTGGCTTACCAATTTTGATTATAAAATCCAGCATCGACCTGCAGAAGAAAATGTACATGCAGACTACCTATCAAGAACGCCAATACAAGAAGAAACTACTGTAATTGAAGATAAAATTAATATGGAAGTTGACCTAATTTATAATGAATGTGTTTACAGTATTTCGAATAACTCATTAACTTATAAAACTTTAGCAGAGGAAACAGCCAGGGACGAAGAATTATCTAAAATAAAATGTGATTTGCTAAATAATGATTGCTATGATTCAGAATACTATTTACAAAATGGAATATTTTTCAAGGGTCAGAGAATTATAATACCTTGAACTCTTCAAGAAGATGTATTAAAAGTTTTTTTTTTTTTCTTAGCTCTTAAACTTATAAAAATAGGATGTGGGAAAAATAAAGAAAAATTATTTTGGGCTAATGAGTGCCTTTCACTAAGGGGAGTCCCCCATTTGAAGGATGTATGAGAAGGATATAGGGTGTGGAATGCCTAAAAAGGCGGATGGAATCAGGAAGGTAGTGAGAGTCTACCAAGGGTTGAGCCTAGGGTCACCTAGGCAATGGATTGTAGTCGGCCCGCCCCGGCAGGGGCCTGAAATGAGTCAGCCTCTCGGCCGGAAGGTCGACCCTGCTTACACAGGTAGATGGGGCATAGTGGCTTCGGTTGAGTCGGCCGGGAGATCGGCCTCGATATCTCGGCTGGGTGTAGTTCGTTCAGTCATCGGGTTCAATGACGTCGATCATCCTCCAGGCTTCGGCGGTCCAGCAGTGCTTCCATCTGACGGGCATTGGTGGTGGTTGAAGGTCGGAGAATAGTGGGTTGTGGCTATGTCTGAGTGAGTCAAAAAATTTGATGTGCCTTCTCTTGATAAAATCTTGAATGGTGAGCACTTCAAATTTTTTATGCATCTCGTCTGCCTTCATTCGGTCGAACGGGCTATGTTTGAGGGAGGTGTGGAGAACTCTGTTCTTAAATTGCTGGAGCGTTTGGAGAGTGTTAGGAGTCAGATACTTGAAGAGAGGGGTCCCATACATCAAAGCAGGTCTTAGGACGCTCTGGTATATCAGCAGCTTGAGGCGTACCGATAAAGCCGGGCTGTGAAGTAGGTGTCCGAGGCTGAAGAATTTCTTCCTAACACTCTTTAATTTCTTGCCGAGATGCGTTGTGAACGACAAGTGCCTACCGAGGGTAATCCCGAGGTAGCACAGCTTGTTGCTTACAGGGCACTCTTTGCCGTCCAAGACGAAGGATTTCGGGAGCTTCTTTTTTCCGGATTTGTAACTGAATATAATTCCTTGCGTCTTGGCCGGGTTGACTTGAATGTGGACGGCATCGAGTTTCTCGGAGATCCGTTGACTAGCGCTCTCGGCGAATTTCAGGGCTCTGGAAGGATTGATGCTAGTGCTGTAAACACCTATATCGTCTGCATACGCGGATACCTCGCAGTTGGGGTACGAGGCTCCTACGATGTAGGCGGTGTAAATGTTGAACAGCAGGGGGCCTAGCACCGATCCTTGGGGGACACCGGCAGTGTAGTTTCTTCGGGTCGTAGACGTAGTGCCTATACGAACCGAAAAAGTTCTGCCTGTAAGGTAGGATCTTATCAGGTTCTGCAGCTGATCCGAGAATTCGTATTCCCTCAGACGTTGGAGTAAGATGTAGTGGTCCACAGAGTCGAAAGCTTTCGAACAGTCCAGAGAAATCATAGAGAATATTAAAAGAGTTACACCACACGCATATAGGTATTGTGAAAATGAAGCAGTTAGCGAGAAGGTATGTTTATTGGAAAAATATTTACCAACAAATTGAAAATCTTGTGAAATCCTGTCAAGAATGTGCTACCATAAGGAAAAATCCAGAAAAAGGTCCTATTCATTCCTGGGAAGAGCCAACAGAAAATTTCTAGAGAGTCCATACAGACTATGCCGGACCATTTGAAAATCACCATTTTTTGTTACTGGTTGACGCCAAATCCATCTGGGTGGAAGTGCGTATAGCAAAAGAAGCCCCTACTTCGCAAGAAACAATTAAATTATTACAATCGATATTCTATATCCAAGGATTTCCACGAATACTAGTTTCTGATAATGCAACCATTTTCAAGAGTGAGAAATTCACCGAATTCTGTGATATGGCCGGAATTAAACAAAAATTTATAGCTCCGGGACATCAGGCTACGAACGGATTGGCGGAGAGGAATGTTCAGACACTCAAAAACAAATTGAAAGCAATGTCTAAATTGACAATGCCTCTGGAGACAAAAGTTCAAGAGGTACTCCTGCGCTACCGTTCAACGCCGTTAGCCTGTGGGAAATCTCCGGCAGAACTGTATCTCAATAGGAGAATTAATATAAAGCTAGATGCACTTAAACCACCGACTAACAAGTCTGATTTATCTCCAGATAAGTATAAGAAAGTTCGCCAACTCCAGATAGGAGACAGAGTACAAGCTAGGTGGTATGCAAATGGCAAATCTTCATGGAGATTTGGCCCTGTAATCAAGAAATTCGGCAAGTTGCACTACTTAATCACCTTAGATGGGGATGGCTACACCTTGAAGCGCCACATCGACCAACTGCGTCTCGTGTACGTTCCAGAGCAGATAAAGAATGACATTGCTCCTAGTCAAGCTTCGCATGCTAAGAAGAAATTTACCTTCTCTGACAACGAAATTAGGCAGCCAAGGAATTCTGCAACTCCCACATCACCAGTTGAGCCTTCAACCATCACTGCTCCTGATCCAGTAACCACAGAGACTACACATCCGGCAGCACAACCTGAATTCCAGCCTCTACGTAGATCCCAGAGACAACGTCGCGTTCCGGCTCACTTTTCTGATTATGTGCTTAACTAAGTCGCGGAGAATTGTTGTGTCTATCGAACTATGGTATTTATCGATTCATCGATTAGGTGAAGTTGTTGTTATCTAAGGATAAACTTATTCATGTTCATGTTTTGTTTTAGTTATCGATCACGTAATAAAGCAGTGTGCTCACTAAGTATTTGTTCTATTTAATTCAACCCGTACATAATATACCCTCTCAATATAAATTGATACCCTTAGAATTTACAAATTTGAGGCAATTGCCGAAGCGTTCTTTTTTCTCATCAATAGTTATCTAGTTAGAAATAGTACAGGTTTTCAAAAAAGTGGATGCCGTAATAGGCGAGAGGTCTGGAAAGTTGGGTGGATGAACATATTCTTACGTCCAAGTACCCGTAACTTTTATATGCCCTCTGGCATAGGACCGGGCGTTCTAATACGAAATGATCCATGCTTTTCGATTCGAGTTGAAATTTCCCCCGCAATTTCATGAACGAATTTTCTTGGATGGTCGTCATTTACAGAAGTTCTTCTTTGTCTTCTAAAGTCTTGGCTATCAATTTTTTCCCCCCCTTGGACGGACCATTAACTCACACCACCGTTCGATTTTAAATTTATATTTGGTGTTATTGCTCCGTTCCGACAGATTTTTATGTTGTAAAAAGAAATCAAACGAAAAAATTTATTTATTGCCATGTAGCAAAAATTAATTACACTGTCATTTGAGAATAATTCATAACATTGCATAGAAGATTAAACTAATAAAAAAATAATATGCTGCAAATTTCCCGGAATACTTAAAATTATAGGCACAAGTCTAGATCTGTATTTTCATAAATAATATTGCTAATAAAATCAAAAACTAAGTTATATGATTTTTATTCGTTTCGTGGTGGATACGGCTCATGCAGCTCGAATCAGAATTTAAAATATCTATTTATTTGCGTTGCTTATATTTATATAATATATATCTGTGTAATTTTTATTTTGTTCAAAGCCGTTACAACGCATTCCGAAAGATATTGAAGCACCTTGTCAACTTTTATCTATCGTATTTAGAAGGTATATTTATAAAATGGTTGTGTTTATTGAATATGAATTCACGATTTTTTTTGAAAACGTTTTACATCTAATAAGCTTTTTGTGCCACTGGTTTACAGTTATCACGGATGTGAGGAGTTATACCATTAGGCATTGGTGTAAAGTCGTGCTGGTTTTGCCTATAGGAAATGTTTAGTATAGTTTTCAATTTCTTGTTTGGTTTATAATTTAGTAGATTATGTATCTTTGAAGTCTGTTTCAATTTTTTTTTGTTCTATTTTCAGCAAACAGTTCTGCTTCTTTCTGACCTTTTCATGAGATGTTTATTTGAGAAATTCTTTCGTTGGAGGAGCTTGCACAAGCTCACAGTGTTTATCCATCATCAGAGCTGGACTTAGAGAGATGAAAGAGTGCACAGTTAGAAGGGTGTGGTGAGAAGGCGGAGATAATTGGGTGAAGGTGACGGACGGGGGTAAGAAGGCAGCCTCTTAACACAGTTAGTGCCGTCGGAGGCGGCTAATCTTCAAAGCTCTCGTTAGTGCCATTAGACCGATTAGAGTCCGTGTCAGTCTGTCTCCTGTCTGCCTCCAACGCATGTAAGGCGGGTGTGTCCATTTTCTATATGTGACCATATTTTTTTTTTTTTTAATTTCATTGGGGTATAAAAAATCCAGTTACCGTTATATTTTCTCCACCATCTCTGTCCGTCCGTATGCGTATTGAATATTTTTACGTATTAATAGAGCTGGATTTGTTAGTATGTTTGACGCGAGATATGGAGTCATGCTCATTAAATCCCAAGTCGCTATTTTCCTTATTACTACTACTATTTTTTCTATTGCTATTATTTTAGGGGGAGGGTCATTTTGTAATCAAACCCCTCAATTTTACATTACAAAATAGATAATTATAGAGACTGGGTTTATGTTTCAATATTGGTATATTACTTATCCAGTGAATAAATCTTGATTCTATTTGTATTTTAAGATTTAAGGTTTTTTCTAAAATGTCAGAAACACACTTATATTTTCACACCTGTGATTAGTGGCTTTAATCATTTGTCTACTTCATAATAACAGTATAGTTTTGTTCTTTTCGTATTTAGTTTCAAAGGTTTTGTCGTTTTTATTAATTAATTCTTAAGTCTGTTTGAACTTTTGCGGAACGTAACTGCAAAAATTGATTAAAATGTTTGCATGGTCTCGTGTCCACAAAAGCCAACTTGAAGTTAGTGACTCACTAGGAGGAAATCTTCTTATGTAAAACTCTTTTACAGCTTCCATCTCATTTTTATGGACCAATTATCTCATTTTTTGTAGACTATATCAGTGTGATGTTCCACGTGGCTCGAGTGGTTCTTTCTAATCGGTTTTCTCCCTCAGTCATTATAATAAGAGAGGGGAGGCAAGCAGATTTTGTGGTAGAGGCACTCTAGAGAGGAGGTGGAAATAATTTTCATGGAAATTTCCGGCTACTACCCTAATTTGAATATATCCCAAAATATTTGTACCAAAATCTAAAATTTTTACAATTTACATCTTAATTTAAAAACTTCCTATGAATCACCTAGATATAATAAAAATTGAAGAAATCGTGGATTTTGATTTAATTATTTTCTATGAGTGATATTTAACAGCAGTTCCAGATATTTATTCCTGTAAAGTCATTATGTTGGACATCATTAAAGTAATTACCTTTCGCCATGCAAACTATGCAACAGTAACATTCATGTGGATACATACATATCTAATTAGCATTGCCAGATATTGTTCTAGCAAAAATCATATTAACTTAACTTAATTAATATTAATTTAGTATTTATATTAACAAGAATTATTATATGGAAATGAAGCTCGCTTCTCATAATTGGCAGGAAGCTAGGGACAATAAAAAAGACCAAAGCACTATAAAAATGAAGGAGCAAAATGCAAGACATATATGCGATTGTAAATAGCTGTTGCTACCGCTTTCTTGTTACCTCGAAGCGTACTTAGAAACATAGCCTACCCGGCCAACTTACAAAACCATAAATTTTATTGAACAGGCACCTGCCATTCGTAAAGTCACCTCAAGGATTGAAAAAAAATGTGAAATTGCAAAAGAGTTTGGGATTCCTCCAAACATGTCTACTTATCTTAAAAATACACAAAACTTTACATACATTTAACTTTATTTGTGCATACTTTACATAAAATGCTTTATGTTTCCTGAAAAAGCTTGAATAAATGCTGAAGTTTTGTTTTTCCAAATGGTTTTGCTGTTTTATTATTGGACATACATATTAAAAACCTAATAAACTAATATAGGAGATATAAGCGGCCACTAATTGTAGATAAATAATAGGCACCAATTAACATTTATCTAAGAGTCTAGGAGTCTCAAGGATACAGTGTGCAAATTATAATAAGTTAATGGATGTCTACAACTCTGCCCAATTATTAAAAAACTGACATTTCAATAACATACTTTTATGACCTTATTACTTTATAGGACACTTATATTACCGGTAATTATTTACGGTATTTCTGCATAAGCAAGTCGTTGCGATCACTACAGAAGAAAACACTGTGGGTATCCCCCGAAGCCCTCCGATTCCTGAAATACTAATTGTATTTAGAAAAAATACAACGGCAACTCATTTATTCATTATCTTATTTCATTAGATCTTGACGCCTGTGAAAGATACTACGATCGCCTGCCACCTCTTTTCCAACCAAGGATTAAATCGAAGGTTTTAAATTTCATTTTACCTAATTTTTTGTCAAATACCGATCTATATGTTCGAATAACACATATGCATCGATAATTATGTATTAATTAAAATCATAGAATAACTTAGTGCTGAAAAAAGAAGAGCATGAAATCTTAAATGAATAATAGAGTATATGGGTAATGATTCAGAAAGAGAAGGGTAATTAATTTCCAAAGGCTTACCCTTATCGACACGACTTTCTAGGACCAAAAAAATATTTAGTTTTAAATATTGTCTTAAACTGTTGCTTAGAACAGAGCTATATTTTCTTTTGAAATCAAACTTCAAGGTTTGTCGAGAGGCAAGAAATTTATTTATTAAATTTATAACTCCGCAATGAGCACTATCACATAATTATATCTTCTTAGAAATAAAAAAAATAATTTTTAAAGCGAGAAATAACTAATTCACATAAACACTGGAGTATACCTACGTCTTACTCCCATTTCTCGTGTTTTGGGGACATACCTGCCACCTCTAAGTATGTTGGAGTTCCTACCTGGGATTACCTTTGTAGCTCGTAAGCATAACTCGTCCTCTACCTCCACAGCTTCTCACGTTTGAACTATTTATTTTAGTATTATTTCTTGCTTTTATTTTTTTGATGGTTTGTTCTTTTTTAGTTCTACTATCTAACTTTAACTGGATCTCCCTGGGATGAAAACTTTTACTTTCAAGGAAGATTCTATTCGATGGAATCAATAAACACGTAAATGTAATCACATGAAAACACTTTCCGCGTGGGTATAGTTACTACAGGACATTGATGATCCTTATATATTATATGTCCCTACACGCAGACATATATATATTAATATGTAAATAATTTTTTTGACCCATCTTATTATGAAAATAATAAGGTATAAGACAAATCGCTATATTTCCTTTACCTTATATTCTATTTATTTATTTGTTGGTACAGCTGGTACTACGGCCTTATGAAAGGTATAATAACAATCCGCAGGATGTAAGAATCGAATTGGTGGTGCACATAAATTGTAGGAAAGGTCATTTTAATTAATTTAGTATTCAAGTCTTGGCTTATTATTTAAAATCAGCCGGAAAAAAAAATGTTTCGCTTTAAAAACAATTATCTTTAAACTGCCCCCCTCACCCTAGGGGACTTTGAGTATGTTGTACAGAACACCCCCAAACAACTTTACCAAAAATCCAAACCACAGAATTTTTTTTATTGTAATCGTCATATTTCGGCCTGCGTTGCCTGGACTCATATTTATATATGATAATTAACTTAACAGTACGGGTTTATGAGAGCCGCAATGACCACAACTCTACTAATTTATTGGTAAAGCGTAGGCTTAGCGACGATTCTAAGCCAATTTAATTAACAAAAATAACTTCAAAACATAAATTACATTGGTGCCTAAGACTTAAGCTGTATTTGGTGCGGTGAGTCTAAATTAAAATCAGCTTGTCTCTATCTGCTATACTTTTTTAGATTAGTTGTTTTTTTTTTTAACGTGGAGATATATATGAAATGTGCAGTTCTAACTCCATTTTGTGTATTTCTAAATTACATACTAGGATTGGTTCCTGTATATTTGCTCTTTTGTCAGTATGCTGAGTAGTTAGTTCCTGGAAAATTCACCAGATAGAGTAAGCATTCGGTAACTTAAGTGATCTTCAACGCTTCAATTAGAGTTGAGGTTAGTCTGTGAGTTCTTACCGCGCAGGGTAGATCGAAGTTGGCCTCCCGTCATATTTGTGTTTAGGGAAGAGTTGTTATAAAGTTAAACTAAAACGTACTGTGTCGTATTTGTGTTGTTGAATAGAAATAAAATGACCAAGTAGAGGAAGTTGTGTAAATCACCCTGATGTGTTTGCCACATATGCGAGGAATACACGTTAAATGTAAAAAGAAGAACTGTTAGTGATTTGTAAACATATTTGATCCTGGATGCTATGGTGTTGGGATTGGTGATCAAGATTAAAGCTAGGCGCCGCATCAGGTGCCTTACAAAACATTTGGGACAGTGGTCTACCGGGAGAAGAAAAAAACTGAAATTCAGCCTACCGATGGTTTGCAGAGAGGCTTTTCAATGACTACTATTTCAGCCTACTAAATATTACTGGAATGAATCGAAAAGAACTGCAAGCGGACTTATCCAGATTAGTCTGCAATACGTCCTGTTCCTCTCTCAAAGGAAGAATGAGTATCGTCCCTCTTATCACCCTTATGATACTAATGAAGATGAAAGTGATTATAGGGGGATGTCATCAATTCCTCAACGCTTGAATTAAAAAAGTTGAGTTAAATGACCTCACCAGAGATGCAACCTGTCAAAAGAAGCTTCTGAATTACTGGCCTCTAGGTTGAACGACGAAAATTTGCTGTATTGGAACAAGGAACTAAAATTACCTTTACCGTGCAAGAGAATAGGGTCTGCTACCCCTCTTCTGATCTTAAGAAAACCATCTTGTACTTTGTTACTAATTTAGAGGACTCCTGGAAAAAATGGGCCAACCTGATTTTTTTTCCAGATAATTGGTGTGTATTGATTGTATGTATGGTTCAATACCAATTGCTCACTTAACGAAAATGAAAGAAGAATATACCACTATAGCTTTGTTCATGGAGAACAATAGCTGCAGTTGTAGTATCATGAACAACAATGGGCGACTTGTGTGGACTTAAAAATGTTAAACTTCCTCCTAGTGGCCACTCCAAATATCCTTTGCTTGTGCCTGTTGGATAGCAGAGCCAAAGCAGACCACAGTGTTAGGTAAGAAAAAACGTGGACGTTGGAGAAAATAATGTCATTAACGACCCCTTAGTTGAACGAGAGAATTTCATCTTTCCTCTACTACATCTAAAGTCTTATGAAGTAGTTTGTTAAGGTTCTAGAAAAAAACGGACCATGCTTTGCATACATAGGGGAAAAATGACTCAGTTTAGTACTGAAAAAATTAAAGCAGAAATATTTGACGGCCCACGAGTTATCCTGACTTCGCAAATTCGATGAACGAGGCTGATCGAAAAGCCTGGACTTCATTCGTTGCAGTTGTCGATAATTTACTGGACTGAAGACCATGTTGAACTGGTAAACAAGATGTTTCAAATCCTTTGAGTGCAAAGCACACTCAAACATACTGTGTGAGCAGTATTTACACAAGCCATTTTCCTGAAAAATTAGGAGACACCAGTGAGCAACAAGGTGAAGGATTTCATCAGGATTTTAAAACTACGGAGGCCCGCTACCAAGGAAGGTGGGACAAGATGCGTACATGATGGCAGATTACTGCTGGAGTATAAAAAGAGACTGTTCCAAAATGGATTCAAGAATGTCACGGAAAAAAGCTTCTGAATTGTTCAGTGACTAGTTGGTTTCATCGATAGTTATGGAAGCAGCTGACACACGCACACCGACAGTCAACACCCAGCTGACACCTGCACCATCGCCTAAGTCAGCACTCCTTAATCTAATCTGTTCATTATATAATCCTTCCTTTCCTCTCACCAGCTCGCATTCATCTCGTTACTGTACCCCTGACGTATTACTTAATCACTTTGTCATATAAGTTGTATTCTTTTGTCTAGTTAATAAACTACTTTTTAAAAAGGCCCCTTTGGTCTTCAACTATTTAACTGGCGCCCGAACAGGGACCTTGGCAGTGTTAATATAACTTCAGAAGAATCTCCCCATTCAGCGATCCCGCGTTTGGCTTGGCTAGACCTGAGAACTTTTCGATTCTTTCCATGAGAAGGCCGATGCTATATTGAACAGGACTTCAGGACTGATCGAGCACTGGTATATTTTAATATACATTCACCGAGGCTCCAAGAACCACAAATCTGTTATCTAGCGACCAGAGGAAGCCGATAGAAGGCAACATTAACTAGAAGAAGACATCACTTGTATTGGTAAATATATTTTTTTGTACACATTTACATGCCCATTACTGACAGACTTAATATAAACCGTAACTTAGAAGAAACCGTAAACATGGCTTCTAACGATTACAAAATTTCTACTACAGACCTTAAACTGATCCCAGAATTTGACGGAAATCCCAGCCATCTAGTAAGATTTATTAATAAAATAAATTTTGTAGCGAATAACGTCTGCACAACTGACAATCCACATCACGAATATAACGCGAAACAATTGATAGGACATGCAACAAACAAATTAGTAGGACATGCCGAATATTGCGGAAGACGGAACTATAACTCTTTACTAGAACTGATCCAAGAACTCAAACTTAACTTTCGTGACGACAAAACAATACCCCAATCCATAGCAGAAATATATCAAACTAAACCCTTAAGAAACGAACATCCCAATAGCTATGTAGAAAGACTGATATTATTACGAGACGACCTTGAAGGTAGATTATATACGGACGACACAAAAACAGACTTACAAAAACACACAGAGATAAACGTATTTGACGAACAAATAGTTGACCATTGCCAAAGACAACTTGAAACTTCAGTTGACAATTTCCTCCAACACCTACGAATTAAAAATTTGAGGGATTTGAAAAAGGCATTAAAAACCACAGCAGTACGAGTAGTCGAAAGAGCATACGGTAACAAACTAACACACAACGAATCCACACAAAGACGCAGTCAAAACCAACCACCCTCCACTAGCAATTATAAAGGGAGGAATTACGACCCACATTATCACGAGAAAAAACGTGAATTTTATGACAATAATAGACAACAATTTAATGACAATAATAGACAACAATCCCAACAACCAAGACAGTACAATCAAGAACAACCACGTTTTAACAATAACTACCCCCGAGACGAAAACGAAAGACATAATCAATCATGGAAACCCTATGAACAAAGACAATACTTTAACAAACCAAACCCCAGACCGGAACAAAGAGAAAATCAAACCGTATCAATGCGCACAGCCAGCAATCGCGTACACTACACGGAAAATGACAAAGACCAACAAATAAATGAATTACAAGACAGAATACAACAATTAGAATCTCGTTATGAGGATTTTTTAGACGTAGGTCCCAACAACAACGAACCTCCAGACCCGAATACCAATTAAATTACACGGACAGTCTCCCAAAAATAAAAGACAAAAAAGGCAAGACATGGCTGATTGACACTGGAGCTTCTAAAAATTATATCAATCCCCGTTCCTTACCCGAGGGAACAAAAATTAATTCGGAAGACTTTGTAATGAAAACTCCTACAGGCAGAGCCGAAGGCACTCAAAGCGCCATAATCGATCTCTATCCCCTGTTAGGAATTCAAGCAAAGGTAAAAATGCTAATTTACCCCTTTAGCAATCGTTTCGATATTCTTTTAGGATACGAAACGATGAAAGAACTGAAAACTGAAATAAAATGTCACAATGACGAAATAATAATAAACGGAACCAAACATAACCTGGAAAATGAAATTTACTATATAAATGACTTACAGACAATAAAACAACTAATTAGGACAGACCACATTGATAACAAGCTTTCGGACGAACTTGTGGTACTGATTGGTAAATATGGTGAAATAATAAAAACAAATGAAGAAAAATTACGCGCGACAAATTTAATTAAACACAAAATAAACACAAAAAACGAAAACCCTTGCTACACTAGGAACTATCGGTACCCCGTGCAATTCAAAAATCAAATAAATGAAGAAGTCGCGAATTTATTAAAAAATAACATTATTAGAAAGAGTAACTCCCCATACAACTCACCAGTATGGATAGTACCAAAAAAAATGGATGCCTCGGGCATAAAAAAAGTTCGAATGGTAATAGACTACCGAAAACTGAACGAAATGACGACTAATGACAAATACCCACTACCCAACATTGAAGACTTACTAAACAGACTACAAAAAGCAAAAATATTCTCAACAATAGACCTTGCATCAGGATTCCATCAAATCGAAATGGATCCAGATTCAATACCAAAAACCGCATTTAGTACAGAAGACGGACACTTTGAATTCTTACGAATGCCCTACGGACTTTGTAACGCACCACCCACATTCCAACGAGCCATGAATATGATGATAGCGAACGTCCCTAACGCTATGATATACATTGACGACATAATCATTTACTCGAACACAATACAAGAACACCTAGAACATCTCGAAAACGTATTCCAAAAGTTAAAAGAACATGCACTTTCTATCCAATTAGACAAGACTGAATTTTTTAAAACTGAAATCCCCTTCTTAGGATATATTGTCACTCCCGACGGACTAAAAACTAACCACAAGAAAATAGAAGCAATCACAAAATTACCATACCCAAACAACGAAAAAACGACTAGACAATTTCTCGGAATGACCGGATACTACCGAAAATTCATAAAAGACTATGCGAAAATAACGAAACCAATTTCGAAATCACTACAGACTAAAACATACGAGACAGAAGAAATAAAAAAGGCTTGTGACATACTAAAAACCCTCATGACAAATTCACCAATATTAGCATACCCGGACTGGAATAAGACATTTTACTTAACGACAGACGCAAGTGATAAAGCCATCGGCTCAGTGCTATCGCAAAAAGATAACGACGGAATAGAACACCCAGTAGCATTCGCCTCACGAGTATTACAGCCTCCCGAGATAAACTATTCAACAATTGAAAAAGAACTTTTAGCAATTGTTTGGTCTACACACCATTTCAAACCATACTTGTACGGTACTAAATTCCAACTACTAACTGACCACAAACCATTAAAATGGATCTATACAATGAAAAACGGAAACACCAGAATCATGAAATGGATCTGGAAATTACAGGACTTTGAATTTGACATAAACCACATTAATGGAAAAACAAATTACGTAGCGGACTTACTATCACGACAAAACGAGAACTTAGAACAAAACACAAATACTAACCATATAGACGGAGATTTTGACGAATTTCTAAACGAACTAGCAATACTCCCGTTAGACGAAAACCCAGACTATGACACACTTATAGAAGAATTAGAAAACATGACTCAAACAGAACAAATAAATGACGCAATTAGTACATGTGGAGCAACTGTTCACTCCCAACGATCATCCAACGAACAAATTTGGATAGTAGACAATGACAAGAATATTAATATAGAGAAACATCAGATAATAATAAAAAAGGGAATAAAAGAAACAAACTTTACTAAACCATTTAACAAAAACAGACATGAAATTAAATTTGACAACTTAGACGACTTAGAATCACTAATCGAACAATTTATTAGACCCAAAATTACTTATGGAATTTACTGTGAACCAGATATCCCATTACTCCAACCATGGTACGATAAAACATTTAAAGACATTTCTAGACTAATACAAGAATCATACCCAACAGTTAAACTAAAAAGATACAAAAACTATGTAACCGATATCTTAGACAAAGAAGGACAAATTGAAATAATTAATGACTACCACATAGGAAAAACATCCCACAGAGGCACAATCGAAACATACGACAAACTTAGAAAATTATACTACTTCCCGTTAATGAAAGAAACAATTAATGACTTTATTAACAATTGTAAGACATGTAAGAAAACTAAATACGAACGCAACCCTATAAAAACAAAGTACATGATAACACCAACACCAAATAGACCGTTCGAAGAATTGATGATAGACACATTACATTTTGACAGAAAATACATCGTAACTATAATTGACACATTCTCGAAAAGACTATTTACACACATGATACCAGCCGTAACTGGAATTAACATATGCGAAGCCATCAAACTTTACTTAACACTATATCCAACACCCGTATCGATAAAAATGGACAACGGCAAAGAATACAAAAATAATTTAGTACTCAACTTCTTACAAACTAACGAAATCGAACCAATTTACGTGACCCCAGGAAATCCTAATTCATTAGGAACACTAAACAGAGCACATAGTACACTCATCGAAATATTACGAACACTTAACGAAAAAGAACTAACAAACACATCATTAAATAACAGACTAATGCTAGCAACAATAGCATACAACAATACCTTAAACTCTAAACTAAACATGACACCGGACGAAATAACATTCGGAATAACAAGAAGACCTAACAAACAAATAGAAATAAAAGAACAATACGTACAAAAATACCATGACGAAAAGAACATAATACATGAACTAATACGGAATAAAATCGTGACAGAAAAAGAAAATAGAACAGAGTTATTAAATACAAATCGCGAAGACCCACCTGACATAAATGACGAACAGATATATATAAAAACAACCCATCACCGCAAATACAATAATCCCTACAGACCCGTACTGTTGTACAAAGACAGAAAAGAAATAAACAAAACACATATAAATAGGATCAAAAGACCACGTAAACAACACTTGAGACCGAGACCAAACATTACTGTTTCAGAAGGAGAAAATGAATCCTACTCGGACAGTACTAATCCAGACACTTCTATGGACATTAACATATACTATGACAGTGACTGATATAAGAGATAACCCCGGAGTCCTACATTACACTATAAAGAACGCAAAGGTAATAGAAAATTACTACAGGACATACCATTTTTATGACATTAGCTTACTTGACAAGGAACTAAACAATATACAGAACAATGTACCATCTTATAGGGACCTACCGACATACCCTATAATCAAAAACCTTATCATACAAACACAAAACAAATTAAACCTATTAAAATCACACAACAAACGAACTAAGAGAGGACTAATAAACGGACTTGGAACAGCTCTCAGCTGGCTTACTGGCACCATGACAGCTGATGACAAATCACATTATGACGAAGTAATAAATGAGTTAGGACGGAACAACTATAATATAGAACACAACATAGAACAAGACATAAAACTTAATAAACACGTAATTAAAAACTTTCAAAAGGACATACAATTAATTAATAATAATTTTAAAACAGAACAAGACAACATAATGAAGATAAACAAGGAAATGACATTCTTTGACATGTACATAATTCTGACACACCTACACAACAAAATAGATGAACTTACATTAACACTGGAACTATGCAAAATTGGCATCACACACTCATCATTAATGTCCCAAATACTACATGACATAAACCAAAATGTAAATCTAGCTTCTAGGAATCCTGAAATCCTGTGGATAATGAGTAAAATTCATTGCACTACTCATAATGAAACACTCCATATCTTTGTAGACCTTCCTAAGGCAACCCCAAATATAAAGACTTATTTACTCATACCTTCGCCTGTAAAAATTAACAACCAATATGTAACTTTAGATATAGACGAAACTATTATAATAAAAAAATTTAATATGTTATATACAACAAATTGTACATTTTTAAACAATGAATATTACTGTAAAAACCTTTTTATTTTAAATAATACTTGTATAAATAATATTATTTCATCTGGAACGATGAATGCATGCAAATATAAATTAACCAATACTAACATTAGATATATAGATAATATAAACA
This sequence comes from Acanthosoma haemorrhoidale, assembly GCA_930367205.1. NCBI lineage: Eukaryota > Metazoa > Arthropoda > Insecta > Hemiptera > Acanthosomatidae > Acanthosoma > Acanthosoma haemorrhoidale. The sequence continues at coordinate 35,349,187 of OV884012.1, forward strand.
GTTTTATAACTACTAACCTCTCCAAATTAGACAATTGCCTTACTAATGATACTGTATACCTACCACCCGTTAGCTTACTCACCCTAGATCAAAATGATTGTTATAAAGAACTCCCCAAAATTTCAAGACATATAATAGACTCCACCATAAACAAATTGTACAATAAAATAGATATAGATGTAATCGCAAATATAAGCGAAATAGAAAACCTAAATATAACAGACATAGTTTTAGAACCACTTATATTTAATCAATCAAATACTTATTTTTATTTTTATTTAATTATAGGGGCAGCTATTATAATTGTAATCCTCTACTACCTTAAAAAATGTAAAACTACCAATTCCTTACAAAACCCTACACCAACAGTTGTATACCATCCCGGACAACAAGAGCCTATCAACATTTTGGCAACAAGGGTTTATCACCCAAATAACAGCCCTCATGCACCCGCAGCCATCAACTTAATTTCTTGATGGAACAAGAAACCTAAAGTCGGAAGGAGTTATGGAAGCAGCTGACACACGCACACCGACAGTCAACACCCAGCTGACACCTGCACCATCGCCTAAGTCAGCACTCCTTAATCTAATCTGTTCATTATATAATCCTTCCTTTCCTCTCACCAGCTCGCATTCATCTCGTTACTGTACCCCTGACGTATTACTTAATCACTTTGTCATATAAGTTGTATTCTTTTGTCTAGTTAATAAACTACTTTTTAAAAAGGCCCCTTTGGTCTTCAACTATTTAACTGATGACTTCCACTATCTTTGTATATTATAATATTTGTATTACGTAATAATAAAAATTTTGTGTGTAGTTTATTTTTTGATAGATTTAACTTAAAATAGTAATAACTAATGCCATATTTGAATTCAGGGAAATTCATATGAAATCAGCTCCAAGCACTCCTGCACCAAAACACCTGTTGGCCTGTATCATAGGAAAGGACCTGGACCCGTTGTGAATGCTCAACGGTTGAGGGTCATCTATACATCAATTATTTGTTATATACTTTACCCAGTTGAGCGTGTTGTGCGATTCCTTATCTGTACACCCCACTCCACAGTTTTTTATTGTAATTTTTTTTACTTACAAATAATTTTGTTTGTAATGGCCATTTTGTCCAATCATGTCCTGAGCGTATGTGGCTCTCGCCTCTTAGTCAGCCTCCACTGGCTCGTATCCGGTGACGCAGCTGATAGAGGAGCATGGCGTACTTCCCGAAACTCCGCTTCCTCTTTCGCATGCGAGGGTGGTGACTACCATGTGGATTTGGGGATCTCGTGTCTGCTTGTAAATACTGTATGAATGTATTTGGAATGATACTCGGGTATCGCCAACGATTTCTCGGCAGCATCTACCGTCATAGATGACACTATCGCGTGTTGAATGGAATACGCGTGGCTGTGTCCGATCTGTATGACTCGCTCACCCCGGGTTCTCAGATTTCGCTATTTAGTCCGAGTAGCTGCGTGTCACTGTCAACATAGAGCGGTATTAACACATTAATTCCTGAAATATTATTTACAAAGGTCAGGTTGCAAGAAGTTGACATATGTTTTTCTTTCGTAGTGCCAAAGTTTTTTCATAACCCTTTTGGCAATCAATACGTTATAACCAATGGTCGGTTTTTTAGTTTTAATGGCGTAAAACCGTTCGGTGATCATCGCCCTCTTGATTAAATATAATACAGTAATAAATAAAAACAAATCACATATAAAAACCGGCACAGCGGTCCAAACCATAGCCACTTGTCGAGTAGCTTAGTTGAACACTAATTGGGATCCAACATATGGTACTGTAAATTACACAGTTGTTATTACTCATTAGAACAAATATAGAAATAATTTCACAAAATTAAACATAAAATAAATCACTTTTGATCCGTGATTAATGAATTATATATTTATATGTTTGCCAGAAACCATTTTATGTGTAAAGTTAACTTAGTATCATACTTCATTATGGCAGAATAGTTTTCATCGTTCAGCCTTGACTTATTAGAAAAGACCTATGATTTCACGTTATTCACGTAAAATTACTTCCAGCTTCGAAATATCGTTAATTTAATAGCAAAACGATCTGTGCTTACCCGCGAATGATGAGACTTGACCTTCACGGGTCATGGTGAAAAACTGACCTCCATTCGCTGGTATGAGGTCAGGGAGGGGGGGGGGCATTACAACATTATCTTGTGATAAAAATAGCGATTTCCCTTTTTTAACCTCTTGGTGAGATTGGTGAGATATATATATATAGAATTGGCATTGGAATGCCCGAGCTGATTACTTTTATTTCAAGGTGGAGCTGAGTGGAACCGAAATCACAAAGCGTTCTATGTTATCAACTGTCGCGTGGTTATTTGACCCGCTAGGCTTCCTAGCCCCAGTGATATTCACGGCAAAGTACATGATTCAATCTCTCTGGCGAGAAAAGTTGGATTGGGACGATTCTCCACCGACTTTAATCAAAGAACAATGGGTCGGATATTTGAAAGAATTGCCAAGTGTAAGCAACATCACCATTCCTCGTTGGATCCATATCACTGAAGGAAGGTTAAAAATATTTGGATTCTGTGACGCCTCAGAAAAGGGATTTGCTGCGGTTGTGTACTTGCAAAATGTGACTGCTGATTTCAAGAACCAAACATTCCTCTTGACCGCCAAGACTCGAGTTGCTCCGTTAAAGACGGTTTCCATTCCGAGGTTAGAATTATGCTCAGCGCATCTCCTTACCAAACTTTCAAAGTCGTTGTCTCAGTTTTACCACCTAAACCACATTAAGGATGTACTTTTTTTCACGGACTCCACTATAGTGCTTAGCTGGTTACAGATTCACCCGCAGGACCTTAAAAGATTTGTTGCCAACCGGATTGGCTACATATTGACGCACACCCACGTCCACCAGTGGCATTATGTTCCTTCTCCCCAAAATCCCGCTGATAAAGCCTCACGAGGTATTCAACCCCATAACTAATCGATTGTGACTTGTGGTGGAACGGCCCAAAGTGGATGAATGAATTGCCGTTGACTCTTCCTGAAGCACCTGCGGCAATACGAAGTCTTCCTGAATGTAAAACATCTGATAGCTCTGTTTTAGCTGTGAGTATCCCGAATTCTTCTTTTATGGACAACTTGATGCAAGACTGGATGGAATCTTCTTCACAATTTCTGAATTTGATTCGTAAAGTAGCTTATGTTTTCCGTTTCATAAACAATTTGAAACAGCCACAAAACAAACATACTTCTACTTTAACAGTCACTGAACTGGGAGAAGTAACCACTTTCTTGATCCGGAAAATGCAATATCAGTTTTTCCAACCAGATTATGACTTTAAGGCCAGGGAATGTACTTCATCACGTTTTAAGTCCTTGGCAGTTTTTGAAGATCCTTCTGATCTACTCAGGGTGGGCGGAAGGTTGTCTAACGCACCATTGCCGCATGACTTGAGGCATCCCATACTGCTGCCTTCCAGAGCTAGACTAACAACAATGATTATTGACCATGCACACCAGAAAAACTTTCACTTAGGTCCTCAAGCTCTGCAAGCATATATAATTCGGAGATATTATATTTTCGGTATCAGAAGCGTGGTAAGAAAACGCTACATATATATATATAAGTTAATGCTTACCGGCTTTAGAATTAACAAAACAAAGGGAAAAAAGGTACAGAGAAACAACACGCTTGAAAGTTAGAACTAGACTGTTTATTTCGAGTCTATAACCCTGTATATTTACATTCGGGATGTTTACATCCCGACGTTCGGGGATTAAGGTTGAGTACTGATGCTGCCCGGAGCTTAACTCCCCCCTGCCAGTTTACGCACATCTCCTCGTAAACTATGAAGTCTAAGTCTAAATTGAGGATGACTTAGGCGATATTACGATCACTCTCCTAATCGTACTAAGGGAACGAAGGCCAGCCCAAACAGTACACAACCTGTAATCCCTTACATTCGGTCGTATTTATAAGACACTTATAGTCCAAATAAAACGCTGCTTCTAACACTGCAGCCACTAGTGACAAAATAAAAAAAAACAAAAAAAAATTACATGACTCATTACTCACAGAAAACAATGGCATCTTACACGCTACGCAAAGTCGATATTTCTACACAGCCTGTGTACATTCTAAAAAAACAACAAAAAAAAAATACTTCTACAAATGGTACAAAGTGTACGTATGTATACTATACCAAATTTGGCTACGTGCAGAAGCGAGGACACTCCAACTCACTCATGGCCAGCACCCTTCCCCCCTGGTGGAAGTTTTAACTGTTCGACGTGGACGGTCCTCCGTTTCGTCGGAGGTCTTGTACTCTCGATGGTGACGATGTTATGCTCCCTGATCACCACCACCTTGAATGGACCCTCGTATCTGATCGACTCTTTGCTCCGATTAGAGCCAATTTTACGATATACAATCGTCCCAATTTTAAGGTCCCCTATTCGACCCCGGACTTTGAGGTTTACCCGAGAAACTCTCTTGACCTTCTCCCTCACGATTTTGTCACGAACTTTGCCCCAAAGTTTTCCGAGCTCTAAGTGAGCACTTAACATTTGCTCCGCCATTCCCTCGTCCGCCACCGTCTCTGTCCCGTTCCGGCGCCTCGCGCGCAGTCCGAAGAGGATCTCGAACGGCGTAAACCCCGTGGTGGAGTGGATGGAATGATTGTATGCCGCCACTGCCTTCGGCATCGCCTCGTTCGCCGGCAGACCCTTTTCTACCTGATACACCCGCAGGTGGTCACTCAAGGTACTGTGCAACCTTTCGATGCCTCCGCGACTCTTAGGATGTCCTGGGGTGTTGAGATGCCACACGATATCAAGATTTTTCATCTCCGTCCGAACGTTTGCATTATCGAACTCCCTACCCCCATCAGACGAGATTCGGTCCGGTACCCCATAAAACTGGAACCACGTTCGTAATGCCTGTAAGACGGCGTTGGATGATTTGTCTTTTACGGCGTACGCCATAGCTACCTTACTGAAGGTATCTATTGTCGTAACCCACTTATACCCCTTCCAAGTGAACGTGTCAATCTGTAGTTCACTCAGTGGCGTCTCTGCTGTGGGTGTTTCCTCCTGTTGTCCCTGTGGTGGGTGTCGATCATATTTAGTCTTAAGACATATATCGCAAGTTCCTAAAATCTCTTGGATCGTCTTTTTCATATCCCACCAGAAGTACCGTCGCTGTAATGCTTGCAAAGTCTCCGGCGCACCGCGGTGGTTCGTCTTCCCTTAATGGTGGGCATGCGTTACTTCCCGCTGCCGTTCCTCATCACGCAGTGTCCGGACCATAGACAGACAACGGACAAACGATCGATCAATTCCCAGTTGTTCTGTTCTCCATAATTTCTTGATCTGATCCCACACTGTCGCGTTGCCGACAAATAGATGGTAGGTCTTCCCTGGTCTGGATGCATCTTTCAATGCCTGGCAAATTTGGTCACCCTTGACACCCGGTTGGGACCAGATTGTCGTAATACTATTCTTGCCATAGTTTTCATGAGTAGCTCGCATCAGGCCGGTTGTTTGCGTCTTCCAAATAATTTGTCGCCGTTTATCGTTAATCATACCCTCGATCGTCTCCATTTCCACCGGACGTTCTCCGGCAGATTCTTCCGCTTCTTGGTGTTCGCTCCCATCGCTATCGTCCCGCGTACCGCGACTTCCATCTTCCCCGGGCGCCCATTCCTGGATAAATTGTCTGTGATCCCCGGACGTTTCCCCTTCCTCGACTGCATTTACGGTAATCGCTCGAGATAGCCAGTCCGCCACTACATTGTCCTTCCCTGGTTTGTATGCAATTTCCAGGTTGTATTGGGACAAAAACTCCTTCCAGCGTGTCACCCTGGCTGATGATTCCTTAAGCTTCCCCACCCATTGAAGAGGTCTGTGGTCCGTATGTACTCTGAATCTCCACCCGAAGACGTATGGACGAAAATGGTCAATAGCCCATATGATGCCAAGAAGTTCACGCTCGAGGGCACTGTACCGCGCTTCCGTGTCGGTCAGTCTTCAACTCGCGTACGCCACTGGTCGTTCCCCCCCATCTCCCTCCTGCGACAGCACCGCTCCCAATGCATACTCACTTGCGTCGGTGGTGATAGTAAATAGCTTCTCAAAATCGGGAAACGCCAGGATTGGTTCCTCTTGCAGTCGAGCCATGCATTTTCGAAGGTTTTGCTCCATAATAGGTGTAATCGCTATCCGCGCCCCCTTCCGCAGCAGGTTACTGATGGGTACGAGGTACTCTGCCATGTCTGGCACAAAACGCCGATAGTAATTTAGCGTACCTAAAAGTCGCCGAATGCCCTTGACGTCTTTCGGCACCGCTATCTTTCGAATTGCGTCGACTTTTGCAGAATCCGGCTGGACTCCCTCCCTCGAGATGGTATGCCCTAAGAAGTTGATCCGATCCTCTCCCAGCGATGATTTTTCCATCGACAATTTTAACCCGAATTCACGCAAACGTCGAAATACCCTCCGGAGATCTTCGATGTGTTCGGATTCTGTTCGGCTGAAGATCAACAGATCGTCCATATAAATCTGGCATACCGCCTCGTCTATCCCCCTCAGGATTTCGTCCATCAATCTCTGGAAAGTAATCGGAGCGTTCTTCAAACCAAATGGCATCCGAGTGAACTCATAGTGCCCCCTCTCGAAAGTAAACACTGTTTTGTGTTGATCGGTAGCGCTCATTTTGATTTGATGGTACCCTGCTTTCAAATCCAAAGTGCTAAAGATTGTGGCTCCATTCAGTCTGTCGAGAATGTCCTCAAAACGGGGAATCGGATACTTCTCATCCGTTGTGTTTTCATTTAATTTTCTAAAATCGACGACGACTCTATATCTCTCCCCCTCCTCTCCCGGTTTACTCTTCTTTCGTACTGCCCACAGAGGACTATTATAAGGGGATGTGCTATCAACGATTATACCCTGTCGTCTTAAGCTGTCGATTTCTGTCCGGATATGTTGGCGGAGTGCCTGCGGATATCGTCTCTCCTTCACGTACGTTATTCGGTCAGATTTTAATGGGATTTCATGTACTGTCTTCCCCGTTGCCCCAAGCATATCACCCTCCACGTAAAAAATATCTCCGAACTCCCTACGTAAGCTTTCCCTCCAGTCCACAACTTTCTTGACTGCCCCTATCCGCGCACTCCCACCTCTTACGGTCCCTTGACATTGATAAGTAACCCCCCCCAACTTGATCCGCCACTCCTTTCCCTTGTTCTCTACAAGCGCGCCTACCCGACCCAATAAGTCACACCCCACTATTATTTCATACTCGCGCGGCATGTACTCCACAATATGTACGTTAATATCGCCCTTTTTTTTCGCCCATTTCTCTAAATTCACGACCGCCTCTCCCACCACTTTACAGGGCCCGCCCAGGGTAATTAACTTGCACTTACATACCTTGACCTGGAGTGCCCTCTCTCTGCCATACAGCCGCTCCAACGCACCGCGTGACATTATGGTATTGGTGCTTCCTGTATCCACCAAGCACCTCTCTCCCCCCTCGACTCTAATTATTGGCAACTCGCACAGTATCCCTCTCACTGTATTACACTTTAGGGTGCGGTCGCCACTCTGCTGCCACCCTCCTCAGGCTGCCACACGCCGCTACTCTGCCTTGATGATTTTGTTTCCCGGAACATCTGGAAAATATCTTCTTCAGGCGTCCATCGCCCCCCTCCATATGCTTTCTTTAGCCGCATCTTCACCGTTTCCCACGACGTCTCCTCATCCGCTTGGATCTGGTTGAGAATCCTTCTCTTGACCCGACATATCAGGGCCGCTCTTAGTGACTCTGCATCCCTGGGGTCCAGAAGATTTTCCTCCGATTTTGCTAGAATTAAGGCAGTGAGGCGATCTCCTCCCTTCAGAAAGTGGTTGAGTTCTCCTAATTCGCCAGTGAACCATTCCAGCTCTGAAATTGCATTTCTCAGATCTTGAGTGTTCATTGCTTTCACTCTCATCAACGCAAGAGCGGTAGCATGAGCTTCTGGCAAAATGCCCACCCTTCTCGTTGCTACATGTTCCGCGCCATCCGCTACGTTCAGAACAGGTGGTCGTAGCACGCCTCCTTCTGCCATTCTTTCTTCAATTTTTTATTTAACACGGCAAAAAGGAAAAAAAAAAAAAATCGAACAGACGTCGCTTACTTTTCTTTCCACACCACGAGTTCACGGGTTTCGGCACCAGTTAATGCTTACCGGCTTTAGAATTAACAAAACAAAGGGAAAAAAGGTACAGAGAAACAACACGCTTGAAAGTTAGAACTAGACTGTTTATTTCGAGTCTATAACCCTGTATATTTACATTCGGGATGTTTACATCCCGACGTTCGGGGATTAAGGTTGAGTACTGATGCTGCCCGGAGCTTAACTTATATATATATATATATGTTATGGCTAGTGGCAAGAAGTTGTTAAGCCTAATACCACAGGGCCTAATGTAAACAAAGCCTGTGTATAGATAGAGGATGAGAAGATAATAAAGCCAGTTAACAATCGTACCTGTGTGAATTATTACCATCCATATTCTCTCTTTTTTGATCGTCTACAGTCGGGAGACGATAACTTATACATATATATATATATATATATATTATATGTTATATATTGTTATATATTATACATATATATAAGTTAATGCTTATCGGGTTTAGAATAAAAAAACAAAAGGAAAAAAAAGTACAGAGAAACAACACGCATGACAGTTAGAACTAGACTGTTTATTTCAAGACTATAACCCTGTATATTTACACTCGGGATGTTTACATCCCGACGTTTGGGGATTAAGGTTGAGTACTGATGCTGCCCGGAGCTTAACTCCCCCCTGCCAGTTTATGCACAACTCCTCGTAAACTATGAAGTCTAAATTAAGGACGACTTAGGCGATATTACTATCACTCTCCTATTCGTACTAGGGAGCGAAGGCCAGCCCAAACAGTACACAACCTGTAATCCCTTACATTCGGTCGTATTTCTAAGACACTTATAGTCCAAATAGAACGCTGCCTCCAACACGGCAGCCACTAGTGACATAATCAAAACAAACAAAAAAAAAATTACATGGCTTATTACTCAAAGAAAACAATGGCATATTACACGCTACGCTAAATCAATCATTCTGCACAGCCTGAGTACATTCTAAAAAAACAAAAAAAGGAACTACAAAAAAAAAAACTTCTACGAATAGTACGTATGTATACCATACCAAATTTGGCTACGTGCAGAAGCGAGGACACTCCAACTCACTCATGGCCTGCACCCTCCCCATCTGGTGGGAGTTTTAACTGTTCGACGTGGACGGTCCTCCGTTTCTTCGGAGGTCTTGTACTCTCGATGGTGACGATGTTATGCTCCCTGATCACCACCACCTTGAATGGACCCTCGTATCTGACCGACTCTTTGCTCCGATTAGAGCCAATTTTACGATATACAATCGTCCCAATTTTCAGGTCCCCCATTCGATCTCGGACTTTGAGATTTACCCGAGCCACTCTCTTGACCCTCACGATCCTGTCAGGAACTTTGCCCCAAAGTTTGCCGAGTTTTAAGTGAGCGCTTAACATTTGCTCCGCCATTCCCTCGTCCGCCACCGTCTCTGTCCCGTTCCGGCGCCTCGCGCGCAGTACGAAGAGGATCTCGAACGCCGTAAAGCCCGTGGTGGAGTGGATGGAATGATTGTACGCCACCACTGCCTTCGGCATCGCCTCGTTCGCCAGCAGACCCTTTTCTACCTGATACACCCGCAGGTGGTCACTCAAGGTACTGTGCAACCTTTCGATGCCTCCGCGACTCTTAGGATGTCCTGGGGTGTTGAGATGCCACACGATATCAAGATTCTTCATCTCCGACCGACCGTTTGCATTATCAAACTCCCTACCCCCATCCGACGAGATTCGGTCCGGCACCCCATAAAACTGGAACCACGTTCGTAATGCCTGTAAAACGGCGTTGGATGATTTGTCTTGTACGGCGTATGCCATAGCTACCTTACTGAAGGCGTCTATTGGCGTAACCCACTTATATCCCTTCTGTCCTCCCCCCTTATATTAAGTGAATGTGTCAATCTGTAGTTCACTCAGTGGCGTCTCTGCTGTGGGTGTCGGTCATATTTAGTCTTAAGACATATATCGCACGTTCCTATAATCTCTTGGATCGTCTTTTTCATATCCCACCAGAAGTACCGCCGGTGTAATGCTTGCAAAGTCTCCTGTGCACCGCGGTGGTTCGTCTTCCCTTAATGGTGGGCATGCGTTACTTCCCGCTGCCGTTCCTCATCACGCAGTGTCCGGACCATAGACAGACAACGGACAAACGATCGATCAATTCCCAGTTGTTCTGTTCTCCATAATTTCTTGATCTGATCCCACACTGTCGCGTTGCCGACAAATAGATGGTAGGTCTTCCCTGGTCTGGATGCATCTTTCAATGCCTGGCAAATTTGGTCACCCTTGACACCCGGTTGGGACCAGATTGTCGTAATACTATTCTTGCCATAGTTTTCATGAGTAGCTCGCATCAGACCGGACATTTGCGTCTTCCTAATAATTTGTCGCCGTTTATCGTTAATGATACCCTCGATCGTCTCCATTTCCACCAGACGCTCTCCGGCAGATTCTTTCGCTTCTTGGTGTTCGCTCCCATCGCTATCATCCCGCGTACCGCGACTTCCATCTTCCCCGGGCTCCCATTCCTGAATAAATTGTCTGTGATCCTGCGACAGCACCGCTCCCAATGCATACTCACTTGCGTCGGTGGTGATAGTAAATAGCTTCTCAAAATCGGGAAACGCCAGGATTGGCTCTTCTTGCAGTCGAGCCATGCATTTTCAAAGGATTTGCGCCATAATAGGTGTAATCACTATCCGCGCCCCCTTCCGCAGCACGTTACTGATGGGTACGAGATACTCTGCCATGTCTGGCACTAAACGCCGATAGTAATTAAGCGTACCAAAAAGTCGCCGAATGCCCTTGACGTCTTTCGGCACCGCTATCTTCCGAATCTTATTAATGATTGTTTCGCATTATTTCTGAGAGTATATTATAGTATATCCTAATTAAAATATGTAGTGTAATCTGAGGTTTTGAAAATATCTTTAAAATTCCAGGCGTATTTAATTGATTTTATGTATAACCCTCCCTCCCTGTATTTTGCCTGGTTCTGTTTTATTGCTGATACCTTATATATTTATATATATATATATATATATATATATATATATATATAATCCTTTATTGTGCTAAAATTACAATCTGCCTTTTATAAGGCAATAAGTAATTAAGATAAATGCTCTCGTTCATACCATATTTACAGTTCATCATTCACTCGCTCATTCATACAATATTTACAGACAGCCCAGAGACCCCCCAAATCCACCGCGAAGAGAAAGCGGAGTCTTGGGAAGTGCCCCACGCTCCTCCGTCAGCCGCGTCACCGGATACTAGCCAGTGGAGGCTGACCAAGAGCGCGAGAGTAAATATATGCTTATATATTTAAAAGAGTTTTTTTTTTATATATAAAAAATGTTTTTTTGTTTTTTTAATTGATATGAAATTCTATTAGCAGTCATATAAATCGATTAGTAAACATAAAATTTGTTTAAGTCAATGTTTTGGGCTCTGTCAGTCATTTGGCTATCTATTATTTAATCGTACTTTAATTAAAACAGGGCTATGCCCAGCTTAAGGGATGATCTGGCTGTTTAGTTGATCTGCCTTATTAGTATTCAATCAGTTCCTAGCTTCAATGAGAGTTACCGAAGGGTCCATTTAAGGAACGATTATGAAACCAAAGAAAAAAAAAAAAGTTTTGAGCATAACAATACTGGATAATCAATGTTACCTCGCCGAATTGATGTTCCTGGATTTTCAACACTCTCACGCACTGCTTCGATATTGACATTTGAACTGCTTGTTTTTGGACGACTAGTGTGTTTAGTGTCTCCAACTAATCCAGTCTCCCTAAATTTTTCAATTAATCTCTTCATAGTTGAAGAAATCAAAACACTATTCCGACCATATTTTGTATGAAATTTTTGAACTGCGGCCGCTAAACTTTCACTATTTTTGAGATAATGTTCAACAATAAAGATACGTTCTATCGTGTAACGCTCCGTTTTTACTAACCTTAAACTGTTAGCTGTCAAATTGTTTGTTTTTTAGGGTTGCCAGCACTTTACTGTGTAATAAAAAGCATCTGGTGGAACTTAATTGGGTTAAAAGAAATGGTTGTTGTGAGAGCATGAGTTTGTTTTATCTTTCTCCCAAAAAGGCCACAAAAGCGTAGGTGACATTTTTATGCCCAGGTATAAGATTCTGTTATAAGTCGGATCCTCTGCCGCTCCTACAGTGTACGAAGTAGGCAACGGTCAGTCTTTCCGGAGTTTACTCTTATGTTGAAGTTTCCCAATTTACCGCTGATCTCGTTACAAGCTGATTGTATATTGTCCATGTGCTCTCTTTGCGTTAATGCTGCTACTGTACACCGGTAGATTACGTTCGGGAGTTTTTAGTGTAGAAACAGTAAAAAAGGAAATGTGGAATATGACTTAAGCACTTCGTTGAGGAATGCTAGCTGGTTTTGAGGAAAATAATATACCATTGGTAGAACTCCATAGGTAGTGCCATAGGAAAAGGATGAGAAAAACAATATGCTGACTAATAGTTAATATTAATATTAACTCGTTCGTCATTAACTCCCCCCACCCCCATCGCTACATAATATTCATTTGATGTGACCTGAATAATTTTTTAGTCAATTGACTTGTAGAATACTGTAAAAATAAATATAAAATTTTGAAAGCCATTCTATATTAATAAAGGCATTGTTCGGGTGAGCTGTGTTGTTTTTTCCTCGCCGGCCTACATCGCCCTGGCGGTAACCCCCCCCCCCCCCCAACATAAATCTGTTTACATTCACATTGTACAAATAATCGGTTCTGCATTCGAGGTATTCTTCACCCCGTGCCGTGTTCACATCCTGGGCAGTGTCGGCTGAATGCCAGATGTTTTATTGCTTAGTCAATGGTAGCAAATAAAACAAGGGATGCTCTATTTACAATCATCTGAAATGAAAGCGTGAGCTAGCGGCCTTTAACAGAAGGGAAAGTCTAAGGATAGATCAATACTTTTGAAAATTCGGTATCTTACAAATATGAAAGGGCGAATATCTAATGAGTCACTTCGAACGTTCTTTTTGCTCTGTCACTTCGCAAAGAACCTTTGGAGTGTTTAAGCAGTTAAGATGACGCTTTTTACTTAGAAATAATGACTGAAACCTCTTAGTATTGAACCTTTTTACAATACAGTACAAACAAGTCGGAATATACAGTTACATTGAAAATTGCTTTCTTAACTTCATTGCAAGCATGGCGATCAGCTGACGTCAGTTTGATTCCTTTATTCCCATTTATACTAATACTTGGAAGATTTTGAGTCCATGTTATTTTCGTTTTCCGGTTTTCATAATGCTTATTTCCAGGGGATATATCTAGGGCCCTATCTTATTAGCTATTAAATGAATGGGTCACGATTTTTCTCTAGCCCAAAGGAGAAATGGCAAAAAGCGTGGGCGTTATTACAAAAAAATAAAAAATAAATAAGAGCTAGACAATTTTACATGCGATATCACTTTTTGGGGAGGTTGGAGGTTCTCCTTTCTATTCGTCCTATTGTATATGCCTCGATAGATAGTTTTGTATTCGAATGCTGACTCACCTCAGAACGTGAGGTCTGAAGTCAGTTGGTACGTGCCGCAACCCAAGCAGCAGGAAAGTAAAGCCCAGTGCTTCTGTTGCTGTTAGTCCATTCATGAATTGTGTTGAATGATATATTTTCACGCTTGCTATGAACAATCCCTTATCCTGTCCCGTGAACGGGTTATCTGCATTGTGTTGGTTTCGTGCAATCCGAGGTCAAATCGTTTCGTCAATTATTGGATCGGTCTATTTCACTATTTGGTTGAATGCAAATTAAAAACATCCGGATGCAAGAAAGATTTCTCAAGTATAGCTACATCAACATAATATCTACCATAGTACTAGTCCTCCATATAACTAGGGATGGCAACTTTTCATCCATGTTTTAAAATCATCGATATTTCACCCGGAAATCATCAACATTTGTACATCGATATATTTTTGCCGATAAATTAACATGAGTAGTACTCCTAAAACATCGGTATTTTTTTATGAGCCATTTAGTGTAGTTTTCAGTTAGAGAAGTCGCCGCATTCTTCATTTCTTCATTTCGGAGATTATTCACTTCAGCAGTATCCCTATCTAATTTTTTACTGAATTATCGGAGAGTGACATTCACATCTTTCCTAATAAGTTGCATACCGTATTTAGCACATCGCGAATTTGCGCCAAACGTTTTCTTAAATATGCGTTTAAGTGTTTTATATTTAAAAAATATTGTCTAATAATTATTTCATGTATTTATTATTTTTTCGCAAATTTTGTTTTTCAAGGTATTAAATAAAAATAAAGAAACAAACAGGTTTTATTATTAAGCATATCCTGTAATATTGATTACTTTTTGTACCTTCAAACATAATCTATAGCTTTCTAGATTTTTTTTTTTTTTTACTTGTGGGGTTTATTTTTTTATTTATTTTCTTATATTTATTTAAGTTTTTCCTTAAATCTATACTATGTCTGTCTGCAAAAAAAATACTGCAAAAAACTATCATCATTACCTATCTTTATTTATCCCTTTTTTTTTTTTACAGCTCATCAAGTGTATTTTCCGTTCTCAATACGCTTGTGGTAGTGATGTATGAACGATTTATTTATTAGTGTTAGTAATTAATATATTTGTTTATTTTATTTCACTACCTCATCGTAAACACAGACAATTTCATCTGCAAACTAAAGGAACGTTTGAGTCAGTATTTCGCCTTCCTTTCTATCCATATTAAAAAAAACAGAGCATAGAGTACTTCCCTGTTTCAAACTTTGTTCCTTTGGGAATGGTTTTAAGATCTACTCATTTATTTCTTAAACTTTTATAAGGATTATATTATTATAACTTGTCAGTTTGAAAGGGATCATTATCATTATTTATTTACCTTTAGTGCTTCACCTAAAATCATTGTTGGGACTTAAAGATTTTAAACTTATTACTATTACTGTGTTGAAAACAACATTATTGAGCAGAACTAATCTAAACGTTACTTAAACTAAATTACTCGAAAGGAGAGTTAACTTATCTCAGAGATAACTTACTACAGAGATAACCGTGCTTCAGTCTAATCACTCTGTACCTATGTTCTTAACTTAATTTAATGGATTGCTTAATTACTTTAGTAGTCTAATGCGATCTTATAATTATTTATGTATAATTATTTTATTGTTATCTGTTTCTTAAGAGATGTTATTAAGAGAAGAGAATTTTTTTTTTTTTAATATTTCCACTTTATTATGATAAAATTACAATCTGCCTGGTTGGGCTATAAGTAATTGTACTAAATGATCTCATTCATACCAATTTACAATTTTCATTCACTCGCTCATTCATACTATATATACATATAAACACCCCAGAGGCCCCCCAAGTCCACATGCTTGTCACCTCCCTCGCGTGCGAAGGAGGAAGTGGATTCTTGGGAAGTCCCCCACGCTCCTTCGTCAGCCGTATCACTGGATAAGAGCCAGCGGAGGCTGACCAAAAGCACGAGAGCCACAGACGCTCAGGGGATGAATGGAAGGAGAAACTGACCATTGCCAGGACTCCCACTGTCACGTATTTATAGCAGGTCACCACAGCCGTTTTAGTCTCCGAGGAGGATTATAGGGATGAGTGGTGAGCAATGAATGTGCTAGGGAATTAGGGTGGTTGGATAGGTTACTATGGAATTTTATGAACTTGGAAGGGATGAGTTCAAGAATGTAGGGTATATTCAGATCATTATGAAGGGTTTTGTTCCTGACGTAATAATAGAATAGAAATAAGGTACTGTTATATGCTGTTTTGAGTTCGTGTCCTAAGAGATTCGCTTTTTTTCTGTTTGGAATTTTTCTGAAAACAAAAATTGGGATCAAGTCCCATCCAACCTGCCTTCCAAATAGCCTTCTTGAAGTGGACCATCAATTTTCTTAGAATAGCTGAATTCCCCGTGGAGGGGGGGTTTTAGACTACTGTTGTTGTATTTGCTGTCTATAATTTCATAACATTTCATTGTTATCTAGTTAAAACCATTGATCCTTGTGTGTAGATTTGTAATACTTTGCGGTTGTGAAAAAAAATGGCTTTATTATTCTGTTTGTGTGTAAGGTATCAAATATATTTAATGATTAATGCCTAGTTATATATTGTCTTATTAGGCTAGAAATAAAGAAGAAACCTAGACTCAGGAAAGTTGTTTTCTAGTCCGTTACATGGCTGGAAAGTAGAGGTTCGAGAACCAAGTCATCCTTATGCTGGGATATCTAGTGCCTTCGCACATTTTATTTCGGTTTGCTGTGGTAGTCCCTGCATTTCTGACCAACAGTGGTTGCTGCCAACACTGAGTTTTTGCATCTCAAACGATCTTTATTTTCCCCATCAAATGACGACGAAGTATCCATCGCGAATTTCATTGCAATGGTGTCCGGCCTTCTCTTCAAAGCTCTTCCTCTTCCAGCATCAAGTAGCGTTTACAGTAACTATTTTGCAATAAATTTCCCTTAAGAATTTATTTTTCATAAAAAAGAGACAAATTATACTAGGTATGTCTTAGGACAAGAATTCAATCTTTTCTAAGCTGGTAGAGTTGTTACCACTTTTACACTGACAGGCAAAAAATTCCACCCACTTGTAAAAAAAATAGTATTTGTACATAATACATGGTAATTGTATATAATACTTATTATTTATTGAATTTATAAAATCTTTTTTGCCTTTAATAAGGTTTTTAACTTTTATTAAATGAGTCTTTATTTAAAAATTTACAATCAAAATGTGAACTGCTAAGAAACATAAAAATAAAATTGAAAAATAACCATTTTTATCCTAAAAGAAATTAATGACAGGATCATTTAATAGCGCGTATTTCCTCCTCTTGCCTTTATTACTTCTTGAAGACGCCTCGGCATACTTTCCACAAGTCGGGAAATGTCCCTTTGCTGGAGGTCAGCCTATTCTTCCCGAAGAGCCCTTTCAAGGTCCTGCAGTGTTTCAGGAAGTGCTGAATGCGCTCTTATTCTGTCTGGAGATCGTAGAGCAAATCATCTGTAAAAAGTACAGCACACCATTCGTCCATATCCAATGACTGTGTACTCGAGCAAAATCCAGCCGTTTAACTCTGTGAGTTCTGGTCAATTCTGGTCCTTTTACTGGGCGAAAAGCCATTAGTCCATACTCATTTAATCTTCTCCGAGCAGTACGTTCAGACATTTGCACACCTCAAACTTCTTGGAGCTGAGGAATCGCTTGAACAACGGTAAGGTGCCGGTTTCGTAAAATTCTTAAAGTAAGAAACCGGTCATTCTGTGGTTCTGTTGCCCTAGCCCGTCCAGAACCGGCCCTTCTATGGTAAGACCCAGTTTCTCGAAAACGCTTGACGGCGTCTCGTAGAGTTTCACAGGGAACTCCGATGGCATTAGCTGCATATCTAATGGAACGTCCATCATTAATAAGTGCCACACCACGTGCAACATCCTCAGCACGAAGAGGCATTTTTAAATTTAAAATTGAGAAAATTAAAATATCGAAGCCGAAAACTAAGAAATTTGCGACACCAGAACGCAAATGACGCTGAATAAACATTTTTAATTCCATGGAAAGTAAACATTGGGAACGACAGTCCTTTAATTGAATTAAGGATTATGGGTTACTATACTCTTTATTGACATTTGTAATTTAAAAAAAATTAAAAAAATACATATTTATTCATAAAAAAATTGACCAATCCAAAGCAGAAATATTTTGAGATGAAAACATGAAAAAATCTGGTGGGTGGAAGTTTTTGCCTGTCAGTGTATTTCAATGGCCTGCAGGGTTTCGGGAAAGCGCAAGTGGGGCTATTATGAGGCTGATGTGATTTGAATGTGACCAAGAAGTCTGTCATTAAGTATACGAGATGGTTGTTAGTTTAAGTCTTATCGGAGATTCATTTCTTTATATGCCTTGGGATAATGTATTGTAATGCTTGAATTTTACCAGGGTTCGATTGAATCCGGCCTCCAGTTCGCTACCGTAAGTCCGCAATGGTTGAATCACGTATTAGAGCATTTAAGTTTATTTCAAGAGATAAGATTGGGTGGCGTCCATTAAAAGATTTAACTAGTTCAAAACTACTACCGTAAAACCATTTCTCCATCTATTTCAAAATAGTCCACAGAGTGTTAAGGCAACATTTTATCTACCCCCCCCCCAAAAAAAAAACTAATATAATAGACCCTACCTACTCCAATTATACAGCAATCTTCGTTAATACAACAATTCTTTCTTTAATGGTCTTATTCATCATTTTTTTAACCGTGGCGTTTTTTTTTTCATAATAGGTCGAATTTATATTTCCTTATCACACTCGTCGTACGTTTTGGGATTTATTTAAAGGTCTCATTTTGCACCCCCTTGCGTCTCTGATTATATCATTGATCATCAGTCATCTGTAACGTTAAGGTTTTTATATGTAAGCATTCTATGTTATTGTGTGGTTTTACTTAACCTCTCATATTTCTATGTTAGATTATTAATTAATAGTTCGACGCACTAGGATAGGAAATGAATTGACACGAACAAAATATGATCCTTATCAAACGCATCACGAAGACAATGCGTTTATTCCATCTTGAACTTTTGACGTCAAGATAGTTTTCTATTTTAACTATTGTCTAATTCTGTTTTTCGTTGAATGAGAACTGGGCCCATACACAAAATAATCAACTTTAACAGTCCCGGTCGGTGACTTGACCTTAGTACTTCCCTTTATTTTCATTCTTCTCACGCAGTCTTCAACTCTTCGAGAAATTTAATGTTTTTATTTATACACAAAGTAAGTGCACCCTAATTTTTACAGCCTAGAGGGAACCCTACTCAGAATATTCTGAGGGATAAGGCGTAATCTAATTATTCAAATAACTTTATAAAAAATGTTTCATTTTTTTTTTATTTTACAGATTTCCTGTGATTGAAGGAGTTGAGCTAATTTCAACATGGTACGTGTTTTTATATACATTTCATTCAGTTTAATTGTAAATTTCTAATATTTTAGTTCTAGACCATTCTATCACGGAGTTCTAATAACTAAACAGACTACAATAAATCCATTCATATTTATTACTAATTCAACTTGGGGTTGAAGTAGGAGTTGTATTGGGTATCTCTTGATCAATTCCTTTGTCCATGCCTCGTTATTGTGTTCTATTGTACGGTCTCGGCGACGGACTGATTAATCTATATCATTACATGTAATATAGAAATCCGTATTTAGCTTCCACCGCTACTTTGTTCTATTACACAGCTTTGAGCTCTTACACAGATCCGGGGTCGCTGATGTTATCGGTTTAAAATCTAGTGTTATATACGCTGTATTTATTTAATTTTCTCGGTGATTATTTATTTGAATATCGACTTCATTTCATTCTAGATGCTAGTTGGGCCCCTTCCTCGGTCTCTCATGACTAAACCGAACTCATTTCAAGGGGAAAAAACACGCTGCTATGGTACAGCCTCAATGCGAAGATCAAGGAGTGGTGGATTTGACAATAGTCGCACGCCTAGAATCTTAATGACAGAGAATCAGGACTTATCGTAGAGTCAAAAGGCGATCAGAAATAATGAATTATTGTTAATTTTATCAAAAATTAATGAATGTTTCGTTTGCACTTTTTTACTCGTAAACATACTCTCGTGCCCTTTTTTGAGTAAATTCATTGAGTTCATCTTATAAAGATCAGAAGGTCAAAGAAAGAGTCTTTGAAACCTATCGCTGCAAAGGGACAACAGAATAAGAAGCTATAGAGTCGAGAGAAAGTTCTGTTGATATGAGACATCATTGATTGGTTTGGCAACTATTGTTATTTATTATAAAATCAACTAGTTCCTCTATTCACACCCATGTGCTCAGTGCATATGCTTCAGTGCCTTAGCCCATCTTCTCTTATCGAAGCGATTCTTGGAAATAAAACATATGTCATTACATTATTTCACTAGTAGTTGAAACGTATGTGATTCAATAAGTCATACAGGTGTCAATAAGATATCAGTGGTTGGTTAATATCATGCCTGGATAGGTACCTTGGTATTCTATAAATGATCTTCTAAGGGAAATGATGTGGTTGTAAGAACAGGAGCTCTTGCTTGGGAAATCTGCGTCTAACCGCCTCATTAGAGAATATTCACGGCAATGATTTGTTAACGGTCTAAGAGATCGTGAACTGCTACCAGCTAGAGAAAATTTATAACTTGTAACCAATGGTTTAAAATCCATTTATCCTAGACTTTTTTGGACTTACTCTCAACTGATAACGAATAGTTTTACAATTGTATTCTCTCTAGATGCATACAATCCATTCAAATATGAAGTCTCCTTACTTCATTTAGGCTCTTGATATTGGGGTGAAAATTGTTAATTCGATGAGAGTGTTTATCGGCGTACTAACTGGTGGGAGCGGTCATTGTTGATTGGGTTAGAGACTGGCGAGTTGAAAGCACCATTGGTAGTAAAGTTAAAAAGTTAAAAGTGAATTTAGACTTTAAGTGAATTACAACTTTTAATGAAAGTTTATTTCTCAGCGATGACAGCTTCTCTTTTAGAAATTATTTCGAGTTGTTAGGCTCAGCCCAGCCTGCACAATTCCTTATCGCCTTGTCAACTTTTATCACCTGTTAATTAAAAGGGCGAGAAACAGCATTGTATCCCGGTAAACAGACCTGCCGCGGAAACCATTTTATTAGCGGTGCTGAAACATTCATGATACTTAAATGTTTTTTGAAGTTCCTTATATTGAATAAGCGAGTTTCAAAAATGTACGCCTTTAACGGGGGGGGGGAGGGGGATAAAGATGATGAGGAGTTAAGCCTTTAACTCTGAATCCAGACACGGACTGTGTTTATACTGCCCGCTAATATATTTTGGCCAACTATAATCACCAAATTTTGAGTTGTTGTGGAAAAAACTAAATCGAAATCCGTTAACCATATTCCGACCACTATCGTGGAACTTACAGATATCACGCAAAAAAGCTTACCTTTCAACTTCAGCTGAAGTAATTCAATCCGGTGGATATAATTATGTTAACAATTCTAAATTATATACTCCATTGAAATCATTATACTAAAAGTAAAACCACTATAAAAAAGCTAATCCTAATATAACAATTGATTTAAAGGTTGGCCAAAAAAAAGTTAAGGCGCTGGGTTCTACCATTTTGCATGACGCTACGGTGTTGCTGGGTCACTAGGTTCATTCCAATAGTTCACCTAACAAATTTACATATTTTTTAATAATTATCTTTTTTTTGTTTAAACAATAAATATAGTTACCAGAGCGCCTCTAGAAAAAATAATAATAATGAAATTAATGCTTAAAACTTAAATGTAACTCAATGGTGAAATTGAATATCGCTTCCGTCACTAATATATTTTGTATTTTAGTTTTAAATATATCATTTTCACTATTTATATAATTAAAACTTTTTTTTTTTGGAAAATTCATTCATTTTATATTCCAAAATATTCTAAATAGGCATGTTTATAGCTATTTTTACTGTGTGACAAAGAAGTTGTGGTAAGATTGATTATAGTAAACTAAAAAATTACACCTTACAGTAGGTGTAGTTAGTAATTGTATAAAAAGCCAATAATCTGTTTTCTAGCTCTTTTTCTATTCACTTCAACTGTATGAAATAAGGGTTGCAAGCACGGAATTTGTGTTTTATACATCGTGAGAGTGTTTTAAAAAGTTGTCTTTTGATTTCTCTCTTCTCATAGCCAATGAACACTAAACTTTATTTTTGTACTCTACATCTGTTAGACTAGAAGGAATATTAGCTGAAGTAGGTAGTGGTTGCCGAAATATTGACGAAGAGCGTAGTTAATTAAAGGCTCTCTGTTTGCGCTAGGGCTCTCAAGAATCAAGTATTCCCCAAACGCCAGAAAATTGCGCTGGTTACGTCGTGAGAAGCTGGATGTTGGATTGAGTCGGTTAGCGTTACAAAATTTCCAACAGTGAGGCATAAGCATTAAACAAAGTATCAAAAATAATATATAAATTACCATTCATTTTATTCAAAACAAAAAAAAACTGATCAGCAATTTAACAGTTAATTTAACCAGGCCTGATTGTTAGTAACTATAAATAGCGTATAATAAATAAAGAAAAAAGTTTATAGTCACGATACGATGTTTCGGAGAAAAGTCAAATGCATGGCGACCATAGTCGTTTAAATGCCGCATACGCACGGAGAGCTCTGTAGACAAGATAGGCCGAGAAGTCCAAATACGATGTTTCGGAGAAGAGTGCGGATAGTCAACCGCAGGGCGGCGATGCGCACGGAGAGAGATGTGTAGACGAGATAGGCCGAGAAGTCCAAAGTTGTAGTAAGCAGCGACTTCTTGTTCGCAGGGGAACAGGCCCGTGTTCTGCTTTCTTCATCACTGACTAAGCCAAGCTCAGGCCTAAAGCCTTGTCCTCTAATACGCAAAGTCCTATTTATTTACTTCCTCGAGCTTTATAGTCTTTCAAACTATTTTCTCTGTGTGTTGATGTAATAAAATGAAAATTGCTGTTAAACAGAAATAAAATAAATACATTTCATAACCTACATTTGAAGTTTTAATCTTAAATACATGTCCGTGTATACAATATTTACATAAGCTTTCCCTAATTTTCTCTAGCCGAAACAATCAGAAAAATTAAAAAAATAAATTTATAATTTTCCACTCATCTCATTTCCATAAAAAAAATAATAAAATATTGCTGAAATCCTCTCAAACAAAAATTAAGTTTAAACAAAACAATGAAGTCTCTTACTTTGAATTAACCTCCTAATCAAAATTTATTATGTATAAAAATATGTATACTGTCCATAGAGCTTAAACACTCTCTTAGTGAGCAAAATTTGAAAACCACTTTATGACGTATATGGTATGTGTTAAAATCCCTAGATGGAGGGTGCATATTTGTTTCGACTCAACGTTGTGAAATTCAGGGGGGGGGGGGAGCGTGCCAGACAAGTAAGTTTAACGTGTCTGAAATTCGGTTGTTTACCTTCCTATTAAACAAACGAATACTATCATTAAGAGGTCAAGGAGGTAGAAAGCCGCGATAGAGTGCTACTAGGCAACAGGAACAAGAACCGACTAGGAAATGAGACCATCCCTTGGTCAACTGTCACGTTCCGTGGTGAGTTAGTGGCGTTGTGGGTCCCCTGATGCACCTTTGTGGTATAACATTGTTATCACCTAGGAATTTAGTAAATGCTATATAACTATGTTTGATCCCCTTTGGTGGCTGAGTACTGTAGAAAAGGCCCATCGACGTTATGAGGAATCATTAAATTTGTCTTCTATTCAAGACCCATACGGCTTTAGAAAATATGCAAAAATTACCTCGAATTGTAATATAGTTATAAATTAAAAATAATAAATTATAACTGTAATGGTTTAAATTTGATTCTTGGCATCCCTCAACCGTATCATACTTCCATCGCCCTCTCTGTTTATAGAATGTCTAAAATCATATCAGAAACTAACTCTTCTAGGGGCAGTAAATAAAAACACATTTAAATAGACTTATCACAACCTTAATACTAATTATTAATAGTAGCAATAATTCTATCATGTATTATTGACACCTCGACAAGAATATACATTTGCCCTCAATCAAATCTTCTGCCAAAATAGAATATTTAAATTATTTAATTAATTAAAATCACCGGTCCCAAATAGAGTTGGTAAAAATATATTTGAAGTGCTCTCAAAACATCTATAATTCTGTGCCTCCGGGAATAATTTCGTAATGTTGCAAAGATAAGAAACGTCAAAAATATAAAACTTACCTTCGTATTCCTTGAGACCGCAGAATCAATGCAGTACCAATTGCTATTTAGATAGTACAACAATCTACGCAATGGTCTCACTACGAAATTCATTTAATAACTTTTGAATTTAAAATATATACACATGCATGCCTGTATATAACTAACATTGAATAATTTTTATATAAACAGATGTATTCTTGAAAATTATTTTTATTTCGAAGTAGTTTAAACTTAAAACATCTATGGAAGCAATGGGCCCTGTCAAAATAAGCACTGTACTTGCTTAAGTTAAGTAGGATCAGTAAAGCTCATATCAGTAAAAAAAAAAAATACATGACTACAGGTAAACAAGCTTTTCGACCCTTACTGATATTATTTTGTGTTAATCTTTAAATTATTATAAAATATAAATTTTTGTTAATATAATTATATAAACATTTAGTTATAACTAATCATTAAACATATTTTCTTATCTAAAACTTACGTTTCTTGCTCGTTGTAATAGACGACTGATAAGTCTCCGTCTTTTTATCCTCCATAATTGATTTTTTTTAATTGATTTTAATTAAGGCTTGCCAAAAGTGCATGATGTAATGAACATTTCGTGGTGCGTAAAAAATAATCATGTTTACCTTTTACTTTATATCCAGACAAATAGTTTTTTTTTTCGCTTAATCTCTGCAACTATTCCTTTCGTATTATAGACCGGATTTGTTGCTTCTTTATTGGAGTGGCATATTTTTTCTCGATTGATTCCTTCTCCAAACCCATTCTCATCATGAAAACATTATGAGGGGAGCCGGGAAACGAAATCGAGTATCCTAAGTTAGTTTTTCGTTTATCTTTTTATACGTATAGGGGGAGACGCTACTAGGTATGTTTGTAGGGCTCCAGAGACCGTCGTCTCATACATCGGATAAATACATATATATATAATAGGGATATATATGTATATGTATGCATAAACTAAAATGATTTTATTTAATATTTGCAGAGATTCCGGTTTTGCGGAGACGCTGACTGCCCGGACTGGCTGCTTTTGCAGATCAACTCACTTTCGAACTTGGTAAGCGTGCAATCTTTTTGCATATGTCTTCATCTGATATAAAACTATCTCATTTTTGTTGTTTTTTTAGGCACCATCACAGCTGGAGGAACTGAGTGAGATAGTGGTGCAGTCGCTGCTGGGCAAAGAAATGGACGTAAGAAAAATAAGAATAATATTAATGCTCAGTTGCATTGTTTGGATAAATATGCAAATACTTTACTTCCTGGCCATATTTAAATATTCACTTCTCTACTGTTCTTTTTATATCCTAAAAGACAGAAGTCAACTTAGCGTAAGAAGGGAAAATAACATTGCTTCTTTTCAAATGCCCGCCCCCGCATTTACTAATACAGGCTACAAAGTTCAGCATTATGATTTCAATCTTCTATCTTCTTTCGCCGCCTCAAATATTCTCCTTTTTTTCCTCTCGAAAAATATTGTCTATTTTCTACCTGTGATGCTAAAGCCCACGTTTCTGAAGCATATGAGAGGAGTGAGATTCTTGAGGTCCCTTATAAGGAATTTTCTATGTTCTCTGACTGGAAAAGGTTTTAAATAGTTTTCAAAGATGGGGTAACTCACTTTGACATTAACTAATAACCATTCTCTATTCATTTTTACCGGCTTAAGGGTAATGTGAAGATATGACATCCGGTCTCTTTATCTAAGGACTGTCAGGGGCGCCCTTCGGGGGAGGTTGTGTCGACCCGGCCACTGCCTGGCATGCGTCAAGAAAGAGATAAATAAATAAACCTGTGGTCTTTGATCTTTGCTGGTCGCCTAGTCGGAGGGAAAACCTCTAGTGTCTGATTCTGACTGTATCAAAAAGCTCACAATTTCTGCCTTATGTAGGCTGGTCATTTCTACCAACAACGAATCAGAGAGTGTTTTATTTGGGCCAATCACGTGGATATTACCCCCGCGCCCTTGGTTAGCTCCGGCAGTGTCGGGATCATAAACTAGTCCCCTCTTTTTCAACTCTTTCAACTGATGCTGAATATTTATTGTCAAAATGTGGGAACGTCGGTGCGTGTTTTCTAATCCGTGAAGAGGGTAACTTCTATTTATTCGTGGCGAAAAAGTTGACACAACAAGGCATATTCACAAGGGCCTTCCACCACCTTCACTGCGTACTTAGACCAGTTATCAACAGTCTTCCTTTCCGAATCATCGACTAAGGTATGCTTATAGCTAACAATGTTATGGGGGCTTTTGTAGGATTCAGTGTAATCAACAGAAAAGTTATGGGTCGATTGTGTTGATTGCACCTGACGAAAATCGCTCGAAGCTTACCCTTTTATATTGAATTACATTGCATAATAAAAACGTACATAATACAAACATATGTCTATCAATTTTTTCTTAAACGCTTACACTTTTGTGTACATTTGACATTATTTGTAGAACAATTATTACAAATAAACAATTAAATAGCTCTTCCCTTTAAAAAAATTTTATCTTTTACCTGAATGGCAATAAAAGAATCAACATTTTACTTGATAACAGACCCAGTTAGCTAATTAAAATGTAACCACTACAAACAGTCACAAGTATTAAGATATACATATTTACATACACGTTTGACTAACATTATTTTACAATTGTTGTGGTCTATTGATCGCTGTTAACATTTACGAACGAGAAAAAACAAAAATATATAAAATGACTTACAGTAACAAGTGGTAACTTAGGTCCTAATATAATATATAAAAATATTATAGCGTATATTTCGAAACAACTAAAAAAAAAAATTAACTTATATTTTATCAGTAATGTCTATTTTGTATTTACCGTCGCGCTACCGAACTTCTCGTGCAGAGGTATGGTGGTGGAGTGTTTCCTAATTCCTCTGGTTCACCCGGTGTAGGTAAACTTTCGGTGGTGTCTAGCAAATAAGCTGGCTTGACACGGTCTAGGGAAATGCGAGTATCCTTATTATCTGCCATTATGACTATGGTTTTATTATTCCTGCTAACTACTGGGTGCGGACCAGTATAAGCCGGTTCGAGGCTACGCCGGTGTTCTTGTCGAACGAAGACGTGTGTGCAGGTGTTGAGGTCTTTGCTAACGAACGTCTTTTTCGTGTCTTCCCGGTGTTGAGTGATGTTGCGTCGAACGTCAAGATCTACTTGTGTTGATGTAAAGTATTCTCCGGGAAGGCGTAAGGGTTTTTTGTATGTTCGCTCGGCGACACTGCACCCCAGGTCCTCTTTGATCACACTTCGTAGGCCGAGCAGGACTGCTGGTAGGCTTCGCGTCCACTGACGGTGTTGTGAATGGGCGGTTAGTGCGGTTTTTAGCGAGCGGTGCCATCGTTCAATTCGACCGTTTGACTGTGGATGGTAGGCGGTGGTCCGAATTCTCTCGACACTCTGGAGGCGAGTCAGCCTCGTGAACAGGTCTGATTCAAACTGACGGCCTTGGTCAGTCGTTATTCAAATGGGTGTGCCGAACCTGGCAACCCAGCCACTAAAGAAGGCGTCGCCTACGGTGGTAGCTTCCATGTTGCCAAGTGGAATTGCCTCAGGCCATCCCTTCTGAAGTTGGCAGTGGTCCTACGAGGTCAATATGCACGTGCTCGAACCTCCCCGCGTCCGCGAATTGCCCTGGAGGGGTTATGGTGTGGCGGTGTACTTTTGAGGTCTGGCATGCTATACAACATCGTGCCCATCGAGCCACGTCAGCGTTCATACCCGGCCAAAAAAACCTTTGGCTCATCATTTTCCGACTTGCTCTTACTCCTGGGTGGCTTAGGCTGTGCAGCTGGTCGAAGGTGGATCTTCGAAAGCCCGAAGGCAAATACAGCCTTGGCTCCCCCAGTGAGGTCTCGCAAATGAGAGAAATGTCGCTGCCGGGGATGTTAACGGGCTCTAACCTGCATGTGGCGTTCTGTTCCCTGAAGACTGTTAATTCTTGATCTTCTACTTGAGCCGTGTGTAATTTTTGAAAATTTTCTGGGACACAGACGGCTTCTATGCGCGAGAGGGCATCCGCCACGACGTTGTCCTCACCCTTACAATAGCGTATTTCTGTCGTGAATTGAGCTATGTAATTTAGGTATCGCATACGTCGTGGGCAGGAAGTGTCACTTTGTTGGGCCATGTCGTGTGTGAGCGGCTTGTGGTCTGTATAAATGATTACTTCCCGCGCTTCGAGAAGCTGTTGAAAATATTTGACTGCTTCGTAGATAGCTAATAGCTCTCTATCGAAGGTGCTGTATTTCGACTGAGCAGTGTTAAAAGCGCGGCTGAAGAAGCCAATAGGCCGTAACGCGCCGCCCTCCATCTGTTGTAGTGCCGCACCCATAGCTGTGTCACTAGCGTCAGTGGCTAGGATGAGCTGCCCGTCTGTTGATGGATAAGCGAGATAGGCGGCGTTCGCCAGAGTCCTGTGGGTTTCCTCGAAAGCGCTAGCAGCTTCTTCGGTCCAGTTGACGATGGTACGGTCATTTTTCTTGGCGCCTTGTAAGTAGGCGTTAAGTACACTCTGGTGCTCAGCTGCGTTAGGTAAGCATCGGCGATAAAAGTTGACCATTCCGAGAAAACGTCTGAGGTCTCGTATCGTAGTAGGTCGGGGGTAATCTAAGATTACCTGTACTTTAGCTGGTGATGGAACGATGCCCTGGGGTGAGACATGGTACCCTAGGAATCCAACCTCGGGCGTTCCTAGCACGCATTTCGCGATGTTAAGGGTTAGCCCATGAGCAGCCAGCCGACCGAAGACTGTTTCCAGGTGACGCTGGTGTTCCTCTTCGCTGACCGAAGCGATCAGTATATCATCGAGGTATATAAACACAAATTGTAGATCTCTAAAAATGTTGTCCATATACCTCTGGAACGACTGCGTGGCGTTGCGAAGGCCAAACGTCATCCGGAGAAATTCAAACAGTCCAAAGGGGGTGATAATAGCTGTTTTGGGAATGTCCTGGGGGTTTACCGGAATGTGATGGTACGCTCTTTTGATATCAAGTGTTGAAAATATGGTAGTGCCAAATAACTGGTTGTTAAAGTCTGAAATATTGGGCACACCATAACGGTCTGGGATGGTTTTGTTGTTCAGTTGTCGGTAGTCTCCACAGGGGCGTATTGTCCCGTCCTTCTTCGTAACAATGTGAAGAGGACTTGCCCACGGGCTGTTGGAGGGCCGACAAATTCCTTCGTCCATCATACGCCGGAATTCTTCTTTGGCGGCTTGATATTTTGCTGGCGCTAATCGGCGAGCCTTGCTGCATACGGGCGGTCCACGAGTGTCTATGTAGTGCTCTACCTTTGTCGGCAGAATTGAACTCATAGGTTGTTGCGGTCGTGTGAGCTGAGGATAGCGCCGTAAGAGACCGGCGTATTTGTTGTCGGGTGGTATACTCGATATCACGGAGAGCGCAGTGACGTGTGTTCTTCCCGTGGTACGACGACCAGTAATTCCATCGATCAGCTGGCGGTGCTGAAGATCTACCAGTAGGTGATAATGAGCCAGGAAGTCGGCCCCTAGGATTGGCTGCTGAACTTCTGCCATTATGAAGTTCCATTTAAAGATCCGCTGCAGGCCTAGGTCGAGGTCCCTGTTGACTTCTCCATACGTTGGAATGGAGCTGCCGTTAGCGGCGTAGAGCTGTTAGTCGGAGGGTATAGCCTTTTTTACTTTGGGTGGGGGAAGTACGGAGATAGCTGCTCCCGTATCTACCAGGTAATGCTGCCGCGTGCGGACGTCTGTCACGAATAGGCGGCGAAAGGTTATGGCTGCCATGGTTACCGCTCTGACCATGGCGACATTTAGTTTCCCCACCTGTGTGGTAGCGTCATCAACCCACCTACAGGGCCTGCGACATCGATGTGCATCCTTACCGAATCTGTCGTGGTAGAAGCATAAGCCGTTACTATTAGACTCGGTAGTTAGCCTTGGTCGCTGGTATCGCTGAGCGGACCTGTTTTCTTCTCGTCTGCTCATTGATTTGGCCAGCACGGTTACTTGTTGGGTGAGCTGTGCGATGGCTGTCTGGCAGTCACAGCCGGAGCGTGGCAGACTGGCCTTGGGAGGCGAGGCGGGCTGGACTGTGTGTATTGCGGTAGCTGAACTTAAGTCCATGATTTTGTCCGCTATCGACGTCAGTTTCGACAATTTCGCCTCGTAGTGCGATGCCAGTATGTCACGGACCCTGTCTGGCAAGGCGCGTAGCCAGAGGGTGCGAATGATGTCCTCAAAAGTCGTGGGTCCTGCCAGTGCCTGCATTTGACGCAGGAGATGTGTCGGTTTCTGGTCTCCGAGGTGTGTGTCTTCCAATAACCGGATCAGTCGTCTGTAGTGGCTCTGGCTGTATGTTTCGATAAGACGAGCCTTTAAGTCTTCGTAGGGACTATCGCTTGGAGAATACGCTAGGTCTGCGACCTGCGTTAGTACCCTGAACGGAAGCTGAGCGTAAATATGCTCCGATTTGGCTTTGACGAAGAGATCTGGCTCGTTGAAAAAATATTTTCGACCTGCAGGAACCATAGTCTTGGGTCTTCTTCATGAAACCCTGGCAGTTTGCACGTCCGAGAAATGGCGTGAAAGGTTGCACGGCACGCTTCGTCGGACGGGGCTGATGTGTCGGCCATCATAAGAAAAGTTTTTTCTTTTTTTTTTTTATCTTCTGAGATCACGTCGAAGGTCACCAGTTGTCGGGAAATGTCACTAGGGGAGTGCCCAATCACCCTGGTGACAAGTGCGAATTGTTCAGGTTTGTAACCTGGACAATCGTTCCAGGTCGGCGTTAATATCCGACTCCATTCTCCATTCTGATAGGTATGTGCCCCGACAATGCACTATGTTCAAGGGGTACAGAGGATTCATAAAGAATAAGTCAAAGTTTCAGAGTTCGAACAGAAGCAAGTATCACGGAGGAACGGTCGCGAAAGACTGGTCGTCCGGGGCTAGCCGCCTCCGTTAAATATGTCCCACGCCTCTTTGGAGGGGCTGAAACAAAAAGGTTGCTTAGTGCCTGCGAGATCCTAACATGTGGTGAGGACCGTGCCGATTCTCCGTAATCGGTCAGGCTGCTGACAGGACCACTTAGCCTGTGGTTTACATGTGACAAGGGTCCCGCAGGCCTGGGCTGTAAGGGTCTCTCTAATTTATGACTGACAGACGTCGTCCTGACTCGTGTTACTTGCTTCTGCTTTTCTTTATTGCTAATAGATTTATAATAATTTACTTTTGTTCATGTTATTTACCTTTGTCTATAATATATCTGCAATAACGTATAGGGTGATTTCACTTATATACTAAGAATCGCCACAAGGTGTATCGACCAACAAAGGCTGTAAATGTCCCATCACGTATCGATTATGAGTCATTCTAGTGTGATATGTCGCACGGTTAAGGGTTTCCTTGAAGAAATGAGTATAATATATATTTCCACTTAATTCCCACAGTGAAAACTCCGCCATAATACCAGCATTCAAAGTTCTTGAAATTTAAGAGTAGTTTAGGATGTTAATGAATGAATGATATTGGCTGCTCCTAAGAAGAACAGTTTTTGCATCAAGGAGCTGTGAGCTGTTCTAAATAATATACATACTAAAAAGAAGATAAACATTTGATGTATGTTACATTAACATAAAAATATTTAATACGTAAAATTTCTCTTAACGGAATAGGATTGGCATGGATGGGTAGACAACTTGTATGCGAGAAAATATAGATTCAGTTTTCATTGGATTTTAAATTGCTTAATTGCATTATATATTCTTAAGTCGTATTTAATGTATTATTGCCCCTACACTAACCGTAACAGAAATGATAATTCAAGAATGCTTTGTTCAATCAAGTGACAAAAACTTAACTTATAAATAAATAATTACGAAGATAAAAATAAATAAATCAGTTTTTACAAACCAAACAATGTATGATAAGACTTCTAACAGCGTGTTCCACAACTTTTGTTTATACTTGTTTCATAAGATTTCTAGTAAAGTTCAATTAAATATAAAGAGTGGGACCTCGATCAGCTTTACAAAGTAGGCCTTTTTTTTTTTAAAGTGCGGGATTGTTTTATTTTTTTTGGTTATTTCAAATTTTCTAATCGTACTTTGGTAATGATTCTAGGTTTTATAATATTCCTTCTCTAGGTCAAATACTTAAAAAAAAAAGAAACGTAGAACATTAATAACACTAATGATACTTAATTATTTTATATAAGATCCTCATTATTTTTCCTGTTGATGGGACATCAAAGTCGTGTTTTTAGCTCAGTCCGTGCCGGCAAAAAACAGGGAATTCATTACTTAAAAGAGGTATTAATAAAATTTGCACGTTCCTTTCATAATTTTATGTTATTAATCAGAATGTTTAATTTCCAATTCGGTTGCATATTTATCATAATTGTTTTTTCGATCTCAACTTCAATTGTTTAACTAATTTCTATTTATTATTTTTCAAAGCAACTGGACGAAAGACTTGATTCCAGATGAGCGGGACTAATGCGAAGCTAATGATGGTAACAAAGAGAAAATTCCAGCTACGAAACACTTATGTGAAACGAAGAACTGAAGCTAAGAGCTCGACGAAGAAACACATAGCTTAAAGTGGAGATGGGAAAGGCACTCAGCCAGAATTCAAGAAGACGGATGGTCGAAGACATGCACAGAGTAAGATCCACTAGAAGGAACAAAGGAAAGCAAAGAGTTGTACAAACGAACTCACAAAGCACCAATTGAAGAACTGTTAAAGACTACTATGCACAGGAGCTTGTGGAAGAGTACTGTGGAGGAAAAGGGAATATTATTTTTTATGAATAACATTAAAGTTAATCAAGTGATTATACGACATGTCTATAAATATTGTATTATAGGTAATCATATTTTCTAAAGTAGGTGTAATTTTAATTATAAAATAGTAATATAAAATATATAAGACTTGTATTTGCATTTAGGCAAGAAGCTGTCACTAGCGTTGACATTAGGCACAATACCCCTTATCAGAATCTTAAGAAATTATTTAACTATTAAACTTAGTTATGAGACAAAACAAACAACAACAAATAAAAGTAAATATCTTAAAAATAATTATTTGTTATTATTAAAGCAAAAAAAAAATGAAATAATCCATTTTGTTGTCCATTGAAGTACAGACTCGGTTAGTACTGTTCCATCTTTGAAAACCAACAAAACCTTGACGCGTCGACGCAAGGCTGTATTGCCAGTTACAATACATTTTTTATTGAACAGTTAGTTATGAGAAACAGTTGCTAGGAGAAAAAATATTTCATATCAATGTAAGTTTAGACAATTTTTTAGTGGATTTAGATGTTAACATATTTTAATATTGGGGTGAATATGTCTCTCAAAACCCGTGACTTATTAATTATTTTTAGCGTTAGAATATGTTTCATATTTTTTCTTTTTTATTAAATTGTATCAAATATAACTTTTTTTATTTTAATATGTACGTTAGTTATTAATTTCGGTTCAATAAAGTATGCATAAGTTAAGATGTGACCTACGGGAGTATAGCCACTAATTCCAAACTACCTTGATAAACATTGTAAATACATATATAGAGGATTGTAATTTGAATAAAGTTAGTTCTTAACCAGCCTTCAAGAGTGTTATTTCGTTCCCAACTTATTCTTTATTTTTTACGTTTCACGATCCGATACACATAAGTGGTGCCGAAACCCTGGAACTTTTTTAACAGTTTCAAGTGAGAATAACTTTTTTTTTAACTAAGCAATGGCGCGGGCGGACTTGGCAGCTCAGGAAGCGAATAGGATAGCACAGGAGACCAACGAACTAGAAAAGATGAAATTAAAGAAGGCGAACGCCCAGGACATACGAAGAGAGATATCAGATCTAGAAAAATTTAATGGGGATATAGGAGAACTAAACCATTTCCTCAAAGGCGGGGACGGAATTATGAGTAGCATTCAAGCCCAGGCTGCAGCGGACCTGCTAGAGGAGTCGGATGCCAAAAGGTTGCGGGCGGCCCTGGCTCGAAGGGTGAGAAGAAGTGTGCTGAATTTGATCCAAGCAGACGAAGATATTACGTGGCAGGTGATCAAAGAAAGACTTAAAAAGGCCTATGGAGGTGGGCGATGGGCCCCAGAAGAGGATATGTTGCAAATGTTCTGGGAGTTGAAAAAAACGAACCAGACGAATGGCCAGTACGCCGCAGGCCTCCTCGCGAAGCTGAGTAAAATAAATGAGAAATTGCGAGAAGTAATGGACACAAGTGCGGTGGAAGCGTGGATGGTATTTATGACGACGGTTCTGAAAGTACAGTTAGCTAGGGATTCGGGGAGAAAGGATGGCCTACCTAGAGAAAAATCATTTACGGAATGTGCACAGGAAATGGTAGACGCGACTGCCCGTGACGAGGAAGAGAGAGAAGAGATAGAACCAGGATGGAGTAGAGTGTCGTATTGGAGAAATGAAGCAGGAAGGAATAAAGGGAGACAGGATATGGGAGAGAGTTCAGGAGAAGAGACAGAATACCGAGAGAAAGAAGGCAAGTTGTGGAGAGGAAGAATGGGAGAAGAGAGGAAAAGAGGTGCCATGAGTGCGGCAAGACAGGACACTTGGTAGCCCAGTGCCCACGTACAAGATGTTTCGAATGCCACAATGAGGGACATATGGCCAGACAATGCCCATATATACGGCGCAGGGAGTACGACCGAGGTGAACCTATGGAGATAATGCTCAAAGAGTGTGGCGAAGAAGCAGGATGTCGTCAGAATCGGCCAGATCTTCGGAGGCATCAGGATCGGAGACGGAGGGCAGTGAATCCGGTAGCAGAGGAATCTCGGGAAGGAGAAGCGAACAACGGAGCACAGGGTGGAGAACAGATCAGGTTAGTAAAGAATGAGAATTGTGTGAATGGAGGGGAAACCTTTTTGTGAATAGTGTTGTAAAGAAGTGGGACAGGTTGCCTATTATAGAATTCTGTAAAGGGTGGAAATGTTTAGTGGATACGGGGAGTTCCTGTACGTTAGTGAGTAGGGATAAATTAGAGGTACTATTTAAAGCAAAATGTAAACCACATGTTAAGCCATGTCAATGTAAAGAGATCACTTTGAGCGGGCCCTGTACTATAGATGGGGAAATCGAGTTAGCCCTAGATAAGTGGGGAAAGCAGGGGGAGGTGATGACACCGCACGTTGTAAAAAACATGCAGCGGGAGTACGGGGGAATTTTGGGATGCGATCTATTTAACACACTAGGGATACAAATTCGTAGCTCAGGGGGTCAGTGGGTAGTTCGGATTGGGAAAAAGAGGTACCGGACGACGCAAGATGTGATGGAAAGTGTTAGGCGTGTGGGAGTAATCACTAAGGGGGTAGACTGGAGAAAAAGGGTAAGGGATGAATTTGGAGACATTTTTTTCCGCGAAGGGGATTCGTTGAGCGCGACGGGGGAAACTCTTTACGAGATCCAGTTGAAGTCGGATAAGGTCACCTATGTAAAGGAGCGGAGGTACCCCCAAGCGTTAAGAGGACACATTCGCGAGGAGATCGAGGAGTTGAAGTGGCAAGGGGTTATCGTGAATAGCGTATCGGCCTTTAATAGTCCATTATGGGCTGTGAAGAAGAAGCCGGTCGAAGGGGACAAAAAGGAACGATATAGGGTGGTGGTTGATTTTCGACAATTAAACGAAAACACACGGGATGAAAAATACCCCATTCCGAGATTGGAAGATATTTTGGATCGGCTGGGAGGAGCATCCATATTTAGTACGCTCGACCTAAAGTCCGGATATCACCAGATCCGTATGCATCCCAGAGACCAGGCCAAAACGGCGTTTACTTTTAAAGGGAGCATTACGAGTTTACCCGTATGCCATTTGGGTTAAAAAATGCGCCTATAACATTTCAAAGATTGATGGACGAATTTCTGCGCGGCCTCGACGAAAACATGTGTCAAGTTTATATGGACGATCTCCTGGTATTTAGCAAGTCAGAGTCGAGGCATCTAGAGGACTTGCGTCAAGTCTTCAACAGGATACGCCAGTTCGGGTTGAAATTATCACAAGAAAAGTCGATACTGGGACAAAGACAGATTAGTTTTCTGGGACACGTGATTTCGAAAGAAGGGGTAAGACCAGATGGAAAAAAAGTCGCAGCGATCGGGAAAATGGTAAAGCCGAGCGATGTGAAGGGGATCCGGAGGTTGTTAGGAACCTTAAATTATTACCGCAGATTCGTACCGGAGATGGCCGAAAGTATGGTTCCTCTCAACGAACTATTGAGGAAGGGACGCACAGTTAGGATTACGCCAGAGATCGAAACGAATATACAGAAATATATGATGAGGTTGCAAACGGAACCAGTCCTCGCATTCCCAGATTTCGCGAAGACTCCTCGGATGGAGGCAGAGAATTCGATAATGCTCAGTTGAGACATGAGATGAAACGGTTAGGGGTTACATAGCATTAGAATACGCCCGGTCATCCCAAAAGTAGGGGAGGGATCGAACGGCTCCACAATACGTTGGGAGAACATCTCAGAGTTTTCCATGCCGATAAAGGGTTAGAAGCGGATGAGGCGATGCCCCGAGCCATAGCAGCGTATAATCATTCTATTCATATGGCCACGGGGTTTTCCCCGTTCGAAGCTCTTTTTGGTTTACGCGCACGAAGGAGAAACGAGGGAGAGACGATTGTAGACGAGAGCATGGCGGAACAGCTAACCTCAAATAGAGTAGAGCCCGAGAAACTGCGGGGGAAATCGTATGGGCGAATGGTCGTGGAGAAAAGCAAGAGAGTAGCGAGGGAGTACGAGTATGGGTACCGATAGGCACTATTGTTTACAGGAAGATCCTGTCGAATCGTGCAAAGGAAGTTCTGAGATGTGAGGGCCCGTTCAAAGTGATTACGATTAGGGAGCACAATCTTGTCACCGTTCATAGTCTGGCTGAACCCAGGAAACGGAGAACTGTACATATTGAGCAACTTAAGTTTCCAGTGGGAGAAGCCAGACCATAAGAGTGTATTTTAGTACCATCATGTTATGTTACATATTTCTAGAATAGAGCAATATATCTTTTATTTTTGTATATAGAGTTTTGGGTAAATTACCCTAGTTTATTATTTGTGTATTATGTGAAATTCTAGATTAAGTTAGTTATGTATATAGAGGAAGCTGTAATTTTGTTTATTTTATTTTTAACCAACGATGTACAATTTATTTTTGTTTGTGTTTTGAGTTTACGAGGATGTTCGTAAACTGGCAGGGGGGAGTTAAGATGTGACCTACGGGAGTATAGCCACTAATTCCAAACTACCTTGATAAACATTGTAAATACATACGTAGAGGATTATAATTTGAATAAAGTTAGTTCTTAACCAGCCTTCAAGAGTGTTATTTCGTTCCCAACTTATTCTTTTTTTTTTACGTTTCACGATCCGATACACATAAGTTATATATATATATATATATATATATATATATATATATATATATATATATATATACATATTTTGTGCCGTATCATAAAACTTTTAATTTCTTGTTACAAAATATAACCTGATTTCAGACCCCAGCGTTAACAG
Organism: Acanthosoma haemorrhoidale; assembly: GCA_930367205.1. Lineage (NCBI taxonomy): Eukaryota > Metazoa > Arthropoda > Insecta > Hemiptera > Acanthosomatidae > Acanthosoma > Acanthosoma haemorrhoidale. Next base: position 35,386,753 of record OV884012.1, read on the forward strand.
ACTTTTCATCAATCAATATGCTTCGGAAGTATTTATCATTACAATTTAGTCTATGTTAGTTGAAATCTCCCACATAAAATTCATAGTTGAACCACAAGAAGAGGTACTTTAGTGATAAATGTTGCCGGAATAATGGAGTAGTGATTGGCCTGTTTCCACTATACGATTAGAAAATATGAACTTACAGGTTTTTCACGAGTCCCTGGCGTCTGACTTGTCTTGGCGTGTAATATAATAACGGGGTGAATGAAAGATGACCTATTAAAATATGGAAACAGTATGATGACATACTCAAGACTAAACAGTGGACTTACAATGGACGGAACAGAAAGACGGAAATAAGGGTTCCTAGGTTGAAAAAAAATATATATATAAAAACAAAAATTATTTTTTGTTACAAGTTGATTTCATAAAATATAATACTCCCTGTGACTTTATTATGTCAATCTTAAATAATTCAATTTTGAAAACCATTTCATTTTTCTTGGTTCATTTTAATTTTTAAAAAGGGGGGACTTTGGTTGATGCTCTTTTAATTTAATGATAACATTTTCTTTTATGCTCCAATTGAAAGTCCACCTTCTTGTTTCAGCCGCCTAGGTTCTTAGAAAGTTAAATCGCTTCATCAAGGCTCAGTTGCGTTTCCTCGATGGGGGGGGGGAACTCTTGAGATAAGCCGATGTATTTTTAAGTGATGGTTCTGTAATAGGGAGTAATGAGGTTTGAGTGGCCCTGGTAATGAGCCTATAAACTGCGGAAATTTCATCTGATCAATTCATTTCTTATCAAACTTAGTTAAAAATATGCTCTTTTTAATAAGCAATTCAAAGTTAGAGAGGCTATCTTAGGATTGCCTATATGTTTATTTAATATAGGAGGAGAAATCGCCTGATGTCCTCTTTCTTCATTTACTCGTCATATTTGCAACACATTCCCTGGTTGCGTTCGTCCCATCTGCAAATAAACAGATAAAAGACAAAAAGTGTTAATAAATTATAAAATATACCAGTTAATATAAAATATATGACCATTAGCATCACTATTTATTTTTTTTCACATGAACTAAATTGTAACGTTTTAAATTTAAATCAACAAATTGAAGGATGTAGTTAAAATGAAAAAAATAATATCTATAGTAGCGGACACCAAATTAGGTGGGTGGGAATTTTCGCCATGTTGCCGCACTTTGTCCCCAACAATCGATGTCCGGGTCAATTCAGCCTTCTGGTAGGTAGCAAGGTTGACCTTGTTGGCAAATTACCCCGTCGATATTAAGTTTTATTCAAGAATAGTTTAATTATTAAAAAAGTTAGTTTGAGCAATCTTTATTTTATCACGACGAACTGGGAAACGACAGGTGATTCCGAAGTTTTCGGGGAGTGTTGGCAACGCCGCGATTTCTCAGACCTGCCTAATATGAACTTGGGTTTCCGGTGCTATAGATATGGTTTCGAGAATCCGCTGAAGCTTAATAAATACTTATTATTTTCCATTATCTCTAACGATCTCATTGGTAAAAATAGCTACTTGAAAACGTATGCAACAGTTTAAAGTTCTGCTATCGTCATTATACTCTATCTGGCACGCATCGGTGGACTGTCCAAATTAGTTGTAGTATACGAAACAATCCGTTCTTACGCCGAAACAAAGCCAATCAATTAAATACATAATTTGCCTATAATGGTTTTACTCTCGAAATTTCAACATTTCATTTATGATTAGGATCGATATTATTTGTTTCAAGGAGAAATATTTGGACAGTAAAGTTAGTAGAGATGGAAATAATTTTTTTTTATAGTTTTGAAATTATGTTCAACTCTCTTAGCATGCTCAGTAGATAGGTATTTGTTCCTTTTCAGTCAGTAAGAAATTTAAATGATACATTGTCTAGACTTTTTTTGTAGCATTTTATACAGAAATGGTTGCTGGTGAAATAAAAGAGTGTGAGGAGTGATTTTTATGAGTATGCTTTAGCGATTCAATTACAGCTCAGCCGTGATTGTGCCTGTGAAGCTGTTTTTATTTATGGGCTATGGGTCCGCTATTTACTGACAACCGACCTCTGTCAATTTCGAAAGCATCTTTGGTGGTTTCATTATTATGATGATGGTGGTGTTTTCAATATTTTCAGTACCTATAGTATTAATATTCAATTTTCTTTTACCCCTTAATTATTATTTTGTTTTTGTTTTTGGTTCCAGTACGCCAAGCTGAGGGAATTGTCAAAGGCGGCATCTCTGGGTAAGTGATCATATCCTCATCATAGCTTGTAGGAGGAAATTGCCATGCTTAAGGAAGTAAGTGAAATGAGCCACTTCAAAGGAATTCATTCAAGCCTGTTATGCTCGTAGAAATGGCCTTCCCTCTTGAATCTTGAGTTATAAATAGAAGTGAAAATTAAGTTTAATCGTAATATAGGCTAAAATTTATACTGACTTTTGGCAGAGACCAGCGTGACGAAGGCTTGTGTGTCTGCAGTCCATCAGATTCTCAAGAGTGGTTCATGCTATGCGGTGATACCGAATGACCTCGGACAGGAACTCGAGCAGTTGGGTCTGGACCGGCAGCACTCTGAAGCCATAATCAAGTAGGTTATATGTTCCTATGTCAACTTCTGTATTCCACCTATAAATCTTTGTTGCGGTACGGACAAGTCCTGATTACTGCAGATACCAAAAACAACTATGCAATAGGAACAAAAGGTGTTGATCGAGGACCAGGTGTAGATCAGTAAACGAATAAATGGCAAGGTGTGGCCTTATTATTTAAGTTTTTTTGTTTTTCTACTCATATGATTATCAACTAAATGGTTCTTTTTTAAAATATGTAAACATAAAGGACGTAGAAAGTAAAGATAATATATAAAGGGATACTTTCGGGACTGGTGTGAGAACTACTTGGTATTTTGGATGACAAATATTTCATCTTATTTTTTAAACTGACTACTTTGAAGGACAACCCATCTCGCAATAGAAAATAAATTACTAATCTACAAAGTTATACTTAAGCGAATCTGGACATACGGGATAGAGCTTTGGGACAAATAACAAAAGTCGAACATCAAGCGTATGCAATCCTTTCAATCAAAAGTCCTGAGAACAATAGTTAAGGTCCCTTATTACGTCAGCAACAAAACCCTTCATAACGACCTTAATATACCCTACATTCTTGAACTCATCCGTTCCAAGTTCATAAAATTCTATAGTAACCTACCCAATCACCCTAATCCCCTAGCACAATCATTTCACTGCACCACCCATCCCTATAATTCTCCTCGGAGACTTAAGTGGCAGTGACCTTGTGATCTGCTATAAATATGTGACAATGGGAGTCCTGGGAATGGCCAGTTTCTACAATCATGTCCTGAGCATCTGTGGCTCTCGCGCTCTTGATAAGCCTCCACTGCCTTGTATACTGTGATGCGACTGACGGAGGAGCGTGGGGGACTTCTCAAGACTTCGCTTCCTCTTTCGTATGCGAGGGAGGTGATAACCATGTGGATTTAGGAGGTCTTTGGGCTGTTTGTAAATACTGAATGAATGAAAATTGTAAATATGGTATGAATGAGAACATTTATCACAATTACTCATTCACTCAACACCTGGGTATTTAGACTGTACTAATGGACTATATAATATGAATTGCCACACAGGGGAGATAGAGAAAGAAATTTGCTTACCTCGGTCTAGCACCTCTGCCGAGTTACGTGATTTTAATTTTCTGCCAAATATAAACTATTTGACATTGACCACATTTCATTCGGTAAACACTTAGGATTTCTCTCAATTTGATCATGTTCTTACGTGTCCTTTGTTTTTGAACAAGAGACCTATTTTAGCAGATAAGGTATTTAGGTGGGGCAATTGACCCATTTTTCGGATTAAGCTTTTTATCCCGTAAGAGAGATTGCTTTTTTTTTATTTGTTTAATTATTTCATTAATGGTCGAAATGGCATATGCATTGTTCTTTGTTATGTGTTATGTAATAATTGAGCTGCCGGTACTCATTCGTTTTATTAAGGGTAGTATTGAGCAGTTGTTTGAAAAGTACAAAGCAAATAATGTTTGGTATTGTGCGTGTAATGATAGTGGTAGGAATGGCAATAATGGAAGCGGTTTGTTTTCTATGAATGGCTAATTCATGTTTATTGCCTTGTCTAAAAATGTTAATATGATCAAACTAATTTATAGATTGCGTTTTTTTTATTTCCACGGTGAGCGGGATGCCTTTACGTCACTAGTTTGGTTTATTCAAAAATATTTTATCTTTTGTTCAGCGCTAGTAAAGGAGAGTGGAACTACGTCCATACATCGAACCCAATATGTCTACTGTTTTATTTATCGCTTTCAAATTCTAAATAATTACAACATTTATTTAAAAAATGATGACTATGATAACCTCTGGAACGACATTAAATACACGCTATCTATTGTTGACTCCCAAAGATTCATTTTTTATCATACTTGAAACTATTTTTAGGTTGAAGTTATTAACTTAAGGTAGAAAACCAGTGAAAAATCTAAGTCAATTCTGTTTTTGGCTTGAGAAAGCATAAAGCTACAGTAACGGTTCCGACGTTTTTCGCGACTGTGCTTTATGATATTTTATTTTATCCTAAATTAAACAGCATGTTTCAAGGTGATATTCAATGTGTAAATTTAAATTTCGTACTAAATAATAAATAATTTTATGACTTGTATACTGCTAGACGAACAACATTTCGAAAGAAGGCCTTGTTGCTGAATGAATATAGCGTCTATCCATTCTGGATTGGCAATAAAATATAAATGTATCTGTTTCCAAAAGAATTGTATTTCATTACAAGTATTATGTAATCCAATTGGTGCTAATGTGTATACGAGGGTGGTCTGAAAATTTTCCGACCTAACAAAGATACAAGACGTTTTTTCAGGAATTTTTTTTTATTTTTCAACATAGTCTTCTTGTAACTCTACACACTTCTCCCAGCGATGCTCCCATCTCTGTAACCCGTCCGTAATAGTATTCGGCGTTTTTCTCTGCAAAATAATCGTTCACGAAGGTGATTGCCTCTTCATTTGACGAAAATCTCTGTCCTCCGAGCGCAATTTTTAGATGAGGGAACAAAAAGAAGTCGCTTGGGCTAGATGTGGTGAGTAAGGTGGATGGTCAAGCAGTTCAAACAGTAATTCATGGATTTTCGGCATGACAACCGCTGATGTGTGAGACGGTGCGTTGTCTTGGTGAAACAGGATTTTCTTTTTCTGCAAATGTGGCCGTTTTCCCGCAAGTTCTGCCTTCAGCTTGTCAAGTATGATGCGTAGTATGCTCCTGTAATGTTTTTTCCTTTTTGAAGATAATCGGTTAAGATAACTCCATGACTATCACAAAAAACAGTCGCCATCACTTTCCCAGCCGAAAAAACAGTTTTTGCTTTTTTTGGAGCTGGTTCCCCCTTTGCAGTCCACTGTTTGGACTGTATTTTTGTTTCGGGCGTATAATGGTGTATCCAAGTTTCATCCACAGTAATTAATCGGCGCCAAAACTCGGATTTATTGCGCCTAAACTGTGCCAACAGAGGGTTGGAAATGTTCATTCGAACACGTTTTTGGTCTAACGTGAGCAAACGCGGCACCCAACGCGCGGACAGCTTTCTCGTCTCTAAATGTCGATTTAATATGTGACAAACACGTTCTTTTGAAATGTTCATAACCTCTGCTATCTCTCTCACTTTAATTCGGCGGTCGTCTAGCACCATTTGGTGAACTTTGGCGATGTTTTCGTCGGTAGTTGCAGTTTTTGGACGTCCAGAACGTTCATCGTCTCCCAAGCTCTTACGACCACGTTTAAATTCAGCTACCCAAAATTTTACTGTGGTAAATGATGGTGCAGAGTCCCCATACACAGAATCCAACTCATCTTTGATTTGCGTAGGCGTATTGCCTTTCAAAAACTAATATTTAATGACAGCTCGATACTCGATTTTGTCCATTTTCATAAAAACACTCACATCGACTCACTCAAACGACTGTTACACAACTGCGCGTCCAAAATGGCTGAAACTTTGGTGAGTAACTTTCAACAGATGAACAACGAAATTCACTAGCTTTTATTTACGACTGCTGCTATCTTCATGTTGAGGTAGGAAACTTTTCAGACCACTCTCGTACATATTCTGCAGCACCTGGAAATAAGTTGATTATAAATATCTGTAAGTATTGTAAGTAATTGTTTATTAAGTATCTGTTGACTCACATAAAATTATAGAAAGTATAGCAAATTGTAATAAAACGTGAAAAAAGTCAGACCAGTTTCGCTAACTCAAATAATTCTCAAGTCAATGCACTCAACTTATTTGAGATTCAAAATTATGATTTTTTTCTCATGGTTAAGGGCGCAAATACGTTACCTAAAAATGATTTCAAAAATAAAGTTTTAAACCCCAATGAATGTGTCCAAGTCAGTTTTAATAGGATTTTTTCATATTGTTATTTTAGCTATTTATTTATTAAACAGTAATTTAAGGAAGTCACGCCGAGTCCCATATATCAACCTTTATATTTTGGCTCTACTTTCAACCTTATAGGCTCTAAATAAAATACTTTCTTTTATGTCGTGTATATATATATATATATTGAAACCTACCTCATTTTTTACCATTTATTTTTTTAATTTATTTGATCAATTTACCTTAACTAATTTGGCAGGTCCGTCATGAGATCTTTAATTCAAATTGTTTTTATGTCTTTGACATAGGAAATTATCCTGATTGAATCGCCCGATCTCAAGGCTAATGTTATAGTTATTAATAAATTGAGAAACTGGGAATTGTGAAATATATACAAATAAAATGGTTATAACAAATAATTATAATTATATAGAGTGCTGACAAAAAGTATATAAAAAAATATTCAATTCCTTTTGAACAAGGATAGTTACTACTAATTACAAAAAAACATGAAATTTGAGCTCAATTTCTTTTAATGGATCCATAATAAAAAAAACAATATCAATATCACCCAGAGATAAGAGATAAGAGTCCGCTTTTCTAGGCGGTGGGGCTAAGACTGCCCGTTTATCTCATCCCCACTCCTAAGAGCATAAGGGAAGATGCTTACCATCTGGTCACATCTGTGACGATTCCTGGCCATGATATGCTCAAATATCATGAATGTTACAATATATTTTTTAAAAAATCCGTACTAATGAAAAAAATAATGTTAATATTAAAATAAAAATAGTAGCCGCCTCATAAATCAGTAATAATTATTGCTGAAATAGAAAAATAGTTCATAGTGCCATGACCGGAGTTAAACCTGGAAGCTTCTCCATTTTTTTTCCAGGACCTCTTCCAACGCATTAACTCTCCTCACTGCAAAGGTCTTCCTTTCAAGTAGTGGGTCCCGTTACTTCTTGTTAACGATGGGAACATCTTCCATCTCCACCGTAAACACTCTTACATATATAACCTCATTAAATTCAAAATATCCACTAAATCTCATAAGATAAGGTTTCGCAAGATAAGCTTTGTTTGATCTATTATTCGTGCTACAAATCTTCGGAACTACGTTTCCATCAATATCCGACTCTTTCCTTCAGCCCCAAAATTAATATTTATACACTTCCAGTACCAATGATAGCAGTACATAGTATTTCAGTATTTTTTTTAGCCTTTACTTGTTACTTTTATTATTTATTTTTCATTTGATATGCCAATGCAGAAAATAGGTGTAAAGTTATATTAGTCGCCTTTCCTTTTTTTGTATGTTCACTCTTATTCTTCAAAGAGGGCTATGTCAAAGAATAAAGATATACTTTTCATTTAATATCAAACCGTGATTTTTTATTTCATTTTGCATATTTAATAGTTTCTTTCTAGTCATTATTTGTTGTTTTTTCTCCAAGCCTAAAGTTCGAAACTATTTAGGAAGATTGTCTGCCATTATATAAGCCACTCCAGGGTAACTCTCCTTGAGTTGTGTCAGTGCCTTGGGCCTTCAAGCTTTTTCCACTCGTTGACAAAGACGATAATTAATTAATAGTAAGTAATTGTCTGGTATTTGTTGACTAGTGACGACAAGTCTGATTACCTTTCGTTTTAGAGTCCTGTCGTATGTGTAAGTTGTGAACTTTGAAGTAAACACGTGTTCTATAATGTCTAGCTCTGCACAGTTTGTGCAGTTTTGGTCCCGCGCCTTCTCCTACTCGCATAGCTTGCTCTGGAATACTCCATGTCCAGTAAGTGCCTGTCAACTCCTATTCCCTGGAGAGACCCACCTTGTTCTCAGCCTGTCCTTAACTGAAAAAGTTAAGTTAAGTCCTCGGGTACCCCTCTTCATTGCGATAATCCAGGCCCTTATAAACATCAGCAGTCAAATCACCAAGGTGGGCTTTCCATTTTCTTGGCAAAGTAAGGGCCAATTCCTCCACGGAAGTGATATTCAAGTCTATATCAAGTCTACCGGAGATGTGTGCGCTTCGAACGATACGACCTAATGTGTCTCAGTAGAACCATCCGCTACATCTGTTCCAGCCTGATAGCTTACCCTTTCTTCAGGTTCTCTGACTATCCCTGATTATCCCCAAAATAACTCTCTAGTAGATAGTTCTTGAGATTGGTTACTTGATTTGCCAAATATTGAATTTCAGAGCGATATTCTATCTCCTGCCCAGTCTCACTATGTTACTTGAGTACCTACTCCTACCCTTCTCCTTCCAGTACAGAGTCTAGTATTATGGGTATCCCAGGATCGCAGTAAGTACTTTCCCAGTGTGGTTCTTGTAGGCCAGCTCTATAATGTTGCGGTGCTCTATGCTGATGTATTACTTAATGATTATTTCAGTATGGAACTGTTTCAGGGTCTACTCGAGTGAGCGAAACAAAATAATGGACAGACTGCAAGATGAGATGCTCCGTGCCGGAAGGCTGAATACTGTGTCTGCGAGCCAGGCGGATGACAGTTGGATCACACTCCACCTATCTCACACGGACAGCGGTGACAACGAGAGACGACATAATGTTTTGCTTACAAGTGAACAAGCCCATTTGCTTCTAGGAGGTAAATGGTTTATCTAAGGATAGGTGTTAATCTAGTTTTAGTTTAAACTAAAACCTCCTTTTTTTTTCATAGATTTTTTTTGCTCAAATTAGTTCCTTCATTATGTCATTTCATCATTTCATTAAAATGTGCAAATTATATTCCTTAGTAAGAGTTTTGCTTATTTCTACTATCACCGAACTAACACACTTACAAGACAGACGAACACAACAGGCCTGTAGCCGTTTAAAAATTAAGCCTTACCTCATCAGCAGAAGCTCTAGCTTCTGGAATGGTAATTAATATAGAGCTCAATGGCCAGTCTCTCCAATCATGTCCTGAGCGTCTGTGGCTCTCGCGCTCTTGGTCAGCCTCCACTGGCTAGTATCCGGTGACGCGGCTGACGGAGAAGCGTGGGGGACTTCCCAAGACTCCGCCTTCTCTTTGCGGTGGATTTGGGGGGTCTCTGGGCTGTCTGTAAATATTGTATGAATGAGCGAGTGAATGATGAACTGTAAATATTGTATGAATGAGAGCATATATCTTAATTACTTATTGCCTTATAAAAGGCAAATTGTAATTATTGCACAATAAAGGAATTATACTACTAATATAGAGCTCAGCTTTCGGAATGTTTATCGTACCCACTATTTTTTTTTAGATTTAATATTTATATAAAATGGTTTTATAGATAGGATATTTTGACTGTCCACAATGTTCTTTTTATTGTCTGAGTGCTTTCACTGCTCCGAAGCTGTCCTCGGGCCCGTGGAGTGCCTCAAGAAGCCGTGCTTTTCAATGTGTAAACCTTTGAAATTGTTTGAGCCCGGTATAAGAATACTATAATAATAATAATAACTTCCTTTCCTTTATTGTGCAATATTTACAATCTGCCTTTATAAGGCAATAAGTAATTAAGATATATGCTCTCATTCATACAATATTTACAGTTCATCATTCACTCGCTCATTCATACAATATTTACAGACAGCCCAGAGACCCCCCAAATCCACCGCGAAGAGAAAGCGGAGTCTTGGGAAGTCCCCCACGCTCCTCCGTCAGCCGCGTCACCGGATACTAGCCAGTGGATGCTGACCATAGCGCGAGAGCCACAGACGCTCAGGACATGATTGGAGAAACTGGCCATTGCCAGGACTCCCACTGTCACGCGTTTATAGCAGGTCACGAGGCCACTGCCGTTTCAGTCTCCGAGGAGGATTATAGGGATGAGTGGCGCAGTGCATTGACTGTGCTACAGGATTAGGGTGGTTGGAAAGGCTACTGTGGAATTTCGTAAACTTGGAAGGAATGAGTTCTAGAATGTAGGGTATATTAAGGTCGTTATGAAGGGTTTTGTTGCTGACATAATAAGGGGCATTTACTATTGTTCTCAGGACTTTTGATTGAAAGGATTGGATACGCTTGATGTTAGACTTTTTTGCTGTCCCCCATAGCTCTATTCCGTATGTCCAGATTGGTTTAAGTATAACTTTGTAGATTAGTAGTTTATTTTCTATTGAGAGATGGGATGTCCTTTGAAGTAGTCTGTACAGTTGTCCAAAGCGTCTGTTTAGTTCTTGTCTTTTTAGTCTCGTATGTGGGTTCCAGGTCAGTCGTTTGTCAAGATGGAAGCCTAAGTACCGTACTGTCTCGGATACAGGGAGAGGAATAGAATTAAAATAAACTAGTGGACCAGACTTGCGACAAAGGGTGAAGGTAATGTGGGAGCATTTTGCTTCATTAACTTTGATCCGCCATTGATTGCACCAATACTCGATCTCGTCAAGGTGTTTTTGAAGGTTATGGGATGCTATGTCGGGGTCTGGATGGGATGACAAGACTGCAGTGTCATCTGCAAATGTGGCCAAGAAGGTATTGGGAGTAGAGGGGACATCAGCGGTGTATAGGTTATAGAGGATGGGGCCCAGGACACTGCCCTGTGGAACTCCTGCACTTATGGGATAGTAGTTAGAGTATTCTAAACCACAGCGGACTTGGAAGAAGCGGTTTGAAAGGTAGGACTGTAGGATTAGGAAAAGGGTCTGTGGTAAATATCTTTTGAGCTTGTAGAGCAAACCTGCGTGCCAAACCCTGTCAAAAGCTTGAGCTATATCGAGAAAGGCAGCAGTGCAATACTGTTTGGTTTCAAGGGCTGAGGAAATGTGATCAACAACGCGAAGGCCTTGTTGAGCAGTGGAATGTCGTTGGCGGAAGCCAAACTGGTGTGTGGGAAAAAGGTTTTTGGATTCAACAATGGGAAGTAGACGTTTTAGTAGGAGTTTCTCAAATATTTTTGAGAGGATAGGGAGTAGGCTAATTGGACGATAAGATGAGGCGTCATTGGGTGGTTTACCGGGTTTGGCGAATAGGACAATAATGGAGTTTTTCCAGAGGAGAGGAAAGTGCGTCGTTCGGATTATGCAATTATATATGTAGGTTAGGAAGATTATGGCTTTAGGAGGAAGTTGTTTGAGAATTTGAGGAGTAAGGAGATCATATCCAGGGGATTTTCGGTAAGTTTTTCAGAAGGTATTTAACCTCAGAGGGGTTAACGGCTTTTGGTGGAAGAGAGAGAGAGGAATAGGTGAAGTGAGGAAATCTTCCACAGTTGTGCTGTGAGTATGGCTTTGATGAGAAAGGTGAGGTGTGAAAGTATGGGTAAGATGCAGAGCAAATTCCTCCGACCTATCCCCATCCGAAGCCGCCCAGGACCCATCATCACGACGGAGTGGGTGTGAAACAGGTTGATACTTTAGGATTTTTTTGGTTACGTTCCACAAGGAGTTATCCCTGGTGGACAGAGAGGAGAGGTAGGAATTGAAAGAATCGGAACGGAAGGATGCCAATCGCCGCTTTACCAATCGGCAGTACTGATTGTACGTGCGACGATCAATAGGATGCCGGGATCTTTGCCACACTGTTCTGGAGCGGCGTTTGGATTGGATTAGATCTTTGAGATGCTGAGGTAAACGATTATGATTGTGGATTTTTGTGTGACGATGGGGTGACGATGCCTCCCAAGCCGACCTCTGGACCAGAGTAGTGAAAGAATGCACTGCATCGTCTAGGTCTTGGGATGTTTTCAGGGATAATTTGAGGTTTACGGACTCTGTAAGAAGCTGACGGAAGTGGTCCCAGTCAACTGGGCCCCTAATAAATGAAGGAGGAGGCAGTTTGTGAATTGGTCTTAAGGAAATGGTTAATAATAAAGGGCTATGATCGGAGGAAAGGTCATCGAGGCGCTTGAGTGAATAGTTTAGTGTTCCTAAACTATTGTAAAAAAAGAAGTCAAGGAGATCAGGATTTCGGTTGGGATCTGATGGCCAATAGGTGGCTGTGTCAGGAGTGATAGTGGAGCAATGTTTCCGTGTGAGTGCAGACAGCAAAGCACGTCCTCGTGTATTTGTGGATCTTGACCCCCAGTGTTGGTGCTTCGCATTAAAGTCCCCACCCACAAGGAAACGATGTCCGATGGAGTCTAGAAAGGAGATGAATTGGGAGTCGGAAATGGATTTATTGGGAGGGCAGTACGTTGATGCAAGTGTAAGAGGAAAAGTGAAGGTGGTGATTGACACTGCAGTGGATTGAAGGAAATCATGTGATACCAAAGGAACTATGTGGTGGGATATGGAGTTATGGACAATGACAGCGGTACCTGCATGAGCTGTTCCATCTGGGTGATCAGTACGATAAGTCTGGTACTGTCGAACGGTAAATGGTCGTTTGCTCGTAAGTCTTGTTTCAGTAATAAGAGCTACGTCGATCTTCTTGTCATGGAGTAGTGCTGTCAGTTCGTTAGTGTGGGTGCGAACACCATTCGCATTCCAAAGGAGAATGGATAAGGAGTCAGAAGGATCCACTTATGGATTTTGTTTAACGGGGATAAGGTAGGAGACAAGATTTGTAAGAAGGGAAATGAGAGGGGTAATTAGGGTTCTGAATTCTGTAAGGAATGATGTTAATAGGCTAGTGAGATCTGAAGAGCTTGGTGGTGAAGGAATATGCGAGATGTGTGGTTGAGGATGGGATTGGGTTTGCTGGTTGGCGGGATGAGCGGAATGCTGGGGAAGAGATACTTGCGGACGAGAAGTGGGAAGTGCCTGTGACTGCTCTCTGTTCCGAACGGCATCAGCAAAAGAGACAGAAGGCCTCAAATTTCTGGTGGGGGCGCTTCTTGAGCTACCTCTTACTGGCTTCTCTTCTTCCGGCCGGCGACGTTGCTCGCTCCTGGACTTGAGGATTCTATAGGCCTCACAGCCCTTGTAGTTGGCCGGATGGTCTTGCTGGCAGAGCACGCATACAGCAGGCGATTTTAGGGGCTTTTTGCACAATTCGCTTTTGTGCTGCCCACTACACTTTACACACCTAGGAGGGTGGTGGCAATACGATTTTGTGTGCCCATATGCCTGGCAATTATGGCATTGGACGATGTCTCTATTGGGGTAAGGTTTTTCGACCTGTATTCTTGTGTAATACAGGGTTGTTAATTCATAAATTTTCTCCACGCCAGGTGTCCGCTCGAGATCTACAAAAAATAACGGTAATGCCGTTTTGGTGGATTATAAGAATACTACAGTTACTGTTTTGCTGTAGACATCACGATATACATTAGATGCATGAATGCCAAGAGAGCTCTTTAACAGGTGGAATCAGCCTGCTACGAGATCGGCGATAGATTGGGGAAGCTCAACATTACAGTGAACGCCGGATAGACTGACTCCATAATATTCTCATTACAAGAGGGAAAGACACCGCTGCCTGGCCTATAGGGGTCCGCGTAAGGGGATTGGGGCCCGACTGTCCGGCAGGGCAGGAGGAAACCCCCAGTTGCCAAGCGCCTACCACCACGTCCACATGATCTGTTCCGTGTTCTGGGCAGGCCGAGGGGATTGGGGCCCACCTGTCCTGTGGACGGGAGGTGACCCCCAGTTTGCCTGGCGCCTATTGTCACGTTCCGGCTTGGTCTTTGCGTGCAAATTGGCCCGGAGATAGGGGGCCCGACCGTCCTTTGGGAGAGTTGACACTGCCAGTTGACCAGGGGGTCGGGTCCTGCTTCTCCCGTTGGATGGGTAGGGTGTTCCCCGGCTGCTTAGTGCCTCCGTCACGTTCCGGCTTTGTCTGTGCGTGCGGGCTTGCCAGGGGATTGGGGCCCGACAGTGTCGTGTAGGACTGGAGAAGACTCCGGTTCGCCTCGTGCTTGTCGGTGCGCCCGGTTCAGGCTAACGCTAGGCTTGTGCCAGGCGGTATACGTTCTCCATTGCCTGCCCTATAGGAGCACAGAAAATTCTCCCTCAAACAGCGTTGTATACTTGGGCACAAAAATGGCCCGTCACTTCTGTTTTTGTGGCCATTTTACGAAGAAACTGAAACAAGTATGCTTGAAGTTTAATCGGCTCACACACTTGCTGACATCTTCCCAATCTACCATTGTGCCTCAAGCTGATAATATACAATAGCATACTCATTCCAGCTCCGCTGTACGGTACAGAGCTTGTTAGTCATCTAACAGGAATGACTCCAGGGATTTTAAACGAGTTACTCATGAAAGTGGTCCGACATACTTCATTCCAGCAGCGGAAAAATCGTGAACTGCACGAAGACTGAGTTGGCTACAGTGGATGAGTTCATTCGCTCTAGACTTATCAAATTCTTCGACTCGTAGAAATTCCTAGCCAACCCTGAGCTCAACACGATATCCCCACCTTCATAGCATCATTGATGGTTTCAGGCAGTCGAAGCAAGAATACTATAGGTAAAGCTATTTGGTTAGTTAGTTTGTAAGTTAGCCATTATATAGTTTTAGATCCCTCTCTCTGTGATCCGAAGGCGAGCACCGTCACCTGGTCCTGTTTGCATTAACCGTGATCCAATATTTGTTAGTTTGTAAGAATTGCTTAAAATGCATGTTAGCATTGCAGTACAAGGAGCCCACTTCATTTCAATATGCATTATTTGTATATAGTCACCTTTTAATAATTTAAATAAATAGGGTTTAATAAAAGAGGGGGGAGCTCAAGTCAGCAGTCTTTAGCTCACCTATGAAATGTGGTCGTTTCCACTGCGCTGGCTGCTTACTGCTCTACTCAAACCATGGCTTTCTTATTCATTTACCTCTTCCTTCCTAATTCGTTTCCTTACCTCTGCACCTATCTATTCCTTATTTCCTGGATCTAGTATTGGTGATGTCATCCTCCATAATCTTCCTAGTACAGTTTCCCAGCTTCTACCAGCTAGACAAAATTCTCCTTTGAAGAGACTTATTTCATATAGGCAATTACTTCTAGGGCACCACAACCTTCCTAGTGACACTCCTCCAGTGGTTCACTCTGCCTCTTTTCGGTTCATACTTGCCATTGGGGATGATTTTTGCCTACACTTGGATCTTGAGTGTGAATTTATGTTTACTTCAAGACCGTGTAAACTACCTTACCTAAACACCTGTTTCTCTCTTGTGATCACTGTGCACTGTAGGGGCACACCTTCCACAATCTATTGAAGTCATTTCATCTGAATTTATCTCTTTCTCTGCCACTGGGGTCGGGTCAAATAGAGACCCCCCTTGGTGGCGTTCCCCTTCATCTCTTACATGAATATTTCAATTTTTTTATTTCTTTATTTCTGTTACAGAACTCAAAAATCTCCAGACACGTATGGAAGAACTGGTTAATGCAATGTGAAATAACTGTTGTAAATTTACTTTTTGTCTAACACATTACCACTGTGGTACCTGTTTATAAATTGAGGATAATTACACGATGGTTTGATGAGATTAGTAAAAATGGAAAGAAAAAAAAATAAGCTTAAGTATTTGAATAACATTACAAACATCCCTTGTAATTTTGTGAAACTGGTCCTGCTATATTAAGTATTATATCGTTCACGTGTGTAACATTGCAAAATGTTCCTGAATCCTTTCGTGTCTTTGTGTTATGTAATGCTGTAGATTCAGTCTATTCATAGATATTATAAATGAATCTTTCATTCCTTATATGAGGCAATTGTGGCATTTTTGTCAGCTTAAAGTAATAATTTTATTTGCTTGGGAAATTTTTAATTTTTATATTTTGAATATGTCTTAGTATTTTTGTTAGTTACTTTTCTTTTGTTTTTTTTCATTAGAGTATATTTACCCATGTCAAGTATAATTTAATAATTATAACCATGATATGTAAAACAACATTATTTTTAGTAGTTAAGTAGGAAAAATTGTAAAATATTAAATTAAAGTTTCAACATTTACTTTTTATCAGCCAGACCCATATTGTTAAAATTATCTTTTATTTTCAAATATTAGTATTATACTTTTAATTCTTCCCATACTCACAATACTACATATTCTCATCATCAAGAACTGGTGAATGCAATGTGAAAAAACTGCTATAAATTTACTTTTTGTCTAACACATTACCACTGCGGTACCTGTCAGTAATAATAATAAGTGAGTAACAGTAATAATCAGTAAGTGAGTGGTCTGTGCAGTGTGATGTTAACTGATGACAAATTTTTCTGGTCGCAGATTGACTTATTACTGTTATTTAAAGTGGTGTTTATTAGAATAAATTATTTTACTTCAAGTGATTATGAGTGATGAAGCGCAATCTCGCGTGGATCACTCAGTGTAAATGGGATCAAGCCAGTTTTATTTGCATTTGTACATTTTCACCTCATTGACCTTAGAAGAATTGTGTAATACAGTGGCTGAAGCTGTATTTACATTTACATAAAGTTGCCTGTGCCAAACGAGAATATATGTTCTCTGTATATTAATTTTCTATATCTTCAGTTTCAATCAAATTGCATGCTGGGTAAATATAAATAGCAAATTGACACCCCAGCAGAGTCTTCTAACGTCAGGTTAGTACTAGTCATAATTCAATCTACTGTTCCTAAAAAAGTTCTCAAAAATAAAGACTAATTACAAGGAAGCTTCAGAATGTCAATATTACTTATATAAATTCTTCAGTGCATTTTCATATAAACTATGATTGGCATGAATAACAGTAGATACATTCCTTTTAATTTTGTGAATGCATTCATGTTTAACACTTTTGTAAAATAATCCATATTTTTATCCATAGCCTTGTACTTTTATGATATTGTCTTAAATCATTGGTGCGTTTTTGTGTTATGTAATGCTGTAGATTCAGTGTATCTATAGAGATCAGTATAAAGGGATCTTTCATTGCTTATATCAGCCATTTGTGTTGTTTTTGTTTGCTTACCTGTTTGTGTAATTATTCTTCCCAATACAGCATGATTATAACACAATATAATAATTTTATTTGTTCAGGAAATTTTTCTTTTTTTTCTTTTGAATATGTCTAAGTACTTTTATAAGTTTTGCATTATAATATACCCATGCTAAGTATAATTCAATAATTATAATTATAACATGTAAAACATCTTTTTTTTTTTAGCAGTAGTTTATGAAACATAATAGGAAAAATTGTAAAATATTTCCATTAACATCATTTAAAAATAAGATTTACTTATCATCAGTCAAACTCTCATTCTTAAAATTATCTTTTACTTTCATATATTTGTTGTGAACTTTCATTTGTTCTTATTGGATAATAGTGAAGTGAGTGGTCTGTATAGTGTGATCTTTCTGTTGACAAGTGTTTTGGATAACAGAATTATTACTGCTACTTAAAGTGGTGTTTATGCTAATGCCCTCATAATACTCTCATCTCATGCTTAGCAACCCAAAGTGATACCGAAGACGGAGGTGGTCTGATGAGTGATGTAGTCTAATCTTGCATCTATCACTCAGTGTACATGGGATCAAGCCTGTTTTGCTTACATCTGTGTGAGATTGCCTGTGCCAAGTGAGAATAAACTAAAAAAAAAATGTCTGTGCCTATTAAGTTTACTCTTTTCTATATCTACAGTTTCATGTTGCAAACTGTGTGAATAATGAATTTACGGCCCAACCGACTTTCAAGTATTCTTGTGTAATTTCCGCTAATGTGAAAACATCATGCTAGTAGTAGTAGTAGTAGTAGTAGCTTTTCCTGACAGCGATTGTTCTTATTGGTTGAGAGCATCAACACCATTTATACCTCTCAACATATTCTTTAATGCATTTTCATATAAACTGTGATTGCCTGTCAAAGGAGCTCAACTTGGTGGTTTAAGATTTTCCGGATGTTATTTGATATGTATAGGTATGATGTGAATTGACTTTTCATCATTATTCTTGAATCTACTGTTGAATGGTATAACTAGGATAAGATATTATATGCTAAGCTTGAGGAGCAAGGGAGGACTCAAAATTCACAGCTAAGGAATAGACTGGTGTTGGAGAAGAGATCTGTAAATGGACCGTCACCCTGAAGCTATTATGACTGTAGAAGAGGAGAAGATTATGAATGCATGTGAATTGACTTTAAGCCTCGCTCTGAAGGTAAACTCACATCATTGGTGTCTTGTCAAAGACGACAACTTTACAAGGAAATACTCTGTAATTGCTAAGTCTAAAGAGTAACCCATTATTTTCTGACTTTAAAGGTTTCTCAAGTCACTTCTCAGAAACTATTTAACATTTAATTTTCTGATTTGTCCCTATTCCTTAGGAAAAATTTAAGACAGAGAAATCAAATATGTTCCAGGAAAATGCATTTTAGATATTTATTTACTGAAGATGGTATTTTCTCTGGTGGAGATGTTTCAAAAAATGAACATATCAAAAATACAAAGAAGTACTATTTTTTTTACAATCTTTTAACAAGTAATTAAGAAAATCACGTAGAGCACCTTAAGTATTTATTGATTATTCACTTTACAGGCCCATCATTTCGTTTATATGCATTTAAAAAATACGATTCAATTCATAATTGATGCGTACAAATTTCAGCCGATAAATATTTTTTAACAAGTGAAAAAAAAAAAATGCGAGACGACTGATTCTGGGATCAACCAATGCATTTCTAATTATATTGATATAATGACGGCCTAGCTTCATAAGGAGGCCGGACAAAACATGAGATTTCCTTTCAGTCCGTGGCAAGATATTGACAGTTTGCGCTAGTCTACTGCAGGAAGTATCTCTTCTCGTAGAATAATTTCTGAGAGAAATCTGGTTCCGAGCTGTTCCTTAGACAATCCTTAGACAATGCATCTACAGTTAATCTCGACTGAAGAGCTAAACCTGTACGACATCGCATACCATCTCACTGAAATGACCCAGTAGCCTCACATCCGCGAAAGAACTAGTGCACCAGGATAAAACCGTTTTAAGTCTGCACCATTTACCTGAGACATTGACGTCCGACCCCCTCCCCCAGCGAACTAGGAGCCACAGATCCTCATAAAACAGCACATCCCAAAAGTCAAATGTCTGCAACTGGTATGAGAAACAGGTAGCCCGTGGCAGACCACCGTGCAGTGCCATTAGTTAAACCACTGCACATGATGGGTAAAATTTCCATCAGTTATTTTTCCTTTGGCGAATCATAAGGGTTGTATTTTCAAGGGCGTTCCTAAGCTTCCCCACTTCCCACCATAGAAGTGTTCCCATCTTGGCTGTAAGTTGTGTCTATATCTTGCACTATCGACCTTTTTCCAATGTTAATTAGTTTTCTTAGGTACCTGGTACCGCTGGTTTAATATGAAAGGATATAGTTGATTTTACCAAACGGGTGCTAATGCCATTCAAAACCTTAAGCTTACCGGCTGTCTAATCAGGTGTCCATGCACCATCTTTTACCATAGTTTTTATAATATACTCTTCAGGGATTCGGCCAATACTACTTGGTCTGAAATATACCGTTAATCTTTTATATGAGGGTGGTAAATGGTTGTCTGGTCCTTTGTTTACTGTTTATAACTTAAATAATGTTTTTTCTTCTGCTAGGATAATGCTACAGCCAGAGGCGTAACTACAGGGTGGCAGGGCTGGCAAAATGCCACGGGCCCCCGACCCAAGAGGGCCCCGGCCCAAGTGGCCGCGAGCTCAGAAATATTGTTTTAATATTGTACCTATTTATAAAAATATTAAAATATATATACCATAATACAAATTATTGGTTGTGGGTAACTAAACTACTCGTAAGTATAATAAAGCCTAATGATAGGGCCCCCATTAAAGGAATTTGCCACGGGCGCCAGATGATATAGTTACGCCACTGGCTACAGCCAAGGCACGCATCGATTATCCCGCCGTTCAAACCCACTGTATCATAGATCTCCTTTGCTGATTTCGTCCTTCGTTTATGTAAGGATTGTTCCTTTATTCTTTATAAACATATAGTGTGAATAATGAATTTACGGCCCAACCGACTTTCAAGTATTCTTGTGTAATTTCCGCTAATGTGAAAACATCATGCTAGTAGTAGTAGTAGTAGTAGTAGCTTTTCCTGACAGCGATTGTTCTTATTGGTTGAGAGCATCAACACCATTTATACCTCTCAACATATTCTTTAATGCATTTTCATATAAACTGTGATTGCCTGTCAAAGGAGCTCAACTTGGTGGTTTAAGATTTTCCGGATGTTATTTGATATGTATAGGTATGATGTGAATTGACTTTTCATCATTATTCTTGAATCTACTGTTGAATGGTATAACTAGGATAAGATATTATATGCTAAGCTTGAGGAGCAAGGGAGGACTCAAAATTCACAGCTAAGGAATAGACTGGTGTTGGAGAAGAGATCTGTAAATGGACCGTCACCCTGAAGCTATTATGACTGTAGAAGAGGAGAAGATTATGAATGCATGTGAATTGACTTTAAGCCTCGCTCTGAAGGTAAACTCACATCATTGGTGTCTTGTCAAAGACGACAACTTTACAAGGAAATACTCTGTAATTGCTAAGTCTAAAGAGTAACCCATTATTTTCTGACTTTAAAGGTTTCTCAAGTCACTTCTCAGAAACTATTTAACATTTAATTTTCTGATTTGTCCCTATTCCTTAGGAAAAATTTAAGACAGAGAAATCAAATATGTTCCAGGAAAATGCATTTTAGATATTTATTTACTGAAGATGGTATTTTCTCTGGTGGAGATGTTTCAAAAAATGAACATATCAAAAATACAAAGAAGTACTATTTTTTTTACAATCTTTTAACAAGTAATTAAGAAAATCACGTAGAGCACCTTAAGTATTTATTGATTATTCACTTTACAGGCCCATCATTTCGTTTATATGCATTTAAAAAATACGATTCAATTCATAATTGATGCGTACAAATTTCAGCCGATAAATATTTTTTAACAAGTGAAAAAAAAAAAATGCGAGACGACTGATTCTGGGATCAACCAATGCATTTCTAATTATATTGATATAATGACGGCCTAGCTTCATAAGGAGGCCGGACAAAACATGAGATTTCCTTTCAGTCCGTGGCAAGATATTGACAGTTTGCGCTAGTCTACTGCAGGAAGTATCTCTTCTCGTAGAATAATTTCTGAGAGAAATCTGGTTCCGAGCTGTTCCTTAGACAATCCTTAGACAATGCATCTACAGTTAATCTCGACTGAAGAGCTAAACCTGTACGACATCGCATACCATCTCACTGAAATGACCCAGTAGCCTCACATCCGCGAAAGAACTAGTGCACCAGGATAAAACCGTTTTAAGTCTGCACCATTTACCTGAGACATTGACGTCCGACCCCCTCCCCCAGCGAACTAGGAGCCACAGATCCTCATAAAACAGCACATCCCAAAAGTCAAATGTCTGCAACTGGTATGAGAAACAGGTAGCCCGTGGCAGACCACCGTGCAGTGCCATTAGTTAAACCACTGCACATGATGGGTAAAATTTCCATCAGTTATTTTTCCTTTGGCGAATCATAAGGGTTGTATTTTCAAGGGCGTTCCTAAGCTTCCCCACTTCCCACCATAGAAGTGTTCCCATCTTGGCTGTAAGTTGTGTCTATATCTTGCACTATCGACCTTTTTCCAATGTTAATTAGTTTTCTTAGGTACCTGGTACCGCTGGTTTAATATGAAAGGATATAGTTGATTTTACCAAACGGGTGCTAATGCCATTCAAAACCTTAAGCTTACCGGCTGTCTAATCAGGTGTCCATGCACCATCTTTTACCATAGTTTTTATAATATACTCTTCAGGGATTCGGCCAATACTACTTGGTCTGAAATATACCGTTAATCTTTTATATGAGGGTGGTAAATGGTTGTCTGGTCCTTTGTTTACTGTTTATAACTTAAATAATGTTTTTTCTTCTGCTAGGATAATGCTACAGCCAGAGGCGTAACTACAGGGTGGCAGGGCTGGCAAAATGCCACGGGCCCCCGACCCAAGAGGGCCCCGGCCCAAGTGGCCGCGAGCTCAGAAATATTGTTTTAATATTGTACCTATTTATAAAAATATTAAAATATATATACCATAATACAAATTATTGGTTGTGGGTAACTAAACTACTCGTAAGTATAATAAAGCCTAATGATAGGGCCCCCATTAAAGGAATTTGCCACGGGCGCCAGATGATATAGTTACGCCACTGGCTACAGCCAAGGCACGCATCGATTATCCCGCCGTTCAAACCCACTGTATCATAGATCTCCTTTGCTGATTTCGTCCTTCGTTTATGTAAGGATTGTTCCTTTATTCTTTATAAACATATAGTTAAATGACCTCAGCTAATCCATAACAACATTCCTCTCCTATATATACGCTCTCCGCGTGTGACTAAACCTATTCTATTCTTATCCCGTTCGTATTCCTAGCATTCTTATATCACACTCGTAGCGTACTTTCTTTTTGTTTTTGTTATAAAGTTATTAGTAATTAGACTCGTCCATCTGCAGCCCAGTCTTAGTGTAAAACCTTGTGTCGACTTCTCAATAAAGTGCTTTTTAAAAACAGATAGTCGGTGAAAGATTATTTAACTATATACCTCAAACAAATATTGTTATATTTGTTTGATCAGTTATTCCTATCTTTATAATTGATAAATTGTATAGTAATTTTGAAGTGATACAAGCTTGTGGTGACGCAGACACTTTAATTGTTAACACTACTATGAGATGACTCAAGAGTTTCAGCCTGCTATTGTTAGTCGGGATACTGATATACATGAGCTCATGAGACAGCCTTGTGCCTCTGTTCAGAAGAATATGATTAGTACACAAACCTTCTTTTTTTCTTCTATGATTTCTAGAGATTTGCCATAATTTTGTACCTTACTTCATTACTTACTCTTTATTAATTAAACTGTATATTACTTACTATTTTTATTACTCACTGCTACTTATTTTATTACTTAATAGTAATATCTTCTAATTAATTTTGGTTGTTTATTGAGTCTGTTTAATCATTTTTGGTTCCTCTCAGTAGTATAACGTTATAATAAATAATACGTATATTTTCATCTATAAAAACGAGTATACATTTTTTTTTACGGTGGTTATATTGTCTTGCTTATGTTTCCGTTTGTCAAAAACATACTGGAAAGACATGCTTCACATGCCTAGATGGTACAAAACTAATTTCACCCCTCCCCCCAAGAAGGCCCTTCCACCATAGACATTTTTATGGACTCTTTTTGTTTTTCAATTTCATGACAAATGAAACGTTTTTACAAAATTTCGTCAACGGACCAATTTTTTTTATATATAGAATATATATATATATTTTATCTGTATTAACACGTAAATGTCGCTTATCAAACACCAACATCCGGAAAATAATATAACAAGATTTAACTTTATCCAAATATATTCCCTCCAGAATGTAACATGTTACAAAATAATACTTGGTGTTAGGTCCTTGATCTCAAGTCTTCTGACCTCCATGGCAAGGCTACAATCTGATGGGAAGGTTACATTATTGATAAGGAGTGAAAATGTCAACTGATGAAAAGTTGTTTTTTAGAAAAATAATTCAACAGTTGGCTAGATCTTTAGCGTCTATTGAGGATACACCATGGGAGAAGGTAGTTATTCCTTAAATCTTATGATTTCTGTTTATAATAATGAAATAAATTTAAATAAATTTTTGTTTGTTTCTAATGGTTTATTTTTCACTGTAATAGGTGAATACCCTGTTTTCCTTATGTCCCCAAGAAGTAAGCCAGGGAGTATTCCGGCTGGATCAAAGAAACCAAGATGCTGTTATTGCACTTGGCATATTCTTCCTAGAATCAAGACTTCAGCACTCAGATAAAATATTGCCATATTTCTTGAAGTTACTGCGTGCCCTACCAAAGTCGATGTGGCAGGAAGATCCTTGGTCCATCCCTTCTGACCGTAATAATTTCTTGGTTTTTATTATTCAGATTTATGTAATTGTGTCATGTCTAATTTTGATCCTTTTCTGTTCGTGCCCCATAAATTAGTAATCCAGCTGATGAACAGGGCTCCTTAAAGTGAATAAATTGTATATATCATTGAAGTCTAGTAATCACATTAAGTAAACTGTGGCATTTTTCTGATGCAGACATATATATGTTTATGTTTAGGTGTGAAACTAACCTGGAACTTAGATTGAGTTTTATTTGCTGAAAAATAAACTAATAATTATTTATTTCTCTCATTTTACGTTATTTCTGAAACTATACCTCAAAAAGCAAATCCTACAATAATTTCTGTTTTCTTGAATTCAAATATCTTGAGATTTTCCTCAATACCCTCATGTAATTATTAGTTCTGGAAAGGAATAATTTTTTTTAAACCTTCTAAAACTTTTCTTGTTGTCTGACATAAATTGTATGTTGAAACATTATCTACTGATTAACATTTCGTTTTCATCACCCTAAGCCAATTCCAAGCTAAAAACTTCAAGGAGAACCAGTTATAAGCACTGTTCGCATTTGGGTGAATTATTCCCGCTTTTGGTGTACTGTAATTGGCACAAGTCAGTACCTGACTTGAGTTTCAGTCTAACTATGTTTATGTGGCTGGTAACTAAAAGGAGAATAAGCCTAAATTAAAAATCCATCATGTGACAGGTCATGAAGAGGAAAGGTCGAAGTTGTTGCTGTGGTTGGTAGGTGCTGAGGAGCTACAGCTAGGCTTTGTCTTATCCTCAATTTCGTTTTTTTTTTTTAACTGACTACAAAAGAAAATATTCTTAGAAACAGAAGGTACACTAGGTTATGGGGATGGTGTATTAGCCTAGAGTACTCATTATTGTTTATTAATACAATCATATACGTGTGGATCAAATCAAATCTAAAACAACTTGAACTATGAACCCTTACTTTATATGGCATTCATTCAATCAAAGGAATAATCAGTTCACTTTTAGCTGACTCTTCTAGGTATATTTTGTGATTCCGCAAGGCTACCATAATTTTAATATTTTTTTGTACGCTTATAGGAGTGCCTGCCGCTGAAAGATTTACATTTTGTTTGAATACTCTGTTAAGTGATATCGCTACTAAATACCCGTCAAAGCAAGAAGAAATCGTTTCAGCACAAGTTAAGTTTCTTGCAGATTTGACAAGTCTTTGTCGTTCAGCATTTGAAGAAGCAAAAACTCAAAAGAATCAAAGTATAAATATATTTCAACATATTTTCTTTGCTTTTTATAATGATTAACAAATAATGACATTTTGACATCTTAATTGTTTAAGGTAATTTGTGCAAAGTTGTTCTTCCTACATTATTGGGTCATGCTAGATCTCTCGGTAGGTTTCCAGGACAAGATCCACCTCTTCTCTGTAGAATATTTCCAAAGCCTGACAAGCCTACTGTTCTAAACACAAAACACTGTGAGTCTGGTAAAAAGAAGAGTTTTCCTAATTTCAGGTTTGTATAGATGTCTAATTTTTTTTTTCATAACAACACTTAATTGTAACTTAAGCATTTATATGCTTACGCAGTGTATCAGTGGTGGTATTTTAGTAGGTATTGTTGCTGTGCAAATAATAATAATTATTAAAAGCGCTTTTTAGCTGTTTGTTGTGTTTAGGAGTGATTATATACATTAATATCTTACAATTATTAATTCTTTTAATGGTGGTTCAAACATTCTCTTATCCTGTTTAATAGTAATCCTGGCGTGGCGAGTCCATTGCTTAAACCTGGTTTTCATACAGGACTTGTTCACTTCTACAAAAACCTCTCACATTTCTGACAATTCTGGTTTAATAAATTATTTTTCAATAGTTCTCAATATAAAAAGTTCTTTGACCGACTGAGTATTTTACTTAATATCTTACTCTGTATGTACTGTCTCATTATCCATACATTTATTCTGTCAAATATTTCTTAATGTGAATGAATTTACGTTATTCTGAGTAAATTTATTTTTGTTCACCTTTAATGATTTTTGCGGCAAAGTTATATTCAGTATTAATTTTAGATTATAATATGAATGTGTGTATAATTGTGTTATTTGGAAAGATTTGAAATCTTTAATTAGTGAGTTAACTTCCTCAGTTTAGTTTTCACTGCTTTTATTTAGTTGTCTGTTTTATTTAGTTGTCTCTTTGTTAAAGTGCTTTATCTCTTAACTTTCTTCATTATTGGTGTCATATTTTTTTAAGCCAGTTGGTATTTCTTTAATAAATGTTGAAAAATTATTATATTCCACTTACCCCCTCAAACTCTTTCCAATAATGTTCTTATCATTCTGAAGCGGAGTTATCTAAATCGAAATGATTTTCCGTCAAGTGGAGCTTGTGGATCTTTTTCACAAGAAATATTTCATCTGCTGTCATTTTTATCTATATTAAACTCATGCACTGATAAATATTTTTTAAAAATAAATTTATGTAGTAAGATTAAAATAGCCCTAATACTAAACCAGCCTGAAATAGAAGTAATTTGTTTGCTGTAGCCTTAGTAAGAATCAAAATAATATTTTAAGTTCTTCTATCTGAGATTGCCTTATAAAATTTAAGTTTTAAAAATAAAGCTGGGCATTAAATGAATAAAATATAAATAAAAAAATACCTAGATGATGTACATAACAAGTAATATACTTTATAAAAATTATAAATCAGTTACAAATTAGCCATTTGATTCATTAATTTAATTTTACCTACCTTTTGTTGTCTGGAATTTTCTGGGAGTTACAGGCTTTAGGTTTTTTACTGCAAACAGCAAGCTAAGTTGGTGGAGAAAGGATTCTAGCCAAGCGATTCTGCTCTCTGGACCTCCATTTAATTGTGCTTTTCAATTGCTTCCATACTATTTTTTAATAGATTTAGAGCTATATTTGTGTCTAATGTCTAATGCAACAATAAATACAAGTTTCTA
Organism: Acanthosoma haemorrhoidale; assembly: GCA_930367205.1. Classification (NCBI taxonomy): domain Eukaryota; kingdom Metazoa; phylum Arthropoda; class Insecta; order Hemiptera; family Acanthosomatidae; genus Acanthosoma; species Acanthosoma haemorrhoidale. The sequence continues at coordinate 35,413,945 of OV884012.1, forward strand.
AAGAGGGGAGAAAGGTAAATCTAAAGATCATGGCATTCATAGTATTTTTCCCAAGATACTGAACAACATTCATGCCAAATTTTGTGCTAAGAGGGAGGGGGAGAATGGGTACTAAGATTTCTAGGTTGGAAACCCCTATAGGGTTGGTTGTTCCCTAAGTATTGAATAGTGTTTCAGCAAAATGCTTATCCAGTCATAAATAGAAATTGAGAGGGATAATCACGGAAGGGAAAAAATAAAATTTTTATTATACAATAAATATTGAAGATGGTTCTCTAATAAAACGAAACTCGAGAAGCTTAAAGAAAGAGAAAGGGGAGAATTTCAAATTTTTTGACCCCACAAAATTTTGCGTAATGTAATAAATAGTATTTGTGCCAGTTTTAATACAAATTAGACTGTCAAATTTTAGATGTAGGAATGGCAAAAAATTATGGGAAAGGGATTTAGGCCAAATTTGGTACAATTATCTCTACCTAGTTCTATTTTTAGAAGTTTTTTTTTTCTTTTAGAAGCAGACTGCATATTTATACTCTTCTAATTTATAGTTTGTTGTTTTTACTTCCTACCATTTGCTATAAATATAATCCAAAGGTGGGTAAATTTAATGACACCAATAAGCTTTGAAAGTTGTAGTCTTCCCTTGCATGATGTCCAGAAATCAGCTGCTAATTTGCTTTTGTATATATATTTTGTTGCTTTGCTATCGTTGTAACAAATTATTTGTTTGCTATAAGATGTGTGTGTGTTTTTTTTCTGTTCTTTTTAGGTCCATTATACCAAAATCATTGTCAGGCAATCTAAACTTGACAACTCTTGATATACTTACTTTGAGTTACCTTGATCCATCTTCTGACATGACGTATGAGAATTTCCGTACTTTTGAAAGTAATCTATCTTGATTTAAAACATATAGCAACAACAATTATTATTCAACACTTTTATGTTCTTGCAGGTTGCTATGCAGTAATACAAATCAGCAGCAGACTGTGGCATATGATCCTACCACACATTATTTCAGTAAATACGGCTCAAGTTTCAATCAATTTCCACATATGAAGTTATCAACAGTTCCTGAAAAGAGACCACAAATTCAGTTTCCAATAGTACATTTACAGGTTATTATAGATATAAAACTTTTTGGTATAGTGACCAATAATTAAAAAAAAAAAGTTATTGCAGTAATATATTTTTAGAGTGTTCTCGCATGTGCAAAAAAACTGCTTACTCCAGAACTCCTAAGTTTTCTCGACACCCAAGCATCTGAATTATATTATTCTGGACAAATTAAAATTTTTCCATACAGATCAATTAGTGAAACTTTAAATTTGGTTTTGGTAACTCTTCTTAGAGAACTGCTTCGATATCAGACTGGTAAGTCAAATACAGCTATATTTTTTAATAATCATTTGTTATTATTATTAATTATTTTTTAATATTATTTCTTGGTGGATAATTATAAAAAGATTCCAGTGTTTCCTTCATTAAAATTAAAATTTATAAGCTTTATTGTTCATATGTATAAGTAATATTTTTTGTGATGGCAGAAAGCATTGCTAGCTGGCCATAAACTTATTCACCACCAAGAGATAATGGCAGCAAGCGAGGCAATATGACAATTGTTGCACTAGACTCGGAACACTTTTCCATGCAATAGAAGCATGTTGTGCAGAAAACAAACTATTCATTCTCTAGAAGTGAAGCATCCCTTCAAAAAAATACAACGCTGAGTCCTCTGGAGCTAAGTCATGATGATAAGATAAAAACACTGCACTTGGACATTTGAATAAATTCTGAGCCTATCGATTGAAATCAAGCCTAATTCGCTTTTGTTGGAGATAGTTAACTTTGTTGGCTTGTAATATCACTTTTCTGGGTATTTTATAAGGCACTGAACTAATAAACTGCCAGTCTCATTGTTATCATTGCTATATTCTTAGAACTATTACAAAAATAACTCTTAAAGCACTGAAAGCTTGAATAGTAATCACCATTTGCCAAGGAAACCTAACTTTTTGCGCATTTTTCTTGCTATCAGATTGAAACTAATTAATGTTCAAATTCTGTAGTTGACAATTTTATGAAGTCAGTCAACTCAAATTGGAATTTTGAGTCCAACAACAGAATGATAAATTGGATAAAGCAGCACGTAATCACTAGAGTCCTGCTTCGTGATCGGCAAACATCTTGTAACCTTTAATCAGAGTTTTGTAAAATTAAATGAAAAATATTGCACTTTGCTCTTGACACTGGAATTTTCAAAAATGTGTCTGTTTATTCAAAAATCTATTTTAAAATGTACCGAATTTGACACTTGATCAAACAATATTTAATCAAAACAGAAAAATATTGTCAATATTTTATTCATGTACAAGTAGCTTTATTAATGTGATGACATATGGTACTGTTTAGACAAACTATTTAACTTTTTAAATGACCTTGGTCACCCTTCATAATAATGTATGTAGTAGGTATTTTAGGGACATGTCAGCTCTACCAAACGTTCTGTCTAAAATTAAAAAAAATTCTTGTTTATTTATTTTTCAGTGATTAGTTGTTGATTCGAATAATGTTTATTTTAGTTTTAGCGGAATCATTTCTGTTTTTCAGATCTCCCGGCTCCATTTACCAAAGATGTACAAGAATTTGTGAAAGGTTTATTCCTATGTGGTCAGACAGAGCTCCAATCTCGACATCATGATGCCAGTGAAAAAGAAGAGAGGGAAAGTAGTTGTGCTACAGTTAATAAGTTCAAATTGAATGTTATGGCTAATTCGGCCTGTGTTGATCTCCTTGTCTGGGCTATTGCTGATGAAGCAGGTATTTGTTTATTTTACTCCCTCAATTAATAAGAACCTAAAATTTCCAATTATATGTCTTGTAAATGTTTTAGTTTAAAGCTGTTAGAAGGTTTTGTACTGTAGATTTAAATACTTATGTAATTTAAAATAGTTGATCAAATATACAATGCAATGTGAAGTGCTTAGTTATTAACTATTATATATTTAGATATAGTTAACCTCAGGTTGTTGTTACAGCTGAAAACCCTTTAGCTATGCTCCACAAACTTACTGCTCAAATCAGCTGGTCAGGTCTAAAAACTTAAAAATTTATGTCAAATAATTTATTTAACATCAGCCGGTTTATACTAACTTGTATGTACTATTTAAGTAATGTAATAACCGTAAGCTGTAGCAGAGCATGATTGTTGTGTTTACGTGTGCCATGAGTGTTTTTAATAAAAGCATTTCTATTAAAACAAAACATATTTCAATATTGAAATGGATACTTTTCCATTATCCTGGGTACTTAAGCCAACTTTCCAGAAATTGTAGCTCCAGGATATTGGTAAAGTGGTTGAAGTATGAAAGTTGAGCTAACCAATGGTAGACACCGGGTTATAGTTATCGGTTCATTCAATAGTCTTTCACTTCAATGAATGGTTAAATGATCACTTTATTGAACTTTACTTACATTTCCATGAATGAACGAATCACTAAATGACCCGTTGGACTGACTACTAAATATTGTAAATCTATAACATTAATACGAGTGAGTTTTATTATTTGGAAATTGGCTTCGGTGGATGAATTATTTTGACCTGTCGAAACATTTATTTATTCTTTTAGCACAATCCCTTGGTAAATCACAGAGCAGGCTGTGTCATATTTACAATTCTGACTGAAAGATCATATACTAAACAAAATAAAGAACTGACATCTTAGTAAAAATATTAGACGACTAGGATTTCATTATTTATTTAACAACAATTATTTAGAACTGTGATTAATAGCAACATCCTTTCACATATATAAATAAAACAAAACCATTGTTAAAATACCACCAACTAATTAATTCACCCATGTTGAAATTGCACAACTAACCATGAATTTTCATAATTTAAACATTGTTGTTAGAAAAATTAGTTAACATAACAATTTATCTCAGCTTACTTAAACATTTGGATAAAAATATTGACTATTAAAAAAATAGGGTATATCAAAAAGTTTGTTAAAATGAAAAAAAAAATTGAATTGAACTGGGTTTATTATTCATTTTTTCATTCATGATAGGAACTTAGCTGCCGTTTATTTTCAGTTTTTTTAAGAGGAGAAAACTTATTGCAAAAGTATCATAGAAAACTCGTCTAACTACCCGCCAACAGTATCGCAACACCTAGATATTTCAATAAATGTTTACTCCTAGTTAAATCCTTGCCTGCTATGTTTATTTTATGTAATGCTATTCAACATCAAAAGGGAGAGCAGACCAATTTTTAGGATTAAAGTATATTAGTAACTTAACTGCTGAAATTATTTCGTTTCATTTTTTGTTGCTTTAGTGGTGCATTCATCAGGACCTTGGTCCTATTGGTCCTTCCAAATATTGCCTCTTTTCAAATGGTATGATGTAAGGGCACATTTTTTACAGGCATATATCAGTACTTGCTTCATCAAAGAGTTATGTCCTGATAACTTAAGATCTCGAGAGAGCATTTTAGATCTGAACTGACAGGAGAGGGAGAAAAATACACTCATAATATAATCCTTTGCTCCCTTTCACTAACAAGTGGAATTTTAGAATTGTAAATCTAATTCATTTTAGAGATAATAATTTAATAAACTCAGATTTCATTAAATTATGAACACATTATTTTAAATACTTTTTGACATAGCCTTCTTGTAACTTTATTCAATAAATATTTTCTAACCATGTTGTTGTTACATTTGTTGTTAACACATGGTTCTTTGTTATTGATGATACAATGATTTGAAGGTAAATAAGAATATAGTACTTTTCAACTTTTCCCCCGCCATCCTAACCCATCTGTTATGGAATTGTTATTTTATATTATATATATATTGATCTAACCTCACCTTTAAAAATGTTCAGGCATGATGGGAACGTACCTAAACTTTTAGCTAAAAAAAATGTAAAATTGTTAATAAAACACTCTTTTGCCATTACTTCTATTATCAGATTCTGGCTTTCCTCAGAACATGATTTAATTTGTGTACAATGCTAAGCTAACATGTGATCGCTTTGTTTAATTTTTTATATTTTTCTTTTCTGCACATTTTTTAATGACTGTTATTAATTTTCCTTTCTAGGAGCTGACAGTCTATGTGGTCGTTTGACTGAAAAAATAAATTCAAATCATAATTTAAAATTAGTCCTTGCTCACATGCCCCTGCTTATGGTTTGCCTCGAGGTAATATATTATATAAAGGTTAGCATCCCCCAGGTATTTATCCTTTTTTTTCCTATTTATTTATTTTATTACTTTCTCTACATTCTGTTATTGTCCATTGCAAAGTACAAACTTCAAATATGTATTTTTAAATTTTAAACGTTTATACATTAAACTATTAAAAAAAGTCACATAAAAAATAACAAAACAAATATTTTTTGCAAAACCCATGTTCTGTGTGTACACAAAATGCATACTTGTAATATATGCACACTCTATGTACATATTATGTAGTTATTAAATAAAAAAATCACTTATGTGTAATTTATCACATTATTAAGGGTTTTCTTAAGAACATTGAAATATCTACACATACCCTACCGTCCTCAACTTGATAGATATGGTATTTATTTTATAGGGTAATTATATTAATTACCAAGTCATTTTTAATTGTTTAATTACTTTTATGTGATTGGCAATATATTTCCTTATAAGATCATCAAGCGGAGCCTCCATTTCATGTCTGGGTCAATCTTACTTAATTAATTCATCATCGGAACTTTAATTGAAACTTCAATGCTTAATTCTTATTTTTATTCCAAGGTCAAACTTATTTCAAAGGGAAAATACTCTATATTTGCTATAATTGACAGTTTAACTTGGTTTTTGTAATCTAAATTGCCAAATTACCATTATTTTTTCTTTAGTATTATTATCAATTGAAACCTCCATTGAAAATTTAATGTCCACAATTAGTGGACTTACTATCACCAGAACAGATAGACCCAATAGTGAAAATCGTGGTGTTTCTGGCTATAGTGTAGACATATATTATTTTTAGTTTTTGAAAAAATTCATCAATCTATTGGAGCCCATAAAGACATCTCTCATTAATTTATTTAATTAGTAGCAAAAATATTATTTAAGTTTTGTATTTTAAGAATGGACAATTAAAGAATATTATTTAATATATTTTTATTTCATCCAATCTTTTTATGATTTTGTTCATCCTAATTATTTTATTTAAATTTTGTTTTAGTTAACCTCTTTATCAGTATTATAGTTGCTACTTTGGTTTATTTAGTTTTAAATTATGTATGCATTACTTTTTTGTTAATTATTGTTTATTGCCTTTCAGGGCCTCGGTAAATTAGCAGAAAAATATCCAAATATAGCAAGTACTTCAATTCAGTGCCTAAGGGATTTTCTCGTCTCGCCGTCTCCAATCCTTTCTAAGTTGTATCGACTACATAATGAAAAAGGTCTCTCCCACGATGCTCAGGGTAAGTTGTAGTTCTGAGAATATACTGTATTTGTTTTTAGGAGTCTACATCCTGAGCTGTATGTCCAAAGGCAATTCACTATGTATTTTGAAGATTTCAACCCTGAATCTTTGTATCATCTTAAAGAGTAAAGTTATCTTAAGCATGTAGTACTTTTACGTTTCTAACCAAGACTCGCATTAAATTTTAATGGGCCATTAAATATCCCAACATTAAATGATACAGTAAACAAAAGATGTCAGAACCTGAGATGACCTTTGAGCCGATTGTGCACCTGCAGATAAGTATGGTTTTCTATGAAAAAAACATGTAGTTGAAATCTTGAGAACAGTTACTATTAAGAATAATAGAGGTTGTATGAAAATTAATTACATCATAAACAAATCTGATATTAAGTAAGAGTTTATGAGGTAGAGGTGGTAAAATCTTAGGGTCACAGCGATTACAGTATTTTCCAGTATGTTATGATACTCGCTCTATGATTTATGCAAGAAGCTGTATTATAGGCATGGAAAATTTAGTTCAAATAGCCCTGCTGGCGTTCATTGTACAAACCAACTTATCCTCATGCTTTTCTTCTTACTATTATTACAAGATTATAATGATGAGCTTTAAAATTCCTTTTCTTCATTCTTCTGGTCACCTTAAAAAGTACAGAATCAATAGATATCATTTATTTTGTAAAGGCTCCCAGTTTTCACATAAATGCTTCAGATGGTATCATAAAAGTAAGCCAAATACTTTTTGATTGTTCCTAAATAACAAAGTTTTAATTTTCACCCAATAAACCTTATTTCTTATTCCAAATATTAAAAAATTGTACAAATATATGCAGTGGTTATGCACTGCAATTACTATATTTTTTAACAATTGCAGTAACCTAAAGGGATCTTAAAAAAATCGAAACATAGTTTTGCATAACAAATTAGTTTTTTATTATTCCATGTATACATTCTCATATATTTAGTACAGGATCGTGCCATGTTATTACATTCAGTTACTTGAGATTTAAAAAAGTCCATTAGTTTTCTTTGCTGCAGTTATGTACCCCAAAGGCCGTTTATGTTGCTATTTTACACATCTTAGGTAGGATCAATAAGTGTGCAGCTTCAGCTTCCTCTAGCTCCTTGACCTATTCAATGCACTTGGAAGCTATAGTTTCTTCTTCACTGTGCCTCCTCATCTTTGCTTTCACTATCGCCAACAGTCATCAAGCTTTGTGCAAGTGGATTAATTTCTCAATACTTCAAAGTCTGTCAACTCAGCCATTCCTTGATTTCTCGCTTGAAATATTTTCACCCCCTGGGATACACTCAGGCCTAGGTTTATTCCAACCTGTTTTTGGGGAAACTAAGAATTGTGCCTTTCCCCGAAAACAGTAATAATGACATGACATTGGTGGTGACAACCAGAGGGTTTTATGCCGAAATAAACCCAATCGAAACATGACATTTGATCTTGTCTGTATCTTGCTTGATGTTATTGATTGCAGTCTCCCTGATATTTTTGAGTATTTTAGATTACCTCTAGTTCCATTCAAATTCTGTCTTAGTTGTTTGATAGATAATAAAAACTTACGTTTAATAGAGTGACATATAACTGAATTTTTAATGTATGATTATTTCTTAAATTAAAAAAAAAAAAAAATTAAACGATACCTTTTCTTAGTATTCATTTTTTTATTGTATAATGTTCACTCCGGTAACTTGATTTTTTTTTCTTTTTTTCATTTTTTTATGTCTTATTTTTTAGGGTTTCATACACCAGATATTGTAGACATTGAGATTGCTGTTAATAAAAGTATGTATATTTTATTTCTTGTAATGTGATTCCATTCTTCTAACCAACCATTTTCCAACATCTAACCACAAATTTGTCTAACTGAATGTTTAGAGAGTACTGATAGTCTGATTATAGAGATGAAATAATTTAGTCATTCATAAACCATTAGTTTTATACATTAACTATTAAAACAATTATGAATTTTTTCTATGTGGCATCTTGACTGTAAGCTCCATTATTTATGTATAACAGTAAAATATTGTATTTAGTATGTATAATTAAGTTTAGATATCAAAAATGCTGATTACTTTTTAACATTTAAGTAAAATGTTTTCATATTTTCTTCTAACATATTCAATTTTTCTTTTTTTCTAATTTCATTTGCTTGTTTTTAGTTTCATTAACATTAAATCTTATCATCTGTCATATTTTTTTCTTTATTTTTTTTTTAGAATTTTATTCAACAGAGTCTGCAAAAGTTAACTCCAATAATAAATGTATGTACCTTGAATTTAAAATTGCATTGCTAGTTTCATAAAGTTATTTAGGAAATAGCAAAAAGGTGAATGTTGAACTAACAAATATTGGGGAAAGTTAGTTAATATAAATGTAAGGTAATATCCCATTATTCAGGACTACTTAATCTAACAATTGATCAACTATAGCTATGTTGGCTATATTTTTCAAGAGACAATAAAAGACAAAACAGAAATTGGTTCATAACAATAAAACACATGTTGAGTTTAAACAGTCATTATATTATGTATATATTAAAAAAAATTATTTTGATTTTGTGAACTTATTTGATTTTGAGTGATAAAAGAAAAAATAGACAATTTTAAAATGGTTTTTGAATGAGATATGTGCCTGTCTGCGAAATATTTAACAATTTCTACCCAATTTTTTTTGTGATGGTAGGCCTCATCATTTTGTCTGTACCAATATTTTACTATTCTTCTACTATTATAATGTAGTGCTCTGACACTCAAGTTTAAGTTACTTTGTGAATGGATTTCTGATATTATTTCAACTGTTATTCAAATCTGTTTCAAGCAAAAAAATAAACAACTAAATGCTGATTTAAAAAAAAAGTAGAAAAATGTAAAGGAGAGCGTAGTGAATAATGGAGGTATGGCCACCATACTTATAATCCCCAGACTGGAGGTTCTGAAATAATGGAAAAGTACCAAATATAATATTAGTTAAATGAGTTGAAGAAGTTTGCTCCCAACAAACCATTGAACTCTTTTACATATTCACAGTTATCTATGGATTCACTGAATAATAATATTAGTTTTATAGTATATGTTAATTGTGTTATATGTAGAGACCAGATTTTCATGCAGTAAAAACTCAAAATGGGCAAAATTGTGCAGTAAAAAACCCAAAATGTGTAAAATAGTGTATATAGCTTCTAAAACATGCAAAAATCATCCATAGAAGGCTTATCTAACCTTGTTTGAATCAGAGTAAGATCGAAGAGCAATTTTTTTTGTTTTTGGTGTAATCAATAAAAAAAAATGACAAATAATATGTGATTCAAGAATAAAAATTATTTACATATTATAAATTTACTTCACATATTGTTGGTATATTAAGTATAAAATATTTAAAAAATAATAAAAATAAAAGAACTGTTAGACAAAGTTAATTTTTAACACTTCCATAAAAATGTATGATGTTCCACATTTCAAATTTTGTTTTCCCATTATTATGTTGCTTGTCAATTATGACGTTTTTAACATTGAAAAGGAATTTTCTACATCTAATGTTATCAGGAAATTTTTGTAGCAGGCGATTAGAGAAGGTTCCTGCTGAATGGTGTCAATTTCAATATTTTTTCTGTTAATGAAGTCATTAAATTGTTTTAAGCAAATGTAGCCAACATTTCTTTCAATCACAGAGTCAAATGTTGCATTTAAATTTCTTCCCTTGTCGTTTTCAATTTTTCTTAGGCTCTCGAACAGTTTCAAGAATTTTAATCTGTGAATTTAAATGGAGATTTTTGAAATTTAACCTTGTGAGAGCATTTGATCGGGTGGATAGGTGTGATTTAATAAATGTAAAAGAATGTTTTTTACTTTTATGATTGATCGAGTCTCACTTTCTTTTAAACATTTTTTTTTTATTGTTCACAAGTTTATTGACTTGTGGGAAAATTTGATGTACTTCTCAATCACTCAATTCAAGCCTATGAGCTAACCATGTGGGCTCATGAATCATATTTAGGTTTAAGGTTTAGACCGCACTGCCAGCTTTGAACATGTAGGGTGCTTTATCTGACCCTAACAGGAGGATTTTGTTCTGGAATTCAGAATATTAAAAAAAATGCATAGATTGTCGTCGTTATTAAAACGTGATACTGTTCCATGGTTGGTACTCAAAAGGCCTTTGCATGAAATTAGCAAAGGTGTTTGATTTCCGGATGAAGAATTCCAACAAAAAGTTTACAGATGTAAAGGCCTCTTTCGTCGTTAGTTTCATCGATCAAGGTAAATATAGTAGGAGCACTATACTTTTTAGATGAAAACCTTTGTTTCTAGGAATAGGCCAATTGTCTCTCCGTTTTTACCCAACTGTGCAGTACAGTGAATTACAATCTTTTGCAATTTACTATCTTGATAGTAATATTATCGTTTCTTTAAATTTTAAATTGCAAGTTAAATCAAATAAAATGAATACATACCTATTTAATATAAATATAATAATTCCATTTCTAAGTAGAAATTTAATTAACTTTTTTTTTCCATTTTTTGCTTAAAAAAAAGAAAATTAGATTAAATTGGACCTATTATTCAAATTTGTTCAATTTAGCTCAAAAAGCAATTTTGTGGAAAATAAAATTTGGAAACAAGCTTCCTTAGGTCATGAAAAGGATGGATAAATGGCTTAGAAGACACTAAACACAAGCAAACAAAATGTGCAATGACCCACAAATCTGGTCTCTAGTTATATGATTCTGTTAGAATTAAGATGTTTTGGTCTAATTTTATCTTACACAACTCCTTTACCTATGTTGAAGAATTCATTACTCGGTGATTCAATACGAAAATTATATCAAATGGGGAATCTTATTCACTACTCGTGAAATAATATTAATCGTTGTATTATCGAGGGGCTATATTTAGGTTTAAATGACACAAATTGTTCAAGCCTTCTCAATAATTTTTTTATTTACACCAAGCGGTTTTAATAGCCCATTTCCATCATCCTTATACATATAATATACAGGGGAAACCACCTGGTGGTTAAAAACAAAGTAGTATCATTAACTAGAAAAAAAAATCCCTTGTAAAAACTCTAAGGCTAGGAATATAATCACTCAAAATTTGGAGGTTAATACCAATTGTAAAAGTTTTCCCCACACTGTAAATGTTTCAAATGTTCAGTTTGAAGTAGAGAAATTAAATTTCTAAATAAAGTTTTGGAATATTGCCCTAGAGCAAAAGTTGGAAGATCTGACATATTAAATATGACATTCAGTGATGTGCTGATATAGGTAATGTAACTAAGATTCAATACATTATTCAATGTAGCTAATATACATAATTTTATAAAATAACCAGTTATAATTTTTAAAAATCCCTTAGTAAAACAGCCTATAGTTCTTCATCTAAAGAGACTATTTTGTTGCTATTTTGGTAGTGTTAAGACTTATTTTATCTCTGTTAATTAACAATTTATTAATTTAGCTAAAATAATTATGAATAAAAATTGTTTTAAATTTTATAACGAAACAAATATAAACAGCACAGAGGTCCAGTCAAATTTTCCCCCTTTAGTGGTAGTTATTACATAACAATACTTCTGAACAAAAGAAATCTGTAATATAAAAATAACTTTTATATTAAAATTTTTCATACAGATTCAACTTTTATTTTACAGACTGAAATAGAAAACAAGCTGAATTACCATGACTTAACTATCCGCAATAATGGACATGAATATACATATGTATAATACATTAATAGTATATACCGTTAAACGGGACAGTAATACATGAACAATCCTTCGTCTATCCTCGCATAAAAATTACACTTTCCATATACCGTATTGACATACTTTTAAAAAGTGGTTGCAAAGTAGCATTTAGCAATGCACAAACTACCTATATTTACATTAATAAATTGAAAGACCTTAGAGACCCTACGGACTGCTCAGAAGTGTACAGGTTAATGTGCAGTATGTGTAGCAATATTTACATGGGCTGTAGCGGGAGGAAGGTCAGCATACATATAAAGGAGAATTTGTGAAATAAATCTTCCGAATATTTTTAGTCACTGTTGGCCACTGAAAGTCATAGGAACAGAGACCAAGGTGAAATGAAAATTTTACATAATTGACTTCACCAAGCTGATACTTGAGAGTCTGGAGATAAAATACCAAAAAATTACTAGTAATAAAAATTTTAATATTAAAACTGATAATATCGAGGCTCTATGTACTGGTTTGCTCAATAAACCCCCACTTAAGTTCTTACCACTTTTGCTGGTCCTCCACAAGTTGGTGTGTTTGTTGCCACTTTAGCGGGTTATCATAACAGTCGTTAGTACTTTGTTCATATTGGGCTTTCAACTTCACAATCAATATTTCAGCTAACATAGCTGCATGACCCTTATGGAATCTAACAAATTAAAGTCTAAAAACATAACAGATGACTATTGTCAGAGAAAACAACTTTTTTTTTTTATATTACTGAACCCACTCTTGTCAATGACTCTTTTGTTTGTATTATTTGTTAGAAGTATCTATCTATAATTTGTGTTTTGTGAAACTAATTGTGCAAATTGAAAATGAGATTGATTTCTTCAGTTTGTGGCTTACTTATTAGTTTTAAATATGCTCAGTTTGTTGTCATTCTATGCTAACAATTTTCTTCTTATCTTAATTTTTAGTTGGTGGCACGAGCGGTACTTTGTGCGATTGTTGTCACTCGCCTTTTGAAAAACTGCGAGACGCTGCTATAGAGAACCTCTGTATGGCTTTGAGATCAGCATACACTGTGGATCACAATTGTGTCCCGGCTCTGGTAGCTTCTCTATCGAACAGGCTGTACACTGCTCAAAACTCGGACAGGTAAAACTATTATATTAATAAATATTTTATCTGTATATCGCATGGATTTCGAATTATTTTAGTTAATAAGATTAAGTTGTAATCTGAACAATCATCTTATGAAGATGCTAACAAAAAGACCTGTGACATGAAAAACAAAGAAATCATTACCATTTGCTTTACGAGATGGAGGCTGGCACAGGAGAAAGAAATGGCTAGATGCTATTTGGGGTCACATTGACATTGTAGTTTTCATTAATAAAATTAATTTATTTTATTTATTCACCTAAAAGTAGGTATTAAATTATTTTAAGAAACATAATGATCTATCACAAAAAACAAACCTCTTTATTTTTTTTTATTTTTTTTTTTTTTTAGTGAGAGCTCACTGATTTTGAACAATACCATCGTGATGCTCGGTCACATTGCTGTTACTTTAAAAGACACTCAGAAAACAACCGAAACAATCCTGCAGTTTTTCCAGCAAAGGCTTTGCAGGGTTCCATCTCCTGCCGATGTTCTTATTGTTGATCAACTTGGTTGTATCATCATTTCCAAGTGTGAGGTATGGTTTTTGTCTGAAGATTGGCTTATTTTTTTTGGTTTAACTGAGCTAGAAGCAGGAATTTTAATTTATTAAATTTATTTTTCAGCCAAATGTTTATGAAGAAATCATGAGAATGTTTGTGCAGATCACAGTAGAGGCAAGTAATGCCGCCTACACTAACGATAAAACAAATCAATACAAGTAAGGAATCTTTTAAACTTTTCTATTTCAGTTCAAACTTCAAAAGCTCTACCCTTTCTGTTTACTTATTCATATATTTAAAATTAATCATAAAATCTGTAAACATTTCACTTAACATCAATTCGAGATCTGATAGAGTTTTAATGATGTAGGGCTTAAAAGATTAAGAGCATTTCTCATGAGATAATGAGCTTAAACTTTAGTTGGTTCGGTCCATTTGGATGAAAGTTATGATGTGCAATACGAAATGTCAGTTTATAACTTGCCTGTTTTTCTCTTCCTTAATCTTAAATATCGTAATCCTAATAAAAGTGAAATGCCTTAGATGGCCTTATGTTAGTAAGGACCTTATGCATAATTTCTTTCATTTTTACTAAATTTACAGAGAAACAGCTGTTAGGTCATTTATGAAATGACAAATAAATCTAAATTTTGATTTTGGGAGCAGATAATGAATGATCATAGGTCAGTCCTATGATTCTGAAAATGTTTTATGAGCTAAGAAGCATGCTGATTTAACATTTTATTTTCAATTTATCTTATGCAAGCTAAGACAAGGGTGTTTATGATCATCATCTATGTATCCTCCAAACGAGTGTGAAGCAGTGGCTAGGGTTCTCGTATAACTTATTGTAATTAGTAGAAGAATAGTGAACGTAAATATCGTATTGATTTGTGACTGGTCTATTGTCCTCTTTAGATAATTGTCTCTAGTTTTTATCTTTAAGTATGTTATCAGTACCCTATTTTGTATATTAAATTGTCTAGACATGTTTCTGGTGGTGTGATTAATGCCCTCGCAAACATAGCTGCCAACATCCAAGGGGAGACAGAAATGGGTGAGCTGTTGGTAAGACTGATGGAGCTGTTTGTCCAGCTGGGGTTGGAAGGCAAGAGGGCATCAGACAAGGCTCCTACAAACAAGGTTTGTACACTTATGAGAAAATGTGATTAAATGTATAAATTATTACTAGTGCTCTTTGTTCTGAGTTGCCTTGCCATTATATCAAAGTTTCGTTTTTTTTTATGGAAACAAAAATTTGTTTAGAGAGAGAGAGGGGGAGAGAGAGGGAGAGGGAGAGAGAAAGAGAGAGAGAGAGGGAGAGAGAGAGAGAGAGAGAGAGAGAGAGAGAGAGAGAGAGAGAGAGAGAGAGAGAGAGAATAATAAAATATTTATATATATATTTATATAAAAACATATTAAATATGCGATTTCTTTTATTGGCTTTCAAACTGTACTTTTTAAAATTGCTTTTGCGTTGCTGTCTTCAATGTGGTCGTAAGCATAGAGGAAGAACTTCAAATCTTAATTATCTTCTGAGATATCTTGAAAGTCAGCAAAACAGGTCCAACTTTCTCCACATTTTATTTATATTTTTTATATTTCCTGTTACTGATTTCCCCAACACTTAATTATCAGTATTTTCCAGCAGGTTGATTGAATCATTTTTACTGATACTATCATAAAAAGTTCAGGCATGTGCACCCCATTTTGAAAATTGCTTTACTCACTGGTTGAGCCCTAATCACAAAATAGACTCAAAAGAAATTTGGCTGTCTGCTATATAGCATTACAGATGCTGGGTAGTGAGCAGAATGAATCCTCTATGGTACTGTTCCTCCCAATATGCATATTTTGTAAGTATCATTCTCCTAGAGATCTTGATGTGGACTAGAAGTGGACGGATGAGTTGTGGGACAGCTTGAATGTAGAGCAGTTTTTTCTGTTAGTAAATTCGTATCATCTACTTTTACTGTTGAGGAATTTCCATTTCACTTGACTTAAAGAATTGGTTCTAATTTTAGTACTCTTCTACTATTGTGGGGAATATTGAAATTGGAAGCTTTATCAACATACTGGCTTACTTATTTTTTTAATATTTTTTCGTTGTTTTAGAGTCACGTGCATGCCAAAGCTCATCACAGCCATTTATACTGCTTAACTTACACAACTCTATAGCCTAATTATATATAGTGTGCTTAGGTTTCCAGCCAAATCACATTTTAGGAGTGTTCTCACCACTTTTAATTTTAATAATTCAATTTGCCAGTTTATAACTTATTTTGAGCATATTCAATTTTATGTATGTTATATTTTGTTCTACTCATAGCATATGTCTTGTCAAATGAATGGCTGATGTTTTTAACAAGGGTTATTAATATTATAGGCATCAAGCAGTGCAGGCAACCTAGGAATGCTGATTCCTGTTCTTGCTGTTCTTGTGAAGCGCCTTCCAGTTATCAAACAACCCAAACCAAGGCTACATAAACTGTTCAGAGATTTTTGGTTATACTGTGTTGTCATGGGATTTACTACACAGTCTGGTAATTGCTTAATTTTTTTTTTTTTTATCTATCTTCCTAAAAATAATTTTTTTTTCCTACATTAAAAGTTGACAAATGTATTTTAGTATACAAGGTTATGTATTTTTTATTTTGTAATGATTGACAATTAGCTTTTTATTAAATCTGAACTTAGAAAATTGAAATGAAAAATATTTAATATTTATTACATAGTAATGGAGTTGGCCGGTATCCATTGTAGTGACTGGACATCCATTCAATGCTCTATTGTAAAACCTATAACTAAAAGTAGTAAACCTGTGAAGTTTAGTGTTAAAACTGTGAACACTGATAGTATAATAAGGGCCTTAGTTATTCTGATCATAGAAACAATGATTGTGCAAAAAATGAAACATAAATGTAATGTAAAAAAAAGTACCGAGTAATGGTCTCTATTACAAGGACTAATCATGGTCACAAAAACCTTTCGTTTGATTATTAGGACTTCATATCATTTCATTAAATATTATCATCATTTTTATCCGTTGTTTATTCTGATACAGTTGTTTAAGATGGAAGAATTAAAAGCCATGATTTTATTAATGCCAAACCATTTAGATACAAATTTGGAAGAAAAAAGTTCTGAAGTTCAGTCATCACTGAAGGAGTCAAGAGAATTAAGAAAGATAATTGAATTATTTGATGACCATCTTCGACAAATAGAAGGATGCTTATTATCGGTTGACATGTCTACTAAAGAAGCAAAGGTAGATGACAGAGTTATTATGTTAGAAGACTTAAAAAAATAAAAGTAAAAAAAAAACCCGTATTGGTAAATTTTGTCACTTTTAAAAAGAAAATTGAAACTAAGGCTTCAATATAATCTTATAAATTCCTGTCTGTCAAAATGTCTGAAGACTTCCTGTACAAAATAAGGAAAGAATAAAATATATACTGCCAAGAGGCATGAAGTAGATGCAGCTCAGCAAGACTGAAATATGACACATTAATTATTAATAATACAGTATATATTTTAGAAGAAGTGTAAACAGTAATATTTACTAATAATTTAGTGATTAAAGAGGGTGGCTCTAACTGTATCGAGACAATAAGAAGAAAAAAAAGACTGTTGAAAGCTCTCTGATTGTTCTGTATAGCATGTAACCAAACAAAAACAATTAAATGTTTGAAAACCAAAGCATATAAAGCACCCTGAAACTAAAAGGACTAATCCATGAATAATAATATTCCCTAGATAATATAATGATGATACAATATCTCTCCTAATTTAATACAATTTCTTTTTTATCTTTAACTATAACCTGTAAACATCTCTTATGTTGTTTTCTTAATTTTTAAATTTTATTGCTGAACAATTAATTGAAAACAACTGAATATAATTGATCAAATAATGATAACAGGTATTCAAATTTATGTGGGAAACTGGATATTTAGAGGATATGTTATTGATTAAAATTTTATATAGGATTTAATAATAATAAGTCTATTGATGATAACCAATCTTTAACATTGTATTTTTTGATTTCGTAGAAGTTGTAAATTATTTTCGTTTTTTAAGTTTCTTAGAGGTATATTTTATTTTTTTGTTCCTCTTTCTTTACTTCATATGTTATTTACTTATATAAGTCAAATCTTGTTATTATAAAATTGGTTACCAATGAATTATTGACTCAAATTGTATATTTCCTGTATAAATTTTGTTGACTTGGATTAACAAAGATTAGCATAGTGTAAACCCCCGACTTTCTCTCTCTTCCTCCTCCCCCTAAATGTTTACAGGAATTTGGGGAAAATATTAATGCCAGGAGAGGGCATTACCCAAGGACAGGGGAACCTGAAATATTACAGGGAATTGACATATCTAGGGGAAGACAGATTTAGATTACCGACATTTATTAGATGGTAATAAACAAATAGCATTTGATTAAAAACCCCCAAAAAAATACTTAAGCTAGTTGATAAAAACTCCTTAAACTATTTGATAAAAAAAATACTTAAACTATCTGATAGAGAAAAACTCCTTAAACTATTTGATAAAAAAAAAAAATACTTAAACTATCTGATACAGAAAATACTTAAATTGTCTGATAAAAAAAAATACTTAAATTGCTAATAGTAAATAAAGTACAGTACTTTGGACGGCTTCATTGGGTACCCAATCTGTCATCGTTGCTAATTATCGATGGCATCGATTAGTGGAGAGTTGAGCTAGGTCCTCACTGCTACGACTTCCCAGTCGAACTCTCCCCAGAGGTGCTCCACATAAACGATCGGCCGATAAGGCGGTGATAAGTAAACCATAGGCCGATAAGGCGGTGAGATGATGGAGAGCACTCGAGTGTGTGTTAGCCAACTCAAATCTGAATCCACTCTGACTCTGCGAGCGACTTATCAACCGGTGCTCCGTCCTTTTAATCCTCTATAAAGGATATAGTGTTCTTAATCCGATTACGGGGCCTCGGAGGCGTCCCGTATCGGTATTCGTTCGTTTACCTTCCAACATATTTCACTTAAACAAAATCAATACACTCACATTCGAAACACAAAGATATTCTTAGAACATTTATAATATTATCAATAATTATTAATTCGTTATATAAACTAAACACAAAAAAAATATTTATCTCTAATTTACACTTTAAAATTTATAATAAATTTCACGAGGGTACTTTGTTAGATAATTACTTGTCAGCGCAAGACCCCTTATTCGGGCTTAAACAATGAATGATAATTTTTTTTCCCTTCAATAAATAAAATAAACGAATTACAGGCGTAAACAATCGCTAATTTACATTGGCTATAAAAGTCTATCGGTCACAATAGCATTACTAACAATATTATATGAGGCTAATTCCTTGCAATTGAAAATCTTATAACCATAAAAATTAATAAAATAATCATATATTAATCCAGGGCTCTGGCCACGTGAATGGCGCGAAGGAGTGGAGCAGATAGGCGTGAAGTCTCCATGCTTGGTAGCTCAAAGTTCTTCCAGGTCGGAGTTAAGACAGCTTCAGTACACCTCAGCTGTAAGAAACGATTCAGTTTCCATGGTGAGTGATTCATTCATTTTCTCTCTGTTTATGATTTTGATAAGGAATACCCTACCCATATGTAGTTTATTTGACAACTCTTCATGGAAATTACTAGTTCTGTTATATGTGTTTAATTTCATTTATACTTTTTGGCATAATATTCAAGGTTTTCTTATAGGAAGTTTCTCAGTTTCTTAATCTTCATATATTATTTGTAATTGTAACCTTAGATTTCCCCAATATCCAGTTGTTACCAACTGAGCTGGCCTGCAACAGTGAAGATCTTTGGCCAAACTCTCACTAAGACTGTACATAATGTACCACAGTGGACACAGAAGGCTAATATTTTTCACTATACTTATGGATGTTTAAAAAACAAAAGAATGACAAATTCTGAAGAATATGAAGAGTTAAATTAACTTATGTCTAATGCATGGAATCATTCTACAAAACAATATATATTTTCTTCATTATCTTGAGCCTATTGGTTTTCTTTTACAAGACCTTTCATCATCCATTAATTCTATTTTGACATCACTAGTCACTCACTTTGCAATTTCATTCCCTGTTCTGTTTTCATAGTCACTTATCATTTTGACAATATCAGTGAATTAAAAACTAGAAATGTATTGCTATTTGATTTTTTTTATTAAATTTCTGGGTTTCCTGGGCTATAGCTATTAATAGTAAGCTAAAGTCTTCAGAAGTACTCACCAGTTTTATACTCGTAGCAGTGATAAGATTTCACTCCTCCCATGGGATGGATTCAACCGACCCTCGATCTTGTAACCTTGGATTTCCCCAATATCCAGTTGTGTATGTTACCAACTGAGCTGGCCTGCAAGAGTGAAGATCTTTGGCCAAACTCTCACTAAGACTGTACACAATGTACCACAGTGGACACAGAAGGCTAATATTTTTCACTATACTTATGGATGTTTAAAAAACGAAGTTAAAGAGATTCTAAAAGGAATAGTAGCATGAAGGCATTGGTATGATTTAGGGTGGACAAAAACATCTATCCATCTAAACACCATACTGGTCTAAAGACAAAATGCTAGTTTGAAATATGTGTATTTTGATGATTGAAAGAACAAGTGGTTATTTTGTAAAAAAGAATCTACTTGAAATATTAAGAATATAATTGCGATATTTATTTCAATTTTTGTTTTACAGGGTCAGTTGCAGGAATTCAGAACTCAAATTCTGAACCTGTTGGACAACCCAGCAGAAGTATCTGCGACTGTTGGAAAACTATCATTTGCCCAGTGCACATTTCTGCTGTCTGTATACTGGTTGGAAACCCTCAGAGTTCAGCACTCTCCAGAGCCAAGCCTGCAGCCAATGCTGGAGTATCTCACTGACAGGGCCCTTATTACTGACAAGAGTGGGATGTGGCTTTGTGTAGCCAGGTGATTTATTTTTAAATCTGTCAATACTTACATTTATTTTTTTCATTTTATACCTTTATGTAAAGAAACTAGGCTTTGCTAACTAGAGGACTCTGCCCCTGAACTCCTATGGCACTTTGCATTTGATTAGGTGATGTGTAGGTCCCATGAATAGGCAGACACTACTTTTTTCACGGAGGAAGATATGTAGGACCCAAGAAAAATATTTATTTTTTTCAACCCAAAAAACATTTTCCCCACATCAAGTTAGCATTTGTCATTGTTTTTTTTATTTTTCCTGAATTTTCTACATAAGTAATGAGTATATATATATTACGATATACCTCTTCTTATCAACTTATTTAAACATTCATACAATATTTATTAATATTATCAATTGATTAGTTAAAACCGGGATCAAACCACTACACATGAATTGAAATATATATCTCTGATTTATTTTTTGTAATAATTTCTTCATAATTATTTCTGTAATTTTAACACAAGTTAAGTGGCCATTGTTACTCTGAAGATATCACCATTAAATTTAAAAATCTCAACATAAGTTTATTCTTTCCAAGACAAGCTCCTGATTTTTAATGATAGTTTAAGGACAACCTGCTTCTCACTCTGTCCTGAAATGTGTGAACTAAAACGCTGCTTTATTTTGATGCAGCACCCCCTCGCATGGTATAATAATAGTAAATAGAACACAAAGATGATTGTGGTACATAATTAAATAACAAATTAGTCAATCTTATAAGTTATGTAACCAAAAGAGCCAATCAAGAATTTAAAATGTTATTGTAAAGTCAACAAGGAGTTGTATCTAGTATTACATTGTATCACAACTTCAGGGGAAAGTTAGCTAAATAAGATACAACTTAAAAATTAACAAAAATATGTTGAGAATTATTAGTTTTCAACATCAACAAAACCCGTAATTGCTTACGGGTAATTGTTAATAACACTTTTGATTCATACATTTTTTTTTTCAGTGTCGCTGATAGAGTTTTCAAACTATTCCTGGATGCGATGTCGGCCAAAGCTAAAGATGAAGCTAGGGAACGAGAGTTAGAAACCCACGCCGTATTTCTTTTAGTCAACTTTAATCATACCCACAAACAGATCCGTCGTGTTGCGGACAAGTATCTGTCAGGTCTTGTTGACAAGTTCCCCCACCTTTTGTGGAACCGAAATGTACTCGGGCGAATGCTTGACATGCTTCATGCTTTGTCGACCTCCTTGGATTTGGATCCCAATGACACAACACTTAGTGTCAATATTCCGAATACTCCATACACCATCACACTCATGGATACATTGGATGCAAGAGAGGTGATTCCATTAAATATTTTTATGAAAATTCTCCTCATTTTTTAGTGAAACTCACCAGTTAGTTTACATGGGACAATTTAAATTTAAATATGCTTTGTCAATTTTAGGGGATAGTCAGTGATTTTGCTTCACGTTGCTGTGGCATCATTCAAGAAGCGATGAAATGGGCACCAAATGCAACCCGCTCACATTTGCAAGATTATTTGAATGAGATGGTAAATTCAGGCCAATGGGATAATGAGACTGAGACCATATTCTCTAATAAGAGAGTGAACATACAATCTGCTGTTCTTGTAAGTTGATTGAAAGTATCTTAATGCTTACACAAGGCCAACTTGGCTGTATCATTTTGTTTCACTGAAATGAATACTACCTTCATTGGTTTATCTGTTTATACTATTGCATAAAACTTTTATTTAGTTGGTGTGTTTACATCTCTATTACTTAAAAGTTATCAAGCAATTTTAACTAAAATATTCTTTACAATTCGGATGTAAAACTTACAGCAATCTTCTTGATGAAGATGTAGTTTTATTAGTGATACTGTGAGTTCTATTACTTATACTGTTTTACAGATTCAAACTAAAGTTTGAATTATCCGGAGTCCTAATTATCTGGTGTGCGTATAATAAAAAATAAAAATACACATTTACCAATGAAAATCAATTACATTACTTGATTTATGAGTTTGCTGAATTTTCAAATGCAAGCGTTTGTACAGCTTATAGCTAAAGTAGGATAATATTTCAATTTGTGATTTATTTTAAATAACAAATACTGTAAATATTTAATGCTAATTTTATATTGGAAGGGTGGTTGTGGGCTATTCAAATTAATAAATTTACACCTCTCTTCGGTCTACCCACAATTTATTTTACAATGATACTTGCGGTTTTCGCGGTTATACTGCCATTCGCAAGTATTTAAAAAAGCAATGCCAATTGCAGTTCAATATCACATAGTGAGAATATAAAATATTATATGGAATCAATTCCAAAAATGTTTAAAAGAATATGTAGTTACCTTATAAATTAAATGATTAAGTAGGAGATAAAAGCTAAAAAAATAAATAGTATTTTACTATTACATTTGAATACAACATTACTATTTATACTAATATTGCATTACGATGAGAAGGAGGATGAGGATAAGGATTATTTGTACATGAGATGGCTCCATTGTTCAGGAAAAAAGAATTCACTGAAAATTAATTCATTTTTGAACTTTGCCTTAGTTATTATCATGAGTAAAAAACAGTAAAAAAATTTTGAGTTAAAGTGTATGAAACGTTTAAAAAAAAATACTTAAGTTCTTAACTCAAAGATTTTGAAAATTGGTGCTGTTTTGAATTTATTAAAAATGCTAATTTTATTGTCCTGTTAGCCTCAAGCCAACCTTTTTGAAAAATTTAGAATTTTTTTAAATGTGTAGGCTTATTTTTTCTACATGAACATCAGAATTTAATAATTTTTCTCCCATTTTAAATTTTGCATTGTGGGAAAGTTTTATTTACACGTTTTTCACTATGAGCAAGAGTTGAAGTGGTTTTGGTACCTGGAGCCTAGTTAATATCTACAATGACTTGTTCAAAAACGTAGTAGTAAAAAAGTAGTAATAATATGTACAATAACCAATTGCCTATGCTTTAAAACCAGAAGGTGGGGCCTTTACCCTTTCTTACTGCACAAGACACCACTACTGTATTAAAATAATGAGGAAAGATAAGAGTTACAATTAAAAGTCAACCCATAACTGGCAACCTAACCACTTTCTGATAAGATATGATTCTATGATACAGGTTTAGGACTTTATTAACACATTTAGAAATCTCCACTCCTGAAAATCAAAAACGCTGTTTGACCAATAAAGAAATAAATGATTTTTTTTTCTTCAAAATTAACATTTCCTGAGAGATTCTCTCCTACAAAAACATGCCAATAACCATCATATTTCTTTTTGAAAAATTCTTTTATAAAAGAAGCCATATCTGTTTCCCTATAGAAACAGTTGAGCGATTTTCTCGCCATCCCGATTGCATCGTCCATCATTTCAGCTGACATCTCATTCTTTCTTATCTCAATTGCTCTGTTGATAAAATATGGAGACTCCATAGATTGGTTTATATTTGAAGCTAGAAAAATATAATCTAAATTAATATGTGTTGTTAACCTTTTTAGTAGTTTTATAAAATAGCTATTCCCTTTGAGAATGGATAATAAATTGATCACCGAAAATAATAGAGATACAAATGTGACCATTTAGATTGGGAAGAAAGTGCCAGGTATTAAAAAAATTATATTTCTCAGGAAAATATTTATCCTACTATTTAGTTAGCTTTGGATTTGTTACATTTTCAAGAAATATTCATTTAAAAATATGTTTTGGATTCTTGGAGAAGATTAAATTTACTAATGAATTCATTAGACATTCACTGAAAAATTCTATTTATGAAAACATTTGAAAAATGCACAGTATTAAGGTTTGAATTGTGAGGAGGTTATTATTGGGAAATGGGTTTGATTTTGAGGTTGTGACACCTAAAGGATTTTTCATTATACAATAAACAGCGTCCATGATAAATTTGGTGAAACAGATTTTAAGGGAAGCAGTTGGACTAAAATTGTGGATGGAACACCTAAAATGTCATGTTTTTTGTTTTTAATTGATTAGCAAAGGTAGAGATAAACTAGCTTGCATGTTTTGTTATTTTTTTGCAAAAGTAGAACTAGATAATTATTTTAAAAAACTGACAAACTTATTTTATGTTTAAAAATTGTAACTTTTTAAATAAAGAAAATTATTTAGTAAATGGAAAAATATATCATTTTTTCATCAAATGACTCACTAAGTTGTCAAATAATTTATCATATTGTTTTGAGAAATGTATACTGCCAAGGAAAAAACTTCTACCTTCTAATGAATTATTTATGCTGTCCATTGACGGAAAGATCAAACGTAGAAAAATGCCCACCAAGCTTATAAATTTTTACTGATCACCTGCATATATAATAGGATCAATATATCGATTTGTCCATAGTATTTTTTTTTTTGGTTTATGCAAACTAAACACATCAACTTCAACATGGCTGGAATCTACACCCCTTATTGTTATGGGCCGTTGTTTTCCTAAATTTAAGAGTAAAGTGCAAGTAAGAAGAATTGAATTAAGACGTCTTTTAGATTACCCATAGTTCCTTAGTAGTGTTGCCAGTTGCAAGTTGAGTACCAAATTAACAGCAATATAGATGATTTTTTTTTTCCAGATTTATAGTTTTCACTAATTACTTACACTTCTAAAACACTATCTACTTCCCAGCAATATTTTTAACAAAATCATGTGATTCAATTTTTTTTTGGCTCAGATGTATAACTTGTTGCTCATAATAATTATAACTCATTGTTACAGTTAACTTTATTTTAAAAAGAATATGACAAACTTTTTTTTTTGCTGATTATTTGCACTAAAAAAATGTCCTCTGATACTGTGTTGCTTATAAAACCAATTTTATAGACTGTCTACACAATTATGATTAGGCGATTTTTTGTCCGTAATGTAGTTAATTCAAATAAATTAAATCCTACGAATATCTGGAAGGAACAAGGCTCATCGCGGTTACCACCATAGTCAGTTGTCGATTCTGAGTTTATGGCCCTCATAGTATTTATTAAATTTTCTAGACCCTGTTTGGTTCTTATTTAATCAAGTAGCTATTGAATTCCCCTTATAAAAAAATAATAATGAAGCTGGGCTGGTTGTCTTTCATTTTAGTGTCAAATATTTATTTAAACATTGTATTAACTGTAAATAGTTTACTGAAAATAACCCCAATAAAATAACTGAGAAAATTAATTCACTGCTATATGACAGGTAAATATGGCCTAGTTTGGCACTCTTTTAGTTATTTTGTTATTAAATTTAAATCATGTTATTCATCTGTTAAATTTTATCATGCTGTGATTCCCCCTCATTTGTTCCAATTATGCATGGCAGTGATACAATATGACTACATCTAATTGATACAACTGTCCATCATGCATACCTTTCATTAAAGTGCACATTACGATTTCAATGGGTTGCCACTGTTTGGTAAATACTGTTGTTGTAGTTTTAATTCAGCAGCAGTGGGGGTTGAGTTATCAATGATTCTCTTAAAGCATTTAACTTAATGAAACCCTTATGAATATCCACTAGATTCATCAGCTTATCAACAACTTTCTATCTTAGCCCTAATTCTACATCTTCATCTCAAACCGTCACATGACATTGATGGCAGAATTTAATTTTATGGAATTAAAGTCTCTTTTTACCAATAATTAATTAATTATTGTAAAAGGCATGGATGTAAAGTCTACAACTTTATTATGATTCTAGATAAAATTAAAAATATAAAGTTGTTAATATCCTTCAATATTCATTTGTATAGATAGTTGCTTTAGGAGTGTTATTGTAAAGTTTTGATCCTGCTTCCAGAGTCAACTAGTTAAGTCTACTAAACTTTTTTGTCTTCACAATAAATTTCACAAAATTTTTTAATTGAATGGCCAGTTGAAGGAAGCATACTTCTTTTCTACTGAACCGTTACATTACTGCTTCATCAAAATAAACTGCTTTACTTTTCACTTTCCCATCTCTAACAATTCTGATTTGAAATATATTTCCTTAAGTCACCAATATTACTTACCTAGAAGCCAGTTATTACAATTCAAGTGTGGAGGTGACACCACCAGTATTCCCCATCTAGTCAATTGATAATCAATGATGTAGTAAACTAACTTCAGATATTTAAAAGTTTGAAATTATTTTCTTTTGTAGAATAAAAACACTGTTTTATTTTATTATTTATTAAATATTAATTTAATGTATGTTAGTTTTACCTTCACTTTAAAAGTCAAATCCATGTCACATCTCCAGAAGAGTACAAGCGATTATTTCATAGAAGATCAAGACTTAGATTTTCTGAACATTAATTAATATCATTCCATATTTCAGAACAGCACACTTGAAAAGAGAGGTGGTTCACAGAATGCTCCATTATTTGTGTGCTCTGTAAGTAAAAGAGCGAAATTCACTGGTCAGGTTTCGGGAATGCTTTACGGACCAGTGAGCATTGATGCTATAGCTGACAAACTCATTGCCGACATCTGGACTGCTTGCAGATCCAAGGACAACAATGCCCATCATGACACACTGTGGCGTGCTACGGCCCTCCTAACATCAATTCTTGGTTTGTACCTTCAAATAAATCTTAAAATTTGTTTATCAATGAATTAACTAAATGAAAAAGTAGAATGACAAGAATATTTCCATTGAAAATTTACACTCTCTAAGGAGAAAAAGAAAATACTTTAACTCTTAAGTATTAAAAAGATGAAAATTTTCATCCTATAACAATTTTTGAACCTTAATTTATCATGATTTAAACATATAGCTTCCTACTATAATGCGGGACACCCACATTCTTCAAAATTACTGTGTGCTACACAAGAAATCTGTGTTATAGGATGTCTCCTGTTTTTTTAGGAAATATTTTTCTAAATAAACAATATTATTTGCATTTTACTTTTATTTTATCAGATACCCCATAGATTATCAACAAAGTGCTAATTCATTCGGAATTAGAAGGGTTGATAGGTATCTGAAAGAACTGGCAGAAAGGGATCTGTTGCTATTTTTTCTCTTTAATGGATGTTTATTAAAATTCACTCCAGTGGAATTACATACTAAAACTAATAATTGATATACTTCCAATGATTGTTAAATATTAAATACATATAATGTGATGAAAAGCAAATGCCTTAGAAAATTTTTAAAATATAAAATAAATTAAAAATGATTATATCAAGGCCAGCTTTGATAAAATATCCCAAGAAATCAATGAAATCCACCAAAAATAAGAAATATAGTGCTTTAGTGGCTGTTCGACATGGAATATCCTATTTGGTAGTGTATGCGAACGGAAATCAGGTCACATCTGTACTCAGATGGCAAAATGTTGTCACTTTCCTAGCAAAGAGATTTTTTCAAATTCAGACTCGGGAATTTGAAAAAATCACTTTTCAGGAATGACTTATAATATTTTGCCATCTGAGCACAGACATGATTTCATCTACTTTTTTCTATTTGGCTAGTAATTTATAAAATGTAATTTACTTTTTTGATGTGTGAACTATACCTGTGAAGGAACCCCAAGGAAGTTGCTTCATGTGGTTGCTTGGTCTCAAGTGGAACTGTTCACCGCTGAAGCAATGTCCACCGCTGTCCAGTGCTGGCAGTGGCTCATTACTTCCAGGCCAAGTATAGAGCTTCTTTGGCTCGAGGAAATGATCACAGCTTGGCAGGTTAGCACTTACACCTAAATATCATCAGTTTGTTTTTAGGTTCAATGGTGGTTTATTTTGACAAAGAAAGGTATTAAAGTAAGAGAGCCAAAGAAAAAAAAATATTTTCAACTTATTCTTCTTTTGTGTCATCATATGTGTCATCCAGTTTCAAACCCTGGATATGAACAAAAATTGTTCGGTTCTGTTTATCTATGTAAGATTTAAAATAATTGTCTGCTCTGAAGAGGAGTACATAAGATCATTATCCAGTGCTTTCAGTGCTGAGAATACAACAGTTGTGATCAGGTAAAAAATCCCATTCTGTGGGCGGGATAACAACACTCATGATCGCAACCTGCCTAGGTAACTACTTCCCCCACCATCACCAAAAAAGTCCCTTTCCCTTGAAACTGAGGAAAAGGTTCCTTCTCATTCAATTCTTTGAACTTGAAAGGTAGCTTCTAGTAAAAGAAAAATTCAAGTCTCCGGTTTTGAGCAAATTACTGGTTTCTTTTTTCTTACAGTTATCGGTAATTTTAAATAGTAATTTTGAGGTGGATTCAGAAGATTAGAAATATTCACCTTTTGGTTTTAAACAAACACAAGGTAAGTAAAATTACATTTAAAAAAAAATGTTTTTGAAAAAATGAAATTGTTTTAAGGGAAATTAGGCAAGGGACATTCAATTTACATAGATAATTTCTATAGATCTGTAAATTTAGTTCAACATTTGTTTCAAAATGATACATATGCCATGGTAACCATGAGCCTGAATAGGAAGGGTACAGCATTCGGAAGTGAAAATCGCTAAGCTCAAAGGATGAGAAAAAATAGCTCAGCTTACAGATGATGGTCTTAGAGTGTCACATCTTATAAATTTTGTTAATTAATTAGTACTTGTTATACAAAAAAAAATGTTCAAAATATTTCTTATATTATTCTTTTACTATATGACATTAGTTTTGGAAAAATTACTTCCGGCAAAAAGTGAATTTCCCTAGATTTCAACAACTCTTTATGTGACATCTATAGGGGTCAATAACAAAGGAGCTAAAAAACATTTTCTGTTTCAGCCACTGAGGAAAATGATATTCTCTGTGGCTGGGATCACACCTGTTGGAAATAGAAAAAAAATTTTGAAAATAATTTTTGTTATTAATTTTCTTACATTATAGAACACATTTTGAAAGCAAAAATATAACTTTGTATTAATAAATTAGAAACTTTACTGGTGGCCACGGCAAACAAACATGAAATAGGCCCTGGCCCATTTTTATTATATGGAGAACTTAGATAGTTATTATTAATAAATTAATTATTTTACAATTCATTTGTTGATCAAGTACACTGTGGATACAAAGCTTGGAATGTTCTCTGAAGAAAAAGAAGAAGTAAGCCCATTAGCTGCTTATGAGGGTTGTGTTCTTGAACCTTATCCTCCATTCGTCAAACCACATGACATTTGGATCCAGGTAAAAATATTTGCATTAATAACATATGCTCCATAATCCATTAACACTCTTTACTTTTTTTTCTTCTACAATAATTGATGATTGTAACTCTTTATTGCACCTTATTTTACTTTTGGTAACAAAGCAATATTGCCTTGGCACTAAAGAAGTAGATTTGGCATAATCAGAGAGACATTAATTTTGTTTTGTCCAGTTGCTGATCACTCAGTTGGTCTTCTACATTTTTTTCTTGTTCATGAAGTCAAGTGTTGTGACATTCTATAATTTAAGCATTTATAGAATCCTGTTTTATTTTTTTTTAAATTACTCTCTCTCTCTCTCTATCTCTCTGAATATTTCTGGTATCTCCCATCCCAGTTTCAGTAGATTTCATTTGTACTTTTTCACATGAACCTACTAATATTTTAGGGCTAAAGAGGTAGGCTAGTAGATAAACCATGACTGGTGTTTTTAGTACCGTATTGACGACCAACCTCCTTGAATTGTTTTGCTCTGGCGCTACCATGTGTGTGGGGGGCCCCATCAGGGTAGCTCAGGTGGTACCCAACCGTCTAATAGGTGTCCAAAATCAGACATGGGTCACACTTCTCCATCGAAAGACCAAACACCTATTATTAAAATAAAAAGAGTGGGTATTGGAAAATAAAAAACAATATTTTACAAGCAATTTTCATCCTTTTCCTAATGAAACCTGTGCGATGCTCTTATCCAACTAAGTTTCAAATCGCCCTCAGGTTAATGAAAACAAACAGTTAAAGTCAGGATTGATATATATATATATATCATTTATATGTAGTTTAGATTGTAATATTTTAATCAGCAAGTAAGTTTTACATTCAAGTTTAATTGCATTACCAGTCTTTAATGCATGATGTTTCTATTTTTATTATATATTTTTTTTTCAGTATTGTCCAATGGTTCAAATCAGATTCGCACCAACTTTGGCCAGAATTAGTTTTCCCATTTAATTGCCCAATATGTCTAATTATATTGCCTTGAAATATTACGCCATGCTTCCTATTAATATCCCAAGTAGTAATGGGTACTTTTGATGTATTCTAGACTTAATTTTTCTTTTTATCTGTATATTTAGTTCATATATGTTTCTTTTTATCTGTATATTTAGTTCATATATGAACTGGTAGAAACAGCAAAGTATAGCAGCAGAGAAAAAGTTGAGATGTTGGTGTCCCTTCTTCAGAGATCATTACCTATGGTTGTTGGAGGGGATGACGCTCATATAAATAGGCACATAGCTGCTGCAGCAGCAAGATTTAGGTATTAGGGTTATTCTACCTTCATAAAATATACATAATATTCTTAATATCTTTAAAATATTATTTCATCTAGGTTATTGGGATGTGCACTATCAGTGTTGCAAAGTGACATCTTACCGAGATCACTTAGCAAAAATGTTCTGAGAGAGCGTGTTTATTCCACTTGCCTTGACTATTTTTGCACTGGGTTCAAGTGTCCAACACAGTCGAGAACTCAACTTGCAGAAGATATAAGTGCTCTAATAAGATTCTGGCAAACAATGCATTCTGACAAAAAATATCTTATGGCTTCAGTCATCGGAGGTAAGACGTACATATCAGTTTTTCTGCTTGTAGTCATCAATGACTTTAATATGAACTTATATTTTTCTTATTTCTAAATTTTTAATAACTTAAATGTTGTGCATTTTCTATAATCACATTTATTGAGAATATGCAGTATTATGCACTAGTTGATTTCTACAGCTTCACTCCCATATATTTTGGGGTAACGCACTTGATGTGCCATATTAATAAAGGTAAGTCATTTGCCTGTAAATTACATTTACAAATATTAAATAAATGATGAATATTTTTATCCTATTGAAATACATAAAATAGCCTACAGCACTCCCAGGATTCTAGTGAACTTTTCTGTGCAGGTTTAATTAAAATCAGTTCAGTAGGTTTTAAGTGATTAAAATGAAAAGAAAAAAAAATAGATGTAGGAGTATGCTTCATTTCCACTCATTAGCTTTTTAGATCGTCCTATCATATTTTCACTTTATGCAGTCAAATTTCCACTAAGGAGAATGAAAGTGAAAAGAAAAATTAGTTGCTGAGCCCGAAGGAAGAAGGTATATTTTCATTGAGGCTTGGGGCAATCATTTTTCATCTGTCTTAATGTTTTAGCATCACATTTTCTAAAGAGTTGTCTTAAAGATGATTCAATTGATCTGATATTGTAAAGGTATATACCACAATGCCTCAAAATATACTTAACCAGTTTTGGTTAAAGTAAAAGAATGGGGGAAAAAAATCCCCTGGGCTAGAAGATGACTAATTCATATAAAACAAATTTGGTTGCAATTGTTTGATCTACTTGAGAAAAAATTATGATACAACTGATCCTTGGATCAGCTAGTAATAATTTTTTTTTTTTACATTTTGCAATTTGTGGATTTTTTCTGATTATTAAGTAGGATCAGTTTATCATTCTAGATTTAAGGTCAAATGTCTCTTCTCTGAATTATTGCCTGCTCGTTCAGTTGTGAATGTCCCTCTCTATTTCCTGGATTTTTATTTTGTTGTGTGGTTTTAGGTCAATTAAACCTATCCCTTTGGTAACTTTGTTATTGCAGATTGGGACGTCAGTGGAAGTGATGCTGGAGGAGGTTCAGGCGGTGGAAGCCTCTCGGTTGCCTCAGACATGCCAAGGCCTAACTCTGCCTCTGGCTGGATTAACACTGTCCCCTTGTCTGCTTCCACCAACACGCTTTCAAAAAGGACGAGGGCCAAAAGGCAGCAAAATCAAGGAGATATTTTTGTCAAGGATTACATTAAGAAAAGGAACCTCATATTGGATCTTCTTGTAAGTTTTACTTGTTGTCTTCTATATCTCATTAAAATAAAGTGGTTGATTAGCTAATGCTTCTGAATTTTTAATCAAATGAAGGTGTATCATCAAATATCTCTATTACATTATTATTTACAAAAATCATTAATTAAACAGCAAATAAGTAAGTGGTTGATCTACCTATGACAGAGGATATAAAAATGATCCAATTCTTCTAAGTTTTAGGGTACATTTACCACCTCCCCAAATTATACTGAATTTGTTCATATTCATATTTGACTAATTGAGATAAAAAATTCGGGAATTATACAAAAAAATTAAATAAAAAAATGTTCTTAAACTCCCTTACTTTTAAAATGCCTTCTTTCTTTAAGGGTTCATTACATGCAGCATAGCAAAAATTAGTTTATATTATTTATTAGATATTAAAAAAGATTAATGTTTTGGGAACCAGTAAACTTCTTTTATTTAAAGTTTTATTTATTTATTGAAAAGGTGATTTTCAATGATTGAGGAAATGGTTTTAGGAATCAAATGGAATATTTTTTCTCAATTATTTAATGAGTGTTTATGAACTGAAGTGTCCACCACCCGGACAAACTCTTGACAGTCAATCTTTACCTCGTATTTAGTTTATAAATATTTTCTAAATTAAATTAGCTGAAATTACTAAGTAGTAGTATTTAATATAGTGAGCAAAAATTGATAAGGCTACTGATATACAGATCAATTGAAATGAGTTGTAGGTAAATTTGACTTTCTATTATTACTTGAAGTACAACTGAAATTTAGTGTAATTGAAGTATTGATTTTTTAAATCCAGGCAGTTGAGATTGAGCTGCTCATCACATGGTATAATCCAACTAGCCGCTCTGAGTTGCATTTTCCTGGGGAGGAAATGATTGCCAACTGGAAATCTAAACCAGTCAACGAGAAAGCGCTGCGTGATGTGACTCGCCTCGCATGGGAACTTAGTCCTGTGTTAGCTGTTTATCTTCCGACCAGGTTAGGTTTAACCCATTATTTATTCTATTCTACTGAAATACTATGCCTAAAACGAGAAGAATTAGATAGGGAAGAATTAGATAGGGAAGAATTGATTAATGGGCAATTTACTGTTGTCAGGTTGAAGTCATCGGACAGCATGGTGAAGGAGGTTTGCAGGCTTGTACGTTCTAACCCAACTTCAGTCATGCATATCCCGCATGCATTACAGTACTTGGTCACTACCGAGAACATTCTTAATGAAGCTCCAGAGGTAAAAGGATATTTTCTATAAACTTTATTTTCTACTCCCATTAGATCCATTATTACTATGGCTTTGGTTTGGTGCAATTAGACATCAATTTCCATTATAGATAGGAGTAGTAAAGAATGTAATAAAAACATGATAATTCAAGAAATTTCAGGACAATTCACTGAAGAAATTGGATAAATGCTTAAAAAAATAACATAAACATATATATACCAGCCAAACTCATTATAATCACACATATCAAAACCTAATATGTAGTAAATATTTTTGCTAATTCTGGTGTTAACAGAATAGATTGCAATGAGTGTGAAGTCTCATAGTAAATTTCTTCATTGAGAATGTATTCTTACCTGTAGGAGTCTCGACAATTCCTGCTTCCTCCATAGTTCAGATTTGGTCCTAATACAGCCATAAATATAAATAATGTAATAATATTTAATTTATTTAGTTAAGTAGTAAAATTATTGGAAAATGGCTGCCTTATGAATGCTAGTTAATCTCCCTCTGTTCGAGTTTATCTGTTACCTGAATTGTGTTTTCTTCAAGTTTCTCTGAATAGAACATTACCTTATCACTGGGCTTGTGCTACATTCTCTGTACCTTAAATGACACATAAATACTTTTGACCCTGGACTCAAATTAAAATAAAATTTACTCTATTTTGAGTTAAAAATTGTTACAATATTCGTTACTTATTTATTCTTCTACTTTACTTTCAGTTTTATATCAAGATACTCTACATTATTTTTTTGTGGGTATTTTCATGGTAAAATAAGCCAGACAAAATGTATTTATATCTAACAACTGACTTTTGGATTAGCTGAGACATGTATATGCCCACTAAGTTTTAGTTTAACTTGAATTTTTCCTAATCGTTTGAATGTATTTTCTGACTATGCTGGTTGATGTAGTTGGTGCACTGCTTGAGCTGGTCTAGGGTTAGTCCTATACAAGCTCTGTCCTACTTCTCAAGGCAGTATCCACCACACCCGATCACTGCCCAGTATGCCGTCCGAGTCCTTAAGAGTTTCCCTGCAGATGCCGTTCTCTTTTACATTCCACAACTTGTCCAGAGTCTCAGACATGATAAGGTATACATTATCTGTTTTTTTCTTTATTTTTCAACTTGTTATAATTATATTTTTTCTTATATGAAATAATTAAGGTTCTTTTATTGTTAAATGGGTAATATTATTATGAGCTCAGTTATAGATTTGTCACTAAACTTTGATTTTGAGAGAAAATGTTGTGTAAGTATATATTTTTTATAAACATTTCATTTACTGCAGATTGCTTTGCTACATGCACCATCTGTTGACAGTGCTTGGTTGAATATGTACATAGTTCATGAGGAAGTTTGAGTAATATTGATTGTGAGTTATATTTACTCTTAGCAAAGCCTTAGCTGACTTAGACAGCTGATCTTTGGAATTGATAACCGTGATGGAGGTGAACAGTGGCACTTAACTTAATTAGTTGATACAAGGATCAGAATTTTCACCATGTCTTTCCTTTATTATAGCAAAGCACCAAAATTTCATCAATTATAAACCAAATTGTATTTTTGGAAATACGTAACTCTCACCCTTCCTGGGTCGTTTTTGACAGGCAATATCTATTTCTTGAGTATTTAGCTTCTGTTGACTGTTCTTATTCTCTTCCTGATTTCTTGTGATTAACCCACTGTCCCTAGTTATAATATTTTTATAAGTAATTTATTGTTTATCATTTTCTTTTCCAACATCCTTAGACCTAGTACGGTAGTGTAGTATTCGTAATCAATTTTTAGAGAAAGCATTCCTTATTTTGTCACTGTATTCTCTGGTTGCAGTTACATGGTCTGGTAAATACTTTAAAAGATAATTCACAAATAAACTAATTCTTAAAAATTAAGTTTGAGATAATTGCTCGTTTGTTATTCAGATGGGTTATGTTATGGAATTTATTAAGTACATTGCGAAAAAATCTCAAGTGGTCGCCCATCAGCTCATTTGGAATATGAAAACTAATATGTTTATGGATGAAGATATGCACAATAAAGACTGTAAGTGTAGGTTTTGATTTTTTACTTAGCATTATGTCATTAGCTTATTATCTACAAATACCAATCTCTGTATTTTTAGCTTTGTTTGAAACTTTGGAATCTTTGACAAACAGCATTGTTAGTTCACTCTCTGGTCCTGCAAAACTATTTTATGAACGGGAATTCAATTTCTTTGATCAAATCACTGGTATATCTGGTCAGATTCGACCATATCCAAAAGGTATAAAAACATTTATATTTCAGTGAATTTTTCTATTTTATTATGTAATGCTTGAATACAAATTTTCAAATGATTTAAATGTAGTTAGTTCTTATTAAATAAAATTCCTTGTCAATATTAGTATGCTATTTATATAGGTGTAGAACGAAGAAATGCTTGTTTGGAAGCTCTGTGTAAAATCAAGGTTCAATTGGGTTGCTATTTGCCATCCAATCCTGAAGCCATGGTCCTGGACATAGACTACAAAAGTGGAACTCCTATGCAGAGGTATTAAATTTAATTTTCTAATTTTTACAAAAATATCTTGTTCCAGCTTATCTTTATATCACAAATTATACTGACTATTACAGATAATATACTGTTAAGAATTTTTGAGTTGAACATGTTATATTTTGAAAATGATAAGTTTGTTTGATAGTAAACCGTGATTTTTAGTGCCGCCAAAGCTCCATACTTGGCTAGGTTTAAAGTGCAGCGGTGTGGAATAAAAGATTTGGAAACTATGGCGCTGAAAGTCTCAGCCGGAGAACAGCTAGAACATAAACCAATGTCTATGAATTGTGAAATTTGGCAAGCTGCAATTTTCAAGGTTTTTATTTTCTATATTTCTAATAGCTGCATAATGCATCCATCCCTAGCTCACTCTTTCATACTTTACCTTTTAGAGAGACGCTGTTTAGTAAACATATTTGATATACATATGTTCTTTCTCCATAAGAATTTGTTTTATTATTTATAATAATGTATTATTTAGATATTAGTTTTGATAGAAAGGCCTTTGACATTACTTTTATATGTACAGGTTGGGGACGATGTAAGGCAAGACATGCTCGCTTTGCAAGTGATAGGAATTTTCAGAAATATCTTTCAACAAGTTGGTCTGGAACTCTATTTATTCCCTTACAGAGTTGTCGCTACTGCTCCTGGGGTTTGTTAATTTTTTTTTTTTTTACTACTCCTTCATTAATATATCACTACATTGTACTTTTTATGCATTGCTCATTCATCATTTAATGCTGACTTATTGTTATGAATAATTAACTCAATCTTTTGTTTGACAGTGCGGAGTTATCGAATGTGTGCCAAATGCTAAATCACGGGATCAACTCGGTAGGCAGACTGATATCGGCATGTATGAATATTTTTTAAAAACTTATGGTGATGAAAATACCCAGGAGTTTCAGGTATGGAATTTTAGGCATATCATTCTATTTTAAATTGCTTATAATTAACAATTCTTAACAATAATGATTAATATCATAAATTTTTCATTTTATCTTTTTCCAACTTTTTTTTTATTTTACTCATAAAAGTAACCTTTTAATCAAGATTTGAAAATTCAAAATAGAATAATTGATTTTCAGACTCCATATTTATTGATTCTTAAGTAACTTTTATCTAGCAACAGTTGAATTTAGAATTCAGAAGTTAGACTTAAATAGTGATGTTTATCGTCATTAATTGTATCTTAGGCTGCAAGAAGAAATTTTGTCTGCTCTATGGCTGCGTATAGCGTCGTTGGGTTCTTGCTTCAAATCAAGGATAGGCACAATGGAAACATCATGCTTGATACTCAAGGCCATATCATCCATATAGGTTTGTAATTTTATATTTAATATACTAAATGTGAAGGTTTCATCTCTTCAATATTCAATGATGAAAATTCTATACATACATATTAATATAATATTATATGCATATACAAGGTTTAACTAAAAGTAACGAGAACTTTATAATCACTTTTTTTTTTATTTCAATGGCCTAGTGCAACATGGAATATTACTTGGAAGTAATGTGTTGTTTATGTGAAGTGATCCAGCGAAAATGACTGGAATTGTGGTAAAACAATTCGTGGAAATTGCATCACGATAATGCTCCCGTTCACACCTCACTGATTGTTCATAATTGTTTGCAAAAAATAACTGTTGTGTTACCGTATTCGCCAGGGCATGGCTCCCTGTGACTTCTTTTTGTTCCCGAAGTTGAAAAAAACCTTGAAAGGACATCGTTTTGACGCCATTGATGAAATAAAATAAGAATCCCTGAAAGAGCTAAGAGCTATATCGAAAAGTGAGTTTGAAAAGTGCCTCAAAGATTGGAAAAAGCGCTGGCACAACTGTATTATATCTGAGGGGGATTACTTTGAAGGCGACAAAATTGCTATCAATAAATAAATAAAAAAATTTTAAGATAAACAAAAATTCTCATTACTGTTTGATCAAATCTCGCATAACAATATCTCGTCTTTGCTAAAATTTTACTTTCTTATTCATAAGAAGTCAAAGGACATTTATTGAAAGTTTATAATAAATAATTGTTTAGTTTATAACACTTCATTTAACATGATCTCACGGTAGATTTATGAGGTATTAAAATGATTTATGAGGCCATGGCAGAAGACAGTGCTTTGGGTTATAGACTATTTGTTTTGGGGCTTATACTACTATTAGCTTATACACTTAGGGTTTTAAACTATTATACCCTGCTTCATCATACGTTGTGAGTAATGAAACTACAGATAAACTCATTTGAGGAATGAATCTACAGACTAAATGGTAGGTAGTCAAAACCATCATTTGATAAAAGGTCAGTAGGATAATTTGTGTGAGTTGAACTTATTGTTTGATAGTTTTTTTTTTTTTTCTTAGCTCTCAAACTTATAAAATAGGATGTGGGAAAATAAAGGAAAATTATTTTGGGCTAATGAGTGCCTTTCACTAAGGGGAGTCCCCCATTTGAAGGATGTATGAGAAGGATATAGGGAGTGGAATGCCTAAAGGAGGCGGGTGGAATCAGGAAGGTAGTGAGAGTCTACCAAGGGTGGAGCCTAGGGGTACCTAGGCAATGGTTTGTAGTCGGCCAGGTTAAGCCTGGCCCGCCCCGGCAGTGCTCTGCTTAAACAGGTAGATGGGGTCTTGTAGCTTCGGAGATCGGCCTCGATCTCTCGGCTGGGTGTAGATCTTCAGTCTCCGTCAGGGGGCTAGGGTTCGATCACGTCCATGTGTCTCCAGGCTTCGGCGGTCCAGCAGTGCTTCCATCTGACGGGCATTGGTGGTGGTTGAAGGTCGGAGAATAGTGGGTTGTGGCTGTGTCGGAGTGAGTCGAAAAATTTGATGTGCGTTCTCTTGATGAAATCTTGAATGGTGAGCACTTCAAATTTTTTATGTATCTCGTCTGCCTTCATTCGGTCGAACGGGGTATGTTCTGAAATTGCTGGAGCGTTTGAGAGTGTTAGGAGTCAGATACTTGAAGAGAGGGGTCCCATACATCAAAGCTGTTGAAAACAGTGTTTAATATGGTGATAGTATTCATGAGAACAACATCTATGGGAAGCAGTTGAATTTGTATATAAGAGATAACATTTGAGAAGTCAAGCAAGCTATATCAAATAAATTAATCAATCAACATGGTACTGTACCGAAAAGACAGCCATAGAAAACATCCTAATGTAATGTTAAGAAATATTAAAGTTGTTTAGATTTATAAAATAGATCAGACATAAAGATTACATGTGCTATTGAGGGTTAGATCCCGCATGTGGCAAGATAGTAGATGTAAGAATACAGACCAATATGAACAAATGATGATGAGAACTTTGTGGAAGTGGGAAAAGAGCAGTAGGGGCTCAACGTACTGTTGGTGCGCCAGGCAGTGGAGGCAAGCCCAGGGCGTTCATTACGGATACACGTAGCTATTATTTTCTTTGGGGACACATCAAAGCAAAGGTTTACATCAAGAAGCCGAGAACTACAGCAGAACTGAAGGAAGTGATTTAACGAGAGATAGCAACTATCCCTCGACAAATGGTTCAGCGGGTCATGTTTCGGGAGAGGCTAGAAGAGTGCATTATTTTTCAAACCTGAATTTCGATTCTTAATAATTCAATGGCAAGTTCTAATAAACATGTTCTAGGAATAAAATTTTGAAAAATATTCTGTGCATTTTTTATAAAGCGATGAAACTGTAAATAGATCACTGAAACACCCTGTACTTATAGACTCTGGAATGTGATAAAATCTCTTTGTTAGGAAAAGTGATTTATAACATTTTGCCATCTGGGCACAGATTTATAGCTATAGTACGTATAAAGTATTATTAAAATATTTATCATCATATATTTTAATATTATATTTTTTATATAATTATATTTTATTTTTAATCTTTATTTTTAACTTTTACTTTATCTTAAGGTTCTGTTAATAAAAATAAGAAACTTCTGGCAAAAGGAATAATGGTTTATTTACACAAATTGATTTAAATTAATATACAAATAAGTATGTACGTTGATAAATTAACATTATTAAAAACTAAAGTTAAAATGTACCTTGATTATTAAACGCGCGTTACTGGCCAGTGTTTCTTTGTGTTGAGCGTCCTTTGGTGCGTTCTTCCTCTTCCTCTTTGTGTTCTTTGTGGCGTAGAGTGGTCCGGATTGCGTCTTCATTGTCTTGAGCGTGGGTTGCTACCTCGAGGTGATCATGGTCTTCTCAGTCGGGCCGTCCGTGAAAGAGTGACCTTGTGGCCTCGGTCTTTTTCTTAGTACCTTTTCACTGCCATCTTGATCTCTTGACCTCTTTGGTTGTTCAATCCTCTTTGGCTCATATATGATTACTTTTCTTGTTTTGAAGTTATTAAAATAAAATATTTATATTTAATTATTGATATTAGTTTTATTATAAATATTAATGGTAGAGACAACGCAACGAATAGTGTTTAAACATTCATGAATCATGATCCACAAGTCATATATTGTTCATGTACGCTCGCTAATTTAGAGTTTTATCTCAAAAACACCATAAAAATCACAACATCAAAATATCACAACAGTATATTAATTGGGGGGAGAAGGGAAGGAAGTTGATAATTTATTTTAACATGTTTTAATATATTTTTATTTTCAGATTTCGGCTTTATGTTTGAGTCTTCACCAGGTGGCAACTTAGGTTTCGAACCAGATATTAAATTGACAGATGAAATGGTTATGGTAATGGGTGGTAAAATAGAGGCTGCACCTTTTAGATGGTTTACCGAACTGTGCGTTCAAGCCTATCTAGCAGTGAGGTAATCCCTAAAGATATAGTTTTTATTTTTAATGTTTAGCAATGTTTATATGAGTTTATAAGGGTTCTTGTTTAATTCTAGACCTTACCAAGAAGCGATTATATCATTGGTCTCACTTATGTTGGATACTGGCCTGCCATGTTTCCGAGGACAGACTATTAAGCTCCTGAGAGCTCGATTTGCTCCTAACGCAAGTGACAAGGAAGCTGCTGCTTATATGATATCGGTCATCCGTAATTCCTTCTTAAATTTTAGGACTAGAACTTATGATATGATACAGTATTATCAAAACCAGATACCTTACTAAATATTAATCCAAGACATCTCATTACCTTTTGTTTTGATAAAGATAAACAAATGGTTATTTATGAAATTGATTTTAACCAAAGACTTATTTGAAACAAATTACTTATTCTCGGATTAGGTGGTATACACTTATTGTATTTTGCATGACCATTATCGGGGATTTAATCCTGGATTATTATTAGAAGGTGTTTAGGTCTGTTTAGTCATAATTAATTGTTGGTGATTGTTACCTGAAAGTCTTTTAGTTTAGTGTGTAATTTTATTTTTTTACATCTGTTAGTAACTTACTCAGATTGCATTTAGTAAACATTATCAGTATAGTATTCTTCTGTGAT
The DNA here is from genome assembly GCA_930367205.1 of Acanthosoma haemorrhoidale. NCBI lineage: Eukaryota > Metazoa > Arthropoda > Insecta > Hemiptera > Acanthosomatidae > Acanthosoma > Acanthosoma haemorrhoidale. Next base: position 35,455,918 of record OV884012.1, read on the forward strand.
ACTAGGTTTCTTTCTCAAATTGTGTAAATTGACTATAGTCAGTTATTTTTGTAACTTGTTTTTGTTGTAGGTTTTTAAGGCAAGAATATTCAGTATTTATATGTATTATTAAAAATATTTTGTTTATCTTAAATAGGTAAGCAAAATATGAACAAAGAGAATATATATTAACTTATAATAATGTATGTATTTATATCTATATATTTATTGTTTGTTGGTTACCTATAAAAATTTATTACCCATAAATAAAGCATTGAAGAAGTAAAGTTTTTTCATTCCTATCTTTTAACTTATATATAAATTTTAAATGACTAGTCACTATATTCAGCTGGCTTATAAATATTCTATTTTTATATTTTTTGTAATACAGTGTTTTATTAAGAGTTGTTAATAAATTAATCTCTTAGACTCAAAGTAGGTTTCTTAGATTTTCAATTATAAGGTGGTACACTATTTTACAATAAAAAGGAGGACACAAATAAATTGAAGAAAAAAACATATGCCAATTAATTTTAATTTAAATGATAGATTTTCCATTGGATGAATATTTTTTGTCAATTTATCATGTTCTAACAATATATTGAAAATATCTTAACAAGAAATATATTCATAGTGAAACAAGTTCTGTAGCTAGAATATCAACATTCAATCTCAATTTCTCATTTGTCCAAATAATCATTAGAAATTGAAATAACTCGTTCAACATAAATTGAACGAAAAAATAAAATTGAAATTTTCAGATGGATATGTTCAGTTTTGAAATTTTTGAATATTTCCACCCAATTTTGATCAATTGCAAGCTGTTATTTTATAACATGCAAAAGATTGCTTGGCATTGATCAAATAATAAGACTTACAGATTAGTTTTCAAATATCGAAAAGGAGGACATATAGGACATTTCTTTAGGAGGACAGAACTTACAAAAGAAGGGCTGCGTTGACGACCCACATAATTTCTTTTAAGTTAAAATTTATTACTATTATGTATTTCTCTTTATGTGTGCGAATCATGTATGTGCTTGACACGAGTGTTGTGTTCGCGAGTACGGGGAGAATCCCTTCTCTCATTTCCTTCCCCCTCTCCCTGTCTCTGCCTCATATTAGCTAGTCAGAGCGATAGAGCATCTCGGCTTGATGACACATCTTCATCTTCAGCGAGTTCACCGCGAGATAGCCCTGCTTAGAGTATATTGGCCTAGGTGACTCCTCTTGGTCCGTGGACACATCACCTTCTGGATGGAGCAACGTATACCTCGAGAAGAGGTTTCATATGTCCGGATGGAAACCATATTCACCACATTCCCCCAGCTATGTTATTGAATATATTTTTATTCCTTGAACTAAACATTTAAATTGTTAAGAGTTTCTTTTATTTTGCTAGTTATAATTTTTAGTAAATTCTTATTTGGTTAGTTTTATTAGTCGTAATATTAATTGTTCATACTGGGTAGCCACGTTTATTATTATGCGTTTTATGTGTCAATACATATTTCATTTTGGGTTACTGACAGTAAACGTATTCAATTCATGAACCACCCTTTTATACAGTCCTCATTTTTTAACCTTTGTTTTAATATTAAATTTAATTTCCTTTTGGCTCGAAGTGGGCCATGCGGCCCCACAACAGTCTTCTGCATCAACAGACTGTCCTCCCTAAAGGAGGACGATTTGTCACCTTATCAATCAAATAATTTATTAGGGTTCAATTGCTTTTTTCAAAACTGGGACACTTAGGTTTTTTATTTTTTTTTTAACTATTATTCAATGTACTTTTTCATTAGTTCCCCATTCGGCCCCACAACAGTCTTCTGCATCAACAGACTGTCCTCCCTAAAGGAGGACGATTTGTCACCTTATCAATCAAATAATTTATTAGGGTTCAATTGCTTTTTTCAAAACTGGGACACTTAGGTTTTTTATTTTTTTTTTAACTATTATTCAATGTACTTTTTCATTAGTTCCCCATTCGGCCCCACAACAGTCTTCTGCATCAACAGACTGTCCTCCCTAAAGGAGGACGATTTGTCACCTTATCAATCAAATAATTTATTAGGGTTCAATTGCTTTTTTCAAAACTGGGACACTTAGGTTTTTTATTTTTTTTTTAAACTATTATTCAATGTACTTTTTCAAAATTTCAGTTATACCCATTTTCATTTTATAATAAAAACAGCCAGAAACCAGCTTACAATCAATTCATATTGTATGATTAATTTTATTAAATGGTTTATTCAATGAACCTATTCATAAATTTAAACAAATATTCAAACTATTATAAATAAAAGTAATCATGTCCAGTTAATTATGGATAAAATTATGCTTTCAAAAATATTTGATATCTTTTTAAGTGATTGATTCAATGTTGGCAAAAATGGTGAAGTCTACAGAGGAGTATTATATATATTAAAAATTGAAATGCAACAATATCTGTTGGTTATAAGGTGAAACTAAAGACAATTTTTATATATTGCAGTGCATTCTGTTAAGTAGTTAGCAAACTGACTGGCCTGAGCAGGCCATTTTTCTTCTTAGAAAATTTTGATTTGCTGTCTATACCTAGTTGTTGACAGTTAAAACTAAAATCAATAAATTGGAAGAGTCTAAATGCCCAAGCACAAGTTCTCCCAATGGCCTATCGACCGTCAATTCATAAATCATGGAGCTAGGGAAGATCTGAAAGGAAGCCAAGTAAGTCACGCCATTAGCCACCTTGGCTCAATAAAAATTCAAAATGTACTCTTTATTTAATTAAAATATTAGACTAAAGAGATTAAAACTAAAAATTGTTTCAATAATTTTTTTATGTTTATTTTATTTTTTTAAATATTTTAGGGCCCTCTAATTACAGTTTTAATTCTATTATATAGGAGTTATGAGCAAGTTTATTTTCCTATTTCCTGCCAGATCCGGGCCAAATTTGGACCGTTTATCAAGAATTTATAGTGTGATAACAGAAATCGATTAGAATCACTGTTTTGGAGTTATGAGCGTTTAAAGTTCATTTTCCTATTTCCTGCCGGATTCAGGCCATGTTTGTTAAGAACAGACCGTTTAATAAGACTTTATAGAGTGATCACTAATAAACCAAGAACTAGTTCTGCTGAATCATTTATAAAAATAATTAAAGCTGAAATAGACTGATAACTTAAGGGATATTTCCCCCCTCAGAATATCATACTAGACTCGATTCTATTTTTTGAGCTTTTTTTAGAAAAAATAATATTCCTTAGGTTATCTATCAATCCCAAAATCTGTGAAAATCGTTCTAAACTGTATTCTATCTTTCAAGCCTTTCTGAAAAAAAAAAAAAATCTCTTAGGTTATCAGTCAGAAAAAGTGCAGATGGAGTAACGGAAAAGGATCAGTCAACAACTATTAAAAACTCCCCTCCCCCACTATTTTTTAATTTTAGTACAATTTTGACCAAAAATTGTGTTCTAAATTTATTTTACAATTTATAATTTTCTGTATACATTAAAATAAATAAATAAAATTCAAGGGGTGAGGAGTGACAAAAGTTTCACAAACATTCAATATATTTCAAACCGTAAAATCAGAAAGTAAAATAAATAAATATAACAATAAAAATATTCTACTTCACATTGAAACATAGGAAAAGAGACCAAATACAGATAGTGTAAGAACATATATATTTTACTCAATTACAAAGAAGTGGAAGAACATATTTACAATACAAAAACTATTGCTCTCAACTGGTAAAGAAACATTTTACAAAATGGCTGCTATTTCATCCTCTTTTCCTTCAAACCAATGGCGGTCTTGTCAATGTCTTTAGGTCTACCAAATCTCTTGCATTTCTAATGTTCACTAGAGATAACATTCAAAGTAATTTGTTTGTAATAGCTGTGCTCTTCTGAGTTCTGTATAAGAGTCAAAGAAAATTTAGTAAGATATATTAATATGATTTAATTTTTAATTTACTTCATTGATGATCATTGGAATAGAATCAAGGCCAAGACCATTCATTAGTGATCTCTTTCATTTTGTCCTAGAATAAATATTAATTATTAAGATAAATAAAAGTAATGTTAATGAAAATAAAGTGAGTTTCAACTCTTTTGTATATACCTTTATATAAAGCAGATCTCCTCTGTCTAAAGGAGTCTCTTATTCTATGCAGTTCAGTCAGAGCTTAATTGTATTCCACAATTCCAAACTGCATTTTTCCTTGCACACAAGCACGGCATTTCTATATTTACTTGAAACAGTCATTGGCTGCAATTCTTTGGTTAATAATTTAATATTTGTGTTTTTCTCTTTTGTACCTAATTTTCCAGCTTTGTCCACAATACCAGCCTCTGGTATTGTATTACATTCATTACTACTTCTGTACCAAGACCTGATGGTTCACCCATAACTCTTTCTTTATTTGCATGCATTTCATAATGTGTACACATTAAGAATCGTTTGGATATTAAGACCTCATAAAAAAACTAAAATTATTAATTGCACTTGTTAAAAGAATATAATGGCAACAAATGGCCAATTATTGAAAAATGCATGGTTACAACATGAAATAGTGGTTTTATAAGTTGATGTGATAGATTTAATTTTTCTAGCTTTTTTAATATTTTTTAAAATAATATCAAAGCTGAAAGCTTTCAATTTCACTTTAAACCTAGGACTTTAAACTTCATCCTGTGGTGGAGGTTCATGACAATTTATGAGATTGCATTGCATTGATGCAGCATTTCTGAAATTGTATTTTACAAAAAATGTAAAAGTGGACTATTTTTTACCACCACTCAGTTGATCTTTTGAATTAAAGACTCACAGTGGTTTGTAGTCATAATGTTGTATGTTACGGCTGAATTTTTAATAAGCCCTACAACCCACTGTTCTCTTATATTATTCTAGTTTTTATTTGTGTAATCTGAAACCTACTTCAAATTCAAAAAATAGATTATTGTATTCTTTCATATTCTCTTCTTCTTTTTTAGAAAATGCCAATGCTTGTTACATGTGCATAAGCAAATGTTTTTCTATTAGTTCTAAAAAAGCTAATTTCTCGGTTGTACTAAAATCCATTTTCTCTCATGTAATAGTGTTTTTGATATATATGGAATAAACACAGTACTAATTTCATCCTTGGCAAAGATTCACTAATAACTTATGTTTCTCTCATATCTCTATTCACTATTAGAGACTGAATCTTGATCCATTCTGGATTATTTGTTTTGAAAATTTTGAACATCCCTTGGATGTTTCTGGCAGTTTCATTTGACAATATAAAAAAACATACTTCTTCAACTTAATCATTTCCATATATTGCCAGAAGAATATAAAGTGGCATATTTATATTATTCAATTTATAAGTTGTATACAAAATTAGTAGTTCAGGGAAAAAATAAAATGCCTTTTCTATTCTTTTAGGAAAAATATTCCTTCTAGTTTGTTCCCATCTACTAATACCTCCATATGTGCATTGTCTACACTTTTTAAATAATTTACTGTGAATTCAAGTTCATTGTATGAAACCAAAGCAGCAGTTAAATGTCTCTGCTTAATATTATGAATATCTTTGCTTGTTAGGGATTTCTCTTAGGGTTTTAATTATGAAAATTTTCAATAATTTTATATTCAAAATATTAGCCATCTCAGGGATAGCCCTTTTTCAGAGCACTGGAAAAGTTAAGTACACAGGGACTCTGGCTAATGTCAAGACACTTAATGGATGGACAAGTAAGTGAAGATACTTTTCAATGCTTTTCTAATCTATACTTATAAAAGCCAAATACTTATCCATAAAGATTAATTGCAGATAGAGATTAATGAAACAGACAACTTAAAGGTTTAAAGTTGGATCTGCCATTTCTGCTATGAATGAATGTCTTTAATGAACCAATATTAATGAGGTAAATTCTTCAGCTTCCTTAGCTGAATTGATTCATAGCTTGAATCAAATGAAAATTTTCATATGATCAGACACAAGTAATGGCAGCAACTGCATGTAATCAAAATTTCTGAATATTTCTGGGTGTGATATATAAGGTTGATTAAGGTTTAGTTATTAGTACAACATTAATAAAGTATTAAATTATCAGTACAATATTGATAGCAGTTATATACCATATTGGTTCCCTTCCTGAAGGACAGAACGGAGAGGGTATGGGTGGGGGACTGTCTCTAAAAGCCATTTCCTCTAACCTGTGGAATTCCTCAAGGAGCGGTTTTGTCTCTGGTTACTTTTAACATGCACAAGTGTGACATTGTTGGGACAAACTACAAGAAAGCTACTGTAATTGCTTTCGCCAACGAATTGTGCTTTACAGCAGCATGAGTGCACAAAGAGCTCTTACACAGGCTGAGTCAGTTTGTAACGTAACCAGTGACAGACTGGTTAAGTTAATCATTAGTGTAAACACCGGGAAGACCGACTGCGTAATCATCTCCCTCCACCTTCAAAAGGGGAAATAGCCTTGCCAAAATCCTGTACTATAGGAAGGCAAGATAACTCGTTGGCTTTCTTAACATATTATTTGGGTATAAAAACAGATAGGTATTCCCATTTCCCATCTATAGGACATATAAATGTGTCCTCCAGCCAGCTTTGCTGTACAGTGCCCCACTAGACTGATAATACATCTAAAAGTCTCCAGCAATTTCATAATGGGATCATGGTAAAAGTGGCCAGACATACCTCTCTTGAGATGTTAAAGAACACTGACCTGCACCCATTGCTTGGTGTGCGAGTTCATCCACTGGATACATATCAAGCTTTTTGTCTTGTTGCAGCACCTCCCAAATCTGATGTTTAACACTAGAACCCCAACCCACCCGTTTCCACATCGATGGGACAGGCCGTCCGGGAAACCTAGGTTATGTTAGTTCATTTATATTTAGGTTAGTATAAGGACCACCCATTCATAAAGTGATCCCTATCACTGTCTCTGTTGTTCTGCCTTGTATTCTGTACATCAGCCTACCTTAGCTCATTTGTTGTTAACTTCACCCATTACACAGGTGGTCTGAAACGTTTCCGACCTCAACATGAAGATGATGATAAAATAAATAAAAGCTAGTGAAATAAAAGCTTTGTTAGGTCGGAAACTTTTCAGACCACCCTCGTATATACAATGTAGCTATAAGCACAAAGTGCATTGAATCCATACTGACGTAAAACTGTATATTGACTACTAACTAAAGGGTTTTTGGGTTTTATGGCACTGCAATGCACTAAATTCCTTATTTTTTTACAGTTAATTACGAATCCTAACCAATAGATCATGCTACATTCCAATTATTTACATAAAATAATCTTTACTATTTTAAGAAAACTTATATATTTTTTCTGGAGAATCATTGGTTTCATTAATTAATTAATGTTTTAGAAATAATTCATAAATTTTAAATAGCTGTTTCTGTTTATAGAATGATTAATATTAATGAATATAAATGGATTTGTGTGTATGCCAGCATAATTATGTAAATCCTGGAGCAATTTACACAAAACTTGGTACACATATGACTTCCATTTAGAAAAAATACTGATAGCCATAATACCTCTGGTGGGGGCTACAACAATAACTGAGAACAGCCTATATTAGTGTTGACTCTATTGTTGAGGGTAGATTACACTGCTTAAGCTTCTCATGGCCAGTAAAGGCCATTCTGCTAATTGCTATCTGGTAGCATTGCTGACAGTCAGAGCATCTGATATTTTTTTCTTGTTCCATTAGGAGCCTGGAAATGGTTATTCAGAATAGCAGTGTGCTGGAGCGTAGGTTACATTTTACTTGTCCCAGAAGGGGAGATCCTCGGAGGACAGATTTTATTCTTTGGCAGCCTTACAAATAAACTCAGTACTTTCAGGTCCTGGCTACAAAAGGGCAGGAATAATTATTTGCCACATGATTTATGCATGATCATTTCAGCCAGGTGAATTCACTTGAAATAGCCAATACTTTAAATTATTTAAAAAATGATGCCAATTCAACTATTAATGGTGCAATTATTGATAGTTTATAGAACCATCAGCTGTAGTTCTAATCCATAAACTGCATCAATTTTTTTACATCTCAGTCAGCAGCTCTAAATACCAAAGCAACACACTGAAGGGGAAGTTGCCACCACTAGACTTGCAGCCAATGACATTTAGAGCTGAGGACTTAAGAAGTTTGTCCCAAGAAGGCATCACTGCAATGTATAACTCCACTTGAACAATTCTCAAAAACTGTTAACCAGGTAAAGAGCAATTTGCAAGATCTTAGAAATAGGGTTTGAATGGTGGTAATATGAATCCTGAAACAGTCTAATTGTAGATTACAAAAGAATGATAAGCATGTTGTTAACTAACAAGGGGAGGCTAAGATTATGGGGTAACCAATTTCAATAAAACTTACTTTAGTGATGCTAGTTCCCGCTTAGCTCCGAGCGTTCTGCTAATTATTAGGTAAAAAAACTAGACTCCCGCGAATCTAGCTAATTTTTATTTGATTGCTACAAATATTCGTATTTATTTGTTTTTAGAGTTGCTGAAAACAAATACAAACCCATTTTTTTCATAAAATTTATTTTTTGCTTACTTTACTTAAAATGCCTACTGGTTTTTGCATCTTTTTAATAAGCTTTGCTCATTTAATACAATAGGGTATATTTTTTTTTCATATTCTACATAAAAAACAAATCAGATGCTAAAGGATAATTTGACTTATAATAAATAACTTAAAATATTTTTTTCTTGATCCCAAGAGCCCATTGTAAGACACACTCAGAACCCTGTCATTATGACCTAGTTTCACTAAAAAACATGTCATTAATCAATGACACCATGGCCACAGCGTCTCTTGTAAGTCAGATTCACCACTTTGTATAAATACTTACTTAGAGAACTTTTTTTGAAATGTAGAAACTAGCTATCTCAAACTGTATTTAAAGATCGTACACTATAAAGGAAAGAATATATGATAGAGCTGGGACATAAATATCCTTTCCTCGTGGTATGTCCCTTATATAAAAGCAGGTTAGATGAAAGGGCCGTGAGAAGCTGATACAATTGATTAATTGTACTTTGGGAATTAATCCAGAAAAATAAATACAATGAATTTATAAAACAGACAATGAAATCATTTTTTATTGCTACATATTTACATGGTTCCAAAACATTAATATTAACTATTAATTCATTATATTAAAACAGCTTTATAATATGACTAGAAAGCAAAAGAAAATAACAAATCCATTTATACATCAATATCTCAACTGTACAAAAATAACATTCAATTTTTTTAATAGATTCTTTTTCTTTTATTATATACACGTATAAATAATAATTATAAAAAACTAATATATTTACTTTTTATACTGTAAAATTTTCCACGCAACTTCGACAGAACTATCACAGCTAAGGATCCAGCTTTCGATGTCCTTGAGTATTTTCATGCTGTCTTGGTGTACTTTAGCCATCTTTCTCTGGTACTTAACCCCATTGATCATCTTGTCTACTAAGTAATGGAGCCATCGCACATTTGTCTTAGGGACAAACCGATGCCAGTTGTTCTGCAGATCGTCCCTCATGCGCCTGTAGACATCAAATTGATAGTCTCCAGTTCCGATGAACATGTCTGGGTCCTGGCCGATGTCACAGAAGACAGGAAACTCACAGGAAGGGAATTTCATTCTTGAAAGGGTGAAGTCAATAACGGTAGCCTACAAAAAAAAAATCTTAAATTTATTGTCTATCTGCTTGGCCTTGAGTTGACTGGACGTGCAGAGCAAGTTAAAGGATTTACATAATAATGCTGCTAAAGTTTGTCATTCTAAGATTAATAAATTCTTGAAAGGCAAAGGGGATAAGGAAAAACAGCTGAAACCAAAAGAACCTCTTTGTCCAAAATGGAAACTTTTGTCAAGCTTGGACATCTCAACCATATAATTGCACAGGATGGTGGAGCATATATAGACATTAAAAAGTTCTATCATGAAGGCTTAGTAAATTTATTTCACAACTTAAGCCCGTATGAAGCTTACTACAATTATTAAGCTTAAAGATAAAAGAAACGCACAAAAGTTGGGTATCTTTGATAGTAATGTTGTTTGTATTGGTGCGTGCCAGTGGGATGTGATGAGTTACAGGAAAAGCAAGGTGAAGAGGCAACTTGCTGGCAACCAACTGGGCACTACTTCTAATGCTGAAAACAGGAATTGCTAGCCTTCTTGAGAAAATACCATGGAAACCTTGATAGGATAAAGAATAAAAATCTACTAACTAAGGTCTCTAAAATAAAGATATCGAAAAGGAGGAGTAAGAAGCAAGGAGAACTTATGCACTTTGTCAGATTATGATTATGATTTATTAATCCTTGGGGTAGATTAGTTATGGTTCTCCACCAGAGGAATACAGAGAATTCATTCAAGTAAGTTATTACCAAATTAATTATACCATGAAGACAAAAGCACATACAATATCTATTTATAACAATTAATATTCCTTAGGGGACTCATGGAATGAGTGTGGATAATATTCTGGGTACCCTTGTTTCCTCATTGTGAGGGAAGATGTAAAAAATGGAGAAATATCCATGCACAAGTACTTTTAATTATGTTGTTTAAAATCCACATACTTCTTATATTTTTGCTAATATCTATTGGGAATCCATCATATAATTTACATAGAAATAATTTGCAAAGGTTTATTAGAGTAGTAATGAATAATATGTCTCTTACTGTAAATGCTGAATAAATAGTTCTACACTTTACTCAGCTTTTTATAAAAAGGAAATTGCTTTAACCCTAAGATAATTTTGATGGAAAAATAATGGAACTATGCATACAGTAACTTATTTTTTAGAATATATATGACCATATCTTCTTTACATACATACCTTCACACCATGCGCTAAAATTGTATGTCTTTCTTTGTCAAGGACAAAAGGAATGCTTCTCTCCAAAGTTCTCGACACCAATACATTGCCCCAATGCAAGTCTCTATGTTCAAATTCATAATTGAACTCAGCAACTGCTAGTGCACATACAGTCTACAAAATGAAATTAGATTATTATTTATGAAAGGGATTTGGATTACAAAAAGCTAAAAATAACTGCCGCAGCATTACAATCACAGCATATTATTTATATCAGTGAACAGTCTTAGTACCAAATTTGTAGAGATTATGTAAATCGACTGGTTTAGAAGTTCTTGCCAAATCAACACACTTTTTTACCTAATATGTAAGATTAATCCATAGCGTTCAAAATGTAGGTATTCCTGGATTTTCTTTCAAATTCAGTAATATAACAAGTTCATACAGTTATCACAATACCTAAGCCTTTTGAATATGCTATCTGTATTCGTAATCAACTTCCCATAACCTTCTACTTTTGAATATACTAATTATTGACCTATAGAATTTAACGAATTATAGATTGCATGAACCTCAAAATTAAAGATTCCATCTAAGGTGTTGATTAATATTTCAATCATTACTATTTTATTAAACTGGTGGTGAAAGTTTATTTCAACATAAATCACTTAAAAATTACTAAACCAATTTTAATTAAACCTACAAAAAATATTTGCATGAATCCTGAGAGTGTTATAGGCTACTTTATGTAATTAATATAAAGAAATTATCAAACAATTACTTATTTGTCAATTCATGTAATTAGGAAAAGCCACAAATGCTAACCACCTTAATTTTCAATTGAGAAAATACACTCACTAATGAGAAACAAGAGTTCTTTATTTGTACAGAAGATTATCACAGAATCACTAGTATAAAAGAAAACTAATTTTATCTCAGTCGGATTAGAAAATGATTTTCTGAAAAAACATTTTTTGAATCTTGACAGGTGATAGATATCTTCAGCATGGTTAGGTATAGAGTTTTTTTATATGTCTCTCAAGGGCAAAAAAGGAGGGTTTTATAAAAAATATCCCTTTGATGGTTAATTTTTCTACAATAATAGTCGAATAAAGCAAAATTAAAAAGAATCAATGACGTATAAAAATTGAGTGATCTTTCTAAAGATTGACATCGAGAGTCTAGTACTTATTGCTTACAAGAAATAAATTTTTAAGGCACAAACAGGGCAATTTTGTTTCTTTTTTTGTTTTTCAAAATTAAAAAACATGTTTTACCGTTTCCAAAATCCAGTAATGGGAGGCTAAATTTTTTTTATATATAAAAATATGTTTTTGAATATAATCTAATAATATTTAATACAATCATGGTGAGATATAGTTGTTTTAATTTACTGACCTGCTTAAAAACTGAGAGCCCTTGCTTTGCTGTAGAAAAAGAATAACTTTCCAAATCCTTACCAGCATTCCCTAACTCAAGAACTAAATAAAGTTGTTCATCCCCAAATATTACAGGAGATTCATTATCTGAGCCTAAAAGTTTAATTTATTAATAACAAATATTATGGAATTATTTAACAGTAAGCATAACTTTCTATTCTTAACGTTACCTTTTGACTCATCAAACTCATTCCATAACTCGATCAGCCTATCGGGATACCTTCCTTTGATTACTGAAGAAGAAGCTAACTCAGCGAACCCAGATGACATGAAGTTTTCATTTTCTTCACGTAGTTCACTCAAGGAACTGAAAATAGAATTGTAATTATGCTGTACTGCGACATACAATATTTAATTTTTAAGCTTATTAATCCATTAAGATATTGAAATAAGCAGACTAAACGCCGAATATAAAACTACACGCCACAAAAGTAACAAAGATGTGCTATAATCTTAGAACTAATAAAAATTTTACTTCACAACCAGGCATTTATTTTTTTCATTTCTTATATAAATTAAAACATTTTTTAAAGAAAGTTCTGAGGATCCAAAAAATAAATTAATAAGGGACTAGCATAATTATATTTAAATCCCCACCAAATCAGTTGATCTGGAGTAGCATTGCAACTAAAGCAAAATTTACCCTTATCACAGTAGAATTCTAAGTGGGGTAGAATTTGTATTAAAAATTTCAAATTTATAGGACCCTTTTTATATTTGGTATCCAGTTCTTGTTTTAAAGTAAAGCCTTACTCTTTACGGCTTTGTTATATAACATATTTTGGTGATACTAGGTTAAAAAATATTAAAGACTTGTCTGAGTGTACTTGCCAATGTGCCCTAGAAGCCAAGCAAATATCCCGGATTCTATTAAGTGAGCATAACTTATTGAAAAGTTACAAAACCATGAGACACTTCAAGTAATATAAGTAAAACAAACCCTTTTTTTTTTTTGTTCATTGTACATAGACTAGCACAAATTGATCCCTCAATCACATGACAATCATTACTTACAAGGGAAGGGTACAGTCATTGGGTCAGCAATTTCAACAATATTTTTGAGTGAGAAGAAAATATAATTCTAATAATGTTTTTGTTGATAAATATCTAATTTTAAATAAAATTTAATCCACATACTATCTTGTGAATAAGCGTTACATTGTGCATTTAATCTTCTTTTAGATTACCTCCCTGCCCATTTAGAAAAAGACAACTAGCATACACCAAGGTGCTACCGTGCTACTGGCTTGACCATTCATCGACGAAGCAAAGTGATGAAAATATTTTTCCATTCTAAAATTATTTTTCTTAATTAATGGTGTTAATAACATTGGATTTAGACAAAATGTAAGCATGTAGTTATGGAGGTTTAAGTGGAATAAAAGATACGGGCGAACAATTTTGCTCCTACAGTAAATCTAGCCAAAAAAACTATTATTTATTAATTGCCTCAACAATTTTTATTTATGGGTTTTTAGGGTTGATGAAAATGAATATGAACTTGTTCATTATTAAAAATTTTGTTTTACTTACTTTACTTGAGGGGGGTAAATGGGTAGGGTAATGGAAAGACTAGAGAGGGAGACAGGTGCGGGGGTCTCCTGTACTCGTAGCGGAGGAATCAAGCAATAGTGCCCTACTCACTGCTTGTGAACTCCCAGTCTGACCTATCCCTACCAACGCCTACTGTCACCTCCAAGTGGTACCCCCTGGGGAGTCCGATGGACTCGCGGACGACAGAGGCGGGATCTCCCCCATGAAATCCATGTGGAGATCTCCTTAACACCCAAGCCAAGTGTAGAGGAGCTCGAGCTGTGGCCGAATGGCAGGGGGTGTATAAAAATGCACTGTCTTTAATCGACCCCCTTGGGGCACCAGGCGCACCCCATTGTATTAAATGCCCTCTGCAGGGAGAGGGGGCAGTACCTGCAGAGTAACTTCCCCCGCTTTCGTGGGAACAAAATATGAGTACTACAACAACTAATAATGAAGACATGGAGGAGCTGGTCAGCTTGATCAGCGGAGAGGACTCAGCCCAGGGGCCTTCAATGGACCTTGGCGCTGAGGTAGTGGACGACGAAGCCTCTATGAGCTCGCTTGCGACGCTTGTAGAGGAGGTAAGCGGACTGGTAATGGAGCCAGAGAGCTTGGCGCCTGGTAGGGACGCTGCATCCAAGGATGCAGGCGAGACCTCCAAGCACAAGTTCTCTGGAGCCCAGAGAAAGAAGTGGAGGAGGGCAATGTTGGCTGGAGGGCCACCTGAGGATCCAGCCGGACTTCCAGGACCTTCGGGGTCCGGGAATACGGCAGGGTCTGGGTGCGCTCCAGAGAAAAGGATTAGGTCCTCACCCGGTACCTCTGCGCCTACGGCAAAGAGGCATAGGGGTGGGGATGCTAGTATTGCATCCTACGCGATTGCTGCCGGAGGAAGCAGGGTGGCGATTATCCCTAGTGGATATCCGTCCACTCAGCTGACGAAGGAGAATTGCGAGGAAATGAAGGGCCAGCTGATGAAATTTGTCGATCAGCTGGAAGAAGAGAAAGGGACACAGGCTGAATTCAGTGGAATTTACCCACATGTGGGAGCCTGTGTCATAATCTGCGACAACCAGGAGACCAAGGACTGGTTGTCGATTATAGTACCCAATTTTAACATCAGTGGGGATCTGGAGCTCCGTGTAGGAAAGGTGGAGGAGCTTCATAAAACCGTGAAGGTAGGAACCTTCATTACAGGAGAAATGCCTCTGGAAGAACATTTCATGAAGAGGATCAGGACCCAAAACTCTAGGGTACCTGATATTAGATTATGGAGACTCCTGGGCACCAAGGTGGAGAAGCATGGCTTCTTTGCGATCCTGTCTGCCCCAGAGACTAGCATGGAATACCTTGAGAAGCGGAAGCTCAAGCTGAACTATGGGTTCACTAAGGTCGCTCTCAGGGTATTGGATAAGAAGAAGCCGCCGAAAGTAGTACAGGAGAGGCAGCCGGCTGATAAGGTGGAGGAGGCAAGGAGCGATCCTGAGGCGGTGGAGTCGAAGAGGATCGCTACGACGAATTTCCCAACTCCTAAGGATGGCCCCAAGGCGATGACTATGGCGGCTGCGGGGGGTGGCCCCGTGGCGGGGGCTGGGGGGCGCGCTGGGTCTCGGCCCTCTGTGATGGGGAGGCCTGGGTTTGGCGCTGTCTCCCGGCGTCCGCCTCGGGGTGGCCCTCCGGGGGCCGACGGGCACTGATCATGGTGGTGAGGCTGCTGCAAATTAATCTACACCACTGTATTGCAGCATGTGGTGTTCTGCAGCAGTATGTGAGAGGTAAGGATATTGATATTATTCTAATACAAGAACCTTACCTGTATAAGGGCAGGATGGGGGGGCTGGCGATGCGTGGGTATGAGATTATTTCTGTACCCGAGCGTGCCAGAGCCTGTATCCTGCATAAGAGCAGTCTTAAAATGCTGCCTCTATGGCAATATTGTTCTAGAGATTTAGCAGCAGCTCAAATGGCCCTCAACGAGGGAAATCAAGGTGGGAGGTTGACGATTGCATCGGTCTACCTCCCATATGAAGAAAGAGTCCCGACCGAGGCACTTAGTAAGCTAACGGAAGGGACTGGCTTAAGGGGCGAGCTTATAGCATCGCTTGACGCGAACGCTCACCATCAGCTCTGGGGGAGCAAGAACAACAACCAGAGAGGTGAGTGTTTAGTAGAGTACATAACTAGTAATGACCTAGACATTCTAAACAGAGGCAATATTGCCACTTTTAACAACAGAATCAGATCTGAGGTCATTGACATAACCCTTAGCACACGTACTATAAGCCTAAGGGTTAAAGGCTGGCACGTCTCTGAAGAAGAGTCATGCTCAGATCATAGATACATTAGATTTGATCTAAGTGGTAACATCACGTCCGAAGCTGTGTATAGGAATCCCAAACTTACAAACTGGGAAACCTACTATACACAGCTTGAGGAGGAGGTCAAATGCTGTCCTAGAGTGGTGAGTAGCAACTGGCATTTGGAACATTTAAACTCAACATTGACTGAGGCAATGATTAAGTCATACACTGATAATAACACTGTATGTAATGTTAGATCCAACAGGAACTGTCCCTGGTGGAACAATGAACTTGGCAAGTTAAGAGCTCTTACACGTAAACTCTTTAACGCGGCCAAAAGATCAGGCAGATGGGACACTTATAAACGTGCACTCACTGATTATCACAAAGAAGTCAGAAAGGCTAAAAGAAGGGCGTGGAAGAAATTTTGTAGCGAAATAAACGATACAACTTCCATGTTTAGAGTAAATAGGATCTTATCCAAGCAGTCTGACAGGGGAGTATTGGGCTCCGTCAGGGTGGGAGGGGGCTATACGGATTCTGAGGAGGGAACCCTCGGTGCCCTGGCGCGCGCACATTTTCCTGGCTGCGGACTGATGGATACGATTAATAATGACCCTACCAACTGTGAACACACTAGTTGCAAGGGTAACTGGGCAGAAGCAAATAAAATTGTCAATTCTGCAAGAGTGGAGTGGGCAATTAATTCTTTTGCTCCTTTCAAATCACCTGGTACTGATGGGATATTCCCAGCCTTGCTACAAAAAGGCCTACCAGTAATTAGGCCCCTTATACTTACCTTGTTAAGGGGAAGCTTGGCACTGAGCTATATTCCAGTAAGCTGGAGGATGGCAAAAGTGTGTTACATACCAAAACCTGGGAAG
Source organism: Acanthosoma haemorrhoidale (assembly GCA_930367205.1). Lineage (NCBI taxonomy): Eukaryota > Metazoa > Arthropoda > Insecta > Hemiptera > Acanthosomatidae > Acanthosoma > Acanthosoma haemorrhoidale. Next base: position 35,472,900 of record OV884012.1, read on the forward strand.
AAGTCCTATGACGAACCCAAGTCTTACAGACCAATATGTCTGACTTCATTTTTAATGAAGACCTTGGAAAAGGTCATAGACAGACATATTAGGGATGGAATACTGGTAGAACGACCGCTCCATAGCGCTCAATTCGCATACCAGGCAGGAAAATCCTGTGAAATTGCTCTCCACCACCTGGTTTCCAGGATAGAGAGATCCCTAGTTCATAAAGAAATAATGGCAGGCATCTTTGTTGATATAGAAGGTGCCTTTGATCGCACACCCTATAACACTATGGCATCAGCCTTAGAAAGAAAGGGGATTAGTTCCTTAGCCTCTAGCTGGATAAACACCATGCTAGAGAATAGGATTTTACAATCACAATTGGGACAAACCAAACTGTGGATGAAGCCAGTGGGAGGATGTCCACAGGGAGGGGTGTTATCTCCATTACTGTGGTGTTTGGTCGTTGACTCATTGTTAACAAACCTAAACTCTGCAGGGTTCTACGCACAGGGATATGCTGATGACATTGCTGTGCTCATAGGGGGCAAGTTCTCAGAAACCATTTCTGAGTTGCTTTCCGCATCGATGGATCTTTTGAGGGATTGGTGTGAAAAGAATGGTTTAGGAATCAATCCCCAGAAGATAAATCTCTGTATCTTCACTAACAAAAGAAATGCTATAGTTAGACCACCCTATATAGGGGGGACACAGGTAAGCATTTCTAGTGAGGTAAAGCATCTAGGGGTTACTCTGGATAGAAAATTGGACTGGTCTAAACACATCAGGAATACTACTATGAAGGCACTTCGATGCCTCTATGCATGTAAAAGGGCTGTGGGTAGGACCTGGGGACTACAACCCAGAATGTTATTCTGGCTATATACCGCAGCAGTTAGACCAATGGTGCTCTATGCCTCTATGGTGTGGTGGCACAGAGGTAGTATTAGTAAAAATAGAACTTTGCTTGGCAAATTACAGAGGCTTTCATGTCTCATGATCACTGGTGCCATGAGTACAACTCCTACTGCTGCAATGGAAGTCTTATTGAACTTGAATCCACTGCACATAGAAGTAGAAGCGCAAGCCTTGAACGTGGCTTACAGACTTGCGAAATCAGGAACAAGATCCAAAGTCATGACTCACATGCGACATGGGAACTTGTTCAGAAGAATTGATGAGGACGAGGTGCTGTCAATGCACTCTGACCTACAAGTTAAGAAACACACAGACGTTTTATACTGTGCGGAAAACACAAAGACCAAACCACATAAACTGTGTAATGGGATTAATTGCTATACAGACGGCTCGCTAACAGAAAACGGGTCAGGGGCCGGCATATGGAGGAAAGATAAACCAGAATCTGGGATTTCTATTCCTTTAGGTAGACACACCTCGGTCTTTCAGGCCGAAGTGATGGCGATCAATGTCTGTACCCAAACCTTAATTGGGGAGGGTGTAAGAAACAGACTGATCACAATTTTCACGGATAGCCAGGCAGCCATTGGCGCCCTGAGAAGCTATACGACCAGATCTTATTTGGTTGAGGAGTGTAAAAACAACTTAAACACACTCTCGCTAGCCAATAAGGTTAGAATCGACTGGGTGCCAGGACACACAGGCATCACAGGCAATGAGAAGGCAGATGGCCTTGCAAGGGTGGGCTCAGAACAGACACCTCTTGCACCTGAACCCATATGTGGTATCAGCCTCAGCTACGCTAAAAGGCGTATAAAATTAGCTTTAGAGGACAAGGCAAGACTTTCTTGGAGAGAAACTAAGAAACAGGAACACTCGAAACTGTTTCTTAATGGACCCTGTAAGAGAAGAAGCTCAGCACTTCTATCAATGGACAGGTGGACACTCAAAAGTGTGACAGGACTCTATACAGGTCACTGTCGGTTAAATAAACACCTCTTTAATTTGGGGATAGTGGGATCACCAATCTGCAGATTCTGCAAGAAAGAGGGAGAAACGGCACGTCATATAATATGTGACTGTGATAACTTAGCTAGAAAGCGATACCTTCACTTTGGTAGTGATCGCATTGTAGACCCCAAACTATGTGAACTGATCGATCCATTCAGTATCCTCAGATTTGCAAAGGCCGTGGGCCTGTCACATATATAGGACAGGGACATGGACGGCGCACAATAGGTCTCAGTGAGGCCGCGGTGCACAAATGCCGGAACAAATAATAATAATAATAATAATACTTTACTTGAAGTGTCACCTGGTTTTTGTAACTTTTCAATGAGTTATGCTCATTTAATAGAATCCGGTATATTTTTTTCATATTCTAGGTAAAAAACACAAATAAGATAATGTATAATAACCTTATTTTACATGCAAAACAAAGAAAGAAACAATGATACAAAAATTGAGTTTTTAAACAAAATATTTAGCCTCTCCTTGTATATATAATTTTAAGAAAATCAAGCGATTGATAAGATCTTGTCTGTACAGTATGAAAAAAACCCTTCGTTATTTCTAGAAATCTAGTTCCCATCCCTTTTTCTATTTTGAATGTGTCACTAATAACACTGGGGGGAACAAAAAAGAATTTTTATTTTGTCTAAGGAAGAAAAATATGTGATTCTGATAGTATTTTTTCTCCTGAATTCAAATATGATACTGGTTTTTTTCCCATTCCGCAAAGTTTCTGAGAGACTGGCATTTATAATTACAAACATTTTAATATTAGGGGGACCGGAAAGTAATGTCGTTTCTGCGCATGTCACTATTTGATTGTCATTTGTCAGCTCATTGTGTACATCAAAGTCGTGGCAAAGAAATTCAGAGGTTAACAAGTGACTTGTTTAGTTGTAAATAATTAAATTAAAATTTTCTTTTTACAATTTTGGGTGAAATGGCCAGCTAGGTATGCCAGAAGAGGTACATATCCGGCATTGCATTTTTGAGTTGCGCAAGGGTAGTAACGCAACAGTTGATACCAAAAACATTTTTGATGTTTATCCAAATGCATTGGACGTTTGTAAATGCCAAAGGTGGTTTTCCAAGTTCGAATCCGGTAATTTTGATCTTTCCGACTCGTATCGCTCAGGAATACCAACAACGTTAGACAATGACATGTTATGGGCGTAAGTGGAACCAAATCCATGTCAGACAATCGAGGAATTGTCAAATAGTCTTAACCAACGTTGGTTGACCATCCAAGAACATTGGCAGCAGATTGGGAAAGTAAGCAGAGCAGGTGTTTGGGTCCCACCGCATGCAACTTATTGCTTCAACGGCACAATACAGAAGCGTTTTTTGATCGTTTGATCACTGGAGATGAAAAGTGGGTCCTCTATAATAATCCAAAACGCAAAAGGTAGTGGCTCACTCCAAATGAATCGCCACGAAGTACTGCTAAGCCAGGTTTACACCCCAAAAAGGCCCTTTTGTGTGTTTGGTGGAGTTTTCGTGGCGTTGTGTGTTTGGTGGAGTTTTCGTGGCGTTGTTCATTTTGAAGTGCTGAAACCTGGACAGACTGTGAATGCAGACCTTTACTGTGAACAATTGGATCGTGTAAATAAATCTTTAATTGAAAAGTGTCCAGCGATTGTCAACAGAAAAGGCGTTATTCTGCAATACGGTAATGCAAAACCGCACTGAGCAAGACGAACCCTGGAAAAAATTAATGAATTGGGGTGGGAGGTACTGACTCACCCACCATACTCACCCAATGGTGCAACATTGGATTTCCATTTATTCCGATCGCTTCAACACTTTGAAGCGCCACAAGTGGCAAAAGATTTGCAAATTTGGGTGATATCCAAAATGCCATCTCTACATATTTTGCTCAAAAACCAATTGATTTTTATCGATCCGGCATTCAAAATTTGTACATTAGATGGCAAAAGGTTGTTGATAATGAGGGTGATTATATTATTGATTAAAAATTTATGTGTTTGAATTTAATGTAAGAAAACGATACTACTTTCCAGTCCCCCTAATACTTTCTGCATTCTTAACTACACAATATTCAAACATTTTACTCATCTAGAAAGTAAGCAATGATGATTTTCTGCTATATTTCTCCTGTAAAGCATCCCATTTGATGGTCCTACAATAATCGCCCAGCATATCAGGATTCCATTTGCCTTGATACCTCTTTTCCAAAGCTGAAATCTCCTGATGAAAGTGTATCCCATGCACATCGCTCTCTGAAGATTTTCTGGGAAGAAATCTAGGTGTGAGTGCAGGAACTGTACTTTCTCCAGTGGATTCAATAGTTCCTCAACATTTTCATCATGCATTAGTGACCATATTTGTGGACCCACAAGTATTCCTTCTTTCATTTTTGTAATGGTAATTTTAGAAAATTTCTGTTCAAGTGCATGAAGTATTGTCCATGGCCTTGACAAAATTCTTCATTTGTCCTAGTTTGAACTGTGACGGAGGTAGATACACATGTTTAGGATTACAAATTGGGTCATGTTTCACATTTTTCAATTCAGGAATGAGTGATTCATGTTTAGGCCATTCTTTTCTAATGGAATGTTTTTTTTCTGTCCCTACTATTTATTCCATTTTCATAAAAACTTTGTGTAACCAAGCTGCAGACCAAGAATAAGTGGAGTTACCTTCAAATCACCACAAATATTCTATTCATACACAGCACCTTGAAGCTTTTCCAATATAAATTTAAAGTTTTCATATGTTTCTTTCATACTAGCAGAGTGAGCTGCAGGTACTGATGGGAATTTATGGAGATTGGAAGTTATGGTACACCACTGTATGTTTTGATTTTGATTGTTAAGCATAAATAACATTCCTAACAGTGATCTTTGGGTTCCCTCCAAATCATAGGGATAGTAAATGGCATGTGCCATTTTTCCATGCAGTAAGAAACCTAGAAGACAATAAACAACAGATATGTGGGGCCCAGACCTTTGTTTGGTCCCCGACTTTACACCCTAAATAAAGTTCATAACACTTTTTTAATAATGGAGTAAGGTTTCGCCTTTGGGACTTGAATGTCACTTCACTAAATCCAAAACAAAAATTGTTAGGATGATTTGAACAAACTCTAGGTATTTTGTAATCAACAACTAATTAAAAGAAAAAGTTGTAAATATTTTGTACACAATAATTGAAACACACAAAGCACTCACAATGACGTGTTTACTGGTTCACTCCTATCTCACTGTGTATATATCAGAACAACGTGCATTGTTCTGATATATGTGTGCTACACTAGATCACAAGTCTATATACGTCAATACATAGACAAGTATATATAAGTCGATGTCTATAAACATCTAAACCTGCACAACAGTAGCAATACTACCCTAAGGTTAGCTCATTAGGTTCCATCATTTTTACAATGATCTAGGAGCTTTTACTTGACTATGGATGAAAAAATGTTTTAAAATATTTAAAAAAATTAGAACAAAAAAACTTTGGGTGATGAAAAAATTACAAATACATATTTAAAACAGCATAAAAAAAACTGCATTAAGCACACCTATCGTGCATTAAGTACTCATGAGACAAAAATCATGTTGACCAGTGTAATCTGACATACTGGCTTCACATAAGTTATAGTTTACCATTCCTTATTATTACATTAAGGCATTTCATTGATGCTACGTCATTCACTCAGATCAAATGTTCTGGCCCTAGGCATACATTTTTTGAAACTGTCAGTACAAAAAATACAAGCACTTAACAAACATTATTAAAGTTTTTATTTAGTATGGTCATTAGAATCTCGAAACATCTCCGATTAGTGTGCAACCATTTTTCAGTTTCATTCAGAGATCCCCACTTCTACAGTAAAGCAACATATATGAAAAAATACCATTTTGATTTCATCCCGATACAGTAAGTTCAAGATTCAACATGTACAGTGGCCAAATTTTGAAGGGGGATTCAGTTAGAAAGTACTTGAATAAATAAATAAATCCAACATTATAAGAAGGAAATCATCAAAGATAAAAGAGGTGATCTGAAAAAATTAAGATTGATACGTTTTCAAAGAAATAATGTTTTAAAACAGTTTTCTATAGGATTCAAAGTGTTGCAAGGAATATATTAGAAAACAATTAATTAATTATTTAAAACTCACTTACTAATCGGTGTATACTTACTCTGCAATAAGAAGTTCATTGCAGATTTCATAATACTTTTTCTGTTTTTCTCCATTTACTAGAAAATCACCTTCAATTGGTATGATTTTAATTACATTCTTAGCATTTTCTCTGGGGACCAGGAAAACTTCACCAAATACACCTTCTCCGATTTTCATACACCCTTCCTGCCAACTAAAAATGAATTCATCAGACTTTCTTTTTATACTAAACATTCAATATGGCATTGCTTTTTTACATTAGAATTGTTGACGAGTCAATGAATTGGCCAATAGGGAGGTTTGGTGTGAGGTAAAATAGACAAATCATGATCATATGACCCCCCAGTACAGAGAAACCAGCCATTAATAAGCTATCATTAAACAATCCACCATTGTTTGCTACCAATAAGTGTATAAACAATTATCTTAACTGGCCACTAATCTGAGACCCTCCATTAATTAGGAGAATGTAATGTCTAACACCTGTGGGACTGTGACAGCCTTTATGGAGATGAGGTGATCTCAATCAGGTGCATAATGATCCTCGAGACTGATGAAGGGTATAGATGATTTCCAGCAAATTGGCCAGAAATCATGGGGCTTTTCATCTAGCTGCTTGGTCATCTCCAACTCTTCTATTCTAGCATTTTACAAGAGAGTTATATGAATTGACATGTACACAATATATTAGAGTAAATAAAGCTTTGAAAATGAAGACGTTTCACTCATCACAGAGTTATTTTAGTGTTACCCTGACATTTAATAAAAACTGACCATTTTTTAAATGAGAAAATTCCAAGGATAATCCCATAAATACGTTAATCCTATTATTTAATGTTACCATGTACAACACTATCTAAGCTTGTTAATTACTCAATATTTCAAGTTGTTTCCACAATTACTAAATTCTCATAATTTTAGGACAAATATGTGCAGCCAAAGCAGCACAAGAAATTATTGAAACGGAAGGGAAAGGTGTCCTTGACCAGGGCAGTGCAGGCGAACAGTGGAGATACCTCTTTGGGATGAAAGAAAGGCTCAAAGAGTGACTATCATTGGATATTGATGAGGTTCTGTAGCTAGCTATGGAATCTAATCGAGTCATAAGTACTCGATTACTTGCCAGAGAGGGATGAGTGTCAAAATACAAGGTTAGTCGCCATCAATATGACAAGTTGAAATTGTGGTGATTTTTAACAGTCATCTCAAGAGATGGTACCAGCTAACCGAAAGATGGCTAGTGACAGTGGATCACTTAGGGCAATATTTTGAATATTAGTTTTATTTTATAATAGAAAAAAAATTTAATTTTTTTGTTTTAAAAGAAAATTTTTATACATCCCATTAATAGTGAGAATTTATTTATTATTCATATTATTAGGGCTTATGTACTCACTCGCCATAAAGGATGTTTGAAAATGAGATTGGTTCATCTTGTTGACAAACCCTCAGTACGATAGTCCTCGAAGTACATTCTGACAGATGTGGGTCTATATCTTCATACACTGTAGTCTCCTGTATTGACTCATCTAGCTTGGACGCATCAGACTTGTACGATGTATCCAACTCAATGGCTGATACATCGCTTGCTTCTTCATCCTCTTCTCCTATGGTTATGTCACGAAGCATGCGACTGAGTGGCAGCATAGATGTCTCTTCAAAGCTTTCTTGTAACGTTTCGACCGAGGGTACTGCAGATTGATTTTTAACAGTCTCTTCTAGTATAGTGCCTGCAACTGGTATTGAAGGGGGTTATCAGGTGTAAATGACATAAAATAAATACACTAAATTCATAAAACTATTTTAAATAAATGAAGTACATTTTAAAAATCAAAACGTAGGGCAATTGACTAATGACGGCGGGAATACTTTATAAGTGAATATATTGTAATAATATTTAATAAATACATTTTTAAAATATTAATAGTAGGAATATTCATCAATTAATTTCCTTTTAGATATTAACCACAGATAAATATATAATATTCCAAAAATCATAGTTTGCATTTTTTTATAGAATTACTTAGGGCTTAAATGTCTCACTTTTGATGTTTCAAAATGTCTTTAACTGATTGATTGATTATTTGGTATTTAATAACTAATTTGGATCCAAGAAAAAAATAGTTTCACTTTCAAATATCAGGATCAATTTGTCCCTTAGATCTCAAACTATTGAATACAAAAAAGTGCGTTCTTCATACTCAATATCTCGCTCCTGCATTGGACTGGTGGAAAATCGTCGAATGTATAGTTCAAGGATCTGGAAATGTTCAGAAGCAGTAAAAACTTTGCAGTTTTGGCCATGCGCTAATTATATGTCAATTACAAAAGTCTTTTTTTCTCTCCTGAAAACAATTCATTTTCATGTTCGATGGTTTGAAAAGGTAGGGATGATATATGAATGTTTGAAACATGTGACGAGACCAACTCTGTGCTCCTCCATTCTCCTCTCCTGAAGACTGAATCAATCAATGCTAACCTCCCACCGTCTTTCCCTTTTCTTTGCCAGCTTCTATTTTCTGTGAAAATATTTTTTAGCCTCTCTACCTGATGGTCATAAAACTTAGGTCCCTCACCATATCACAGACTGTTTTATTTTTTCAGAATTGTACTTAATTTATAACTTTGGATCTAAATAAAATAAAATTATGCATATTTTTAATAAATATTGACTGTAAAAATACATCATTACAATAGATCAATTAAATTGTAACCAAGATATCAAAACAAATAATAACCAAACAGCATACTTTCAATGAAGTTTAGGGTGCTACATATATAAAACATTCCAAATTTAATTATAAAAGACTGCTGTGCACAATACATGGTTTAATCGCAAATATGTAGTGATTTATAAAATATGATTATCATAGGATAGATATTAGATATATCTAGACCTAAACGTCCTATATTTAAACCAAATAAAAGTTTTGATTTCCTAGGAATAATAGTTTTCAATTTAAAAAATTAATTTTTGGTTTAGAAATGCCATTGTTACATGACGTACTTACCTGATAATCTTTTCATTAATCCAGGAACAGAATTGGTAGTGTTGACTAGCAAAGATCTCCTAAAGCGTCTAGGAGCCGGTGAAGAAGAAGGTGTAATCTGACACTGACTAAGAAGAGACATCCGTTTATTCATAAGGCTTTTCCTCCCATCTCGAATATCAGTACCAGTTTCTGAAATTAACAATAAATTAATTGCGGAGCCAAAAGGGAGAGGCTTCACTTTGAAACAAGTATTACTACTTTAGTAATATTTTTTGTCTGTCTGTGTATGTATGATTTGGTAGCAGTCATAAAAATGACAAATTTTGTTCGATTAATCTCAAGATTAATTATTTATACTATACGATACATAGGGTAAAACAAAGAGGAGATAATCATGTCTTAATTATTCTAATTCGTATAAAAAAAAAACTATACAAAACAAATAAAATATATACTTAAATATAATATTAATAACTAAACTTTAGTAAATATAATAACATTGTTTAACAAAAATAATTTAGAAGCAAATTAACACAGTATAGCTACAGATGAAATGTCAATTAATCTCAAGATCATATTCTAAAGATGTTAATTAAGAGGAAATAATGGTAACTACGAGAAAACAAATTTTTTGTGAAAAGGTTGGTTAAGTTTCTCTAACCTTTAAACTGTCTTAAGTCACAGTGCAGTTGCTATTAAAAGCCAGGAGTTCTCAACTTGTCTCCATTATTAAGGGCACATTTAAGACGGGGAAGAAAATTCAAATATATCACAAAAACTAAAGTTTTTTAATGATAAAATTTCATAATAGATAACAAAGAATTATAATTAAGTAGTAAAAACATAGAAAAAAAAATTAATTTTGATGCATTAAAACAAAATATTGAGCAACTAGCTCTACAAATACTGTATTCATCAGTGTAGAAGACATATTTTTTTCTGGAAAAAATTAGCTAGAAAATTGGGGTGTAGCTCATACTAATTGATGAAAATCAATTTTCTTTGATACATTAAAATAGGTTCAGCTTTTGTTTGATCAAAAAAGGTGTAAAGTTGTTTTGACTTTTTTTATACTATGTTCCAAAAAAATATCAGCTGCCTTATATACCCATAAATAAGTTAAGGAAGATAATAACTGAAATTAAGCCTTTACTTACTGGATTGCATGTTGATGACAGATTCGACTGAAAGGTCATAATGACGACCCTTAGTAGCCAGAGAGGTACAAGTATCTTCTTCATCGAGATGCTTTAAAATTGTCAATGACCTGCGATACTTTTTGCCTGTAGGTAATACAATGTGGTTAACCTGCTGAAGAATTTCGGCCTCTGTTGATTCAGAATCTGATTCTTCTATCACCATGTTTAATTTACTTTCAGATTCTCTACTCTTGCGTGACAGTCTTCGTGATCTACGAAGTCTTGAAGCTTCTCTCACAGGACTGTGCTTGGTACTGTCATCTTCCCCACTTGAGCGACCAGTTTCTTCATTTCTGCCAAATTCCTCTTTCAATTTATCTTTTGATCTTAAAGATCCAGACTGATTAGAATCTTCTTCTGATGCTGTCGCAGAGTCACACATTGAACCCTCAGCTTGCGTACTGTCATCAGTGGGATCCTCCTGATTTTCAAGAAGAGGAAATAATGGAGCGAGTGGAAACAGACTTCTTCTAGGCGAGGGTGGGCATTCCCATTCCGTACCCCTTTTTGTAAGGGACTTACGCGATTTTCCACAAAATGTATCTTCATACTCATCCTGAATCCTACAACTCGAAACAGATTCCCTAAGTTGCTCAAGTACTTCTCGAGTCAAACTTTTTGTTAAATCGAGTGAGCTTCTTCTTGAGCTCTTATTAGATTCACAGCTCAACTCACAATCACTTTCATATTCACAATCACGTTCACTGTCATCAGAAGCAGAATTTTCAGCAGAATAAAAAGAAGAATCTTTTGACTTAGCTGAACATGAACGAGTTATATTATAGTTTGTTGTTTGCTTTATATCAAGTTTTTCATTAATGCTTACGTTGCCTGATTCATCATCTTTCAAAATATCTTTGTCCGACGAAGTCGATAGATCAGAGCTGACATTTTCGAGATTAGCAGTTCTACTAACTTCAATACTGTCCGAACTCTTAGCTATTTCTGATTCTGTGTATAGATCACCCTCTTCAGCACTCACATCTTCACTTTGAACATTACAACTTATTTCTAATTCCTTAAATTGAAATGAATTTACAGTTATATCAGAATCAATTTTAGACAATTGCTTTTGAAAATCTTTATCTTTAGCTGAACCACTCGCACATTCTTCATCTGAAGTATGTATCACCGATTCTTCTTCATCTAACTGACCTGACTTAAACGAATTTGACCTTTCATCAGCTGAATTTATAACTGATTCTTCGATGTCAGAGGAATCTAAATTCAGTTCAGAGCACTCAACTGCAATTTGTTGCAAATTAATTTTACAAGGCACTAGAATATTTTCAGAAATCTTAGTGATTTTAGCATGTTCAAAAGAAGAACTCATAACTATATTACCTGAATCATTATCATATAAATTAGAAGTGTTTAAATTTTGTAACGATCCAGATGATATCACTGAACCTTTAACTTTGGCTACATCTAAAGAATCAAATTTCATCGAAGATGAAACTGTCAAAGCTGAATATTTGGCCTTTGCTGATTTATCTGTGCTAGAATTCTTCTTAGATCGGTTTATATCAATAACCAATAAATCCAAAGATGTTCCTTTATCTAGCATTAAGTGATTGTCTGCAACGCTAGAGTCAATAATTTCTGTATTGGTCTTGTTTACATGTTCAAGTTTGCTCTCGGTCATACATTCTGTCCTGTAAATTTCAGAAACTGGTTCATCTTTAATGTTGTCACTTACTTCTAGATTGTCTTTAAATGCTTGACTTTTATCTGCATTTTTTTCAATATTTTTTTTTAAATTAATTAATTTTTCTTGGTCTGCATCTCCAATGAAAGAAGGGAAGCCATAGAAATTTTCTACAGAGGCATTCATTGAATCATTTGATATCAATCCTGGGAAACCTAAGAATATTTCTTGGTGGCTAGATGCATCAAATATATCAGATGAAACACCCAATATATTTTTAGGTGTGAAATGCTTGCTCTTAAAGCCGATAGGTGATGAATGTACGGCAGCTTCTGTCGTTAGATTATTAACAATAGGAGAAATCTTTGTGACATGATTGTGATGACTTATCTTTATTAGAGAACTTTTATTCATTTCAAAAACTATCTTCGGTGTGCTTGATGCCAAATTGCTAGATCCTAAAGTATTCTTGATAAGGTTTAATGCTGACCTATTGTATGACTCATTCTTTTTCTTTTTCCGAATTCTGTTTGAACCTGGTTTTTTTTGTGTTTTCGAATAATCTGAAACAATAGTTTATTGTTAATATCAATAATTTATTAATAAAGGGGGGGAAGTCGAGGGAAGTCACTGCTACACTCAGCTTAAAAACTATAGCCTAGATATTTCTACTTAGTATTGTCCAACACATCAGGATTAAAGTAAAATTAACAACTTGGGGAAATTCTCTTGTTTATTATTTTTACATTCTCACTTTGTATTTTTAAGGCTTTCAATGTTTTGGGATTTTCTTTATTTTTCAGAGTAGTATATGGGTTTTTAAGAAATTATATTAATTATTATCTGTTGTGGACAATTTAAAGGGTGTCCCAGAATTAACACAAGATTTGATTTAAATAGAAAACACAGTTTTTAGTATTTTGTTGTTATTTTTTTATTGAATTATAAAGTAAATAGGATAGCGTTATTTAAGGAATAAAACATCAAGCAAATAGCCTCCACGACTTTGCTGGCACATACGCACTCTTTTGTCGAAATTTTCCACGACCATTTGGCATAAATGAGGTTGAATTTCCTCTTTCAATAAACCGATGTATGTGGGCTTGTTGACATACCCCTATGACTTCAAATAACCCCATAAAAAAAAAAAAAATCTAAAGGTGTTAAATCACACGATCTAGGGAGCCAATTCTGATCACCGAAACGAGAGAGTACACAACCTGGAAATGTCTCATGCAATATTTGAATTGTTTCATGGGCTGTATGGCATGTGGCACCATCTTGTTGAAACCACATATTGGCCACATCAATATCATCCAATTTCGGCACAAAGAACTGTGTTTACGACGCCGAATTGATGTTCCTGGATTTTCAACAACACTCTCACACACTGCTTCCATATTGACATTTTAACTGCTTGTTTTTGGACGACTAGTGTGTTTAGTGTCTCCAACTAATCCAGTTTCCCTAAATTTTTCAATTAATCTCTTCATAGTTAAAGAAATCAAAACACTATTCCGACCATATTTTGTATGAAATTTTTGAACTCCGGCCGCTAAACTTTCACTATTTTTGAGATAATGTTCAACAATAAAGATACGTTCTATCGTGTTACGCTCCATTTTTACTAACCCTAAACTGTCAGCTGTCAAATTGTTTTTGTTTTTTTAGGATTGCCAGCACTTTACTGCACAAATGGCGGCAAATTCAAATCTTGCGTTAATTCTGGGACACCCTTTATTTTTATGAAAAGGAGGAGGGATTTTATTTGAATTTCCGGTATCATAGGCCCCATCCGAATTAAGCAAGTCTAAAAAGCAGTTGTTTTTTTTGTTTACAGATAGTCCTATTTTAGCCAGTCTGATTATTTGTCAATTTAAATTTTCTTATTCAATACATTATCACAGATCACATAGCTGTTTTTTTAAATGTACAAGATTTTGGTTTAAAATGATTGGAATTATAAATCATAGTGAGGGTGATCACTATGCATTTAGGCATTCTCTTATGTTCTGGGTTAACTCAACCTTGAGAAGATAAATAAGTAGCAACTTGAATAAAAAATAAAAATAAATTTAAGGTGGAGAGGTAACACAGTGCTATGCTATTCACACTACCACCTCAACACGACCCACCAACCTTTTTTTATTAATTATATGTCCCCATGAATGTTTTCTATCCATTTTTAGCAAGCTAATATCCTAATTAGAAGTAAATATTTACACAAATATCTATGTATTGCTTAGGGATGTAATTATCCATCCTATAAGTAATCAATTTCAAAATAGTAATTTTATAAGATCAAACACCAGTCTAGGGGTTCATAAGGGGATCCTTCTTATTGAGAATAACTTACCAGAATAATAGACTATATAAGAGTTGTTATTTATTAAATTTGAACTTAACATACCTGGAACTGGTCCTATGTCCGAAACACGGAGCCATGACGATTTTAATATACCACTGTTAATTGCATCTTCAACCTTATCTGCTTTCTTAAATACAGTCGGAGATATAGGACTAAAACAGATAAAAAATGAATATAAGTTACAACATGAATTTAAAACACCAGAAGTAGGTAATTAGTCAACTCCTAATAATAATAACAATTGACTGTATATTTCTAGTTAATATAACACCAGTCAAAACTAATCTAGATGAAACACTATTTTTTACTGTGTAAAGTTTTTCTTATTATTTTGAACATCAATTAATTCTATTAGAAATTTACTGCAAGCACCTTTTCATAATTAAACAGAAATATTCATCATAAAAAGTTGAACTCTGCCTTGCAAAGTATCAAACATCACATTAATTCCAGTTTTTAAGAAGGGTTTATTGTAACTTTGTTTAGTATAGCAGTAATAAAATATAGAAAGACATCATCAAGATTGTGAAACCCAGTTAACTGTCCGAGTAACATTAGGTCTAGTGAAACACAAAGTATCATTGATGACCCCAAAAATTTTTCCCTATTCTGTAGTTAGGAAGTTGAAAATGATCGATATTACAGAGTTTTAGATGGTGAATATGAATATGAAGTCAAGATATCAATTAATGCCAATAAAAGCTCTATAATTGCTTTTAAAATGTGAGATGAAAGAAAAAAATTATTAAAACTTTAAGCAATTTATTTTGTGTGACCTATGTTGTTTACATACATATTTTTTACAAGCAGAGCAAGTATGATTGATTTTTGTATCATTGGGCACATATACACAGGTGGTCTGAAAAGTTTCCGACCTCAACATGAAGATGATAATAAAATAAATAAAAGCTTTGTTAGGTCGGAAACTTTTCAGACCACCATCGTAGTAGCTGCTAATCCTCTTCATCTCACCAGTACCTAATGCCGAAGGTAGTGCTGATTTGTATATTTCAAACCTATAGCAGCAATATCAGGGGATATGAACAATTTAAAATAGTCTAAAATGTTACCATATTTTTTGACATCAGAAGGGACATCAGGAGGAACACAGATTAAAGTTGATAACCTCAATCTTCACAAATACCTTGCATTTTTGGACTGAAAAAGATCAGATTTGTATGTTCCTTCGAAATGGAGGTGTTTTATTCTTCATTAGCTATAGAGATTTCGTCATCATATTCTTGTATCTCTAGGATGTCTAATAACATCAGACACAATAGAAACTGTGTCAGAGTCATACTCCATACTACATTCTCCATTACTTCCAGGGGTTTCTCTTCAGTTTCATCATATTCCTGATGAATGGATCTGGCCTCTTCTACAATTCTCCTTACACAAGATGAACCTACAAGTTCCATTTTATAATAAATTGGACAGACCAAAGCGAACCAGGGATGTGTGGTTCATGAACGAACTAGGTTCAGGAAAAATAACTGTTCAGAACAGTATCCCTTTTAGTGAACTATCGTTCTTTGGTTATTTTACCCCTCCCAGGACCTGAATGAACTAACGAACTCCATCGGATCAGAAGACCGAAACCGTTAGTTCACTTTCAGTTGAAATTGGTTCCTATTCGGAGGGTTGTTAGGAAATTGAAACAGCACCTGAAAAACAAGCACCCAACTGCCCGAACAAAGTAGAAGCATCGCTCCTGCATTGGTTAATGAACTATATATTAGGCCTCACCATCACAATTGTCCATCTCAAGCTTCATTAAGGGAATTCATTGAAGTCATTAGGCCGTTTCTATAACCAAAGTATGGCTATTGACATACAATTAATTCGCATGATATGCAAAGAATATCACCCATTCAGTTCAGTATATGATCCTGAGTTCATAAAATTTGTCGCATTGTTTTGCCAGGGATATAAGCCCACTTGCCAAAAAACCGTTTCCAAGAGTTTATTGCCGCAATTGTACTCTGATTTGATAGTTCGGGCTATTAAAAAAGCTAAATGCGCTGATTCAATTGCTGTTGCACTTACAACAGATTCGTGGACTTCACTCACTCAATAACCAAAGTTTTAAGGTCATTATTTATTAATTAAAATTTGTTTTTTTGGAGTAATTCATTAGGTTCAATTACTTTGAATTCATTAAAAGACGCATGTCTATTAATCTGTCAACATTGTGGTCTGAAGGCAATGTGAGGAATGGAACATCTGTTCCAAGTTAATGGTGCTTGAGACCAACAACACAGCAAATGATGTTTCTAAACACATTCCGAGCTATGCACACATTTTTAAATTGATTGTAAAATCGGGCATTTCACCGATTGATGAAATTATTGAGAAGTGCAAAGCAAAGTACATTATTTAAAAAAAAAAAATTTCTTGGAAAAATTATTATTATATAAGGATCCCATATTATCTTCTCTGACATTGTTGCAGTATGGCGTAGTATACTTTCAGGTAGTGATTGGGAAATTATTGAACAAATGATAAACATTCTGGAAGTTTTTGACGATGTAACAAAGCATGAAATGACATGACATGAAATGAGCACTGGTAAAAGTGTGACGTCAAAAAACAATGATTTTGTCTATGAAATGTCAAAAACTCTAAATTACCCTGATTTATTAAAACATGTGTGTGAAAAGTTACAGAAACAAATCAATGACAGGCTGATAGCAAAGGAGCCTGAGTTAGATCCTGAATCAGTGTTGCTCAACCCCCGCTTATAAGAACTCCCTAAAATTTGATGTGGTTTACAAGCGTTTAGTCGCAAAAGTACAAGCCTTAAACACTAAAGACCAGAATGATCCTCCATCCTCCGCCTAACCTGAAATGTCCTCTGTCCTGGGTGCTCCATCAAGCTCATCGAAGATTTGAGAGAAATTCGACAGAGAAACAGTGGCTTCAACAGCAAAATACAGGGTGTTTCAGTGATCTATTTACAATTTGAAAAAAGCCCAGTTTTGTGAGCGAGGGTTGTAGAAGGGTGGGGATGGTCTCATTGTGTTCCCCTGACTCTGCCATTCAGTTGACATCATGTGGAGTGACGAGCAACGTGCGTTTGCAGTGGAGGCATTTCTGAAGAACAGCGATTCTGTGACGGTGGCTCAAAGACGGTTCTGTAGGAACTTAAACATTGGGTGTCAGGGTCGTGTTTCTCGTATTCCGCCATAGTGAAATGGGTCAGTACATTCAAGGCAAGTGGACCTCAAGTGAAAAAAGAGCAGTAGGGGCTCAATGTACTGTTCGTACACCACAATCTGTGGAATGTTTGCGCCAGGTAGTGGAGACAAGCCCAGGGCATACATTACGGAGACATACAGCTGCACTGCATTTTCTTTGGGGACACATCAAAGCAAAGGTTTCATCAAGAAGCCGAGAACTACTGTAGAACTGAAGGCAGCGATTCGACGAGAGATGGCAGCTATCCCTCGACAAATGGTTCAGCAGGTGATGTTGAACTTTTAAGAGAGAATCGAAGAGTGCATGTGCCAAAATGGGCATCATTTGGATGTCATTATTTTTCAAACCTGAATTTCGATTCTTGATTACTTAATGGCAAGTCCTAATAAACATGTTTTATGAATAAAATTCTGAAAAATATTCTTCTGTGCATTTTTTATAAAGCGATGAAACCGTAAATAGATCATTGAAACACCCTGTAGTACCCAAAAGACGCTTGTATCATGGAAATAGACAAGTATTTAGTAGAACCACTTTTACACAGACTGTCTGGCCCAATAATTTGGTGGGAACAATGAAAATTAATATACCCCCACCTATAAGAAATTTCAATGAAAAGGCTATGCAGCTCAGTTCAGTTTTTTTTCAAAAGCGGGTGAAATAAAGACTGAGAAAAGAAATAGATTGCATAGAAACAAATTATCTAAAATTCTTTTTGTACAATGCAATGGTTAATATTTGAAAGTGTAAAAATTTTGTGTAAATAGTATTGTAAGTCATTATTTTTAATAAATGTTTGTTTACACCTACTACAATGTTTTATTTATATCTCAACTTTCTTTACACAGTACCTTTATTATTTTTTCCCATCTCAAGAATTAATTTTAGTGAAATAACAAATAAGAATGTGTTTTTCCTTTTTCCATACCCTATCAGGTAAGAACAAGAACAGGATTAATCTTAGGCAGTACAGTAGTAAAAAGTGAAATAATTTAATCTTTAACAGTTCCCACTACCCTGATGCCCAAGTGAAAGGCCTCAGCACATTCTCACAATTATGTCAAGGGGTTAATTAAAGGGTACACTGGGTTTTGTTCCCAAAGGCCATTCAAACATGTAGACAATCATATTTTGCCTTATGATTCATCAGGTAGTTTAAAATTGAAAATAAACAAGTTCATTTGAACTATCTCAAAAAGACAAGTTCCTTAAAAAGAACAACGGCAATCAGTTCTATTATGCAGTAGAAGGAGCAGCCCAGAGCTATTTTATATTGCTGTTTATAACTTATAATTAAAAAAAACATTAATACAGGAAGAAAAAAAAAAACACATTGAAAGTACGACAAAGTAGGTGGGTATGGAAGTGGATTTTTAGGAAAAATATGACTACTATTATTTTGTTCATGTGTAGGAAACAAAGGAGACAAAATTCTCAAGAAATACGAGAATAGCAGCTACAATGAAGTTCTTGTGGCCCTAGTCATTTTTGGTAAAATTAATTTCTGAAAATAGGACAACCTCGAAAAACCATGGGAGTCCTGGAAGGAACCCAGTCGTGTTTTTGAGAAACAAAAATTCTATATAAAGTCGAGAATGCACGCGCAGTCCTTCCCATTTTTGATTTTAAATGTACCAGACAGTTTGGGGATAAAAGTTATGGAACGATACGAACATCTTGCAAAATTATAAAAACAAGATTGGTGTGGGGTCCTAAAGGGATCCCATGGTACTCACTTGTTTAAGTTAAATTATTAGGAAATTCCCCCTCAACCTCAACAAGGTTTTCCTCTACCTATCACTACTTTCACCTTCTCCCACTCAGCTCAGTTGCAGGCATTTTCCGCTCTTAACCCATATCATTCTGTTTTGATGTGTGTAAAATGCCTAAGGTGATCTCTATGGCCTATATTTTGAAAATTAATTTTATTTTATATTAGAGAGACAATTTCAATTGTTTGTTGAAAAATGTTCTGGTTTTTTTTATACACCCAATTACATATAATTAACTTATGTGTATCTCATATCAAACAAAAATAATTGTCTGCCAATAATTTCAACTCGTATAGCCAAGCAGTAAACTCCAATGGTAAAGTGCCAAAAAAGGAGGGTGTTGGGGGAAAAATAAATCAACTTGGCAAAATAATTCGTGAATGTACTGAATAAGGGCTTTCTTCTTTTGAATCTGAGTTATAAGCAATTACTAATTATGGCCACACCAGAATATTTTTAATGGCTACTATCAATTTTAATAACAAATAAAACTAAATATAAAAATAATATATATTGTTAGATATAATCGAATAAATAAAAAGTTGTTATTTATATTTCAGCAATTAATGTTTTACTATAAATGCGAAGTCAAGTACAAACACTTAATATAAAAAAGTATTTTCTCATCATAAATTTATGCAATACTAAAAAGCAAAGGAACCTAAATTATATTATGTTAAAATTACTAATAAAACACTTCAAATAACATAATTATCAATAATCTTAATAACTCACAATTGACAGATAAATACAATAGGGTTATATGTTTTGAATAATTCATTGGAGGTAGACTACTTACAGTAACTACATCCAAACCATGATCTTAAGAAACTCTAATTATAATAATAATAAAATTATTTAAATTGCTGAATTATAGATTTTCATGGAGAAAATAAATAGAATAAATTTTATTTTTTTGTTTAGTTTTTTATTCGGGTAAAGTGCATGACCAACAATCAATCATTGGGCTCGAGTCCTAGAGAAAGGGGTGGCAACCTGTAGATAGCTAACCCCCAAGTAACCTGATTTACCTATATATTTACAAACTCCCATGTACAAAGTCAATAAGAGAGTGTCCATTTGAGAAAAAAAATTTACTTTTATTATTACTTTATTGTAATAAACCTTTTTAGATTCTTTCGTAATTGTTGTTTTTCTCTCTCTAGTTCTGGATATCTATTAACGCCAGTTTTACTATAAAATAATTTAAATCATTAAGTAATTTTTTACCTAGCAAATATGATCATTTTTTATCTTATTTAAACTAGGAACTTGAAATTCAAGTTAAATATGGTTAATACACACTTGTGCAAAGTAGTAACCGATTGTTCTCCTAGCCCAAAATAATGATTATGTGCATACTTTACAAGTACAAAGAGTTACAATTGAGAAAAGAAAGGGGTAAGTTACTACTTATTATTCATAGAATAGTTATATTTCTTACTGGCATAGGGTGCGTTGCACCCCTCTGACTTTACTTATAAGTAAGCATATTTAATGTTCTTAAGTTCATAAAGAAAAAATGTCAGTAGTTAAATGATCAATGTTTCACCAACTACTGATTTCTTTTAAAGACTATTTCTCATTAGTTTTATGCTTGCAAAACAGATAAAATTGAACAATATTTACTGAAATAAAGAATAGTCTCGCAAACTAATGATTATGATTATAAACAAAACCTTTACTCTTCTGTTGTTAATTGTT
The DNA here is from genome assembly GCA_930367205.1 of Acanthosoma haemorrhoidale. Taxonomy (NCBI): domain Eukaryota; kingdom Metazoa; phylum Arthropoda; class Insecta; order Hemiptera; family Acanthosomatidae; genus Acanthosoma; species Acanthosoma haemorrhoidale. Next base: position 35,493,846 of record OV884012.1, read on the forward strand.
CAAAAGTATTTAGCTTCAACAAACAAAAAAAAACCCCAGCATAAAAGTTATTAAGGTTTAACCGTGTGAAATGTAGTCATGGGTGACTTTACAAAACATGTTTTTAAACAGATATGATGACAACTAAGTCTACCTTAAAAAATTTAATATTGCATCTTGTGAATGAGAAAACAAAAAGTTACTTTTTTGAGTTGTGCAGGATACTTTGAAAAGTTAATGACAATTTATTGATTATTCAATCAGTGAATGAAAGTATGAGTTCTGATTAATTTGTTAAAATTCTCACAAATAATGTAAAGCATTGTACAACTGTGGACAAGGAAGGCTAACAGTAGGGACACAATGTGCACCTAATTTTAGTTACCGAGGGCTAGTGTGCCTGTAGCACACGTCATGGAGGTCAATGTTAGTTAATAACTTAGATAGTTCTTTTTTAATGTTGTTAAAAACTATGTTCTGTTCTGCTGGCCACCTTTTATTAATATTGATTTTAATAACCAAGCCTGCAATGGTTGTTTTTGTTCTTAAGCTAAGTTTGTAGTTTAGTTGTCACCGAATATCTTCAATAGGCATTTTGTCCGTCTATATTTTGTTATGAATCCTGTCAGTATGGAAGTTTTTCTTGGAATCAGATAGTAAATGTATTGGTTTATTTATTTTATGAACTTGCATAGATTTTTAAGTTGTTTGCCAGGTGATAGTTGTGTCAATTTGTCAGTGTGATTTAGTGGTGTTGACATAATTTGGCTAATCGGCAGCTACAAAAATGCCAACAGATTGATGTACACACCTGTCAATGGATTTGCTCCCCAAAGCAGCCTCTCTGTCCGAGGATGACTCAAAAAGATTGGAGGTTGGTTGACTGAACAGCTTGTCAAAAGTATCTTCTTTGCTCACTAAAATGGTTGTGCGGCGCTTCTTCCCGTAAGTCTTGAGCACAGGAGCCATATCTAGCCCACAATGTTCACATTTAATACGATTTTAAACAAGTAACGGTAATCCAGAGTTGGTCATCAAACCCTTGACCTCAATGCCTCACGTATACTGAGCACCAGCTGTTCCCTGTCAACAACTAATCTGTATCTGTTGTTATTTCTTAGGTGTCCAAGTTCTGACACACGAAAATGTAATACTGTCCAATTTAGTGCTATTTCACAAGATTCCGTTCTAATATCCGCGATTAGGTTAGTTTGTGGAGGGATTATGTTAATAGTAAATACAAAAAAAAAATTTTTACCGAGGTTTATATGTGATAATAATCCATTAAAATGGCGGAAATGAAATATTTACAATAACCTCAGTTGAAAATGTTCATGCATCAGTTTCACAGATGACCGCTCACTGTCGATTCAGAGCATTGACTTACACTTGACAAAGCCGGCGTTTTTTTCGTGGGATGTGCTCGAGCCAAAATTCATACTTGCGGCACCGAGGAAACGATTCACCACCTAAGTTAATATCCTTATTTGTTTCCATAAAACGAACCTAACACGTTTTGGAAATGCATAAAGACTACAGGTACTGGAGGGCTGGAACAGAGAGCGCTGCAGTAGCCGAAGGGTGCCCGGGCCAACTGCTCAAATCACAACCCCCTGTTACTGTACTAGTCGATCCATTATAATTTATTATACAACAATTTAACAGCCTTTTTTTCTTAAATATATAAAAACTAAATAAAGATCATACAAATTAAGTAACAATGTCCATAGAAACTCGCGGGACGCGGTGTGAGTTCCTTAACAACTTATTAAATTATTGCGAAGAAACAATCTTATCCTTTTTATTAAAAATAAATTATTTTATTTGCCACCTTGGCCACTGAAAATTGCTTATGGAAAAAATAAAATAATGGTTATACCTAAAATATTGACGTAAAAAACCTATTAAACGTAATAATTACGTGATTTCAATTGTTGGGTCTCAAAACTTATATCATTGAAATCTTTTTTTCCAATCATGTGCCTTCAATCATTAATGGGAAAATCATAACCTTAAATCCTAAATAGTTCTGAGCTCTGACATGAGAATCTTTAAACCCGATACTTTTCCCTTTATAGTATTTTATATATATGCTGATATGCTTATAGATGATGAATATAAAACCTTAATTAGGCATACAACAAGGTGTGGAAATAGGTATCCAAAGACAAGTGATTTTTTTTTTAATTTTTTGTGAATATCTTAAAAACTATGAGGTTTAATGCAAAGGTTAATATCCGCGGAATTGAAGTACTTTAAAATATCTAATAAAAGTGCATTTTTTCGTTGGGCCAATAGAGCTGGAGGAAAGGATGAATTTTATTGAATGACTAGTTCATTAATAATTTCTCCAAACAACCTGAAACCAGCTTAGTTTAGTTGGAAATCAAAAACTCAGCAATTCTTCAGCTAGTAATTATGCATTATCTTACTGAGGAGGAGGAGGGCGGTGATGTGTATATACTGCCTCGATATTATAAAATGAGAGATAGGTGCTGAATAAAACAATAAACAATATTTAAATTTTAAGGATACTATAAATACTCATTCTATTTACTCAATATATATTTGCTCGAGATACATTATGTACATATTAGTTAGTGATATTGCCGAAGATCATTGATAACCTAAGGTCCTCTACCTCATGAAAGAAAACATCCGAAATTGCATCCCTTTCATTGACTTAGCGAAAATATGTGTAGAAACATTCAATATTTTATGCATAATAATGTTTGCGATAAACCTCATAGTTTTTGAGATCTTCACAAAAAAATGGTAAAAATCACTTTTTTGCTCTCCCCTCCCCCTAATCTCAACGTGAGAAACTCAGTGACTTTTTACCACTTACTACGGGAATGTTAATGAACAATTTATGATAGGTTTTAGCTTTTTTGTTCTATGTTTATGCTACGTTTGTTTTTGATCTAGTTTTACTGTACTAGAATAACTCCGATCAATTGTAGTCTCCCACCTTTATCTACACGACCAACGTAGCCACATGAAATCTCAATTATAGTGTGAGCTGTCCCTCGTACTAACCAATACTATGATGATAACAGTTTCGATAGAAATCCAACCTCTGATAGACCTGCCCTGATCACCCCCAACTCTTCTCAGGAATACTATTCGTATTTTTATATTTTCAACTCAATACTTTATATTCGTCAAAATCATTTTTAGTTGAAAATATTTATTGTGAATAGTGAAAGTTAAGGAAAAGCGGGTTTGTTAAGACCTAACTTTTTTCAGGTTGAATTTTCGTTGGTATATTTTCTGCTATTTTGTCTTAACCTAAACACGTACAGTGTCAGATTGTTGAATATTTAACAATCTTTAACATCGACATCCTTTCGGTATTTGACGATAGGTACTGAATATGATAGGAAACTTTATTTATTTTTAGTTCATTTCAACTAATGTAAATTAACCGTTTTTGATGAAATTGGCTGCAGTTTTCATATAATGGAATCGGACAGGCAACCAAGAAGATATACAAGCACACCGATAAATACTAGAGTTTTTATTTTGGTAAAGAACATATAAATTTTATACAACTAAGAGCAATTAGAATGTTCAAATTAAAGCTTCTTCTAAAGGGTGTCCCAGAATTAACGCAAGATTTGATTTAAATAGAAAAAACAGTTTTTAGTATTTTTGTTGTTATTTCTTTATTGAATTATAAAGTAAATAGGATAGGGTTATTTATGGAATAACACATCGGGCAAATGGCCTCCACGACTTTGCTGGCACATACGCACTCTTTTGTCGAAATTTTCCATGACCTTCTGGCATAAATGTGGTTGAATTTCGTTGATGCAGCGCTGAATTTCCTCTTTTAATGCACTGGTGGATGTGGGCTTGTTGACATACCCCTATGACTTCAAATAACCCCATAAAAAAAAAATCTAAAGGTGTTAAATCACACCTAGATCTAGGGGGCCAATTCTGATCACCGAAACGAGAGAGTACACGATCTGGAAATGTCTTATGCAGTATTTGAATTGTTTCATGGTCTGCATGTGGCACCATCTCGTTGAAACCACATATTTGCCACATCAATATCATCCAATTTTGGCGCGAAGAACTGTGTTTACGACGCCGAATTGATGTTCCTGGATTTTCAACAACACTCTCACGCACTGCTTCGATATTGACATTTGAACGGCTTGTTTTTGGACGACCAGTGTGTTTAGTGTTTTCAACTGATCCAATCTCCCTCAATTTTCCAATTAATCTCTTCACAGTTGATGAAGTCAAAACACTATTCCGACCATATTTTGTATGAAATTTTCGAACTGCGGCCGCCAAACTTTCATTTTTTTTTGAGATAATGTTCAACAATAAAGACACGTTCTATTGTGTAACGCTCAATTTTTATTAACCCTAAACTGTCAGCTGTCAAATTGTTTTTTTTTAAGGTTGCCAGGACTTTACTGCACAAATGGCGGCAAATTCAAATCTTGTGTTAATTCTGGGACACCCTTTGTATAGGGACTAAAACTGAAGTGTACAAAAATGTACCGTTAAAATTACTGATCGATTCACAATCTTAGAACCGACGGAAAGGCAGGTAGGTAGATAAAATACTCAGTTCTTGTTTTAAACTTGAGGTTCTCCTTCTGGTATAGGAAGATAACGACTAGAACGTAGGAAGTGTGAAAATGACCATTAGCTAGCACTAGAGCGCAAAGATAGCGCCACTGTAGTAGTGGGCAGGCCGAGGAGGAGCCGAAGGAGGAAGTTAATAGCGCGGCAGAAGTCGGAGGAGCAGGAGTGACCGGACCTTCTTTTTTTTCCATTTTCGATACGTAACGAAAAAGTTTTCGAAACATTTCAGTGAGTGCTCCGTTTCAAGTGTGTTTTGTGAATTGTCACCGGGGCTTGAGGATTTTTTTTTGCATTTTACCAGGTAAAACCATTTGCTAATACATATCATCAAACGTCTTTAGCGTTTTTTTTTCTTTCACCGATAAACTTATTATTACAATGTATAATAATATTTATAAATGTTTATTGATAACAGATAATATTTAATAATAAATCTACCGTCCCGTTTTAAATTTGAAAGCAGGTAATTTAAACAATAAATGTTTGAATACGTTTGTGTCCCATTACTGCTATGGTATTAATATTTATGTAAATTATACTATGTATTATGATTCCAATCTGAATAGCCTTTTTTTTTATATATATATATGTTGGTATGCATAAAGGTTTATATCTTGTTAGAGATGTATAGCTCTGCAATAATGTATCTTTATGTAATAAATATCTTATTAATCTAGATTTTTCCATGGTTTCCAGTCAAATATTTTTGTTTATTATTGTACTCAAAACACCCCTAGTATCAAACTGTTTTTATGTTTTTGTTACAACTAATAATTGAGGGTAGAACCAGCAATAACTATCGTTTTCGAAACTGAGTTCTCTTCCCCGAAAAACATCGTAAGTGGAGGAGGATGCCTAATATCTCTGCTATATTTTTGGTTCTTGGTCTTTGCAAAAGTAAAAAGCCTAGTATTTTCACCCTGTCATTCTGTAATTTTCTTTTCATAACTATAATCCTCTGGTTAGACTCCGAGACAAAATTCAAAGCTCAAGTATCATTAATTCAATTAATAAATATTTTCCTATCATGTTGCCATGATCAATAATATTTAATATGAGTTTTAGGGGAATATAATTACAAAAAGTGTTCGCAACCTATATTTTCTATCTCATACTTTTCGAATCTCTGTCTGACGCAGAGGGGTATTTTGAATGCCGTTCCATCTGATGACTCCAAAATATTCATAATAAATGCAATTACATGAATAATAATGAAAGTTTATCTATTGATCAATTTCTTCCTGATTAAAAAATAAACATTTACCTATCGCATGAGTTAGGTATCGAATTATTGACCTCGACGTTCCGATTAATATTTTTTAGAATGTTTTGGCACTTTATGTTTTATATTTACATAAAATAATAAAATCGTTTTCGCAGCTGCTACGATACTCTTGATTGAGTGCAGAATCCCCACTTGAGACTAATAAATATAAATTATATTCATCAACGGCATTACCTTAGACACAATCTAGTTAAATTTGATTTGGATTTGAATATTTTGACTACAAACAACATATTAGTTGAGTAGGCCACTCAAATCCGATGGGTTGCTTCGTACTGACCGTCCCGTTTTACCCGCAATAGCCCTAGAGCAACTAGAGCTGAGTAGGATAGTCTAGCGTAATTTTACTTACCCAATGGTATGTATCTATTTGACTACTCGCTTCCCATTTTGACTATTGTCACTGTTAATAAATTATTTTTAATTTTATTAACGTCATCTTCCATAAATCGAGATTGTGAGATGAATGGATTAACTGTAAAAAAAAAAAAACTAAAACAACCTTGGGTTATTAATTGTCCAAAACAATCTCTTCCAATCCTCACGACCTACCATAAATTTACGATCAATCATTTTTTATCAAATATTATGAACATATAATATCATATAGAATTAATTACCTATTGCGGAAAAATGAGTTTTCTTATTTTTTCTGAAGGGCTATAGATTATTAAGTAATGCATTAATGGTGCTGATATTTTTATCAACCCTAGCTAGCAAACACCCAATATTATTGAAAAGTGCTGCAATCATAATTAATATTTTTTTTTTAATTATCAAAACTTCTTTATTGTGCTAAAATTACAATATACCTTACAAGACAATAAGTTATTGAGATAAATGCTCTCATTCATACCATATTTACAATTCATCATTCACTCGCTCATTCATACAGTATTTACAAGCAGCCCAGAGCCCTCCCAAATCCACAAGGTTGTCACCTACCTCGCATACGAAAGAACAAGCGTAGTCTTGGGAAGTCCCCAACGTTCTCCGTCAGCCGCGTCACCGAATACGAGCCAGTGGGGCTGATGAAGAACGCGAGAGCCACTGCCGTTTCAGTCTCCGAGGAGGATTATAGGGATGAGTAGTGCAGTGCAGTGGCTGTGCTACGGGATTAAGGTGGTTGGATTAGTTACTATGGAATTTCATGAAGTTGAAAGGGATGAGTTTAAGAAAGTAAGGTATATTAAGATCGTTATGAAGGGTTTTGTTGCTGATGTAATAAGGGGCATTTACTATTGTTCTCAGGACTTTTGATTGAAAGGATTGGATACGCCTGATGTTCGACATTTTTGTTGTCCCCCATACCTCTATTCCGTATGTCCAGATTGGCTTAAGTTTAACTTTGTAGATTAGTAATTTATTTATTGAGAGATGGGATGTCCTTTGAAGTAGTCTGTACAGCTGTCCAAAGCGTCTGTTTAGTTCTTGATTGTTTAGCCTCGTATGTGGGTTCCAGGTCAGCCGTTTGTCGAGATGGAATCCTAAGTACCGTACTATCTCGGATACAGGGAGAGGAATGGAATTAAAATAAAATAGTGGACAAGACTTGCGGCAGAGGGTGAAGATAATGTGGGAACATTTTGCTTCATTAACTTTGATCCGCTATGGGTAGCACCAATACTCGATCTCATCAAAGTGTTTTGGAAGTTTATGGGATGCTATATCTGGGTCTGGGGGGGAGGACAGGACTGCAGTGTCATCTGCAAATGAGGCCAAGAAGGTATTGGAGGTAGAGGGGACATCAGCGGTGTATAGCTTGTAGAGGATGGGAGCCAGGACACTGCCCTGTGGAACTCCTGCTTTTATGGGATAGTAGTTAAAATATTCTCAGCCACAGTGGACTTGGAAGAAGCGGTTTGAAAGGTAGGACTTTAGGATTAGGAAAAGGGTCTGTGGTAAATGTGTTTTGAGCTTGTAAAGCAAACCTGCGTGCCAAACCCTGTCAAAAGCTTGAGCTATGTCCAGAAATGGAGCTGTGCAATACTGTTTGGTTTCAAGGGCTGAGGAAATGTGATCAACAACGCGAAGGCCTTGTTGAGCTCTGGAATGTCGTTGACGGAAACCAAACTGGTGTGTAGGAAAAAGGTTTTTGGATTCAACAATTGGAAGTAGACGTTTTAATAGGAGTTTTTCAAATATTTTTGAGAGGTTAAGGAGTGGACTAATTGGATGGAAAGATACAAGTGCGTCGTTCGGATAGTGCAATTATAAATGTAGGTTAGGAAGATTATGGCTTACGAGGAATTTGTTTGATAATTTGAGGAGTAAGGAGATCATATCCGGGGTATTTTCGGTAAGGTAAGTTTTTCTGAAGGTATTTGACCTCAGAGGGGTTAACGGATTTTGGTGGAAGTGAGAGAGGGATAGGTAAAGTGAGCAAATCTTCAACAGTTGTGCTGTGAGTAAGGTTTTGATGAGAAAGGTGAGGTGTAAAAGTATGTCTAAGATGCAGAGGAAATTCCTCCGACCTATCTCCATCCGAAGTCGCCCAGGACCCATCATCACGAAGGAGTGGGTGTGACACTTTAGGATTTTACTAGTTACATTCTACAGGGAGTTATCCCTGGAAGACAGAGAGGAGAGGTGGGAATTGAAAGAATCGGGATGCCGGGATCTTTGCCACACTGTTCTGGAGCGGCGTTTGAATTGGATTAGCTCTTTGAGATGCTGAGGTAAAGGATTTTGATTTTGAATTTTTGGATGACGGTGGTACGACGATGCCTCCCAAGCCGACCTCTGAATCAGAGTAGTTAAAGAATGCACTGCATCGTCTTGGGATGTTTTCTGGGACACTTTGAGGCCTGCGGAATCTGTAAGAAGCTGGCGTAAGTGGTCCCAGTCAACTGGGTCCCTAATAAATGAATTAATATATTAAAAATTTTCTTGGGAGTTTTTACTAACAGCTCTCCCTCACTCATTTTCCGTTTCATTCATGGATTTCTTAAATCAAAAAAATTGGCGTGAATTCCGCTATGAATTTGCTATTTTCTACTCGTTCTTTGGACCTTAACTTCTTAAAGTAAAGAGCTGCAATTATCGTTTACATATCGTTCTTAAGGGGACGAAACCGCCGATATTTCATTTGATTGCCCAGACATTGATCAGTGGTTACTTTATATGAGAGATGTATTTTATTCTTGAGTCAGAAGTCATATATCATAGAAACTAGAAACCAAATATCTCGACAGTCTGAAATGGTTCAATCTAATGTTGGAGCAGCGAGGGGGATTTCCTTAATCCCTTTCTCCTTTCTTCTCTTTCGCTGGAGAGTTGTCATTCCCGCAGGAGAGTTTGTGGGCTTCCTGTTATTTGATGTGTATATTGTGTATGTTTTATAATTAGTGTTTGAATGCGCAGAGTGAATAACATTTTGTGGCTGTGGAAGGAAAGATATCATTTATCACAATTACCCATCGCCCTTATCGGGGCAGATTGTAATTTTTTTCAAATTACATTCGAAGGCGGTTTTTCATTTCAATATTTCTTGGTTATAAATGTTTGTTATTTGTTAAAAGTTGATTTCCAGTAACCTTTGTAGTTTAAGGAATAAAAAGAATTTTTCGGATATGAGTAATTTAGAAGCGGTAGGTACGGAATGGAATGTTAGACAGTAGCTGTAGACGGCGTACCCTATTGATAGACTCAGGTGAATACAGCTCGTTAGTTGAGGGTGCCACCTGTTGGGAGTTGGCGGTCTGAGGTGGAGCACCGGTATCTCACAAAGGAAAAGTATACTTCGGCATTAGGCGAGGAAGATCGCCATTACCACGGTGCAAGGACCTCTTATGTGAAGGAAAAGCAGCAAACCTTGCGGACTTTTGGACAATATTGTAGTTAACAAGTCAAGTTAATGAGGCTGTAAATTAAAATTAAAAAAAGACCTCTGAATCTTTAAATTGATAACCTACTCAATACGATAGGAAAATTTTTATTTTGACATTATGTTTCATGGGGTTATCATAGAAAAACTTATATATATATTTTTTTTATTGCCACGGCATTAATAAATTAAGGACAGTTACTCACTTTTTATGAGGATAGCAATATGTTTCATATCTTCAACAAAATAAAATGGATACTCCAAATCGAATTTCCATGACTCTCTGTCATAACAGTTGGCTCACAAATATAAACACAGATGTGAAAACATAAGGTTGACGGTGAAAAGACCGATGAAACCCGTTTTGGACCAGTCAAGAAATTATAATGCTGGGAGTTCATTGATAGGTGTGAATGGTGAAAAATGAATGGACGAATTTTTTTTATTATCGGCTTAGGTTCATGAAAGAGAAATATTAGATCAATTTTCATGAAATTTATTGATGGTAAGCGTTTCGACAAACTACATATGTTTTGTATCAAGACCTGTTTCACCTACCCAAAATATTTTAAAAAGTCAACATCTCCCACTATGACCTGGTATGGTATCCAGTACACGTCAAGTACCCATTTTCACATTTTTCTATGTGCTGTGTACATAGAACGGTCTATGTATAAACATACGTCTTTTCTGAGCAATGTATAAATAATAAATCAAAAATATGGAACTAGTGTTTTTCTATAGGTCTATGTTTTTCTTCTTATGGAGAAGGGTAAGAGTAATTATGATTGCCAAAACTTTGTCAGCAATAAAGTGTAACAGAATACATTATCTTTTAATAAGTGATAATGATAACCTCTCGGAGCCATGAGGGCAGGACATATACTTGGCAAATCGACTATAACACTTAGATAGGACATACATAGTGAGTAGTTAAACTTGAGTGATTGCAGCTATTCTAGCTTGTAGGTGAGGGACGTGTTTGAGCATAAACATGATCTGTTATGAAAATTTAATGTTCAAGTCAGCAAAGCCATGACAATATCCCAGCTAATTTACTCGACATGATTCTATATTTCACGGTATTGTCTTGCCTGTTTTTTTAATCTACTTCTTTGCGCTAGTAGTAACTTCTTTTTCTTCTTATCATTGCATTAAACATCTAACAACATTCTTAAATGCATTGTTATTAAATAGAAATATCATCCATCACTTGCTTTATTTGTGATAATAACCCACGTTTAATGAGATACTTAATAACATGATATATGTAACAAAATGCGGTGTTCAAAACCCTTAATTTTATTTTTTGATCCATCTTGGTAACCTGAAATTATTTCAATGTGGGAAAAAAAATGAAATAAAAACATGATTTCTATTGTGGCTTTGTGTTCTGTAGAATCTTTAAATGCATCTTAAATAGTTTTGCGCAATGGATTGAGAACGCTTAAAATTCATAGAGAAGCGGGCGTGTTTGATATATGACCTAATCCTTTCAATAAAAAGTCCTAAGAACAATAGTAAATGCCCCTTATTACGTCGACAACAAAACCCTTCATAACGATCTTAATATACCCTACGTTCTTGAACTCATCCCATCCAAGTTTATGAAATTCCAAACTAGCCTTTCCAACCACCCTAATCCTGTAGCACAGTCATTGCACTGCACCACTCGTCCCTATAATCCTCCTCGGAGGCTGAAACGGCAGTGGCCTCGTGACCTGCTATAAACGCGTGACAGTGGGAGTCCTGGCAATGGCCAGTTTCTCCAATCATGTCCTGAGCGTCTGTGGCTCTCACGCTCTTGGTCAGCTTCCACTGGCTCGTATCCAGTGACGCGGCTGACGGAGGAGCGTGGGGGACTTCCCAAGACTCCGATTTCTCTTTCGCATCTGTAAATATTGTATGAATGAGCAAGTGAATGATGAATTGTAAATATGGTATGAATAAGAGCATTTATCTTAATTACTTATTGCCTAATAAAAAAAGGCAGATTGTAATTGTAGCACAGTAAAGGATTAATAAACAAGATGTATGACCTATTTTTTCCATTTATTTTTCATTGATATATCATAATCGAAGCGTACGCTGTCTAGTTCCGGCTATTGTAAAATATACATATAACATTTGTGATAGATGAAATAATTTTCACGCCCTCTATCTTACTATCACACTATACTACCTTCATTATTATATTATCATCACATACTATCTTATTTAGCACACTGATAGAGACAGTCGAAAGAGGATGGCTTCGTTTGAAAGTATAGCCTCCCAGTTGGAGCTTAGCAACTACGCACTCTTTGTATAGCCACCAGCACAAACGCGATCTCTTTAGTTATCGTGCAGAAAGGCTCTAGCCACTTAAGCCTAAGTCACCCTATTCTCGATATAATGGCGACAATATTTCACTGCAGTTTGTAGAAAGGTGCACTTAGGGATAATCTGTTTGTTTTCGCTTCAAGTCCCCTTTTCTCTCTCTTTGAAAGTAGGTCTTTAGAAAATAGAAAAAAAAAACACTACTTAAATAAAAAAAAAAGTTTATTTCTTTTTGAAAGCTGAAATAATCATTCTCTTTCAGGGGTTTGGATTTGATCTCAAGCATCATCATCAATATCAGATAAAAGACCTAACGGCATATAGCTCTAGATAATGTAGCTATACATTACCTTTAGACATTATTTTTTTTTCCTTAACCCTTTTAATTTTTATACAATATGTAAAAATATGAACAAAGAATTGACAAATTTTTCTCCTCATTCTGCTCTGCGCAGATGCATTTGAAGGAGGTTGGGTTACATAATAATCAGATTGAAGTTAATAGGTCAATAACATGAATACAATTCTAGGTGATGGGGCTCACCTTCAGTTTAAAAATATGGGTAGACATTGGTGATACAATAATTAAATAAATGATATTGTTGGTACAAGCAACCGTCCAAGTTCTGTTGATATCGGACCCGTTTTTGCCAGATTATTTTGGGTTTTAGATGTTAGTTATTGTAGGCTCTTAAAGAAGGCCTTCCAAAATATGAAGCAAAAAAACCTAAAACTAAAAGCCCTTAGCATAGAAGAGTAGTACAGAGTGCATGGTAGTTAGTGAATCTCTTAGTCCTCTAAAGGTCCTGAATACCTGTAGCAGAAAAAAATGATCTGGTAAGAAAAGGGAGAGAAATAGCTTCGTCAATCCGAAAAGTTGGAAACGTATCGTTTTAATGTGGAACCATCCCGTTGTGGGACAACTGGAAGTCATAGATCATCTGAGGTTGCCATCATCATGGATCATGGAACCTGGGTTGTCACAAATATCCAGGGCTGATTGGATAGTAAAGATATCTCTTGACAAGAACTTGAAGGAACAAACCGACTTTTCGTTATGTTTAAAGACGAAAGATATAAAAAAAAAGTTTTACAGGAGGTTGTGAGCCGTTTTTTTTTTGTGATGAAGTGAAGTACTTGATCGGGAAGACAAATTCATCTAGTTACGATCAACATCTATACTAGGGGTGTGAGAGCCCTGAATGGGGTCGGGATGTTGGCATCTATCCCAGACTGAGCAATGAAACGTGAACACAGTTGTAGGAGAGTAAGAAACAGCTGCTATTTTCGCACTGTCCTTTGAAAGTCCTCAGAGGAGCAAAACCAACCGAACCCTTTGGCACGTGGTGCAGCAGCTGAGCTACATCTGTCAGGTACGAGGATCGGCAGATGTATTCTTCAAAACTACTTTCTTATGTTAGCCAGCAATAACACCACTTCATATCTGTAAATGCTATTCTCCAGAGTACTTCATAAATGCTAAGCCGGGACAAGCGTAGTCATAGACCACACGTAGGTTTGACGTGTGGCATATTGACTCTTGGACCATAATCGATCATCTAAAGCTGTAATCGTTTTTCTTTGAATATTGCTCGCCGGGTGAAAGTAACACAGACCCGAACAACAGATAAATCGATATAATTAAAGTCAGATGTTTACGTGGGCTTTGATTCATACCCTTCATGTAGCAACATCAAAGGTCATTATGATGCTGTGTCCGGCAACTTTAATCATTTCAGAGAGGACATTGGTTGCCGTTGGAATTTAATCTAAACGTTTTATCACGTAAGTGCCTGTTGTCAACTTTTCTTTGACCAAGCCCATTGCTATTCAAAGATCATTCATTTCATAATTATGTGCCAGGAAAATATATTACTCGCAGGCTAATATTTATCTATCTTTTTTGCATTTCTTAAGTTAATATTTATACTTAAGGAAGGATCGACGCTCCTCAAGGCAGCCTAGACCGTTACTTACTGTTACCCTGTCACTATTGTCACAGTCAGTGACAAAATAACAGTTAGCCTCGAGGGTATCGCAAGAGCGAACAGTTAGTCCCCAGGCCGACGTGAAATTACCCAGGACAACGCCCTGATACCTACGCTTCATGGGAGCTCAGCCTACGTCCTGTCACTAGCCTGAAAACTACACAGCATGGTATGCATTGTGGGTTAAACAAATATGGTTCATTATTGCTTGGCCATTTTGTCTTAATAATTTAATTTTCTAAGCGGCTTGTAGTGGTCCGAAGTATTTCATTTATATTTAGTGATATTAAAACGATTTTGTAGTTTATACCAGGTGGAGATAACTTATGAAAATTAAACTCCGGGTTCTTGATTTGTGGTCTCAAGACTCCAGAGGGAAAATTAATATTTTTCTCATATGACGCTCTGTAAATTACATTTCTCGCCATAGGTGAAGTACGACGCAAAAACAGATTAGAGAGGGGCTCATTAGAGCTGCTAGGCTATATTTTGAAGGAGGTATGTGCCATGCAAATAAAACAGAGAGGTCTATTGTCTCTGAGCTTGCTTTTTCACACCTGATAACTGAACGTCAGCCACTACGTGACGTAACTGTCCCATATAGTTAATATTCTCTGCGCCGTGGCAGCCTCAATCCCCATTCCAGGTGTTACAAGCTATAATTAATAATATTATTTATTATTTTCTTACATACATATGCAGAGCACGAGCAGTCTTTCTAGCTTATCTGAATAGACAAGCTCATCACACAGTCATGAGGTTGTGCAATGAAGATTCAGCTAATTTTGGCGAATTGACAATTAGGGCAATGCTCTAGTTTCATTGCCCTTGGTAAAAATTGACAGTTTTGACATTTCTAAGAATGATTAAATATGAAAAAAATAATAAAGTTCATATCGTCACACACAATTAATGGTGTTGTTTCGACAGCGATAGTTGTAAACAATATTTTAATGACTTTTTAAAGTTATAATACACTAAAATCGCAACATGTAGTATGCATAATTAATTAAAATGTTTTTTATTTTTATTTGATATCCTACTCCTCGATATGAGAGACAAGTATTTATATTTTAATTACCAAGTAATTGACTAATATTTAGATGATCGCTTTGATTGTTACCACCGTGAAGAACTTAAGTGTAAAATATTGTGTCTCTTCATCGGATAAAGTTGCTTACATGAATTTAATAGCAGTTCATGTCTCTTATGAGCATTGTCTCCAGCACTGAACAGATCACCACATCAGACCGACAGACAGTGGTGCATAAGAATAAGGGATGATAGTATTTAAAAAACAACGAACCCTAAGAACCAACTTCACCGTCATATTCCAAATATAAAGTTTGAAACAAATTAAACGAAACCAGAAATATACAAAACAAAGGAAAAGGTTGTGCCATTTTTCAACTCCCGGATAATTTACCGATGTATATAATAATAATACGATTTGTTGCAACTGAACTTCCAAATCAACGACGAAGTTGTGTAGCGAATTTTGCCTTCCATAGTTCGGATTAAAGAATCATGTAATTCTGAAACCTATCCTTCTTCACCGATTGACTGGGACTGTTGTCGACATGCAAGAAGCACCAAATTAACTCATTGGAAATACATATTCATGGTACATGATAACGCTACCACTACGCTTAGACTATGGTCAGATCATCTTCGGAGTCAACACATGGTTCTTATGGACTACGGTCAGATGATCTTCGGAGTCTACACATGGTTCTTATAGACCAACTGTTTTCAAGATGGCTTCACATTATTTAGTTTTTTTAGATATGCCCATTGAATATATGGATTGAATATTATCGGTTTAATCGTCGAGAATACTTTTTATTCTTATCTAACTTTTGTTGTTAATTGGAAACATTTGATTAATTGTTGTTTTGGTTTTAACCACTTTATGTATTTAAACTGAGGGCAGGGTTTTACCTTTTTTTTTATTCGCTGAAAAGGTGATTTTCAGTGGCAGAAACAATTTAACTTAACAAAGGAAATAAAGTGCTTTGGAAAAGTTTTCGAGAAGTCTTTTCAAGTTAGTAAGTTTTAAAGACACTGTAGCGGACATTTTGGCCTAAACTCTGATATCGTATTTATTGTTTCTCCACTTCCCTATTTCATCTTATTTTTCGGAGTATCAGTATTCAAACTGAGACATTTGTAGATATTTTCAACATCTGTTGTATGATAAGATTGAAATCTATCAAACTAAACTTTTTGTTATTGTATCAGCCTCTCAGGCAACGTCTCACCTATTTAGGTATTACCAGGACTAGAATTTGTATTTTGTTATTTGTAATTGTTATATGCAATTATGATGTGTACGTTCGTGTATCTTGTTCTAAATTATAGTCCTAATGATGCCTGAATAGGCGAAATGTCGACTGGGAGGATGCTACATGAATAAAAAGGTTAATTTCAGAGACTTTGAACTTATTGGGTTTACAAATAAGTCGAAAATACAAAACTCAATCAGGGGAAAGAATAAGCAGCCTATACCGACAGAGAGTCATACAATTACTTTTTATATTAAATTTAAATTTTATAATGATCCTGGTCCGCCCATCGTGGTGGTAATTTACATATAATGGTCTACATCTCCTTGGGGGATTATCTATTAAGGTTAGACAAATGAGATTTTTTCTACCCCTTGGGCGGCCTTAGCCACAAAGACTCTCAAAGCCTTTGTACCCGAGAAGGGAACAATGGCTTGAGATTTGTCACAGGTAAGGCGAGAGTCTTCTCAACCCGGGATTGGTGGGCGTTTCTATATAAATCATTTGAAATCCATCCCTGGGATTCCACTCTGAGTTGGGAAACGTTAGAAACATAAACAGTAGTAAATATGTAGACTTGTCAATACAATGACTCGCTAAATATAAAATAAATTGTATTTATGAAATTTATATAAACCAAATAAAGACGCGGGAAATGAAGGAAATGAATATCTCCACGACAGATATATAAAAGCAAAATAAAAAAAAAATTGTAATAATAATTCAATAAGCTTTCGAATTTATAAAATGGAAGATATGTTATCGCGCTTACATGTACAGGGCAGGGACTCAAGTAAATTAATGTATTTTAAGGGGTGAATTTTTATCTCATTTCAGTCACAATTCATCTTAAAAACATTTAGTTTTTCTAACTGTTTATCACAATTGATCACTTGAGAAAACAACTGCTCTAAAGTAACTAAGCATATAAAATTTTCTTTAAGACGAGACCATCTTAGGGAAAATACAAGAAGAAGAACGGTAGAATAATTGGAGCTTCCATCGTAGAAATTTAATATTAATCCTTCTCATTGCATACAATAGGTTATAATATTATTGTTATAATATAATATTGTTATTACAATAATATCTATAAAATAAATAATTAAAAATAATAATTATTTTGTTATGTTATAATATTGTCGTAATATAAGAAGGTAGTAAAGATATTTGAATAACCCATAGAATAAAAAAAAATATGAAAACATTTTATTTAGCCTACTGTCTCCATACTCCCTCCCAAAACTGGTCTTATTTCGAAGAAAGGTGCACCATGTTTCTGTTAGTTGCGTGAAACCGATCGACCAGTCAAGATATCAGCAACAAATATTGGTCGAGAATTTTTTATTGTTACACCTTTACAAAACATATAAGAAAAATATTAAAAAGGTCATAAAATTCTATATTTGACATCTTAATACTTTCAATCAAAAGATTTGAGAAATCTTGGTGCCAAGTATATTTTACTCTATTTTCTTCTTGAGGTGAGTATTGCAACTAGCTGTTAATAACTGCCGAGTCCGAAGAGAGATACTCTACTTATACTCAACAATTACTTATGATGTATGATATATGTTATAGAAAATTTTTTTTTATTTTTTAAGATTTCAGAAAAAAAACAAAACATATAGGTTAAAAAACTCCAACCAGCACCGGTTTTTTACATTTTTACATAAAGGGTTTAAAAAAATATATATTTTATTCTTGGAAACAATCATTAGTTTAAATAACAGGATATTTAACTACATTTTGACTGAAGTATATTTAGGGACAGACATTCTTTGAAGAAACTCGCAACTAAGGAAAAAAACACAGCTCGTTCTCTATAATTATATGAACTTACCACATTTGGAGGCACATCAATTTTTTTGACTCGTTGCAGCACCTGACAAACCTAGTGTTTAACATTATGACCCCCTCCCACATTCCCGTATCGATGGCAACCGGCTACCCGGGAAAACTTGGTTAAGTTAGTTAGTTAGATTAAGCTTAGTATTAGCACAACTCCCCCCTATTACTTTTTATGTTCACAAGCCTTGTATTCTTTACATTAGCCTCCCACATTATATAAAATGTAGCCACACTACAGTAAATATAATTAGCATGGTGTGAATTTATGTAAAAATTCCATATTGTGAAATCTATAACTTTCTGTGTGTTTATTGAATTTTCATTTTTTTCTTGAAAACAAGCATTTTTTCCACAGTTTAAATAACATTTTTACTAAAGTATATTTAGGGTAAGACAAAACATTCTTGAAAGAAACTCGCAACTAAGGAAAAAACACAGCTCGTTCTCTACAATTATCTGAGACAATGGTATCTATTTTTTAGCATATAACGCCACAATGCTATTAAAATGATAGGTGAGGGTTATCTAAAGGTTAGTCTCCTTTCAGAGAGGGCAAACGCTCCGAGTTTATCCTTTGGACCGACCTTTGTCTAAATAATTTTGGCTATCCTAACTGAGGATCTGACCGAGGCCACTTTTCGGCCGCGTGAACTTTTCTCACGCTTCTGCTGCCACGCTCTTTAAGATATCCTTCTTCGCGGTTTACAAACCATAATACCTACTTTACCATGGTATCGCAAGATGTCTAATTTACTATAATATACAGTATATATTAATAATAAAATAAAATTATAATTCAATTCACGTATAATGGATTACACAATTAAGGGTTCCGCTGAATTTACTACATGATCGTGGGATATTTTTTTTATTGCTCAAGGTCTTGGTCTCTTGAGAATAGGATGGGATAATGTTTTTTAAAAAACAAAACCTTAATAATAAATAAGAACTAATGACACTGGAATTTCTTTAAACGTTTTATTTAAATGAATAAATCATGAATTGCTGTTAACCTGCCTGTCTAACCACTACACAGTATGTGAATGTACGTTAAAATATAAATGTAAATTTAAGAAAATAAATTTTTTTTTTTATTGACGCAACCGTTACATAAAACCTGTAAAAAGGCCGTTGGCATTGGAAAAACATTGTTGATACCTCTACTCCGAGGCCATAACTTTTCTTTCTTAACCATATCTATTTCGGAATGGTCTTAATCGTAAATAAAATATTTGTATTGTAATAATGTTGTGGCTAAATGGAAATGAAAAACCTGTCCTAGAGTAAGTCGCTTGGCCTCACACCCAAGTTGCAGATCAGTGCACAATACTCATACATTCGAATACGTAAACTTTTTTTATATATGTACTGGTTACGTCGAAATTCATAAATATATTGTAAAAACTATAGCTCTGTGGCATATGTAAATAAAGCGATTGCTTATCCTTTGTCAATGGTACCGCACAAAAGGTTCCATTCATACACTAGACTACAAGCGTGCTATGTGCCCTAGTCGGGCCTGTAATTAAATAAAACTTTTAATATAAAATGTTTTTAAATGTTAAAATTTTTTATTTTATTTTGTATCTTGAAAGTAACAGTTTCCATGAAACTGTCCCATACTCCTTCCACTGAGATACATATGCTGGACAAATGTGAAATGAAAAATTAACTTTATTCTGAGAGATTAGAACCCTTAGAGTAATAAAAATGTATACTGAAACAGAGGCCTTAGTCTGGCCGAGTTAGCTGGTAAAGTCCAGAACTTTTGCAAAGGATAATAGGAAGAGAAAAAAAACAGACGGGAGGGGGGGGGGGTGGTCTGTTCTGCACCCAAAAAACAGAAAATTTAATTTAATACATACAACAAATAAAGGATTGTTGGCAGGATTGAGAGGCACGTTGAAAAGTCCAATGTAGGAAATGAATTATAAGTTGTGAGAATAGATAATTGCAGTTGACATGTTGGGTCGGAATTCAGGGACAAAACCCTGGCTTAGCTTTTTTTTTTTCCCCCTTGCTGAGGTAAAAACCTCAAACCTCAAAGGGGACATATGTAGGCTTAACCTCTTCATCACATGTCTCGTTAGGGGTTTAATTTTTTTTTTTTTTTTTTTTTTTAAATGGTGGATTTGCTTTAAATGTCTGTCACCGAACGGCTTGATTGATGACTAAGCAACAGGTGAAAGGCGATATGACTAGGTGTTCTATTGAAGCGAGATCGGACGTGACTCCAATACAGTTCGTGATCCTCCTCCTCTTGGCCTGTTGTACAGTGGAGGAATGTGCCCAGGGAGGACATCAGCAGCATTCTCTGAGCCTTTGTGGAAGCACGATCCCGCGGGGCATACTGGACAGTTAAGTCTAGGATAAAGCAATGGAAATAAAATAGGGAAAGGAAAACTAAAATGGTTTTGCTAACGAGCGCTGTGAAGATGTCGAAATACTACAAATGCTTAAGTCGAAGACAGCTAGATAAATGCCTTCAAAGGTAGTATACTTTTGGTTCACAGTTTTTACTAATTGGATGTCGCCTTATCATCTGTTCTGTGAAGGATAGTGATTATCACCTCAGCGGGTATACACGGAGTGAGTGCACTTGGTTAACTTTTACATTTATTGCATTTATCGGCTGAATATATAAAGGGAGGGGAGCCCGAACGATGATTGGAAGATGAGGTAAATTCAGGTACATTCATTTATCGAGATGTCATTGCCCTAATAACCGACTGGCAACAAAAATTACAAGAAGCTATAACTGAATGGCAAGCTGAACTGGAGAAAAAGGGTTTGGCAGTCAATATAATTAGAGCATCAGCTCAGAAAGGGTAGCCGGAAGAGGTACATATTCCATGTAATGGAATAGAAATAGAGACCACAGAAGATTACACCTACCTTTGTACATTAATAAACATTTCCGATATACTTGACATGGAACTGAGTAATAGTAATTAAAAAATAAAACCAGACATTAAATTATGAGGTATGTAACTGAGCTTTAGGTAAAATGAAGATGCAAAACTGTATTTTTAAAGCGGTTTATATCAAAACTCTCCTATGAGGAGCAGGCTATTGGGCAATTTTTGATTTACTAGTACGCAGATTGAAACACTGTTAAAATGAAGTACCTTTGCTACTGTGTAGGAAAACTAAGTGGTATGGGTTAAGGAATGAGACGATAAAAGAAGATCTTCAGATGACAGTCCTGAAAGAAGTCTGGGAAAAAGGACTACTGAAGTTGTTTGGCCATGTTTGTAGAATGGGTGAAAACGGAGAACCCAAGGAAATGATGGATGCCCCACTATCGAGCAAGACCTAGCAAACCCTACCTGAGGCCTTATTCCTGACCTCCGACTGAAAAGGTGGTAAACCGTCCCGAAGATTAAAGTGCTCCCTAGGGACTGAGATGACACATCACACCTCCCTACATTGGAACGATGCAGGGGAGAAATTCTTTTACCTATTATTCCAAGGCCCTAAGGGAAATTTTCAACATTGGAACAGTTACCGTACAATTGTCTATCGTTTCTGGTATGTCTGTCTGTACCACGGTCGGTCATATAGTGGTTGTAAAAATGATCGGATCGTTCTAAAAATCTAAGACATACTCAACAGGATTATGTTGTATAACTTTTGGTTTGGATATAATATCCTGAAACCTACAGAAACAACCCTGAATAACTTGAATAAAAAAATTATTTTAATTATTAGATTTATTAAATTTCAACTTGGCAGCTATTTCATTCTTGTAGTTATGATTATTACCTCTCATTAAGGACGATAAAGCAAAAAAAAATTTAAACTGGTTACAACAATTAAAGTTTTAGGAACCGTAATAAGTATTTTTTTGGGCATATTTGCTTGGTAAGATCGATATCAATTAATATTTAAAACTAAATATTTTCGTATCGTACTTACAATTAGTGGAGTATCGAACTAATTACCTTCCCGCCCCTATTTACAAGCATATGTTGTTACTGTAATCGATTATAATTAGGTTAGCAATTTTTCTGTTGCCACGGTTACACATGGATGATTGGTCTTTTGGCCTTCAAAGCATAGAAGGTCATAAAATCCTCTCAAAACCATAGAAAAGTCGAATATTGGACGGAGAGACCCTGGATCAACATGCTGCCAGAATTGATTCCTAAATTAATGTGTACTAGATCAGTTACTATAAGTATCTATATACATGTATATGCAATTATGACAGACTCCAATGAAAGACAAATTATGGACGAGTGTTGGAATGACGTCATAGAGGAAAGTGACTTAGCAGTAAGCCTATAAAGATTAGTCACGCTTGCTCCCCGCTCGGTTAGACCCAATTGATGAAAATTCGCCATTTACTTTGCACCACTGTCCACCCTCACTCATGCTTCGCTGCTCACCGGCTCCAATAATTCATGTCGTCTACCGATGAATCTACAGAATATTTTCACACCACTGGTGTGGTGCTTCCG
Organism: Acanthosoma haemorrhoidale; assembly: GCA_930367205.1. Classification (NCBI taxonomy): domain Eukaryota; kingdom Metazoa; phylum Arthropoda; class Insecta; order Hemiptera; family Acanthosomatidae; genus Acanthosoma; species Acanthosoma haemorrhoidale. The sequence continues at coordinate 35,516,450 of OV884012.1, forward strand.
ATGTTAAAAGTACCATCCTCAATGACATCAACGTAATCATTTGCTTTAACGCGGATATTTAGGCAGATGTACGAGCCTACAGTTTGATTAATTAACTGCGGAACCCGAAAATAGAGCTGTCTGTCTGGGTGGCTAAAAATATATTTGAATTCATTGTTATCCGTCAGTATATAAATGGAAGAACGTTTGGTGATCGGCTCAGGTACATGAAAGAGTGTTGTTAGTTTTTCATCAACATAAAATGATCTACCAACAAACTCTTCGACTAATTTATGTATAAAGTATTAAGTATTGACATCATCCTGGGCTACCAGGATTTACATTTTGGTTAGGATTGAAATGTATGGATGTAAGTGGAAAAAATATTAAACTCGGATTTTAAATTAAAATTAAAATCCCATATATATTGATTAATAGGCATCACACATAAATATCTTTTAATTTTTCTCAACACAAAGTTCAGATGGTAATTTAGATGTTACATCTATTTTTCCGCATGATTAAGAAGATGTTAAATAAAAATGGAAACAGAGAAAAAGCAATGATGATGATGACGAATGACAATGAACTTTAGTGAGCCATCATAAGAATATTTTTCAATTCCACTCAAGTTTTAAAGATGATTTCGAGTGACCGAGATGAATTTTTGATAGTTTCTTTCTTATTTTTTTACTGATACAATAAGTTAATAATTTATGTAAACAACTTGTTTTTACGGTAGCTTTTAAAATGGTTCGAAAACACGAAATAGTATGTGTTCTTAGCCATAATTGTCTGGATTTGTCCGATCTTGTAGGTGGACCAGGTTGTCAGGTTATTAATAAAGATTATTAATCCTGCTTCAATCCCTGAAGTGAGAGTAGCCCCTTGAGTGTTGTGAGTTGAGTTAAATTTGTCACCCGCCCTTGGCATGGTCAGAAAACTGGCCCTCTATTTTCGGGTTCAGTAGTTAATTAATCAAACTGTAGGCTCGTACATCTGCCTAAATATCCGCGTTAAAGCAAGCGATTACGTTGATGTCATTGAGGATGGTACTTTGAACATCGGAAGCACCGCACCAGTGGTGTGATATAAAATATTCTGTAGATTCATCTGTAGACCACATGAATTATTGGAGTCGGTGAGTAGCGAAGCATGAGTGAGGGTGTACAGTGGTGCAAAGTAAATGGCGAATGGCGTAATTGCTGGGACAATGCTGTCAATGTTATTTGGGAAACAATTGTAAACAACTTTCTTTTTTTTTTGCAGTTTGCTTTAGTGCCATTTCTCACTAAAAGAACTCGAATCACTGGGGAAACGTTGTTTAGATAAATTAGTTATGACATACGTTTAACTAAAAAAGCATACGCAGTGTTGCTGTGAATACAGTTCATTTGAGGCACTTTTTTTTTTCCTTCATCATCCAAACATCCAAGGCTTTCTTGACTAACAGACTTGTAATTTTGTTTGCAAACCTTTATTATTATATTTCTGAATTGTTCCTAACAGCTGGTTAGAACCTTTACTTATACTTAATTTTATGATAAAAACATAAGCATTATATATTATCTACCGTAATGTCCTATTTTGAATATTTTTAGCTATTAATAAACCTTTTGGTGATAAGCTAACTTGATTTTTAAATGACTGTTTCGGAACAATTATAACAAGATAGAATTTCAGCCAATTGAACTGAATTAATATCTGAGCACATTAAAACTGTATTGGATTTAAATTGGAGAGGACCCATAAGACAAATACCTGGAATGGATGGTCAATTTCTTGACTAAATCAAATGGATATAGATAAAATTAAATTTATAATTAAATAGTCACCATTACAATGAATCATATATTTGTGTCCTCATCAAGCGAGTTCTTAAAAAAAAAATGTATATATAAATAAGTTCATGAATACTATAACCGCAACACGCCGAAGCTATGGGCTATTGTATTACTTCCCTTTAATAAGCCATCAAGTATTTTACTAGAGGTCAATAAGTACTATGTGGTTAGATGTTAATTTATGTATTAACCATTCGTTATTTTAGTTTTCACTTAATGTTATTTTATGCTAAGTTGATTAATTTACTTCTTCTATAATAAGTGGTGTATTCACATCATCTTCTTCTCTCTAAATCCCTACCCTTTTCTTCCCTGGGACTGCGAAAGACAAATCGGTGTTGTTGACTATAATATGTGTTTAATGATTTTCTCTTTAAGTATTAATCGTCAGCAACATCGGTTATCACATTACCAATAATCTACTAACTAAGCGCTTTAATACCTTTGAATGAGTCTTACGTAATAAATACATGCATGTTATTGTAAATTAATCTAATCCCTGATAAGAGGTTTTTTATTTAAAAGCAGGCAACGCTGTTTTCGCCTGTACTGAATAAACATTCTTTATAAAACTGACACGTGTTTCGTTTACTAGAATTAATTGCATGCATAAAGCGTGCGCGATTTAGATATTTCAATCAGGGCCTACTGAATCTGATAACATTTAGATAGGATAGTAGATCAGCTGGGCCGTGGCCGTTCATCACTGGAACCACGCTTCACTGGGCCTCCTGTCCACAGCCTTCACAATAGGACATCTCAATTGAAACGCTCGCTGCCTCCTATTTGATTTTAGATGTTACTATGCATCAGAAATATTTATCAATAATGGAAAGAAGTTTTGGATACACAGTCATTTAGAATGCGTATTTCGCTTTTGAGGACATGAGTTAGGGAATACAACAGTGTTGTTATTTTGATCATGTTTGAAGGTAAAAGCCTGTGATGCGTCACTTAAAACTTGTGGACAGATGGTCAATCTGATTATTATATATTCTCTTCAAATGAAGCGTACTTCCAGAAATTTATCCATCAGATTAACACTATTATTTCAGTTCCGTAAACCCAGAGAGTATCGTATGTGTTTACTGTGACTTAATATTCTATAAATAGTGATTAAAATCAAAAGAAGGTTGTACAGGTCTAGAGCTTATATAGACAGTCAAGTGGGAATAAAAATTTTACTTTGATTTTAGAAGTCTTATTTTTATACTTAATCAACCGCGCCTCAAAAAGATAATCATTTCATCATCTTAAAATATGTTATAAGATGTTTTAAACAACTACAAGAGAGTGGTCTACTACGAAGGATTAAAAAATGTATAAATATTAAGAATATATATAAAGATTTAACGATATATGACCGAATCGTTGTCAATAAAACGTTCATGTGATTGATCGATCTACGATTTTAGTGTATATTGTCACGCTGGTCGATATTAATTCTTACTACTTTGCCAGAGACCACACTCCCTAGGATATTATAAGATTACTTAGGTTATAACCAGCTTAATATTATTCTGACAATAAAGACGTCTTATATCATGGATGGCGTATTTATCTTTTGGTAGAACAAAATGCAACGATGTAGGAATCTAAGCTGAACACTTAAAATTGAAATTGCTTTCCGATAATTAGCAAACGACTCTGCCTAAGAAACATCTTTACAAGGCTAGATTACATTCAAATGTAATTCTCCAGTCAATCATTCTAGAGTTCAACAGTTTTCAGCAACATTTCTGTCCAACAATTCAACAAGAAACCCTAAAAAAAGATAAAGGAGGAGGGAGTTACCATTGGGTGACAAATGTAGTCCATGGTCGGCGTTGCTGCGGCACAACAAATTTTACTATGAATTTTAAGTTAAACTTGAACTAGGAATAGCATAAGGGATTGATATTGTAACATTCATGATATTTGAGAATATCATGTTCTGCAACCCTTCCATCTGGTCAGCATTATCCCTGGTGCTCTTAGGAGTGGGGATGAGATAAAGGGCCAGTCTTAGCCTAACAGTCAGAGAGCGAACCAGAGCAAGCTCCCGTTTCGGTGGTCACCAACAGAAGAAGAGGAGAAGAAGAAGAAGAAGAGATCAAAAGTAACGTGGATTGGATTATACGGAGATCATCGATTGGGTGATATTGATATTGTTTTTTTATTATTATGGATCCATTAAAAGAGTTGAGCTCATTTTTCATATTTTTATTGTAATTAGAAGTAACTATCCTTGTTCAAAAGGAATTGAATATTTTTTTATATAATTAATGTCAGCACTCTATATAATTATAATTATTTGTTATAACCATTTTATTTGTATGTATTTCACAATTCCCAGTTTCTCAATTTATTAATAACTATAACATTAGCCTTGAGATCGGGCGATTCAATCGGGATAATTTCCTATGTCGAAAACATAAAAACAATTTGAATTAAAGATCTCATGACGGACCTACCAAATTAGTTAAGGTATACTGATCAAATAAATTAGAAAAATAAATGGTAAAAAATGAGGTAGGTTTCAATATATCAAGTATTAATTACTATGTGAGTGAGCTTACTAATTGAGATCGTCAAATTGAATTCAATCGATCCAAAATTTAGTAGATTTATTTAAAAATTTTGATAGTCTACATACATTTATTTTAAGTACTGGGATGTGGTTTTCGGTGTCTTGGGTGGCTTGTCAAATAAAATGATATATATTGAACATAATGATATTGCATAATAAAATGATAATTATTGGATTATAAGACACTGAAAATGTATATATTATATATGAAGTAACTTTTCCACAACCTATTAATGCAACCCGGGAAAAAAATTAGTAGCCATAAAAAGTTCTTTGAATAATTGGTTAAAATGGGTAGGCAACTAAGGATCGGATAGACGTGTAAATTAAACGTAGTTGTAAGTACAATGATAAGCTGTAAATATAAATGACTGTTTAGCTTCGAATTATAAATAATTACCTAGTTGAAACTGTAAATCTGTCATTAGATACCTGAATTTTATTGTACTATTGTCCCTCGATAAGTATCGGATAGACACTAGTGACCATAGAACGGACTAGACAAAGATAGGTGACTGGTACATTTGAGGTGCGGCCACAAAAACAGCCACAAAGGTCCACCTACCGCACGGTGGCTTTTTCTTACGAGGCCTCGCATCAATCCTGGCTGGCCCTTATAATCCCACCATTGTAGTCTCCTGCCTCCTGCCCTAAGCAGGCTGAAGTATCCCTCTTTAGTATGCAGCATAGGCTCAGGGAATGGTTAGTAGGATCCAGTAGCAGTTGCCTTCTCTTGTAAAAGGAGTTGTCAAGAAACAAAAAGGTCGCGTATTCACCGGAAGTTCTTGTATGTGTATAAATTGTGGGTAGTGAGTAGTAGGTAGACAAAAAAGCCTCTTAGTAAAAATAGAAAGCAAAAACCAGCCATTTTACATAAATTTTCGTTTACAGCTGTGCCTTGAGCCTTTTTTTGTTTGTGGTGAAATGATTCAGAAGGAACATTCGAAAAATAATTCAAGGCTCAGCTGCTACTGCGGAGAACTTTAAGAGAATAATAACCTAAAACGGAACTTAGTTCCTCTCAATTTTTAGATCTACAATCAGTATTTTTCCAAAACATTCAAACTGTTGGAGTTAAGTGACAACTTGCTGAGGTTCAATGATGCTATAAGAACGATTATACTTAGTGTGTGTTTAATGTGTATAATACATGGCTATATTGAAAAGATAATTTTCAATATAATCAATTCTAAGATCATACCGAAAATACGAGTGATTTCTACTCAACTAACACCGAGTCCTGTATTATCGGTGTTGTTTTGGCGTTTTCTTCCTCCTTCCTTACATGTAATTAAAAAAGTACTTGTCAATAACTGATATGAAAATAAACTATATTAACTAATATACTATAAACCATATGCCATAAACTAGTATATTTCCAGCACGTGCTAATTAATAAGTTAGATTTTATTTTAAACCTGTTTCTTTTAAAGGGTGTCCGAGAATTAACGCAAGATTTGAATTTTCCACCATTTGTGCAGCAAAGTGCTGGCAACCCTAAAAAAAAAACAATTTGACAGCTGACAGTTTAGGGTTAGTAACAATGAAGCGTTAAACGATAGAACAACGTCTCTTCATTGTTGAACATTATCTCAAAAATAATGAACGTTTGGCGGCCGCAGTTCGAAAATTTCATACAAAACATGGTCGGCACATCTTGATGGCTTTGTTAATCGACAAAATTGTCGCATTTGGGGTTCGGAGAACCCACATGTGATTGTCAAAAAACAAATGCATCCACAACGTGTCACTGCTTGGTGTGGATTTTGAAAATGAGGCTGTTCAAGCAGTGTCTGTTACTGGTGCTCGAAATCGCGAAATGATAACACAGTTCTTTGTGACGAAATCGGATGATATTGGTGTGGTCAATATGCGGTTTCAACAAGATGGTGCCACATTGCAGCCCATGAAACAATTCAAATACTGCATGAGACATTTCCAGGTCGTGTACTCTCTCGTTTTGGTGATTAGAATTGGTCCCCTAGATTGTGTGATTTAACACCTTTAGATTTCTTTTTATGGGGTTATTTGAAGTCAAAGGTGTATTTCAACAAGCCCACATCCATCCGTGCATCAAAAGAGGAAATTTAACGCTGCATCAACGAAATTCAACCACATTTATGCCAAATGGTCATGGAAAATTTCGACAAAAGAGTGCGTATGTGCCAGCAAAGTATGGAGGCCATTTGCCCGATGTGTTATTATATAAATAATCCTATCCTATTTACTTTATAATGCAATAAAAAAATAACAACAAAAATACCAAAAACTGTGTTTTCTATTTAAATCAAATCTTGCGTTAATTCTGGGACACCCTTTATAATTCTCGGTGCAACTTTCATCCATCAGTCGTCAGAATAGCAAATCTTAGTAGTTTCTTGATAGCCTCTTGTGTATCCTTACGGTTTCCATTAAGAAGTAATACCGCCTAAATTATAACCTTACTCATGATACATAAGGGTCTATACACAAATGAGCTGTGTCTGGGAATTCAAATGCATGCATTATTGGTTAAAAGTTGAATAGACAATCTATGAAACCCTCCGAATTGAATTTTATTTTACTTGCCCTCCTTACTGGCGCCGGTTCGCGGTGAAAAAGCTTCGGCAGGAATCCAATCCGTTTTTATCGCTCTAGGATTACACCAGGCCTAGATGTAGCCGATTCAGAATACAGTGCCTTAACTAGCTCACAGGAAAAAAAAAAAAAACGATTTTCCCCCGTCGAAGAATTTTTTCCCCCTGTTGGAATGTAAAAGGTGCGTTGAGAACCATGTTGACAGACCTGCGCCGAGCCTGTTTAACATGGGCGAGGACCTGAACAAATCTCTTTACCTAAGCACCAGGTCGGATCTTTGGTTGCTTGTTCTTTTATTTCAACTGCTTAGCCGTCTCCCATCCCGTCGAGGTGATCCTGAAGATCTAGAATTTTTTTTTTGTTTGAGGAGTCAGTGATCGTTTTGAGTATGAACGTCTGTCCTCTCTATTCTCTACTCGGACAAGGTGTAGAAAGGCCAAGGTCATTGTGAGTTCTATTGATAATTGTCATTTGTAATAAGTGCTCTCTATAAATTACTGGGAAAAGATACAATTGGTCATATTTTCAATGATTTTTACTGAGAAAAATGATCATGGCATTTTTTTTTTTTTTAATTTCAAAACCCCTTTTATTTTACATTTTTTACAACATATGAACAATACAATTCACAATATTTACGGAACATTGCTCCTCTTGCTGCATACTTAGACGCATTTGAAGGAGGGTAGAATTACAATTACAATAATTATCTTTTTACAGTTAAAAGTACAGTATCAAAATAGTCAGGACTAGGTGATAGGGCTCACCTTCGGTTTTCATGACATGGCCTAAGAACAATAGGAAGAGCTTATTACCCTTAATAATGAGCAAGAACAAAAATCCGGGATTTGAACCGCGGTTTATGCATTTTGTAAAAAAGAAAGTTCCATGTGATGGCTCTATGTGATAAATACTGCCAATCCCTTTAAAACAGTGGAATTTTAGCAATTAAGTAATTGCTCGGTGATTTGAAAAAAAAAAGAAAATCTAAATTTTACGATCGTAACTCCTTACCTGATGATAAATTATAATTACAAAAACTATTATTATTTTTTTTAGTTGGTCGTGGGCAGATTTTTATGAAACCCTTACTTGAGTTTGAGATCTGATGTTTTGAAATGAATTTCCAGTTGAAATCTTCAAAGGTATTCAAGGTTCCTTGGTGAAAATCATGTTAATTAATTGAAGAAAATTGGAAATTTAAAAAACGTATATTACCAGCAATGCGTTCGTTTATCCATAATATTTCGTAAACCGTTACTTAGGTATGATATTTTCTTTGATACTAATGATTCTTAAATGAGTTTTACTTACACATAACTTTGAAATCTGTTTGGTATTTAAATAAGATTGGTATTTAAATAAGATTGAGGCCAGAGGCTGTAATTGCACTGTGCGGCATAAAAGATTAGTTCCAAGTTAAATATAGCCTAGCTATCAACCGGAGATTAATATGATGCCAATAATGCATGCATGCACTCTTTGATAGCACTATCAGCAAACATTATTTATTCATACAATGAACACTCTAGTACAATGAATACTAGAGGGTGTTACGCGCCATACATCCCTAGCTTAGTAAACAACAATAGTAAGCCCTACAAACAATAAATATTTTAAAGAAAATACTAAAAATATCTGAATATTAATTCTTAATTACGTTGAAACTTTAGAAGTTGATGCTCTCATCGCTATAAATTGTACCGTGAATGTTTTGAGGGACCAGAAATACGAATAAAATATGCAGGACTCCGCAACTTTGCGTTTTGGTCCAATTTTTATAGTGCTTTTTTTTTTTTTTTCAAAACCAGAACTTTTATGTTCTCACACTTGTGTATGTCTTTTCTGGTCTTAGTGAATTTCCTGTTTTAACTAGATGTGAAATTTTAAATAAAGGTTTCGTATGATATTACGGCTACTTGCCTACTACTTGCCTTTATTCTTGATAACGTGTAAATATTTTATGAATGAGGTAGCGAATGACATATTATAAATATGATATGAATTAGGCCATTTATCGCGATTGTCCATTGCCCTTTTAGGATAGATCGTATTTTATTCAAATAAAGATTTTTAATTTTTGCAATTGCCGTTAATCCCTCTGAGGTCAAATACCTTCTGAAAAACTTACCTTACCGAAAATCCCCTGGATATAACAACTTCCTCCTAAAGCCATAATCTTCCTAACCTATATAAATAATTGCATTATCCGAACGACGCACTTTCCACTCCTCTGGAAACATTCCATTATTGTCCTATTCGCCAAACCTGGTAAACCACCCAATGACGCCTCATCTTACCGTCCAATTAGCCTACTCCCTATCCTCTCAAAAATATTTGAGAAACTCCTACTAAAACGTCTACTTCTAATTGTTGAATCCAAAAACCTTTTTCCCACACACCAGTTTGGTTTCCGCCAACGGCATTCCACTGCTCAACAAGGTCTTCGCGTTGTTGATCACATCTCCTCAGCCCTTGAAACCAAACAGTATTGCACTGCTGCCTTTCTTGATATAGCTCAAGCTTTTGACAGGGTTTGGCACGCAGGTTTGCTCTACAAGCTCAAAAGATATTTACCACAGACTCTTTTCCTGATCCTACAGTCCTACCTTTCAAACCGCTTCTTCCAAGTCCGCTGTGGTTTAGAATACTCTAACTACTATCCCATAAATGCAGGAGTTCCACAGGGCAGTGTCCTGGGCCCCATCCTCTATAACCTATACACCGCTGATGTCCCCTCTACTCCCAATACCTTCTTGGCCACATTTGCAGATGACACTGCAGTCTTGTCATCCCACGCAGACCCCGACATAGCATCCCATAACCTTCAAAAACACCTTGAAGAGATCGAGTATTGGTGCAACCAATGGCGGATCAAAGTTAATGAAGGAAAATGCTCCCACATTACCTTCACCTTTATTCCATTATTCATTGCACAATAAAGATTGTTATATATATACAAAAAAAAAAAAAAAATTTTTGCAAATTATTGTTGGGGGGTTCCAGAACAAAGTCCTCGGCGGGTTGGTTAACAATATATTGGGTTTTCAAAACAAGGACAAACATTAAGGACTGCGAAAAACGATTAAAAATGTTCACACAAATGTCCTCTCTTCAGAGAAAAATATTGGCGAATTTTGTATTTAAAGTCGTACCACGATTTCGTATTGATAGTTGAATGGTGAGCTCAGGCACTCACGAGTTACCCTATCTATCAATCTCATTAAAAGCATCGACTATCTACTGAGCTTCACCCACCTCGACCCTTGCCAATATATGGGCAGATGATTTAGCTGTCGTTGTTTCCCTCTCAATCGTATAACCTCCCCCTGCAACAAAAGGATGTTATTAATGACCAGATCGCTGCCGGTGCTTTGTGGCTATGAGCTATGGCCTGTCGAATCGCCGTCAAGGAGTCTCTATGAAATATGGACTCGAGCGAACCATCATCCTCTGCGGGAGGGTAATTTGAAACGCTTTTAAATGATAATGAGCCGCTAATAAGTATTGATATATTTCTAATAGGTTTTTAAATCGTTAGCAATACCTTTGGGAAGTCGCTTCAACTCCTTTATTTTTTTTTTCCTTTGGGAGAACTGATGTCCTGAAGTGTCAAAACAGGTGTTACAAAACCAATAAAGATATGTAACCGTAAGTGATCCTGTGTAGGAATCGCATTTGTCATATCCCAAAACAATTTTTTTTAGGTGTATGTTTTTTTTACATAGCATCGACCTCAAACTTTTCCCCAAGAGTCACTTAAAAGGTAAAGAATATTATTTCCGATTTTGGTCTACACTTGGTTTAAGCAACGGGGTTGTCCGGGACCATATTTTATTTGTTGATATAAAGACGATTGTACTACGACTTGAAAATGCCAATATTATTACTATACCATTAAACTCTGTTTACACTGTGGTGAATTAGCATAGAGGCTGTATAAGAAATGAAAGTCCCCTCTGCTGTCTCAAGAAGTCTGCCGTGTGCATGAGATACGCTCTAGTTATTTAACTAAACACCACTGTTCTAGTTTCACTGAAGCTATGCACTATTCAGTAAACAAAATAATAGTTTTTGAAAATATAAACACTTTTTTGGTAAAACCTTCTCAAAGGCATTAGTTATCCGAAGTGATTCCCAAGCCTATAGAGAGTATGCAGTAATATTCAGAAGTCTGGAGTCATGATAGACTCGATAATAGTGGATAATTTTATATTAGAGACTTCTCAAGCATGGCAATATATTAATTACGAGAAGAAGAGGTGTAAAACAAAAACATTTGCCTTGGAATAAGTAGGCAGTATTTGTTTTTAAAAGTTTCCTGAATCTTTCTTAAAGCAAATTCTAACTACTGTCCCATAAATGCAGGAGTTCCACAGGGCAGTGTCCTGGGCCCCATCCTCTATAATCTATACACCCCAGATGTCCCCTCTACCCCCAATACCTTCTTGGCCACATTTGCAGATGACACTGCTGTCTTGTCATCCTACCCAAACCCTGACATAGTAACCCATAACCTTCGAAAACACCTTGACGAGATCGAGTGTTGGTGCAAACGGCTGACCTGGAACCCACATACGAGGCTAAAAAGACAAGAACTAAACAGGCGAAGTCTCATCTTACCGTCCAATTAGCCTACTCCCTATCCTCTCAAAAATTTTTGAAAAATATCCAATAAAACGTATACTTCCAATTGTTACATCCAAAAACCTTTTTCCTACACACCAGTTTGGTTTCCGTCAACGACATTTCCCTGCTCAACAAGGCCTTCGCATTGTTGATCGCATTTCCTCAGCCCTTGAAACCAAACAGTATTGCACAGCTCCATATCTGGACATAGCTCAAGCTTTTGACCGGGTTTGGCACGCAGGTTTGCTTTACAAGCTCAAAAAAAATTTACTACTGACCCTTTTCCTAATCCTACAGTCCTACCTTTCAAACCGCTTCTTCCAAGTACGCTGTGGTTTAGAATATTTTAACTACTATCCCATAAAAGCACGAGTTCCATAGGGCAGTGTCCTGGGTCCAATCCTCTACGACCTATACACCGCTGATGTCCCCTACACCACCAATACCCCCTATACCCCCTTGCCCGGCCTCATTTGCAGATGACACTGCAACCTTACAACCTTACAAAACACCTTGATGAGATCGAGTATTGGTGCAACCAATAGCGGATCGAAGTTTATGAAGCAAAATGTTCCCACATTACCTTCACCCACTGTTGCAAGTCTTGTCTACTAGTTTATTTTACCTCCATTCCTCTCCCTGTATCCGAGATAGTACGGTACTTAGGCTTCCATCTCGACAAACGGCTGGCCTGGAACCCACATACGAGGCTAAAAAGACAAGAACTAAACAGACGCTTTGGACAACTATACAGACTACTTCCAGGACATCCCATCTCTCAGTAGAATATATAAATATATATATGTAATCTACAAAGTTATACTAAAGCCAATCTGGACAAACGGAATAGAGCTTTTGGGGACAGTAGAACATCGAGCGTGTCCAATCCTTTCAATCAAAAGTCCTGAGAACAATAGTTAATGTCCCTTATTAATCCAATAAAGGGAAGTATGGACAAAAAAATCGGCTTGTTCCTGAAAAGTTTTTTTTTTTTAAATCCCAGATCATAAGCTATTTCAGATTTAATGTTCTGATATTTCCACGGTGGATAAGGTTATATACAAGATATCCTTAAAATAATTCTTAAGTTATTCCAGGATAATGTTTAGAGAGGCAATAATAAACTCGCGTATTCCAAGATTCCGTTTCCTCTTTCGCAAGCATGTTAATTTGGGAGTTCTCTGGGCTATTTATAAATACTGCGTGAATGAAAAACTATAAATATGGTATGAATGGGAACCTAGATCGCAGCTACTTATCGACCGATAAAGGCAGATTGTAATTTTATCACTATAAAGACTGTTGAAATTTAAAATCTTTCAATAATTAATAATTAAAGGTGATAAACGGTTAGGTATTTATCATGTCAAATAATCGTGTGAATAATTCTAGTAATTAAGATACTTTTAACAAACAAGCTTTTCTCTTTTACATATCGAAAGGCACAGGGAAAAACTAGCTAAATCAACTTGATTGACTTTGTTGTGAAAAATCAGATAATTTTATATTATGAAGCACAATCATAGCTTTCATGTATATTTACACTTCACCGACTAAAACTCCTTGCAGAAGAAAAGTCTTTGATGGTTCAAAACTGGTCTAGCCACATAAAGGTGTATTATACTAATAAATTGAACGAATTTTCCATTGAGTTTCCTTAAAAGAGATGTAATAATAATTTTTAGAGAAAGTATAATTCATTTTGCTTCATTGGCGCATTTAATGAGTATTTTAACGTTTCTAAATAATGTTACTGAAGAAATGGAGGCTCGGCACTCCTGAATACCCTGGGCCAATTATTTGCCGGTTACAGGGGGTCACCGACCTGCACAAAACGTTTAGTCTTCTTCCGAAACCAAATTAGCCTAAACTTTCACAACCTCAGCGTATGATCACGGTTCCATGGTTTTCTTTTATTTTTTCTACCTCTTTGGTGGAGAGGCTTTATATCTTCTCATGTGTTCATGGTTTGGTTGACAATCCGCCTAATGATCTAGCGGTGCATCAAACCTGACTTGATCCTCTTAGTCATAAATTGAACGTTTTCATCCTCTGGGAAGTACCTTTTTTTTTCGAAGCACGGCAGTCGAGTTTATCATGACTTGAGCTGGATTAATGCTAATTAGAACGGCCAAGTCGTATCAAATGAGATTATATGTTAAATAACTTGCCGTAAGTTGATATTTTTCTTATTTCATCAAGACATTTTTATTCACATTTAATTGGTGTTATTTAGTAATATTATTTGATACGTACAAACGTTATATTTTTCAAAAATTTAAATATTAGAAGTAGAGTACTTGGTCCTTGCTGATTTCAGTTGTATGACAAGTAAATATAATAAAACAAATAGAGAGAGTTTATGAATACTTATTTCATTTGCCATGTAAGAGTTATCAAGATATATTTTTATCATCGTTTCTTCGTTAAAAAATCATAATTTTAAATACTTTATAAAATCCCAGAATATTATATACTTTCTTATTGGTATTTAATTTGTGAATTTGTATTAGTTTTTGGTATTTTTATTATATTTTTCCCTTTACAGCTTCGAATTAATTTTTTTCTCGTATGTACCTCTGTTTATATTATTTCATACCTTATTTGTTGTAATTTTATTTAAAAATTTATTAGAAGAGAAGCTCTCACTCTATTTTATAAGGCAAACATATCATAAAGAAAAAAAAAATGTTTGAATAACACCAATAGCTTAGCTTTTTTTAATCAAATAGCTTTCGACAGCCCACGTCTGTCATCACAGATGTGGGCTGTCTAACACACCTGAACTTTACGCATATATTGTTAGTATCTCTCTAAGACTACAATTCAAGGATAATAGGAATCGTTTAAGATGTAATGTTGTTCACTTTCTTCAGCGTCGTCACAAACCATACTACTCCAAACGACTCGCTCCCAAATCCGAATGGAGCACTTCTAGGTACCTGTGGCGATACGTTTCGGGCTTATCGATTGCCGTCCACAGGAAACCCAAAGAACATAGAAGAGAAAACAGAAAGGTAGAATTTAGTGTGAGTGGTTCCGAGAAGGTACCACAGGTAAGCTACGAAGGACCACCCATGGGGCGAGGTTAGTATTCATTCATTTGGATAAAGACAGACCGGTGAGGAAGATACCCGATAATCAGGGCGGTAATGACATGAAGAGGATACCATGTAGAATAATAATTGAATAGTCGCTGAGGAGGTTGTGGCATCTCAATCGGGCCATTGACAGTGGGTTTTATATCTTCGGTGTGGGTGTGAGGGTCTAGCGGGGAGGTGTCAGGTCCTGGGAAAATGGGTTGTGGTCAACCCACGCCAATGTGTTCACGCTAACGGTGTCCTATCCCGATCTATTTAGCAGAGCCATACTTCCTCAATGGCTGGCTGTAAATGATTAGTCTTTGCTGTACTTGAGTCGTGATTTCTTTCTGACTGTAATGTATTGTTTTTATCTATCTGCGTACGCCAGGCTAGCAGCTAATGCTTCACTTGGGGAAATTAACATATCTAAGATTCCGCGGAATAAGTGGGTAACTCGAATTAGCATCAATACGAGATAACTAACATAAATGGTTTGGTAGGCGTTGTTCATCCTCTTAATAAACATGGGGATGTTAAGTGCATTAGTTCAGTTTTTTTGTCTGTTTTAGAGTATGCCTTTTTTCCTAATGCTGATTTTTCAACAGTGATTTTTTTTATTATTATTTTACAGTGCTTGAAAAGAGATCTGTTAGGTGTTGTGGGGGTTTTAAACTATTTAAAACTATATGCTATCGAGTGAGCACCCCTGAAGCCAGTCGACAGGGGCACAGGAAGCACATTAAGTCCAAATTATCTGTTAGGCACAACATCTATTCTTATTTTAAGGATAAGAGGACTGATCATTATTGGACGCAAAATGGGTTAATTTTTTTTATCAAATCCATCATTATGAAGAATGCTACAAAATAAAAAAATCAATGCCTTGAAAAGTTATGTTATTAGCCTTACTAACTTATTCCCCGGAGCCATAGATACATAACAAGGGTCTACAGAGTTTGGAAAATTGTTAATGTAGCAAATTAGTTGGTGTATTACAAAAGGAGGATACCATCCTCTTTGTCCTTAGCCGGGACTGGGCGAATATCGACAGTTAATTTATTGTTCGTTATTTTATAAGAGTTCATCAAAGTGTTTAACTAAGAGTTTATCAAAACTATTCTATATTCTTAAAAATTATTTGAAACCTGAAAAAAAAAAAAAAATAACAACTTGGCTTATTAATTCTCGATCATTTTTGAAGGATCAGTAAAAATAATCCAATTTAAACTGTTAATATATCCTTGTTAAAGTTTTTGATTTTCTTCTTATTCAAAAAATCATACCATCGTGTACTGAGCAAAAGTAAATATCGTGAAAAACAAAAATAAATCCACCAAAGTTATGAAATAATACATCGCATATTTAAGTATGGTATAGTCAATTTTACTATATTTAATAATATTTAAGTATAGTCCAAATACAAATGTATTAAAATTAATCAATAATTAAAAGTAATTATTTCCTGATTAGAAAAGGCATTGTGTGTTATAAATGTGATTTGTTGATAACCCTGTATATTATTAGTTGATTTATTAGGTTGAAATTGTTAATCCAAAAATTAATTTTAATTTGACTTAATAATTGATATAAATCGATTATATAAATTTTCTTGTTTTTTTTGTTATTTTCTTGGTTCAATATGTTGGGGTGTCCATATTTAAAATTATGTTATGAGTTACATTAACAAAGGTTAAATAGTTTGCATGAGTGGATAAATTAAAAAAAAATTATAGTCAATGATTTAATGAGAAAATTACAGAATGTTTTTAATTGTCAGAAGTAGTTCTAGCCCAGAAATTGGACATATTATTGAATTAAATTTACCTTTGATTTGTTTAAAATAAATGCTAATTTGATCCCATGCATTTAAAATGACTATATAGTAAATAATTACCTACTTACTTTTTCAGGTGAGTTGCTACACATATGCAGAAGGAGTATTTTCTATGTAAGTGTGAAATTGATGCTTAAGTACTATATAATTTAAAATTTTTGATAATAATGACCAAATTGATTTGTAGAATTAGTTAATTAAATTCATCTGAATTAGTTGTTTTTTCAAGTGCACTGTTAAATTTGTTTCTTGATAAATGACCTTCGATGACTTAGGAGTTTTAATCGTATGTTGAGCTATCGAGGGGGGAAACAGTAGGCAGTTCATGTAGATATTTGTGGAGCTTTTAATCTTTTGATTTATGTTGATATCCTAAAAATAATTCTTTATCTTTAGATTAAATTTAAAAAAATGACAAACCTTGTGCCGATTCCAGAATTTATCACACTGCTCTACTGGAAACATTGTAGAGAAATTGTCTCAGCATACTATTAAAATTTTCACAGCACAATTCATTGGTAAACAGCAGCAGAGACGGTTTCCCTCGCCGTCAGCTCACGGCTAGGAATGCAACAGTGGCAGATAAGTGATGCTGTCTATGCAACTCAGTAGTCAAGAGTCGCAGCATTCAGTTTCATCCGAAGGACGGCTACTGACCATTCCGAAGAATTCCGATCCCAGAATTCCTCGGCGATCTTCCTGCCATCAGTCGTCTGTTGCTTCTCGAGACCTCTGAAGAATAATTGTCTGGACCGAACGTTATTAGACCCCGAACCCCCGAACGGGAACATCATAAATTGGCGACCCGTGGAGATAAACTGCATACTAGTTAAAGTCTGCAAAATAGAAAAATATGATTACTAATTATTTTTTTAATTACAAATAATAGCTATTATGCAACAATTATCGATGAAATATCATGTGGTCATCAATTGGAGCTATATCGCATTATATATTTCCTTAAAAAAAAACACTGTTTGATCTAAAGGAGTGAATACAACGTTAATGACTGATCAATTCTACCACTTAAAATTATTGAATTATGTACTAACTTACTCTTGCTGCTTCAGCAACTCTAAAACTTAGTTGATATTTTTGCGCTAAAATATTTCAATAATTTTGTGGAACCGTTCAAAATTGCAGTTTTAAAAAGTAATCGTACCTAAAATGTGGACCAAAAACTATATGGAGTAGTTTCTGTTTTTGGTAGGGATGGCGGATTGTTGGCTAACACAATCGATTGCTGTTTACTACCGATTATTCTTCAACTAATCGATGCTATATGCGCAACTAATTTTCCTGCCCAACCCTGAACCAAACCCCACTGATTCAATTTCACGGTACTTATTCGTTATGAAAAGACTTAAAATATTCCGCAAACATTCTTTACTTTGAATTGTTGTTGTTAGCTAACTCAAATTTGAAACCATTCCTCCTTTAAAGCAATTACCTTTTTTTTTTTACTATCTTAAAAAAGTATTTTTCGTCGATAAGTTCTTACTAAACTTGACAATAGAAAAAAAGAAATAAAAAGGCAATTAAAAGTGAAAAAGGGCCTCTTTTAATTTCTAAAAAAACGAATTTTCTACAAAAAAACTCGTCCACTGGTGGCTGGGCCTAGAGTCCCTCTAGGCATGTAGTGCAGTCTTATTTAGTTGGATAGCAGTGATGGGTGCCCGTTAGAGGCTTGTTGGTGGGCCAAGCGCCGTGATGCCCACCATTTGGTCTGCTTTACCAGATCTTGAGAGTTGCCATCTTGCCGGTAGCGGTGGTGGTGTCATGTCTTTGAATAGAGGGTTTAGACTATGTTTCATCGAGTCGAAGAACTTGATGTGTCTTCTTTTGATGGCTTCGGTGATGGTGGGGACCTCAAACTCTTCGTCCATGTCGGAAGCCTTCATATCACGAAAAGGGGTATGCCATAGTGCCGTTCGCAGGATGTTGTTCTGGAAGCTCTGGAGTCAAGTTATGGTACTGGCGTGTAGGAATCGAAAGAGTGGTGTCCCAGACAGTAGAGCTGGCCTCAGGACGCTCTTGTATATTAACAGTTTCAGCCGAAGGGATATAGCCGTGCTTGTGATGAGATGCTGGAGAGAGTCCTCAATTTCTTTTGCAAGTGAAAAAGAAAAAAGAAAAAAAAAGTATATATATTTTATGGCTGTACCTATGTGTTACATTAATATACATATATTTTTACACTTAATAAACGAGTATAACACTATTATAATAGGTAGTGCAATGTGTGGGAAAATTACGGTTTTCTGCTTTATCTAAATATGGAAAAGCGAGCAGCAAAATTCTGTGGCGTTTGCAACTAAGATTTTTGAAATGGTTATTTGTTACCTCCAAGATGCTCGATGGTTAACCGATTAATCGATTTTACTTCGCTAGTAAGTATAAGCAATAGTCCTGTACTTGTACGACTTTTGTGACATATGTTGAAATTGACAAACACCGTATTAGTAAGATTATATACCATCAATAATTCAACGGACTATTTCATTCGTAGTGAGTTGATCTGAAAGTAGAATGAACATCAGTGGAATGATGTATAGCTGACATAATCTATCAGCATTGTTTGATCACGAACGAGCTTTCCTTTCAAGCATTACAAATAATATCGATTGTGTAACCGATCGTTAAAATTGAGCGTGATCGTAACGAGCATCAGAACGTGAAACAAGGTGTTTCATTGCAGTTGTGCAGTTCGCTTCCTTCGGTCATTGGGGTCCACCTTCTGTCTCAATGAGTTCCTACTTTACCGTCGATCCTGGTACTGAACAGTATGAGAACATTACGAATTGTTCGCGTACTGTATTTCCTAAGCGCCCCTTAATCCAATTAATTACTTTATTTCTTTATGTACTTGTTTTTATCTATTAATAAAATTCTTCGAATGCCTTCTTGGATAGACATTTTGGTCATATTACTGTATGAGTGCACATTAGGTATATACTTTGCACATAGTTTTTAAACTAAAAAGTACTCATAAAATTTTATAAATATATTTACACCGTTTTCCATTTTTATATGTGCATATTAATTATTTAAAGTAGACGCATCTACCCATCTCATAAAAAAGAAATGTCATAAATAAAAATAGTCACATATCATCTTGGAGCAGGTGCCACTAACCCAACTCTCAACATTAACATACGAAAGAGCTCCACTAACTCTGAGTTAAAGAGCACAACACTATATCATTTCCTCAACTCATTTTTTGTTGGATTTCCTCTTTTTAGAGGGTGAAGTTTTGTAACTTTGTACCGTTACTAATAAATACATTTCGGTTTTCGAGGCAAACCCAATGACCTATACCTATAAGGAGAACCGGAAAGTAATGTTTTTTTTTGCATTAAATTCAAACAGATAAATTTTTAAATAGTTTTTGTTTTTGACTAGTGATGTAATCACTCTCGTTATCAGCAACCTTTTGCCATCTAGTGTGAAAATTTTCAATGCCTGATCGATCAAAATCCAATGGTTTTTGAGCAAAATATCTCGAGATGGCATTTTGGGCATCATCCAAATTTTGAATTTTTTTGCCACTTAGAA